>JAJJWX010000566.1:745094-1490188 GCA_023529315.1 Papaver bracteatum | reverse complement strand
AGCAATGGGTACATGATCAGCAAGGGAATACGACTACACAGTGAAACAAGCAACAACAACAGGGGATTCAGCAAGGTATCAAGGCGGCAAGGGATTGGGTTTCGATGGTTAGAGGTGTGCAGTTTGCAGCTTTACAAGAAAAAGGAAGATCAAATAGTGATGCAGTCTCACAGGATAGTTTGTTAGATAACGATTCCATAGAGGCTAACAATGTCGTTAACAATGATGAGGGTTGGACTGAAGTTTCACACAAGAAAAAATCTAACAAAACTTCAACTGATGTAAACTATAAAGAAGCTTTTGATAAAGCAATAAGGATTGAGTGTGAATACAAATCCTTTTTGATTTCGCAGAAATCTTCGACAATCTCAATAACAGAAGAAACCAGGAATACAAGAGATTTGATTCAATTCAACATCAGTAGATCTGCTTTTGTTTGGCTCAAAAACATTATGCGAAAAGAATCAACAAAAGATTTCTATGGACAATGGCATTGGGTTTTCAATAAAGAATCGGAGAACATGCTTAAGTCGTAGACAGAATAAGTATGGAGAATTTTTGCGCTTAACCATCTCGAAAAAGAAATCCAAACAAACAACAATTCTTCCGGCAGAAAAAGGGGTTAATAGATGGAAACGCTTTGTGATAGGTGTCGATAAGTTTTTATCAAAGAAAACTCCTACCTCGATAGATTCTGATAAGTTTTTATCAAGAAAAAACACAAACGAAAAGACAACCACATCAGCAACTCCTATAAGTGTGGTGGTACAACAACAAACAGCAGCAAATCAAGGAAATGGTGGTGCCAAGATTCAAGAATTGTCGATGCATAATTCTCATGGTAATCCTGAATGGGAACAAGCTATCATGATTGAATCCTCACGTCCCGTGGGCTCGTGGAATCGTCTCAGCAAGAATATTTCTACCAGATTTTCTCTCGCTTCAGATTTTGATGTTTTCCCTTTTGAAGAAAGGAAAGCATTCTTCTTTACATCTTTGGAGCATAAAAATATTTTATTGGATAGGGGTATGTGGTCCTTTGAAGGTGCAACAATTAGGCTATGTCCATGGTGGTCATCGGTTAATTCAATTCCTATATCATCTATTGACTCGAACGGTCATTGGATTGATGTAACAGGAGTCCCTTTTAATCTTTGGGGAATGGAGATTTTTCAAAAAATTGGAATTCTATTTGGGGGCTTAGTTGAAGTACACTCTTCTACGTTATCATGGGAAGATGCTTCAGCCATTCATATGAAAGTTCATAATTTTCAAAAACAAGATTCTTCTTTTATTTTTCATTTCGATGGTAAGAGCTTTCCGATACAGATTACTTCAACTAATTTTGTTAATGGAAATCCAGATCAGACTTTTAAAAGAATAAGGGTGACAGCTAACGTCTCTACACATGCGGATATGGAGGCTTCTTCAAGACAAGTTCACATGGAGAATACTGTGTCACTCCACTTTGGGAGTTCAAATCAACTAAACAATGGGTCGGGCGTGGAAAAAAGCAACGAATTTGCTTTTGACTTCACAAGGATTAATTTAAATCCGACTATCAAGGCCACCATAGTTCTACAAGGCGACAGCTTTGTATTTGGACGGGATTCAAGGAATGAAAAATGCTCGGAAGTGGAAAAAGGCAACAACTTTGTTTTTGGGCGGGATTTAATTAATGAAAATTGGTCGGGCGTGGAAGAAGGCACCAGTTACGGTCGGGCTACCGTTGAACCAAAGAGAAAAGCTAGACGCGTTCAAATATTGGATACGTCCACCTCGGATCCAAATAATTATAATAAGTCTATTCCTCTGTTAAGGGCCCTCCCTAATTCTAATTCAACCTCGACATCGACGAGTCAAGCAACAATTCTTCAATGGCTTTATCTCCAAATATCACTACCGCATGAACAAGTTGATGATTTACTAAAACAGTCGTCTCGATCCCTTATCTTCAAAAAATGGATGCATCAGGAAATCTAGAAGTAACACAAGAGATGGTCCGTAATAGTAGTCTTTCTTCTCCTGTGAAACAATGGAATCAGGTAAAGACTACTGTAGATCCAATTCTTAGGCAACAGTTTGAAAACATTGTCACTCAAATGATGCAATTAGGGCCAAAACTGGGTTTATTTTTCAATGGAAGTGAAGACGAGAATGTGGATTCTATGGTGGATACAATGCAGACGCACTTGAATAATTTAAGAGCTGAGAAACGTAAATCTGTATGATTTTCCAAATTTTCTTCTCTTTCTGGGTATTGTGTTTTTATGGATTTCAAAATTGTTAACTGGAATATAAGAGGTATGAATGACCTCAACCGTAGAGATATTATCAAAAGCAAGGTCAGGGAGTGGAAGCCTTGCATTTTACTTTTGCAAGAAACTAAAATTCAGCAGTGTAATGACTTGTTAGTTTGGCAAATTTGGGGAAACAGAAGCATTCAATGGTTAGATGCTCCTTCTCAAGGTAGTTCAGGGGGAATTTTATGCTGCTGGGATGATTCTAAAATTCGGGTTTTGGATTCTCTGGTAGGACATTACTCAATTTCTCTAAGATGTCAGATGCTTGATTCTAATTTTGAATGGATTTTTACTGGTATTGATGCCCCAAATGCAAATAACACTGGTGATCTGAAGCTCTTCTGGAGAGAAATTGAAGAAGTAAGAAGTTATTGGTCCTTACCTTGGGTCATTGGTGGAGATTTTAATGAAATTAGATTTTCTCATGAAAGGTCTTCTGGAGGTGAAAACTCAGCTGGTATGAGAAGATTCAACAATTTTATTGCCAGGCATGAATTAATTGATTTGCCTCTTGCTGGAGCTACTTTTACTTGGACAAATAATCAAGTTCAATGTATAAGAAGCAGAATAGATAGAATCTTAATTTCTATAGATTGGGAGCAGCAATTTCCAAGAGTGGTTCAACAAGCTTTATCAAGACCTTGCTCTGATCATAATCCTATTGCCCTCATCTGTGAAGGTGTGAAAAACAGGCCCAGTCCTTTTAGATGTGAGTCATACTTTGGTTCACTCATCCTAATTTTATTAATTTTATCACTATTACTTGGTCTTCTCTTGCTGTTTCAGGTGGAGCTGGTTTTTCAATCTGCAAAAAACTGCAATTACTCAAACCCCTTTTGAAGGTATGGAGCAAACAAGAATTTGGTGAGCTGGATAGAAGAATTGAAGATCTAGAAGACACTTTTGTTTCTTTGGATGCTGTGGAGAATGCAAACAATGGTTTAACTGAAGAGCAGTGGAATTCAAGACTTCAAGCAAGAAAAGAATATTGTAGTCTAACTATTTTGAAAGCAGAAAAGTGGAGATCAAGAGCTAGAGTAACTTATATGCAAAATCAAGATGCAAATACTAAATTATTTCACATGCTTGCTTCTGACAGAAGAAGGAGAAGTTTTATTGGGGCCATTAAAGTCAAGGATGAAATCACTATGGATCAAACCGAAATTAAGGAGGGTATTCTGGATTTTTTCAAAGGTATTTTTATGACTCAATCAAACAAAACTGTCTCAATGGATTATATGCATTTCAGCAGAATCACAGAAGATATGAGAGTAACTATTGAAGCTCAAGTAACTGAAGAAGAATGTTTAGCTGCTATGAAAAGGCTTGGTCAATCAAAGGCTCCAGGCCCAGATGGTTTTCCAGTTAGTTTCTATGTACTCTGTTGGGATATTCTCAAAAATGATATTATGGCAGTTTTCAAAGAATTGCAGGAGAAGAATTTTCTGGATTGGAGGTTGAAAAACACTTTCATTGCTTTAATCCCAAAAAAGGACACTATTGAGGAAATTAAGGATTTAAGACCAATTAGTTTGGTTCATGGCATTTACAAGATTATCTCTAAAGTCTTGTGGAGAGTGATTTAAAGAAGTTCTCCCAGATATCATTTCTCCTCATCAAACTGCTTTCATCAAAAAAAGGCAAATCTTGGTTGGAGTTCTGGTTGCAAATGAATTAATTGATTCTAGAGAAAGAAGTGGAAATCCAGGCATTCTGATTAAGGTGGATTTTGAAAAAGCTTTTGATCATGTTAATTGGGACTTCTTAGATGAGATTCTTGGCCTTATGGGTTTTGGAGACAATTGGAGAAATTGGGTAAGATGTTGTGTTGAATTTGTTAAATTTTCAATTCTTGTAAATGGTTCTGCTACAGGTTTCTTTACTTCCAAAAAAGGAATTAGACAAGGATATCCCCTATCTCCTTTCTTATTTCTTTTAGTGGGAGAAGCCTTATCTTTTATGATTCACAGAGCACAAGAAGAGGGCCTTATTTCTGGTTTTCAAGCTACACCTGGAGGAAAGATTATAAGTCATTTGCAATTTGCAGATGACACCCTTATCTTCCTTGATGCAGATATCAATTAGGTAAACAATTTGAGGCTTATTCTTCTTTCTTTTGAGCATCTTACTGGACTGAAGATCAATTTTGCCAAGAGCAAAAATTTTGGTGTAGCTTTTGAGAGTGACCTTAGTGATTTCTCTTCTATTCTGGGTTGTTACTCTGGTTTTCTTCCAAAAACTTATTTGGGTTTACCTCTGGGAGACAGAAGTGGGGTAGTGGCAAAATGGGATAAGGTGGTTGATAGTTTTGTCAGAAGATTACCAGTCAAGCAAAGAACAAGTGCTCAATAGAGCGGTAAAATTACACCGATCAATAGTGTGCTTTCCAGTTTACCAGTTTATTACATGTCTTTATTTGTAATGCCACTTTCTCAGGCTTCAAGGTTGGAGAGAATAATGAGAAATTACTTATGGAATGACAAAAAGGAAGAAAAAGACTCACTTAGTTAATTGGCCAACTCTTAATAAAAGGAGAAAATTTGGAGGCTTAGGTATCAAAAGTCTACAAAAAATGAACAAGGCCTTATTAACTAAATGGCATTAGAGATTTGCTACAGAAAAAGAAGTGCTGTGGAGACAAGTTGTAGCTGAGAAATTTGGGACAGATCCTCTTAATTGGTTCTCAAAAGCTTCTAGAATGACTTATGGCAAGTCTGTTTGGAAAGGTATTCTTAAGTACATTTCTATTTTCAAAAATCATGTAAAATTCAAAATTCAGTCCAGTAACAGGATCAGTTTTGGATGGACAAATGGTTGTTTGATGCTACTCTCGGTGTAAAATTTCCAAATTTATTTGCAGGTCTCTCCAGTGGCTAAAACAAGTTGTATCTCCGATGTTTTCTTAGAAGACAATAAATTTGGAATCTTTTGTTGCCTAGAAGATTGAATGTTGTTAGGAGAAAGGAACCGACAGATCTTCAAAAAGTCTTGTTAATGTTTCTATCAACAATGAGGTTGATGATGTAATTGGTTGGAATTTGGAAAAGGGAAATGTGTTTACTTGTCAAGTCTACTTATGATTCTCTTCTCCAAGACTCAAAGGGACCCGATTCAAGCTACATCTTCAAGTACATTTGGGGACATAAATTCCTCCAAAGATCTCTTTCTTTCTTTGGACAATTGCTCACAACAGTCTACCAACAAGAGATATGTCATTGAGGAGAAAAATGGTTATTCCACAAAATTGTCTTTTTTGTTCTCAGAATGAATCTGCAAATCATCTCTTCCTGCACTGTGATTTTGCAGTTAAGATTTGGGATCATTTTAAGGCAAAGTTGAAGTGGCAGTTCACTATGCCTGATAATATAACTTCAATGTTGTTCTCCTGGAACATTAGTTTTCCAGACAAGCAACAATACTTTATATGGAGCATGATTTCGGTTGCTATTCTGTGGAGCATATGGATGGAGAGAAACGCAAGAGCTTTTAGCAGCAAAACAAGTTCTGCAGTTGCTGTTCAACAAAAGATCAAATACCAACTCTTCACTTGGTGCCTGGTGTTTAAAAATTTGGAAAATCCTAGTTTTGGAGATGTTATGACTAACTGGCCCAAACTTTACTTTGACCATCTGTAGTTTTGGTATTCTTGTCTGGAAGTTGTCTGTAACTTCTTTTTCTTTTCTTTGGTTTCCTTTGTACTCTTTAGGGTGGTACAAACCTTTTGTGCCCTCTATTTTTGATCAATCTTTTCTTCTTTACCGATCAAAAAAAAAATATGTCGACACCAATCCATGAAGAGAATTTAGAAGCTGATCCATTGCATAGCTATATTGAAAACGTTTACCTCCGTATAGATTATGAGACCTATGGCAAGAAAATTTAGTGTTATTTGGGTGTTCCTGTTGCTGTTTAGGCTTGTTTTGAATGTTTCTGCAGCCTTGGTGGGTTGTGCATGGGCTTGCCTATGTTTCTGTGTCAATTCAAAGTCTCCAACCTTGAAAACAAAGCAGAACAGAGCGCTACTTGCATCAACTTTATTCCTTGAAGAGTTGAAAAGTGTTAAAATTGAATATACTTGTCTTTCTCGATTTCCCATTTGCCATCACAACAATGAATATACTAGATTGTTTTTTAGAGTGAGGTCTTGAAAGACAAATTAGAGGCCAAATTGTTAAAAAAGAAAGAAAAGAAAAATGGGACACAAGAAATTTGATGATTGTGACAATGTTCTGGAATGGCAGACTTCCCCATCCGAAGTCATGTAAACATGGTACTCTTTGGTCATAAGTGCAACTTGTTCTGTGTTCAATCCGGTGAAAGTAAACATTCCTAACTGTTTAATAATGTGACTCCAATCACCAGGTGTTCCTGCAAAATAAAATAAAAAATGAGCATGTCATTTTGTCAGTCCGCTGTATGGTTAAAAACCTCAACAGAGCCAACGTTACTGGCACTGGACAAACGACAAAATAAGCAATTGATGCATCATGGACAAGATGTGAAGAAGAAAAACAATGAAGTTCACTTAAATGTGTTTCTAAGATGCTATGGTTTTCAATCGATCACAGTTACTATTCCGGGATCCAGTACCGGCATTGTTAGTTCAAAGAAAGGAATGCCGGTATTTAAGTTCAAAATATCATTTATTTCTGTATGTTTTTCATTTCAAACCGGCATTCTCGACATTTATGTTTCTATGCTTCGATAATAAACCGCATTGTCTCTGTCATGTTCGCTAGTGCTTCGGTTTGAATATTCCATAGAATATTCGGTGGTGGGTAAAAAGTTTAAATGAAAACCGGCATGCAATCTTGGTTTGAATACCACGCCGGTATGATCTTGAACATGGGGGGATATTTTGTCCCGGCATACAAATTTGTATGAATACAATGCCGGTTTTAGCGGTTCCGGCGTAGTATTCATATAACGGGCATGCCGGTATTAAGCTTTTTCAGACAGAAATGGCGGTTTCGAAAAATAAATTCAAATTTTCGACCTCTTTCAAGCATTACCTGTGTGTTGGGGCTGTTTGTATGTTGAATATGTTTACTTTCTTGAGTTGGTTCTTCACAAAACTCCTCATTGTCAAAAATTCTACTTAATTTTTTTTTCCCTCCTTCTACTCTCAACTAACCTACACAAATTCAAATAAACATAAATACACAAATTATATCCCCCAAATCATTAACATTTTACTAATTATAATTAGTAACTAATCCTGATTAGTGAGGGTTAAATTAGGAATTAATAATTTAATTATATAAGGGGTAACCCAGCTAGGATATTTGGATCCCTATTTTGTCATTTAGCTATATCCCCCAATTAATTCCCATATCCCCCAATTGTGGGTTCTTTTTGTGGATCTATAGACTACAGTAAACAATTCGATAACCCAAATCACGAATTTAACCAAACTCTAAAAAAGCTAAAAGAATCAGAGAACTCAATCTCCCACCTACAGTAAGAAATCATGCATGCCAAAAAAAAAAAAAAAGACAAAATAAGTAAACCTGAAAACCAAAGAGAACCCAATGTTGGAATTAACCTATTCTCACCCGCATTGTCAAAGATCAAACACGGTTTTCACTCTGCACGCCGATCCAAATAGAAAACCTGAGCATCAGTGAAATTTTAAAATATAAATAAATCAAAAGATACCTAACAATCGAAAATCTTCTCTATATAAGCTTCACAAATACAATAGCAAAAGAAAATAGAGCCAAAATCCCTAAAAATATAAGGAAGAAAAAAAAATTACCCCTAAATCAATTCCGTAGACCCCTAAATCAAATCAGATGAAATAAGGAAAGCCCAATCTTCGATTTAATTTCTTCTCACCTACAGAATCAAAGCAAAGAAAAAAAAAAGACATTAGCATATAACAACATAAATTATTAAGTAAAGAGTTTCTAAACACAAATCAAAACCCCAAGCACACATAAAAATCCTAATCCTCAAGACTGTGAGCAGCAATTAAAATGTAATAGAGATTTGAAACTTTGATGTGATTTATGTTTTTTTTTTCTTTTTTCTTTTGTATGAGAAGATTTTTGTAGAACTGGAGAAATAGCAAAAGATGCCCAGTTATTGAGTTCAAGATTTGAGAGAGAAAGGAGTTTGGATCTGAATTTGAATTTTGAACTGTTCACAGTTCATTTACCAAAAAAGATATAAAAAAAAAAAAATCTTTGTTCTCGATTCTCGAAAGCTCTAGCTGAGTTAACACGTGCTTCTTGTCTCTTGAGATGCGTTTGACATAATTACCCTCAAATTATTTCGGTTTATTTTCTTGTGTGCATGGACATTTCAGTAAAAAGGCCTCAAATGACCTCTTTGCTTTATAATAGTAAAATTAAATTCACTATGTCCACTATAAAAAAACTCAAAATGGAAAATTTCCATCATTCGGTACGCATTTGGGTTAGTTGGTTTCAGTGGATGTGGATCCTTTCTAAAGTAGATATCTTGGTGGCAGTCTCAGGTTGATTCTCTATGCCCAAGAGGGATCCGGTGTGATGTGAAGCAACAAACACATTCATTACGAGCGAGTGTCTCTCTGCAAGCAATAACTTCTTTCACTCAGCAGAGAAGATATGAAACTAGCCGGGAAGGATGGGGTGATACACAAGTTTGTGAATAAAATGTTGCACTGCCAAGTATTAAACTAAAAACAGAATAATACACTTTTGACATATAAAGGTTAAAGCCGGAAATATCTAACTAATTAAGAAATATTTCTTCTAATCAATCAAGGCAGAAACCTATGTTCCTGAGTTTGAGTAACAGTGGTATCACTACTCTTGAGTCCAACTTCCAAGTCGGCACAGGTTTCATCCGATCTTGCCGGGACTCCACCGCACTTTTGACACCTCGGAGTAGGGGAAATAAATATCTGACGGCAGGACGGACAAGAAGAGTGAGAACCAAGCCACGTGTCGATACACCCGACATGAAATCCATGCCCACACTGAGGCAGAACTCTGATTTCATCCCCATCAACGAATTCAGTTAAACAGATAGCACAATCGGCTAAATTTCCACCGATAGCACTTCCCTTGCTAAAATTGATTTTAGGAAGTTGCTGAATAATTTTCTTTTTCAAGCCTTTGTTAGCAGCCGGGAGTAGCTGAGGAACTAGTGTAGTAGAATGATTCCTCCGTGACCAAGCGCAACGAGCCACAGCAAATAAACCGACAACACAAATCAGGGCACATAGTAGAGCAGCTAGTATGATTACTAAATCAGAATCAGTTGCAAGAGGTTCTGGTGGCGGTGCCGCCGCTGCCACGCCGGAAAGCAATCTTCTTGTTGATGTGGACATTGATGATATCAGTAGCAAATGAATTCACTATATATATACAGCCAGTGTGTTTCAAAGACAGATGGAGATCTTTTTTGCGTCCCTGAGGAACGTCCTGGAGAAAAGAAGGGGTTCTGACTGAGTTGTAAGGTATCTGAGGAAACTGTAGTTGGAATCGAGAGAAATGGAGATGGACGAGGAAGAGTTTAGAGAGTGTTTGAGGAATTTGAAGGTATAAATAGTTGATGAGTTTGAGCTTTGGATTTCTAAAAGTAGTATGGAAAGTAGAGTGTATTTTACTTTCTTATATAAAGTTTAGACATATTCACACAAACTTTGATGGGTATATCTTGATAAACAACAATCCAAAGAAGAGAGAACGAACAAACTAGATAAGAAGTAACCAAGGGTCTGAATTTTGATCATTGAGTTATAGTCAAATCAAAAGGAAATAGTACTATTGCTGAGAATTTAGGGACCACTCACTCACTACTACTACTACAACTAGCTACTCCCTGTCCTTAGTACCCTGCTTTAAGGAAAGGAACTAGAATGCTTTTGATTATGCAGAATTGGTGTTTGGTAAATGTTTTCATCGCTAGTTCTCTGGTTAATTATTGCTCCACAATTTTGGAATTTTACCTTCCTCTTTTGTATTGCGTGGGAAATTGATAACAATATTCAGATAGGTTTATGTTATGAAATAGAAACCAAAACCAAATAATTGAATATATCCTAATCAGCGTTAAGGGCATTGAAACAACACAAGCACAGTCACTGGTAGACAAAGTTGCCACGTTTTAGATCTTCCCTGAATAATGATAATCCCCTACTTTGGTGTAAAGTTTATTACACGAAACTCCAAACCAAGATAAACATGTGATTGTTCGGTGACTAAAAACAGTTCACTAATCATAGTAACATAACAGCTGTTGCAGCATTTGGTGGTACGGCAATTGGCATTCTAATACCGTGGGCACCATGGTTTTTAAAAGCGTACGCTTCACGCTTCGGAGCGTACGTTTCGCTTCAAATTTCACCATTTCGCTCTGAAGCGGTCATGTGAAGCGCATTTTTCATGAAGCGTACGCTTCGCTTCAAATTCAGCATTTCACGCTTCGAATTTCAGCATTTCAACAAATTTTTTAAAGCTTTTAAAAGAAAAATATGAATGTTTTAGGGGGAATTGAACACCCCACCTCTTATTTATAGCTTTTAAAAGAAAAATATGAATGTTTTAAGGGGGAAATGAACACCCCACCTCCCACTTGTCTGGATTATGTTGAATTAGTGTACACACGATTTATTTTTGATAAAAATTAGACTTATATAAAATTTATTTGATATAATGTTTTCCACATTATATTTTGTTATGAGAGAAAATTACATACTTTTGGTTGGCAACCTAGCGACAAGCTGGGACCCAACACCTTTTTGAATAGAGATACCTAATCTATGGAAAATAAAGCTAACAACACCACTACTAGCGTCATTATTAACTAAGCAGTTCTTCAGACGCTTAAAAAAACATAAAGAAAACATCCGTTTTGATATTATCTTCCTAATAAATTTATAATTACTAGTTACGACTAATTTATTTATAAGGAAATATCCGCTTCAAACATCAACCATGAAGCGACACTTCACGGTTCGACATACACATCGATTCCTGAAAATGAAAAACGGTTCACCCTACGCTTCAGGCTTTTAATACATTGGTGGGCACAACGGTTAAAAGACTCTTGACTAGGATAGACAAATTTTCAGTCTCTCTTCTCTTTTAATAATGAATCTATGAATTCAAGATGAAAACTACCCCATCAACTGGGAGGGGTACTACTGCTACTACACATGTGAGGGTGTTTGGTATGTAGGTCCTCATACTACTGTACATTTTTTAAACAGAGTACTGTGGAGAATCAAAACACATTTATAATAGTTTAGGCAGGTTTGACCCTTTTCAATTTCATATTTGAGTTTCTTTAGATTATAACACCGATTGATAAATATCTAACTTATTTCCCACCATATTATCAGAATCATTTTTTTTTTGTTTTGATCGGGACATATTATCAGAGTCATTAAAAACCCATGTTTAATGTAAAGTAGACAGATGAGCCTTGAAAAAGTTATAATCAAATAGCGAAAGGGAAACTCATGAGTGAAACTGCATCTTTTTGTTCGTTTTCTTTCGTTGGAGATATATTCAAAGGTTTGAGAAGTACGTGTCCAGTTTTATTCTTGTACATAGGGCAACGGATGTTCTTCTTAAACTTTGACAGGGTTGAGGGTATCTTTAGTCAAAGAAAATGAGAAAGTAGCCAAATAAATCAAAATGATTTATCTACAACTTGCAAGCCAGATATTATCTCCTTTTTGGAGATAAGAAGTCACCCAACCCCATCCTTAACTTATCCTAACTTGCAATTATACTTTTCGTTTCCAAATGGATAAGGTAGCAGCAACAACAGTTCAAAAATTAGTCAGAACTGCTTCAGAATGTTGCACAATGTCGAGATAATCACACTTTCATCCGAATCCTCAGTATTCCACTATCAATATCCTCATTTTTATCCCTTATTCTCCGCATGTAGGACTCTTGCTTTACTCTCTGGTACTTAAAATCACAATTCAGTGAATGTGAAACAAAACCAAAAATAGAAAAGTTTTTGTATCTAACAGTATTCCCTTTTCTGTGAGATGCATCAATCTGATCTATATTGGTACACATCTAACGTTACCCATAAGACAGTGGGATTGTACATCTAAAATAAGATAACCCTCACAGAACATCCATCACTTCTGGGTAAACCCAACTAAGGCCTAAGCATTGAATAGATTCAAGGTCTTAATACTAATCCTATGACATAGTTTTCGCACAATCTGGAGAAGTTTCATGCATTTTCACAACTTAGCTGAATCCGGTGGGCACACCACTAACCTTATTGCAAACACTTGTCCTTTAGAAGGATGAGGGTAGTGTGGTGGGGTTGTTGGAGCACCTCACATTCTGGTTTTGGTAGGGGAATCCACAACAGAAAAGAAAGAAGAAAAGTTGGTGGCCACTTGGATGGTATGTTTGTGCTATATATCTGAAACAAAAGCCAATACATGATTAAATCTGTTGAATATGAAATCTAAACTAGAGCTTCAAAATTCCACCATCTGGACCATTGAACCAATAAAGCCTGACACCAAAATCACAAAATCCATAGAAAAAAAATCTGAATGCAATGGGAAAAACAAGAATTTTAGAAAACTAGATGTACCACAAAAAAAAAATCTGGTAGGAAACCTACATCAGGGTAAGGCAGACAAAGAATAATGTAAAAGAAGTTTAGCTTCTATTATTATACTACTAACAGATGATAAATAAAATAAACCTAGTTCTGCTACTTCATAGATCAAATCGAATATTCCATTTACCATCAATGTTGGCATTGAGTGTCCAGTTGTTTTCCCTTATCTGAAAGTATGGCACCTGGAATAAAATCATGACAGGGTTGAATTGAAGTGACCAAAGGAAACATTAAATAACCAATGCATCAAAATACGGATTAAGCTTGTGCTTTCCATAAAACAGAGAGAGTTCATCCCCTTTGTGTGAAATGATGGTACGAAGTTCAGGCTAAATATTGAATTCCACGTAATCATGTTACACACATAAAAGATAATGATATATACCTTTTCAAGCATCTCATAGCCTATTTTGAATCTTACATCTTGGTCCTTCTGAAAATTGAGCACGGCCAAAGTAACTTCAGCTGCTCCTCTTCCCTTTCTCTGTTAAAAATATAGAACACGAGGTAGAAATGAGAGACAAACCCGATTAGTGTTTATACAAGGAAATCAAACTTCATGATAGAATAAACAAGTATGAGAAGTGAACTTTACAATGAAGTGCAAGTGCCTAATTCTCCTCTGAAAATTGGCAATAAGGTTTTGTTTAACATGCAAGGAAAAGATTGCATAGATACTTCCGAGTACCAGAAGCAATCTACTTTTACAGTTCAAGTCATGAATTTGGAAAACCAACTACAGATGTAGGTAGTTTGTCCTAAAACAGTGTTAGGGTGACAGCCAGGGTATGGTTAGATACAAATGAAAAGGCAAATCACTATAGCAACTAAGCCCATCTTCCTTTTCTAACTAAAATCCAGAAGTGGGACTTCAGCCACAAGCAAATTGAAGACATCAAAGTTCAAACTAATCTACACTCTGAATCACAGCTCTGTAGAAACTGATGCACTACCGCCAGTGCATAAACTTATATCAGAACTAAAAGGGAATTATTCAGCTGGTGTCTTTGTTTTGCTATACATCTAGATGAAAAGAACCAAGAATATCATACACACTAGACTGCACGAGTATCATTATCCAATCTCGCCACACACAACATTAAATCTCTTCTCAGCCTACATTGATTCCTGATTAGAAATACAGACCTCTTTAAATTCTTTATCTGCATCGCATCTTCCCTTGACGACAAAATTTAGTAACCCACTGGATGTAAGAGGAAACGCCTTCTTTCCACGCACAGTATATCTAAGCTTTTCATGTTGATTATACTGCAGACCAACTCCAAGGCTTGCAGATAGCTAAAGACGTGATTTTACAACATAGAATTTTAGAAAACTTTGGGATATAACCATTTACTTGAAATAGATTTTAGACAACGTAAATTTGAATTTGTAACTGCAAGCTCAGGGAATACATTGTACATACCTCAGGGTAAAAATGTCTAATGATTGCACTACAATAAGTAGGACCTCCAACATTTGTATCTAACTCCCCATTAACCTGTCATAAGAAAACAATAGTTCTATTTAGAAAACTTTGCACCTTTGTAAATTTATAGCAACAGTGCGTGAAGGATATCATGTTCAAAGATCATGCCCAAGATAGATTTGTGAAGGTAAGTTCTTTTGTTTACGCTCGCATATTATCCAATCAATATCAAAGAAACCGTATTCCACATAAATTCAACTGATATTGCATCCTAAGTTTTATGATTTGAATAAAATGAATCCTGGCTGTAAACTAATGACAGCACAACATGTTAACTTATAATGCGTCTTCGTTATCTCATCATCAATTTAACAACTGTGTCCGCCCCAAGCTAAACCATATCGAACAAAGGTCATACAAGCTACACGATGGAGATTTATGTACAGTGTTAGGTTAGGTACGAAATAGTTAACATATTAAGTTCATATCTACAAAGAAACTCATAAACAATAATACAATTATGAGCAAAATTTTTGATTAACTGGTTTCCAAGTACAAGTTCAAAGCAATTAGAGTAACTACAAGTCAGAGAACGAAAACAAAAAACCTAAATGCAAGAGAAAATAACCTGCAAATACGTTTTGCTGTCAATAGGGAACTTCTCCTTGGCGTGAAATCTCACAGATTTTGAGTCTCCTGCATATCTCAGAGAAGTCTCCATTTTTTCTTCCTTTTTTTTTGGTCTAAGGATTTAAAACCCTAGATAAAGCACGGCGTGACTGCGGACGGAGCAACTGTCAAGCGGGAAAGAAATAAGAACTAAATTTGATCCTCTCTATCTCTAAGGATTAATTTGTGTTTGCTGTCTCAAAAGAATTCAAGTTCTGATGAACCTACCTGGAAATTATTCCATATGATTGGAAAAATACGGTTTAGTCCAAATATCAGTTCAAAAGTACAGTTTGGTCCGGCCCAAGTTAATTAGGTACAAATTAGTCCAAAATATTGGAAAGTATACTAATAACCCTCATCATTTACAATTTAGTCCAAATATTTGTAGTTTAGTCCATAGTGACTTAGGATGATGTACGTAATTTTAATAAACATAAAAATAATTTATCTTTTGAACCGTTTGGCCAAAATTCGCAAACTTTATATATTCGGAAAGCTCTTTCCGAGAGCTACAAAAAGAGTACCCATATGACTATATAATTCTCATTTTAAAAAAATATATTAATTTACACTGTACACGTCCACAAAAATCCAGAAAATTCAAAGACAAAATACGGTGCACCATTTTGTACACTGCATACAAATAAATTATTCACCTAAGCACCAAAATAAAAAAATCCAGAAAATCGCCCATCTACAAATCCTGTGTATTTTTCTTCCCACTTTCTTAAGCTCTCTCGAAAAGTACCTAAACACATAGCAAGGATGCTATTAAAATCATCTCATGATATAAAAAAACAACAACTTACAGTTTCATCAAGAATTGGTTTTTTTTTATATTTTTAAGAGAGCAGAATGTTGTCCTATTATGTACACACCTACAAAAATCTAACATCCATATCCACAAAACAAAATATATATTACAGTGGTGTACAACTATGTACACATATAAAAAATCCAACTAATCCAACATCTATGCACACAAAACGGGTTATATATGTTATTGCGATTATACAATGGTGTATACACCTACAAAAATCTAGCGTGCATACCGACAAAAAAAAATTAAAATCATGAGAGACCATAATGGTGTACAACTATGTAGACGCTTACAAAAATCTGTCTTTTGTATCCACAAAACATGCATATATTACTGAGTATGTACACAACACCTATAAAAAATCTAACAAATCCAACATCCATACACACAAAACGGGTCATATATATATATATTATTGAGATTGTACAGTGGTGTATACACCTATAAAAATCCAAGGTCATAAAATCATGAGAGAGCATAATGGTGTACATAGTTGAGATAGTACAATGGTGTACAACCATGTACACAACTATAAAAAGTCCAACATGCACTTGTACACATTAGTGGTTTCCCTCATTTTTGGTTTGTATACATAAAATATAAGTGTACTATTTACACATCACTAAGCCCTATGATGCTTATGAGTCCCTAAATTTTACTACCTAACCAAGGCTTGGGGATAAGGATATTCGACATAGGAAGAATTCTATGTTTGTTGTGTATAGACATGTCTAAATGAAAGTACTAGTTTGTTGGATTCAGGTTCATAATCAATGTAGAAGCAAACTGCACGATTTACAACAAGCATGTATGATAACCTAGTGCACTAAAAAGTACACCACACATAACTGGTGTACAAACAAGTACCTCGTACATCCGGTATAATAAAAACAATGCACATAAAGATTTCACCGGTCTTTAACCTTTCAAAAGAATATCTTCACAAATTTCACAAGGAAAGGAATAATGGTTAAAGAGAGCACAAATGAAAAATTGACCTTGTGAACTTTGCTATTCAGAGATGCAACTCGTTTCTTGTTGACGATATTGTTATCTATAGAAAGAAAATATAGGAGGAAATGACGACATTATCTACATAAAGAAAATATAGGAGGAAATGACGACAAGCCAAGAGATGAAAGACAATATAAGACAAATAAAGGAGAAAAACAAGGCGGTAACTAGAAAATAGCGGTGAGCATAAGTATATCCTACACATAGACCATTTAAATAGATTTTCTATTGATTATGGACTTTTCAGAAATAAATCATGAGCTATTTAAATTATTGGTGACTCATGACATATCTTCAACTCAATAAAAAAAGTCTAATGATGCCAAAAAATCACCTAAAATAGGAATCCATGAAGAAAATATTTGTTATAAATATGGAACAAGAGTTTAAAATGGAAGTGAGTCTAGTGTTAGATTTGCATATGTACGACTAATTATGTACATATTAACAAATCAACAGGTGTATAATTTTGTACCTATTAACAAATAAACAGGTGTACAGTTTTGTACTCATTAAGAATCAACACGTGTAGAACTATGTTCACATTAAGTACCACAAAATATGCATGTTTTCTAAGTCGTAGCGCTTCTATGTTCAATTAGGTTATCTATGTCAAATTATTGTGGTACAAACATTTAAAAGTTCGACATCCAAGTAAACAAAACAAGAAAAGAAATAAAAACACTAGGGTAGATACATACTTTAAACGTCTTATTAAATGCTCATACTTTTACCCATGATACAGCCTCATCGAGACTATCTCCAAAATCACTCCTGTCAAACTCTTGAACCGTATTTATGTATACTGCATAATCAAAACTATTCTACGTCATATTTTCATTTCAAGTGTGATGCAATTAAATTAATATTCATTAAAGTTTTTCCAAACAATCAACCTGGAATATAATAATGCATCAACATATAATTTTAACCAACAAGCAAACCTTTATCCAAGTTACCCTGCCCCTAGACAAAGAAGGAGATGAGTAATATCTTTGAAACTAGGAAGTTTAAAAATTCAGCATGTGTACAACTATATACACATGAAAATAAATAGGTGTACATTTATGTACACGTTAACAATAACAGGTGTACGTTTATATACATGCTAACAATAGCATGTGTACAACTATGTGCACATTATCAAAAAACATGAAATTTCGAAGTATCGTTGATGCATCTCTAATCATTAGTAAAGCCACCACACTTACAGACCACAAGAAAATAAAAAGGACTGTAAATCCATACATACCCAACTATCCCATGTTATCTTCGAGCTAATCACTAAACCATCCTAGAAACTTGAACTAAACATTTACAATTAAGTATCTGACGTTGAACAATCAATTACCTAATGTACCATGACTTAAATCAAAAGACAACATTTTTAACCCAAATAAACTATGACAAATGGGTTAAGAAATTTAAGAAGAAAAGTTAGAACTAGGAGAAAAAGATTTACTGCAATGACATGTAAAGAGCTAAGATAGCCAAGGATTATTTCGTAAAGATCCTTAGTTACGAGGAAAGCTGGTTTTTCTAACTACCGAGCTAGGTACTTGTGCCATACATTTGGAGAACTTCATCAACACAAGAGGTATGTGAAGATTGAACCATTCTATTTACTCATATGGATTACCATTCTATTTTTACGAGACTATGTCGTATGAATTCTAGTAGATTTAATATTGCAAACAAGAAATTTCGGGTCAAGCTTGTCTTGTTAAATATATCGAAATATGATTTAAGAAATGGATGTTCATTGGTCCTTACCAATCTTAGTTCGAAACAATTTATTATTTAAGAACTAGTTTTGTGTCATATGGATCATTTGAAAATTTCCCAAGCAATAATATTTATATCTATGACAATTGGGAATGTTTCAAATATCAAAAAAAAGAATGTTAGAACTATTATAATTTGGACTCAGGGTAGGTTAACAGGTTGGCGAACCGCTTAGCAAACCATGGATATTTTATATTTAAAATATAAAAAGATTGGAGAACTAGTTCGCAAACCGTAAAATTCATAATGAGACAGTTTGCGAACTGTGGTGATTTCAATTTGTGAAATAACCAATGGTAGACGTCTTATTTAGGAATAACAGAAAGTTTCACGAACCGTAGCACCCTGAATTCACGAACCATTTCACAAACCATCCCAGTACATATTAGATGATACTCAAATACAATTTTATAAATATGTTTAGCATTGCTATGACTCTGGTAATCACCTCTAAGGCATCATTGATCACTAAAACTCTTTATATATGTGCATCATGATTTAAGTATTATGTTTTTAATTGAACACAATATTGCTTATAAGTTCAAATGACATATTTTCCAATAACAATCATTATACATGGTTTCGGAAGTCGGACCACAATGTATATTCATCTATGTGATTTCAACAAAATTCTCACATGCTTACTTGAAACCTAATAAGAGTTTCATCTAAGTAGAAAAAGTGTTTACTTAAATCCCAAGTTATCTTAACTTAAATTCTAAGCAACCCTCAATCTTGAAAATCTATAAATAGAGAGACTCATTCAACTGGGAAATTCAATCCCTGCCACTTTTGTGTCCTAGTTTATAGCTAGATTCGTCCACTATGAACCTAGGTTTTCTCGAGAAATCTAATTATGTTTAGGTCTGCAAAACTTCACTTAAGAATTCGTGAAGCCAGGTACGACTATCTTTACCTTGATATTTCGTATATCCAGATCTTGCTCTTTCGATTATCGAGGTCTTAGTGATTTATTTCAGGAGCGAGATAGATAGAAATCGCAAAGGTATCTTAATCTCAAACTTTGTGATTCCTCAAGATAGATACCTTAAAACTATTAGTTCACATTATTCTTGAGAGGTGGTTAATAATCCAGGCTTCTCATCTAACCGTGTGTAAGTGTTCCAGATTTGTGAGGTTTGCTAGTTGTCTATTATAAACAGATTTCCAATCCTTGATCTATTCGAAATACAAGGAAAGCAAATAAGCATATATGTCAGAGGCAGATTGGTATCAAAAGTCTTCACTTAAGATGAAACAACTCTTAGGCTGTAAAGGATGTCAGGTAACAGAATCAATTGCATAGAGCATTTCAAGGTTCAAGAGACGTAAAGGGCTTGAATACAACTGAATTGCTTGGAGGGTGAATTTAGTCTCAACTACATTCCAGTCTGAAGTCTAATAGTAGTCTAGTATCTGTAGCGGCTTAATAGAGTTCAATGTTCAAATCTATATGAGGTCACGAGGTTTTACTGCAGTTACCGTTTCCTCGTTAACAAAACTTCTAGTGTCTTTTTTTTTTCTTTTCCGCATTAAATTGTTTATCTTTATAATAAGATTACACTAAGTAGGAATTATTCAATTCTAGTAGATAAGTCCATATTAATTGTGATCGATCACGAGACTCGTTCTTGTAGAATTCGTATTTTGAAAAATAACAAGTTTCATACTTGGCATAATTCGAATTTTCTTAGTTCGATATGACTAGATTGATCTTAGATATTTATTTTTGTGAAGATCCAAGTACTCTTATTAAGAATCAGGTTCACAGACACTTGTGTCTAAACTCTCTGATTGAGAAGAGGTAGGAATATAAACTCTATATACATATTATCAAGAATCATTATAAGGTGGTCTACTTGCAATTGTATTAGGTTTTCTCCATACATGTGTTGACGGTGGTTTTTAGCCTATGGTTAAAATCGTAAAACCCTAAACCCTAGTAGACAGTGACGTCACAACATTTAAGTAATAAGCATTTACTAGGCGCATTTATTGAAATCTTTAATGTGTCTGTAAATAATTATCGGGGTATCTTTTTCAATTAGGGTTACGACAAGCCAAACCCTAATTCCCACGTGTGCCAATGACAAACCATGCCAGCCACACTAACCGCGCCAAAGCATTCCAACCATGCTAGCCACACCTCTGTGCCAATGGCAAACCATGCCAGCCACACTAACCGCGCCAAATCATGTCAACCATGCTAGCCGCATCTCTGTGCCAATGGAAAACCATGCCAGCCACACTAACCGCGCCAAAGCATGCCAACCGTGCTAGCCGCACCTCTGTACCAATGGAAAACCATGCCAGCCACACTAATCGCGCCAAAGCATGCCAACCATGTTAGCCGCACCCCTGTGCCAATGACAAACCATGCCATCCACACCTATCGCGCCATGCCAAATGCACCTCGCCATGGCCCCATGCCAACTTAACCACGCCACCATGCTGACCTTCCCTACGCAGCTACCAAAATGAAGGCGTGCAACAATCAACGGTTGCCCTTCAATCCCAGAAGCAAATCCTGGCCGTCTAAGGTTACCAAATGACCTTTGGCCCAAAACCCTAGCTTGGTCACACACCTAGCCAAAGTTATCCATGCCATGCGCCCATGGAAAACCCTTGGCCCCACATGCCAAGCCAAAACCGCACCTAGCCAAAGCTATCCAGTCATGCGCCCATGGCAAACCCTTGTCCCCACACGCCAAGCCAAAACCGCACCTAGCCAAAGCTAGCCACGCCACGCGCCCATGGCAAACCCTTGGCCCCACACGCCAAGCCAAAACTGCACCTAGCCAAAGTTAGCCACGCCATGCACCCATGGAAAACCCTTGGCCCCACATGCCAAGCCAAACCACGCCAAGGCATGCCATGCCAACCTAATTGCACCAAGGCATGCCATGCTAGCCTAGCCGTGCCACCATGCTGGCCTTCCCTACACGGCTACCCAAAACGAAGGCGTGCGATAATCAACAGTCCCCCTTCAATCCCAAGAGAAAATCCTAGCCATTCAGGGTTACCAGACGACACATGGTAACCTTTAGCCCGAAATCCTAGTTTGGCCACGCCAAACCACGCCAAGGCATGCTATGCTAACCTAATATCGCCAAAGCATGCCATGCTAACCTATCCGTGGCACCTTGCTGGCCTTCCCCACGCGGCTACCAAAACAAAGTCATACAACAATCAAAGGTTGCCCTTCAATACCAGGAGCATATCCTAGCCATCCAAGGTTACCAGACAATGCATGGTAACCTTTGGCCCAAAAACCAAAGTTTGGCCACGCCAAACCATGACATGCCAACCCAGCCGCGCCACCATACTGGCCTTCCCTGTGCGGCCACCAACAAGCAAAAGCGTGCAACGATCAACGACTACCTTTCCTCTTAAGATGCAAAATCTCGACCGTCGAAGGTCACCGAGCTACCAAGTCTCCTAAACTCGACTTGCCAGGAAACAACGACATGCCACATGTTTTCCACAAAACATTTGAGATATCAAACACATATCACAAACTGGGGGATCCTCTTTGGGTATTGGTTTGGCGGTTTACAACGTGTAGCGTACACTACGCCCGTCATAAGGAAATGTCATAAGGGTGAGGCTGTTAGTAAATACAGGCAGATAAAGGTGAAACGTTGACGGGACATCAATTCCATCCATTAACATCTTTATGGAACACATCAATTCCATGCGTTAACAATTTTATGGAACATCAATTCCATGCATACGGTTACCCCCTCCTCCCATTTACTTCCCCGTTCCTTAATGAGACCAGAGTACGTTTCACTCCGACTTGTATAAATAGGTCTTACCTATTTCCACAGAACAACAAGTTCATTCGGGAATATACAATACTCAGAAAATACTTACTTGCTAGCTTACCTTGTTAGCCTTTCCACTTTTCTGATACAAGTCGTAGTAACACAACTACTCTACCAGAATCAACTATTATGGTCTCATCACCTTCCTTGCTTCCCTCCCCAAAACCAACCCATTCTCCTCCGCTTTGTGATCGAAGCAAGTCTGGAACGACCATTTCTTGGTTTAGGCCGGACTTGTACAGATTGATCTCTCGAATCTAAAGTACTCCCTTGTAGTACATTGTTTAGGGTTTAAATTCTTTCTCACCTTCACACCCGAAATTACCGAAATCAGCATAAACCATTTTCACCTATAAACAATTGGCGACCACGTCGGGAGGTTCGATCTTTCGGTTACAATGTCAATTTTCGACTGTCGATCTCGTCCTTCGACCCGGAAATCAAGATGGTAGAGGAAGACGATCCACTCCGACTCAGTTATCTGACGACTCGATTATCAGTCATGACACAATAAGGGATGATTGGGGACTTCCCAGAGGATAAAAGCAAAACGATCCTCCCAGGGATCAACGTCTCGGTTATCAGACAACTCAGTAATGGTTGGGGACTTCCCATGGCCGTGTTTCTCGTAAAGCTTGGTCATACACCCGGAAGGTTTACTTTTCATCAGAAAACCTAAGAAACCGAGTAAGTCTTACCTAGACAAAATACATAGTTTTCATTTTCAAAGTTTCACAAGAATGATAAAACCAATAACCATGTTATGTTTCATCCCATGACATCTACCAACACACGATTCCATGGTTTTCCTGGGATGTTTGCGCCACTTTCAATCACAACCAAAAATAATCCTAAACAGTTCATTCCAAAAGAATAATCCAAAACCTTCAAGGTAACATTTATCTATCAGCCCAAGAAAACCATAAAATCAAAAACCATAAACTAGGCGTCTCATTTGCCTTTCAAAAAACCTAAAGATAAGAGGCTCAAAAGACATAAATATATTCAAGGAAAGTTTTTTAGCAGCGGCTTGCTCCTCTTAGCAAAGGCCTCCCTTGTACTATGGAGAGCCGCCCTCTTCAATTTCAGCCACCTGCACAACTTCTTGAATTCCGCTTCCTACTTCTTCACCATGTCTGCGAAATAACCTTCAGCTGCTTCGGCCAACAACTTTTCGACATTAGAGAGGCCTTAAACGAACCAAGGGACATTGAATTCGAAGTCCACGCACACGTCACGATGGAACTTACAGCTCGAGATTACATCCTCAGAAACTGTATGACCAGTCACGTTACACATATCGTCGATCAAAGACAAAGCTTCCTCCACCCGCTTGACCAACGCATGTCGACTAGTAATCTTCTTAGTCGTGGCAATATGATCGTAGATTTTCCATATCTTTGTATACAATGTCGCATGTTTAGATGGCATACTAAATCCACCGATCAACACATGACCCGGGAAAGGGGCCAGATTCCGAGGATTGAAGGTGGCACCTGCAACTGAATCAGCAACCGACAAGAGATCCCTAACTACAATTTCACCAATGTTCCCCGGAGTGCTTTCCACCATCTGAGTCGTGGAAGTGCCTTCGGGATGATGATTTTCAATATCCAAGTCACTAGATGGCACGGTTTCCGTAATTAGAAGTATGGATACGTCTTCACTCTGGCGGGTTTCCACTTCAAGACCATTCCCAGGAACGGTTTCCTCATAAAATATCAAAATTTAGTTTTACTTCAAAAAAAAAAACATGGATAAAACTCACTGATTCAGTTTCAGACTGACTAGAGGAAGATTCAACATAATTATCAGAAGAACTACTCTCGCCATCACTGGACTCTGAACTTTCATCCTTTTCAGAATACCCATCATCATAGATAGGCTCGTCACCGCCACCCTCCGTCTCGAAAAATGATATTTTCTGACTACTTGCAAGTTTAGCAAAGGCGTTCGTGCTGCTGAAACCCTCAGAGAGAAACAACGATATAAACGATCCAGCCAAAGTCAAGAGGAAAGTCATACGTACCCGCATATTGGAAGAACTAAAAGTTGGGAGAACTGTCGGGCCCGATTGAAAATCACCGGCACGGCTTTTAGATCTTCTCTCCTTCACTTGGGGACTATCTGGATTCGGGCTAACAGATTTCCGCTTGGGATTTCTCAACAGAGGATGTTCCGCTAAAACTGCAAGAGAAGGTTTGCCGCGATGATTCTCTACCACAGCTTTCACGAATCCATGAATAGCGAAAAACTCGTCCTGCCAAAATATGTTATATTTGGAGGTTGCTGATGGATTTCTTTCCGCAAGCAGGAAAGGGAGACTTTTACCCGACACAAGAGCACCAACATCAAGAACAGTTGACAATGGGACTTCTGGAACAACCGGCTGACGAACGAGTGGGAACCCTTCGTCAAAACCCATATGCCGAGCCGCCCTATCAATATTGTAAGAGATTGTTTTGCAAGATCCTCGAAAGAAATACGGCACATGACCGGGCGTGCAGCTACGCGTGAACACCATTTCTCCAACGCTCAGACCCTCCTTATCAGAATACAAAGACATGTTCAAAGCAGGAGCAAAGGTATTAATCTGAGTTATAGACGCGTGCACCGGAGCCCATGGATGAAAATCAACTACGTACGAGTTGTCAAGAAATATAACCAAGTTCGAACCAGTCTTTAGGCCCCTGTTCGACCAGCGCTGTATTCTGGAGCCACCCCAAGACTCGGGAAGTATAGCTAACGGTTTTGGGGCATATTTCTCGAAATGCTCCCACAATCATGCCTGGAGAAAGGCGGCATGAACATACGAATCCACTTTCATGTAGCCGTTTGAGGCGCGCATCTCCGAAACCAGCTGATCCAAGTGCGCATACAGTGAACCGATAAATAAACCACCAATAGGGAGAACGACACCTTTTGCCAATTTTATGGCAAACTTGATAAGTTCCTGCATTATCTCCTTTTTGCTCGAGCCGTCGTCAAAAATATCTCTGGATAGCCAAAGAGCCAAGAACGCCGCGACATGAAGTATATTATTCTTCTTGTTCGACTCCAACTCGTCAGGAAACCACTGAGATACCCACCAGTCATAGAAGCACTTCATCTTGTTTTCTTTCCGAACGAATCCGTTTGACTTCGCAACCAGGGTGGTGCACATTTCTTCTTCATCTGCAGACAACCTAACGTCGAGGTTTCCAATTACGGGAAGATTTAGCAACACAGCCACACTCTCCAAGGAGATAGTCATTTCACCCCACCTACATACGGCCGTGTGGGTGTCCGGACACCATTTGGAAATAAAAGCAACCAATCCTGGAATATCTTTCCTAATCTGAAGCACTTATGAAGCCGCAACAGCATCAACGATCTGCGCCCTAACAAATTGGTTTTTACATGCTCCTAGCTCATCATGAATCACATCCACTTCTCAAAGGAACGCAATGGACTCACAGAGATTTTAAAGTCGATAAGAGAGGCGTGATATTCTTTCCTCTGAAGGCAAAACCTTATTACGCTTCCTGGCTGAACCGATCGGTCATCTCCTTCACTTTCCGAACCAGTCAGAAGGATCGGCACGTATTTGGGATGGTTTCTCTTAACCGTGGCCGATGTCGTAAAGAACTCATCATCTACGCTTGGCTTGGAATTACGTACATCCTTCGGTACAGCATAAATTGTTGACATCCTAACGAAATTCTCTTACGATATTCTTAGTGTCGAGATAACTACAATATAGCAATACGACGAGAAATTATTTTCTCATGAAAATCCATCCTGGACACAAGCCAATTTATTTCGAAGTCATAAAATGCACAGGCAATAAAAAAGGGAATGACAGCTACCAGGACATGCCTACTTTACGCAATAAAAGGAGACGGTCAACATTGCTACAATATTCATGCCTAAATATTACTACAAGCTCGTGAAAAACATACCTACGGCTAGGATTCACACCAACATTTTCTACAAAGTCGTGAAAAGGTACGCCTACAACTAGGGTTTTCACCAGCGTAAGAAAACAAAAGAAAGGAAAGTCAAAGAGGAAGTACTGGAAGACATACCTAGTCCGCTCGTCCGCTACCAAACAACAACAAAAAAATATAATGAAGACGTGAATTAAAGGGAGAGGCCGGCCACCCTTTTATAGGCGTGATACTTGGAAGTTTGAACAAGGAAAGGATTTCCAAGTTTGAGCCAAGAAAGGAAAAGAGGAAACCGGCCCCGCAAAGGCCAATTTTCACGCCCAGGACCACTCACGCCATGCCGTGGCCCCACCACTTCTAGCCGTACGTGTACACCTCACCTTGACCCACTACAAGAAAACGGGCATTTAGTAACATATTTTTGTCACTGAACTACCTTGTTTAGTCGCCAAATAAAATTTGGAACAAAAAAAAATTTGTCGTCTAATCATCGTCGTGGAAACTTTTTATGGTCGCAGGAGATAATTTTGGTGACACAAAATTTTATGTCGTTGTATGTGTGTTTCAGTGACTACGGTAAATCGTCTTCAAAGTACAAAATTAACGTCGAAAAATTAGGTCATTAAAATAAATTCTAGCGATAAAATATTTTTCTCATTAAATATTTTGATGACAACTTAGTTTTGTCTCAACCATAAGTTCCAGCGACAAAGTACTTTGTCCATAAATCATACTTTACCGACAAGTGTTTTTTCCTTCGAAAAGAGCTTTGATGATGGTCACCATCGTCTTTAAAAATGGTTTTTGAGACAAATAATTCAGCCACCAGTAATGAGTTTTATAGACAATGAAAAATGGTCTCCAAATAGGTTTTATCGACTAATATATTTAGTCTGCAAAGATACATTGTGTAGAAAAAAATAATTGGTCCCGAAATAAAAAGAAATAATGACGAAAAAATATTGTGCCAAATTTTTTTTTAGAGTCTGATATATTTGTCGTTGACAAAACTTTCACAGACAAATTTGTTTGTCCCGTAATAAGAAGTTTCCTAACAAAATTTTGTTTGTGCATAAAGAAATTTTTTTAGGGATGAAATATATCGTCTTTAAATTATTCTAGGGAGACTATAATATTCGGCATTGAAAAAAAAATTGTTGTTGAAGTAAATAGTTTTAGAGACAACTATATTTTTTCTCTAAATATTATAAATTTGGCGACTAATGTTGTTGCCTGTGAAAAAAAGGGAGGCAAACAATTATATTTTTTTGTCTCCAAATAATCATTTTAGGCGAGGAAAGAATTTTGTTTTAATTTTTATTTCGAGACTAGTAGATTTGCTATAAAAAAATGATAAACCTGACCAAATTCCTTTTTCCATTCATCATAAAATATGAAAATAATATCGGAAAACCATTTAAACAAAATATTTACCAACAACTTAAGCAGTAACGATACTCATGGCTACTAACGACCAACAAGGAAGCACTCGTGTTCATGATAGGTAGTAGAAATTATTTTTCACTATATATGTCCAAAATATTCGCCGTTGTAAATCTATTTTTCACTAACAACTATTTTTTGTTACAAACATATAAGTAACGCTAACAACAAGCTATTTCGTCAGCGGAATTTTTTTGTTGTGTCTAAAATTTTATCACTCTAAAACATTCTTTCCAGTGACTATTCTTGTTCGTGGCAGAAAAAACACGCTAGCGTTAACATTTTATTTCTCACCTAAAGTTTATATCGTGGCGAAGTATTTTAGATGCAAAAATAATTTGGCGACAAAATATTGTCTCGTCGCAGTTAAAAGTTTTCAACAACCATTGGATATTGTCACCCTATATATAATTTAACGAGAAAACGAAATAGTAGTTACAAAATATTATTTTTGCGACGAGCATTTATCATTGTCAGTATAAGTAAAATTGGTGACTGGCGAAATTCTCGTCGAACAAATCATCAGCGACGGAGGAATTTAAGACAAGTTTCGGTTGTCATCCATGCTTTTGGTGACAATTGTAAAGACAAAAAATAAAAATTGC
Source organism: Papaver bracteatum (assembly GCA_023529315.1). Taxonomy (NCBI): domain Eukaryota; kingdom Viridiplantae; phylum Streptophyta; class Magnoliopsida; order Ranunculales; family Papaveraceae; genus Papaver; species Papaver bracteatum. Next base: position 1,461,762 of record JAJJWX010000566.1, on the reverse strand, counting down.
CGCAAAAAGAATATTTATACTAACAATTTTGATATTCGTCACAAGTGAATATGTTTCATGACTAAAAAAACTTTGATGGGAAAACATTTGTCACTAAAGGCCCATTTTCTTGTAGTGACCAAGGCCGCACCATGCCAGGCCGTATGCTCCACCGTCTCGGCCCTATCATCCACGCGCGCTTGCCTTACCAACACCACGCCTTACCTTGGCCCCACAAGCCAAACCGTCCGCTTGCTTCACCTTCCAAGACCGCGCCCCTTTGCCTCGGAGATGTACGACCAGACCAAGATGGTAACTTTCATTTCACCACTCCATGGTCTGCATCCCCAGTACAACTTACGCAGGGCCGCTAATACGGGAAGCCAAAATTCTCTTCACCCCTCAAAAAGGTTAGTCGAATTTTCCTGACCATCTTGGCAATAATTTACGTCTCGATTCCGTCCTTATTTGTCACCATCATATGCTTACCTCGCAATAAGGCACCTGTTCCGAGCTAAGCAGGGGACTTAATGTTGATGGTGGTTTTTAGCCTAGGGTTAAAATTATAAAACCCTAAACCCTAGTAGACAGTGACGTCACAACATTTAAGTAATAAGCATTTACTAGGCGTATTTATTGAAATCTTTAATGTGTCTGTAAATATTTACCGGGGTATCTTTTCCAATTAGGGTTACGACAAGCCAAACCCTAATTCTCACGTGTTCCAATGGAAAATCATGTTAGCCACACTAACCACGCCAAAGCATGCTAACCATGCCAGCCGCACCTCTGTGCCAATGACAAACCATGCCAGCCACACTAACCGCGCCAAATCATGCCAACCATGCTAGCCGCACCTCTGTGCCAATGGCAAACCATGCCAACCACACTAACCGCGCCAAAGCATTCCAACCATGCTAGCCGCACCTCTGTGCCAATGACAAACCATACCAGCCACACTAACCACGCCAAAGCATTCCAACCATGCTAGCCGCACCTCTGTGCCAATGGAAAACCATGTCTGCCACACTAACTGCGCCAAAGAATGCCAACCATGCTAGACACACCTCTATGCCAATGGAAAACCATACCAGCCACACTAACCGCGCCAAAGCATGCCAACCATGTTAGCCACACCTATGTGCCAATGGAAAACCATGCCAGCCACATTAACCGCGCCAAAGCATGCCAACCATGCTAGCCGCACCTCTGTGCCAATGTCAAACCATGCCAGCCACACTAACCGCGCCAAAGCATGCTAACCGCACTCATGTGCCAACGACAAACCATGCTCGCCACACCTACCGCGCCATGCCAAACGCATCTCGCCATGGCCCCATATCAACTTAGCCACGCCACCATGCTGGCCTTCCCTACGTGGCTACCAAAACGAAGGCGTGCAACAATCAAAGGTTTCCCTTCAATCCCAGGAGAAAATCCTGGACGTCTAAGGTTACCAAACGACCTTTGGCCCAAAACCCTACCTTGGTCACGCACCTAGCCACGACATGCGCCCATGGAAAACCCTTGGCCCCACATGCCAAGCCAAAACCGCACCTAGCCAAAGCTAGCCACGCCATGCGCCCATGGCAAACCCTTGGCCCCACATGCCAAGCCAAAATCGCACCTAGCCAAAGCTAGCCACGCCATGCGCCCATGGAAAACCCTTGGCCCCACACGCCAAGCCAAAACCGCACCTAGCCAAAGCTAGCCATGCCATGCGCCCATGTCAAACCCTTGGCCCCACACGCCAAGCCAAAACCGCACCTATCCAAAGCTAGCCATGCCATGCACTCATGGAAAACCCTTGGCCCCACATGCCAAGCCAAACCACGCTAAGGCATGCCATGCCAACCTAATTGCGCCAAGGCATGCCATGCTAGCCGTGTCGTGCCACCATGATGGACTTCCCTACACGGCTACCCAAAATGAAGGCGTGCGACAATCAACGGTCCCCCTTCGATCCCAGGAGAAAATCCTAGCCATTCAGGCACTAGTGGAAATCACCTGTTTCGCGACCGACAAAGCAAGTCATTTAACTCGTATCTATGACTTGCTTTGTCGGTCGAAGAAAGGGTCGCTGTTTGAGCGTCTTTTTCATATATGACGTGGATGTGAGGGTCGCGAAACAACCTATATCAACGACCGATTTTAATGGTCAATGTGTTATGACTGGTTCTAGTCAGTCGTAGATATACATTTTAATATAAGAAAATAATAGATTCAGATTGGCTGACTTGCCTGCACTGAATCATAAATGAGAGATGAAACAAGTCTGACTGAGACTAAAATGAAATTCAAATTACAATGAAATAAAACCTGGATTCATAAATTCAAATGTCAATTAATTTAAAAACCAGTATTCATTGTACAATACATACAGGATGAAATTGAAAAATTTCAATGAAATGAAACCTGCACTTAACTTCAAAATCAGAAAAAAAGAAACAGAAAAAAGATCATGTATTTGCACCAATACAAGTCTTAGCTGATACGTTCACATGTTTCTTAAAGAAATTCTTAACTGCAAGTGCAAGTCTGAATACCCTTCAATGAACCAACTTTCTTCGCCGGAACCGCCTCACAAATAGCAGAGAGACATGCTTGTTTCTTTGCTGTGGAACCCATCTCTCCGTCAAGTAACAACACAGCCTTGAGAACGGCGCAAGATTCCAACAAGATTTGTCTGCAATATTTGAGATAATTGCAATGGTGAACTGAGATAAAGTTAACATAAGTACAAAATTGAGACGTTAAGAAAATGGTATTACCTTCCTGCTTGTCCCGAAGGTAGTAATCTGCTGCCATCAGCTACAAGACCTTTGAACCTAATTGAAAACTTATGCCTTCACAGAATTCTCCCCTTCACCGACAAAATAAAAAAAAATAAAAAAAAAAACACAAGAAAGGCGATGTATCAATATCATCAAGCTCTACTTATAGATAGGTATTATAAAGATACAACACCTTAGGCTTCATAAACTCCATTGTATATGTACATATTGCAGCATGCCACTGGTTTGGATCCGCATGCTGCTGAACCATACACCGGATGAATCCTAAATTTAGGCAGATTAGTTTGTTACCATGCGTACAAAACTTAAATAGACAAATATTTAAGAAGAAGGGGCAAAAATCATCTTTCACTATCATCCCTAAGCTAAAACTGCATTTTACGTGCCATGTATAGTGGTTTAGGGCATCAGAAATTACTACCCTATGGTTCGAGTAATCAGGGAATGGGAAACCCCAATAGAGAACTGAAGAAGAATATCAGTTTCACAATAAACATATGGTTTAACGGAGCAGATTGCAAGGATAAGATATGTGTATACAGTTGAGAAAGCAGAGATGTAGAAATTACACAAAAGTAGGAATTAGTCAGACTGGTACCTCTTTTATAATTGTTCTGCTACCTTGATGAGGACATATAATGAAGTACTTATCAAAAATCTCTCAGGCATCTTTCCCCTTTAAAAATAGTAGAATTACCATTTATCAGTATTGAGTACATTAACAAGATGATAGCCTATTCAACTGATGGAACAAGAGCCTCTTAACATATATATATATATATATATTGAGAATTTGGGATTTTCAATTAATTGGTTTAACATCCTTCAGGATAAGAGGTAAGGTAATTGATTCTGTAAACCTCTTCAAAAATTTAACAAGCACATAAAGATTCTACAAGATTTTGATACGAAGGGTGTGAATATTGCAAATGTGAGAATTCAATACAGCATGTAAAATAACTTCACATCTGCAACATAAATCTCTTCCTATCAATCACAGGGTAGATACACAAAAATTAAAATTTTCAAGCATAATGATGAGCATCATAGCACACATACCTCGAGCACAGAACGAGATAGCTCATTTCTTCAATCTCAGATAAGTCTAATGAATGAATACTATCTGAATCTTACTTCTCTTGTCCAGTTGTTAAATTCTCAACCTATAAATAAAAAACAAAAGAAAACAAGACACAATAAACTGATTAGTTAAGCTACTAATAACAGAATCGATCAGGAAACACAAGGAGAAAGATAAAGATTAATAAAGACTATGGAGAATGCACGATCTGCATGGTGATAGTATAAATATAAAAAAGAAGCTAACTAATAAAAAAAATAGCAAGATGCGCAATACAAAAATACAAAGTAGATTAGGCAGCATTCCATGCATTCACACAAACAGAATGCTCAAATCCATAGTAACAAGTAGACTATGCAGCATTTGATGATAGAACCCCTAGTCTGCAAATAATACAGCCATGTACGGTTACATGTAGATTATGCAGCATCTCGGACGAATGAAAAATCTGTAACGCAACCCATGTAATAATTACAAGCATATATTATACAACATTGCATGCCTCCACACAAACAAATCGCACATAATCCATAGTACAACCAATAGAACCATTCAGCTTCTCTATTTTTACCCTAACCAAAACAAACAAAAAATTTACCAAACCCTAAAAAAAATTACCTGAGCATAAATACAAGGCAATGCGTAAGCCTCAGGGTCGGTAGAAATAGCATGTAAAGAAATTGGTAGGAAATCAACTACATAACCCAATTCCCTCTCTACATCACTCGACCAAATAATTCGTCTGCATTACAACAAAAAAAAAAATCAAAACATTAGAGGTTAAAAAAAAAACCTAGAGAATTTTTTTTGCTACAAAAATAATAGAAATGATAGATAATAATAATAATAATTACTTGGTGGTTATGTAAAGAGTTCCAGGAGATTCAGGAGGTCGATTTGCAAGAACAATGGCTAATAAGGGTTGGATATGCATCAATTCTTCACCATTCACCATCTCCGATTCTGTCTGTGAAATTTCTTAATTCAAGTGAAACCATTATGATGATAATGAAAGAATGGAAAACGAATGAGAAGAACTAAGTACTGCCGGACACATCAGAATTGTCCCATGCTGACTAATCACACTCGTCTATAACATAATTGAAAAGCAACTCTAACTAGGCACCATCCGTCATAAAGAAACATCAAGAGTTTACTTGTTTCCAGGCAACGATCAGTTCCCATTGCTATGGTCACACTAATTCCAGGCTCAAGATTCTGGTCAACGACAACATTCTGCACAATTTGGAAAATCAACAATCAGCTGGAAACCAATCATACTTCATAAAGAAGTATTTTATGTGGTTACTTGCTACTAACAGATGCAGTTGATTTAGAACACCAAGAAGAAATCTCATTTAAGAAAGCTTGAAAATATCAATAACAAGGAGATTTTATTGTCCACATTTTGCAATTCTTTCTTTTGGCTTTCATGCTAAAAGAGAAAATGTCATCCTTGGGGAAAACACGATAAATCAAATAGAAACATTGGCATATAAAGTCAATAAAAATGACAATAACTCTTAGCTAAAACTATTTCAAGAGGCGATTGAGAACCATACCTTCGTTTAACCAACATCGACTTGTGTACCGGTGTTATTCGGGACCTCTTTATTTCTGTGTAACACCTGCAGAGGCATTACAAGGTCAACTATTAATTCCATAGGTGAGAATGTTTTCAGTTTTCACAATGAAAATAAAAACATACAAAACTAACCTTCCCAATATGGACCCCATTCATGCTTACGAAGATGATGAGGAGCATCAAGGGGTGGTAACAAACCCTACGCACAAATGCAAGCAGATTTTGTAAATTCACATCCATAAGAAATTAGACAAATTTATACATGTCTAATACATACATTATAGCAAAATTTTGAAGGACAAAAACATACCACAAATCTTGAGCTTGTATGCATCTGCTAAAGCGCACATCTCAGATACTGAGGTGCCTCTAAATACTTCAGTACTCTTATAAGAAATTGCATACCACCCTCATTACCGTCGGCATGTTCTTTTATTGATAATCTCAAATCATAATCTGAACCATTATTATTGTCAAATATCAGCACCTGTTTACACAAAACAAAATCCCTCTCATAAGCAAAATTCACTTAAATCTTCTGTCTCTGAGTTTCTCAATAAACCCACAATTCCTATTTCCTTAAACCTTCAAACTAATCATTCTTTTTATCGAAAAAATGAAGCCCTATGATCAACTCTATTCATTTTCCCTTGAAGACGAATCCCTAGCTGTAATAATAAATGAAACCACATAGGGTACAATCTTTAAATAATCTTTGGTTTTTTCTGATAATTTTTAGATTTAAGAACTACAAAAAATAAAAAAATAGCATTACGAAACAAAACAAAAACCTAATTAGAATATAGCACTAACTTCATCGACTCTGAAATTTGTAGCTACACGAGCTATCTGACCAGATGAAAGCAAACACTTCAGGACGTAACCATCATGTGCTTGTAGTTTATGAAGCGGCTCAAAATCATAGTCTGCATCATAAGAGTAGTATCCAAAATTGTTTATTCCTTCATACGCATTCTAACCAAAAGCATAAAAAGAAAAGAAAACAAAATCAAAAACACTTAACCTTTAACCCACTTCAAAAACTCATTAAGAAACCCATAAAAAGATGACTCACCAACATAACCACTCAGTGAGATCTTCTCAACACTATTGCAATTCTTAATCAATCTTCAGAACAACTCCGTAACTTCAATCAAATACCAATTAAGAACGAACCCATCTCTAAATTCATCTTATTCATCGCTAATCGAACTTCTAAGCAACCCTCTGAGAAACCCTAATTATTTGATTCTTCTCAAAACAACCCTACAATTTCAACCAAACATCAACCCTCTTAATCTTTGACTATCAGCAACCCACTCTGCATCTTAATTCCAAATAATCCCAACATCTAAACTGAAAACTCTAATTTCAGTTACAACAACATCAACATCTCCTCTTCTTCCCATAGCTAACCAACATCAGCACCACCGACAGCAACCACTACTCAAATATCCCCATCTCTCTCTCGATCTAAAAATCTCTCTATTTCAACAACTTGATTCACCAGCAGGTGAAGAACGAAGAGGAGGAAGAGAAAAGAAGGAAGAAGAAGAAAGAGAAAGAGAAAGAGAAAAAGTAGATAAGAGAATGGATTTTCTCTTCGATCGGGTTAGGGATAAGGCCGACCAAATTGATGAGACGCCCACTCGTCTCGACACGTGCGACCACAAGAGTAGTATCCAAAATTACTATTTTACCCTCCGAAAATAGATTGACAAATCTTCTTCACCCGGTGTTCGATTGACGCGTTCAATTAGTCTATTTCGCATAACTTCTCGAGTTCTATCTAACGAAACCATTTTCGTATCTAGATGGATTTAGAATTGAAAATCACAGGTTCAAATATTATCAGAGTTGGACCTGAGTTTGTCGTTCGGATGCACTGGGGGACGAAATATATCGAAATTGAACATGTGATGTTCAAAGATTACCAGAGTTGGACGTGATTTTCTCGTTCGGATGAACTGGGGACGAAATATATCAGAATTGAACATCACAGGTTCAAACATTACCAGAGTTGGACATGAGTTTCTCGTTCGGATGAACTGGGGACGAAATATATCAGAATTGAACATCACAGGTTCAAAGATTACCAGAGTTGGAACTAAGTTTCTCGTTCGGATGAACTGGGGACGAAATATATCAGAATTGAACATCACATGTTCAAAGATTACCAGAGTTGGACCTGAGTTTCTCGTTCGGATGATCTGAGGCTATGTTGTCATAGGCGTAAGGCGCCGCGTGGCATTGGGTGTAAAATCCCGAGCCGCGGCGTAGAACAGTAATTCCCATATAGGTTTATGTTCTTGACATAACTGATAATTATCTTAGGATTTTCTATATTAGCATGTAAATCTTAAAGAAAAAGATTTGCAAAAAGTTTGGAAAGATTATTTTCCCTTCAATATTGTTAAGGTAATTAACAAAAACAGCTAGGAATGATCTGTTTCTTAGCATAATTAGATTAGGGTTTTAAAATATTAATGTATGACTTAATGAAAAAGATTTTGGCAATAATGTTTTTCCTTTTTTGGCATCAAAGTGCCACTTTAGCGCCTTGTCCTGAGCGCCTAGAAAGGCGACTCATGGGTGCCAGTTTTTAAAGTGGCATCTCCTAACCCACTGCGTGGCGCCCAAGTTCGGAATAAGGCCACTTTGGCGCCTTGGCGCCGCCTTTGGCAACATAGATCTGAGGACGAAATATATCAGAATTGAACATCACAGGTTCAAAGATTACCAGAGTTGGACATGAGTTTCTCGTTCGGATGAACTGGGGACGAAATATATCAAAATTGAACATCACAGGTTCAAAGATTACCAGAGTTGGACCTGAGTTTCTCGTTCGGATGAACTGGGGACGAAATATATAAGAATTGAACATCACAGGTTCAAAGATTACCAGAGTTGGACCTGAGTTTCTCGTTCGGATGAACTGGGGACGAAATATATCAGAATTGAACATCACATGTTCAAAGATTACCAGAGTTGGACCTGAGTTTCTCGTTCGGATGAACTGAGGACAAAATATATCAGAATTGAATATCACATGTTCAAAGATTACCAGAGTTAGACCTGAGTTTCTCGTTCGGATGAACTGATGACGAAATATATCAGAATAGAACATCACAGGTTCAAATATTACCAGAGTTAGAGCTGAGTTTCTCTTTCGGATGAATCATGGATTTTAAATATATCATAATTGAACATTATAGGTTCAAATATTACCAGAGTTGGACCCGAGTTTCTCGTTCGGATGAACTGCGGACGAAATATATCAGAATTGAACATCACAGGTTCAAAGATTACCAGAGTTGGACCTGATTTTCTCGTTCGGATGAACTGCGGACGAAATATATCAGAATTGAACATCACAGGTTCAAAGATTACCAGAGTTGGACCTGATTTTCTCGTTCGGATGAACTGGGGACGAAATATATCAAAATTGAACATCACAGGTTCAAAGATTACCAGAGTTGGACCTGAGTTTCTCGTTCGGATGAACTGCGGACGAAATATATCAGAATTGAACATCACAGGTTCAAAGATTACCAGAGTTGGACTTGAGTTTCTCGTTCGGATGAACTGAGGACGAAATATATCAGAATTGAACATCACAGGTTCAAAGATTACCATAGTTGGACCTGAGTTTCTCGTTCGGATGAACTGGGGACGAAATATATCAGAATTGAACATCACATGTTCAAAGATTACCAGAGTTAGACCTGAGTTTATCATTCGGATGAACTGAGGACGAAATATATCAGAATAGAACATCACAGGTTCAAATATTACCAGAGTTAGAGCTGAGTTTCTCTTTCGGATGAACTGCGGACGAAATATATCATAATTGAACATTATAGGTTCAAATATTACCAGAGTTGGACCCGAGTTTCTCGTTCGGATGAACTACGGACGAAATATATCAGAATTGAACATCACAGGTTCAAAGATTACCAGAGTTGGACCTGATTTTCTCGTTCGGATGAACTGATCTAAATATATCGAATTGAACATCACAGTTCAAAGATTACCAGAGTTGGACTGAGTTTCTCGTTCGGATGAACTGGGACGAAATATATCGAAATTGAACATCACAGGTTCAAAGATTACCGTAGTTGACCTCGAGTTTCTCGTTCGGATGAACTCATGGACGAAATATATCAAAATTGAACATCACAGTTCAAAGATTACCGAGAGTTGACTCGAGTTTCTCGTTCGGATGAACTGGGGACGAAATATATCAGAATTGAACATCACAGGTTCAAAGATTACCAGAGTTGGACCTGAGTTTCTCGTTCGGATAAACTGGGGACGAAATATATCAGAATTGAATATCACATGTTCAAGTAATACCAGAGTTAGAGCTGAGTTTCTCTTTCGGATGAACTGCGGACGAAATATATCAGAATAGAACATCACAGGTTCAAATATTACCAGAGTTAGAGCTGAGTTTCTCTTTCGGATGAACTGCAGACGAAATATATCAGAATAGAACATTACAGGTTCAAATATTACCAGAGTTGGACCCGAGTTTCTCGTTCGGATGAACTGCGGACGAAATATATCATAATTGAACATCACAGGTTCAAATATTACCAGAGTTGGACCTGAGTTTCTCGTTCGGATAAACTGGGGACGAAATATATCAGAATTGAACATCACATGTTCAAAGATTACCAGAGTTAGACATGAGTTTCTCGTTCGGATAAACTGGGGACGAAATATATCAGAATTGAACATCACATGTTCAAATATTACCAGAGTTAGACCTGAGTTTCTCGTTCGGATGAACTGAGAACGAAATATATCAGAATTGAACATTACATGTTCAAAGATTACCAGAGTTGGACCTGAGTTTCTTGTTCGGATGAACTGGGGACGAAATATATCAGAATTGAACATCACAGTTTTAAATATTACAAGAGTTGGGCCTGAGTTTCTCGTTCGGATGAACTGGGGACGAAATATATCAAAATTGAACATCACAGGTTCAAAGATTACCAGACTTGGACCTGAGTTTCTCGTTCGGATGAACTGGGGACGAAATATATCAGAATTGAACATCACAGGTTCAAAGATTACCAGAGTTGGACATGAGTTTCTCGTTCGGATGAACTGGGGACGAAATATATCAGAATTGAACATCACAGTTTCAAATATTACCAGTGTTGGACCTGAGTTTCTCGTTCGGATGAACTGGGGACGAAATATATCAGAATTGAACATCACAGGTTCAAATATTACCAGAGTTAGACATGAGTTTCTCGTTCGGATGAACTGGGGACGAAATATATCAGAATTGAACTTCACAGGTTCTAAATCTACTAGAGTTAGACCTAAGTTTCTCCGTTCGGATGAACTGAGGACGAAATATATCAGAAGTGCAATAAATAAAGTAAATATTACATATTGTGAAAATGACCATACTACCCTTATTGGAAAAAAGTGCAATAAATATTATGGAGACTGTGAAAATGACCATACTACCCTTATTGGAAAAAAGTGCAATAATAAATATTTTGGAGACTGTGAAAATGACCATACTACCCTTATCGGAAAAAAAAGTGCAATAATAAATATTATGGAGACTGTGAAAATGACCATACTACCCTTATTGGACAAAGTGCAATAAATATTATGGAGACTGTGAAAATGACCATACTACCCTTATCAGAAATAAGTAAAGTAAATGTTACAAACTGTGAAAATGACCATATTACCCTTATTGGAAATAAGTGCAATAAATATTACGGAGACTGTGAAAATGACCATACTACCCTTATTGGAAAAAAAATGCAATAAATATGATGAAGACTGTGAAAATGACCATACTACCCTTATTGGAAACAAATGCAATAAATATTAGGGAGACTGTGAAAATGACCAGACTACCCTTATCAAAAATAAGTAAAGTAATTATACAGACTGTGAAAATGACCATATTACCATTATTGGAAAAAGTGCAATAAATATTTTGGACACTGTGAAAATGACCATACTACCCTTATTGGAAAAAAGTGCTATAAATATTATGGAGACTGCGAAAATGACCATACTACCCTTATTGGAAAAAAAGTGCAATAAATATTACGGAGATTGTGAAAATGACCATACTACCCTTATCGGAAATAAGTAAAGTAAATGTTATAAAGTATAAAATGACCATATTACCCTTATTGGAAATAAGTGCAATAAGTATTTTCTGGATTTTCACATTCTGTAATATTTATTACACTTAATTCCACTAAGGGTAATATGGTCATTTTCATATTTTGTAATATTTACTTTTCCTATTTCCGTTAAGGGTAGTTTGGTCATTTTCACAGTCTCCATAATATTTATTGCAGTTATTTCCAATAAGGGTAATATGGTCATTTTCACAGTAGGTAATATTTACTTTATTTATTTTTGATAAGGGTAGTCTGGTCATTCCCACAGTCTCCATAATATTTATTGCACTTATTTCCAATTAGGGTAATTTGGTCATTTTCACAATATGTAATATTTACTATATTTATTTTCAATAAGGGTAGTTTGGTCATTTTCACAGTCTACATAATATTTATTGCACTTATTTCTAATAAGGGTAATATGGTTATTTTCTCAGTCTGTAATATTTACTTTACTTATTACACTTAATTGGGTAGTCTGGTCATTTTCACACTCTCCATAATATTTATTGCACTTATTTCCAATAAGGGTAATATGGTCATTTTCATAGTCTCTATAATATTTATTGCATCGATAATAACGAGATGAGAAAAGGAGGTTCCCGCCTAAGAAAAGTAGCAGTGATTCAACTAGGTACAGCAGTCGCGGTGTGGGTTGATGACTCGGGGAAATAATCGTAATTAAAAAAATTATACAACGACCGTTTTTAACGCTCTAATTTGTGCTCCGAAAATTTATTATATCTACGACCATCTTGACCGGTCCACGGTCCGTTGACCGCTATTGAGGGTCGAGGATGTGGGTTGTTAAAATCCCCTTTTCCACTAGTGAGGGTTACCAGACGACACATGGTAACCTTTAGCCCGAAACCCTAGTTTGGCCACGCCAAGGAATGCCATGCTAACCTAATTGCTCCAAAGCATGCCATGCTAACCTAGCCGTGCCACCTTGCTGGGCTTCCCCATGCGGCTACCAAAACAAAGGCATGCAATAATCAATGGTTGCCCTTCAATCCCAAGAGAAAATCCTAGCCATCCAAGGTTACCAGACAACGCATGGTAACTTTTGGCCCATAAACCTAAGTTTATCCACGCCAAACCATGCCATGCCAACGGTATGCCAACTTAGCCGCGCCACCATACTAGCCTTTCATGTGCGTCCACCAACAAGCGAGAGTGCGTAACGATCAACGATTACCTTTCCTCTTAAGATGCAAAATCTCAACCGTCGAAGGTCATCGAGCTACCAAGTCTCCCAAACTCGACTTGCCAGGCAACAACGACATGCTACATGTTTTCCACAAAACATTCGAGATATCAAACACATATCACAAACTGGGGGATCCTCTTTGGGTATTGGTTTGGCGGTTTACAGCGTGCGGCGTACACTATGCCCGTCATAAGGAAATGTCATAAGGGTGAGGCAGTTAGTAAATACAGGGAGATAAAGGTGAAATGTTCATGGGACATCAATTCCATACGTTAACATTTTTATGAAACATAAATTCCATGCGTTAACAATTTTATGGAACATCAATTCCATGCATACGGTTACCACCTCCTCCCATTTACTTCCCCGTTCCTTAATGAGACCAGAGTACGTTTCACTCCGACTTGTATAAATAGGTCTTACCTATTTCCGCAGAACAACAAGTTCATTCGGGAATATACAACACTCATAAAATACTTACTAGCTAGCTTACCTTGTTAGCCTTCCCACTTTTCTGATACAAGTCGTAGTAACACAACTACTCTTCCAGAATCAAATATTCTGGTCTCATCACCTTCCTTGCTTCCCTCCCCAAAACCAACTCATTCTCCTCCGCTTTGTGACTGAAGGAAGTCTGGAACGACCATTTCTTGGTTTAGGCCGGACTTGTACAGATTGATCTCTCGAATCTAAAGTACTCCCTTGCAGTACAATGTTTAGGCTTTAAATTATTTCTCACCTTTACACCCGAAATTACTGAAATCAGCAGAAACCATTTTCACCTATAAATAACAGGTTAACGAACGAAAAAGTTGGTGGTGTACTTGGTATCCTATCCTTTTCACTAAACAACTGTTTAGGGATAACGCTGTGAATCTTGGTGAAAGAAACACAAGATATATTTACTTTAAAACTCTAAAAAGAAGAAATAAAAATAAAATTGGTTGCCTTCTTAATAATGTTAGAGAAGAGATTAAAGATAATAAAGAAATAACTTCTAATCTAAAAGATTATTTTCAAAATATGCTCAATATTGTGTCGTCTTATTAAAATGAGAATATTCTCTCTTATCTTCATGGTGGAGTGTCTGATGTTGACAAATAACAAATTTATGGAGATTACATTAACTGAAGTGATTTGGGATTTGGTTAGATGCATCAAACCAAAAAAATCTCCAGTACCCGGATGGATCTCTAATTTTTCTTAAAACACAATTGGCATGTGGTTGGTGAACATCTGGTTGGTCTGGTTTAATAATTTTTGTCCATAAAACTTTAAACCCAGATTTAAATAAAACTTTTTTTATTTCTTATTCCATAAATGAAAAATTATAAAACGGTTGTATGTAGGAAAAATCAGGTGAGTTGAGGTGGGATAGTGATATGAATCCGGTTTTGAACTCAGCAAAGTTTTTTTTTCCTCATATTTTTTTCTTTGATCATTATTTTCGAGAAATCAAGGGATTTTAACTCTCGGTTTGATGATTGGTGGTTAATATTTAATGGGATTCCTTTTAATAGTAGTTCTTTTGGCTGCATCTGGAATTTTCGCTGAAAAATCTCCAAAGAAGGGTTTGATGAGGAATAATTTTAGATCTAGACGAGCTACTTCTTTAATTGATATTTCAAGTCTTCATAATTGTGATAAGCATGGTGATGATCCTCCAATTGTATACCAGATAAATTGATGAGAGTCTTGATGAGTGGAGATTTAGCCTAATCGGAAGATTAGATTTCTTAAAGTTCACAATGAAGAAGGCTGATGAAATTTTAAGAAGAAAATGGGTTTTGAAAGGGAATTGTTAGTTAATTCCTCTGGGTAAAGGATTCTTCATAATTAAGTTGGAAACTGTGGAAGATAAAAATCATATTTGGAGTGGTTATCGGGAAGCTGAGAAGAAAATCTTGAAAATCTTGCGAATTAGAGAGTGGGAACAAAACTTCAAACCGGAGAATCAAAAGTACTCTTCTATTACTTTTGTGTGGTTTCATTTATCTGAATTGAGAGATTAAAGTATTGAAAATAAAAAATTATTTTATCAATTAGGAAAATAATAAAATAATTGGAAGACTAATTCAGGTGGATGAAACTACCTTGAAGAGGGAAATTAGGTACTATGCTAGTGTGTTAGTGGAAATTGATCTTGCAAAACCATTTCCGGAGAAGGTTTGGGTTGAAACTAAGTATGGTGGTTTTCACCAAAACTTTCAATTACCTAATCTGTCTCTGTGCAGAAGGTTTTATGAATTTTACCCCAATAACTCATACTGGGTAAACCATTCATCTGTCGCTCTTCACCTTTATTTTGGTAGTATATTACATAGTTTATACAAAGAGATAAATCTCCATGGATCCATATGAATACGCATCTCTTCGTCAGAAGAATCAATTGATTAGGTCGGTTCATATGGGCATGGAAAAGCCATGAGTTTTCCACTTTTGCATCCACTATGGGCATGGCAAAGTGGAAAATTTGCCACTTTGCCAGGACATGTCAATTTTCTACCCGGGCGCTCGAGTCTCGACTTGCCACTTAGCCAGGACAGGTTAATTTTCTACTGGGTTCTCGAGTCTCGACTGCTCGATCAAAACTACATCAAACGGTCTATTTTAGACCGATAGTGGCTGAGACTCGACCGCTAGGTAGAAACTAGACCTTCCACAAGATATAATCCAGCAGACATAAATGCATCCATCTATAAATACCAAATTCTAATTTTATTTTAGCTCACTCCTTCTTCCTATTTTCTTAGCTTTTCCAATTTCTCAAAATATGAACATGGCTCAGTTCATGGTAGAGCAACATGCTGCCAAAAATCAAACAGTTGAGCACCGAGCTAATGTGAAAAATGAAATAAGAAGAGCAAGAAGTGCAAGAGATGCACATCAACGTAATTTTAATACGTTAGAATATGAATGCATCTGCAGGAATTATATTTTCTTCACTAATCATCCAATCGTTGATGGCGCATTACATGCCATTCCGTTTTGGGATGCGTTTTACATAAATTTGAAGAAGAAACAACGAACCTCAACAATCGTGATTTGATGCTATTGAGCGCTCGGTTCTCCATAATTTATAAGAATGTTAACATGTATATTGATATGATAAGGAAAGCGGTTCAAAACATGAGAAATTGGTGAAACCCTGCTGGATATTGAACAAAGGTGTCTACAGAGTGGCTCCGTGACAACGAAAACGAGTTCTGATATGGAAGTTGTTATGAAATCTTAAAAGTGTTGCCCAAATTTAATTTAATTTATATGTTTTAAAATCTTAATTTTAACTTAAGTAAAAAACTTTAAAAGAATATTTTTATTTATGAAACAAAAGTGCAGTTACATTAAACCATAATTCAAATTAACTATTAACAACTATCAAAATAAGGATTTCCAAATATATATTCCCCTATTCCTGTTTGATCTTCCGAAAACTCACCAGTTTGAGTATGAGATGGTGGTTGAGTAGCATCAGGCGATTCATAACCTTGATATGGTACTGAAAATGGTTGAATTGGATGAGCAGGTGCTTGAAATGGGTGAAATGATGAATTACTTGTTGGGGTATAAATTGTGGATTTCCTAAATGCATCCATATTTACGCCACCACCAAGAGTAAGTACATGATCTCTGGTCATGAAACCAATAAGAGACTGGAACCGAATATCCGTCATCTCCACATATGTTGCTGATGTTGTTGGTAGCTGAGTCTCTTGCACCATAATTAGAGTAGAATGACGACTTCTACGACCTCCACAACTTCCACGACTTCTTACACTGCTATCACCAGGGAAATTCATCACGACCTAAACCCATCTGAGAACTTGACCCTAATCGAGACTCAGGTATTTCGTAAGTCAAATGTATTTGCATCTGTCTCAAGTGAAAACTCTGGAATTCATCGAAAAGAAGCGTTAAAGTGTTCAAATGATCAGATAATCTTCTGGTGATGCCAATACACCGTAGTATGGATACCTCTGTTGCAGACCTTCATTACTAAATAGAACTATAATATCTCCACCGGGTGATAAAGTCTGGACATTCCAAGATATTTGAGGAATATTTGACGACCACATTTGATTGCTAGGATACGTATATGCTTCGCCCGTCGGTGGTGGAGGTTGGGATGGAAGATCTGTAAGTGAAAAATTGGCAATTGCTGGAAAGTTAACAATACCTAAGTTTTGTGGATGAACAACAATATTTATCTTGCATACCTTTTGAAACCAACTGTAGTAACCAAAGTCATCATATGGGGGATCAAATCTTCAGCTTCTTCCTAAGGTTGTCCGTTATTTATCAACTTGATCCAATCATCCTGTGAAATTATTGAAGTTGGAAACGGTTGATTGCTTTTACTTTTCTGCCTTATAGCTGAAACATATGTCTTTCACCGTAGTACCAAATACCTTGACCCGTAATAGGACCGTAAAACACAAGTCGCTTAAGGCTTAACTGTAGCATGCTTTGTTCGATTGGTTTATGGTACTCGTTAATAGAAGTATACGACACTGACCTAATGTTGATACTAGTTATGCACAGTTGTTGCATCCTTTGAATAACAACGACATTTTCACCTTCATTAATTTGACCAATCCAATTATCAACTTTGTACTTATACACGATTGAAAAAATTAATCGTGTTTCGTGAAGCTCAGGTTCGCATACCTTAAAGTAAGTATACTACCAATACTCAAAAATAACATTGACTAACATTGTTGTGTTAGTACATTCACTACCAGTTTAACAATTAACTCAATAATAAATCAAATAATAGAAAGGGATTGTGGTTCTTACATCCAATACGACCCAAAATCCATTCAAAATATCTTCATCCTTACACGAGAATTCACCGATACTTATGTACATCTCAACTAAAATTGCTGAACCCCAATCATAATTTGGCGAATCTTCTAAAAAGTCGAGAAAACCAATTAATGCCACTGAGCTAGCATTTGGGAAAAAAATTGTTCTAACACCCATAACAAAAAAATAAGTTCAAGCTCGGGATAATCTTCAACTCTGTGTATCTCATTGCAAGCATAATGGTTCAAAAAAGCCTTCAACCTAGGTCCCAGACACTTTTAATCCATATGAGCGTAATTGTCTGGATTCTGGATTTCCTTCAGTATCGTTTGAGTACAAGGGAAGTAGTTGTTTCTATCTTCTTTATGATATCCACTTTAATTGGTTAAGCTGTACTATTTCACCCTCACAATTTATTCCCATAAACATATACAAATATAACGGTGGGAACCCTAAAAACAACTTGGTCATCAAATTAAAGTTTGTATGTGAAACTAAAATTTGAATCTCTAAAAATTAAAGTTTGTTTCTAAACTAAAAATTAAACTATTAAATGGAAAAATAGAACTTACCACACTCGAAATCCTTGAAAAAGAATGTATTTGTAGTGTTCCACCAACGTTCTACTATAACTCACACAACTTGAGTCATGTAGTTTTTTCCTTTCATGAAATATAAGCGCTGCCAAAGATATCTTCTCAAGGATTGTTAAACAACTTCGGGGAGGAACCCAAACACTTCGGTTATCTCAGACCACCCACCTTTTAGTTTAGGTAAACCAACTTTCTCGGGATGGTTAGATAAATGCGTAGGTAATATACCAGGTCCAACTAGTTTCCTAACATTTGCGAACTATTTTTCTTAATCCTAAACCCAGACGATATCACAATCTCCAGTAGATTTTCCTTTGTCTTTTTTGTTTCTTTTTCTTTGTCTATTTGTTTTGGAACTCATTTTTAAGCATGAAAAGGGAAGATTTTTTTTTCTCTGGTTTGCTCTCTAGAAGGGAATAATTTTTTTGTGAATGAAAACTGAAGAGAATGGTGATATTTATACACGGTATAGCACCAATCGCAGGAGGTCGAGTTTAAATCGTTGTCGGTCGAGTTGAAGTCGCTTGCTGTCGAGACTCGACCACTCGGTAGAGACTAGATCGCTTAACTCCTTTTCCATAGTGGCGCGGCCAGCTGACATGGCGTATGGGGGATTAGCCACCCCATATAGGAACCGACCTTAGAAACTAAAAATTAAACGGAGGATTAAGGTACAAACGAGTAGGATTATAGTGTTAATGAAAAATTGAGTGTGATTAAATTTAATTTAATGGGGTGAATTTATATAAAGATGTGGGGGACATAACCGTTATATCATTATCTAATAAGCGATCGAGTTTCCACCGAAAGGTGGGTCGAAACTCAATCGATGTTGGTGTAGTCTCGACCGATCGATAGAGAATCGATCGATTGCTTATTACTTTTACCATAGTGGCTTGACCAGTTTGCCGGGCCTCCTGACATGGCATATGAGTGGGTTGGACACCCCCACAGGAACCGGACTTGTTTTCAGCCATCCCAATGTAGTTGATCTCGGATTCCGGTTTGTCTCGGTCCTGAGTGAGACACTGGTACAATGTTGTCTCGGGGAGATTCCGTTTCCAAATCTCGGTGTAATCTCGGTTCCAAATTTTATACATATATTTTTTACATATGTTAAGATATAATGAAATTCCATCAATCTAATACAAAAATGAACAAATATTCATTAAGAAAACACAAAAGTGGAAACACTACAGACTTAACTGATCCTGTAAGTCTTGTTTGAACAAAAGTGGAAACACTTACTGATCCTACAGGTATCCCTCGTTAAGAATACAAGGTATCCCTCATTAAGAATACAATTGAACTTTACGTTTTACATCTTCTTTTTGCTAGTGGTACCCATTTTCCAATGCTTCTTATACCCATAATCCATGTTGCAACTTTGGGTTCTCACTGGCCGTAACTCAAACACGGAGATTTTCTAAACAAATTTCACCACAAATGTCTTCTTGCTCATTGCAATTGCTAAAATTAATCTTATCGACTTCGCCTATTTCTCATATCAATTCATTGGTCAGTCAACTGATAACGAAAAATCAACCACACATTATCATCAAAAGGTTAATAAATCGTAAGTAACTTAAAAGAACACATCTTACAGTACATGAAACCAATGATCACCTAACACATCAAAGATTGAGTCAGCAATGACCCACATGTAGTGTTTGAGGTGTTCGAATTGGATGCATTCGAAGAATCCATAATCACAACCTGAAATGGAAGAAGTTAAATCAAGCTAAATGCCACCAAGAGTGAATTCTGAGATGTTTCCATAGTTGTTTACACTTTTAACATCAGGAAGTAATATCTCAACCACAGTTCAGGTAGTTAGGGAACTTGGGGGACAACTAGTATCAATTCCTCTTACTTATAATGATGGTTAGGAAACTGTAAATCAATTCCATAATCCACAGAATCATATTTCACATGATGGTATACACACCCAAATGAATATGCATCCACTTTTGTGCTTATTAAGAATTCAAGATTAAGAAAAGCAATTATATTTTAAAATAAATAAAGCTACCCAATCTGCCCCTTAGATTAACTTACCTCTTATCGATTTTGGAAGCCCTTGTTTATATGGCGACACAGTTAATTAGGAAGCATTTTAAGAACATCCTCCATTGATTTGGTAATCTTCATACTTCAATAACCCCACGACCATCAAAAATACCATAAGCCTCATTAAAAAAAGTTAGAGAATCATAAGACTAAATTGAAAACAAAAAACCCAATTCTTCATTACTAAAAAGATCAATAACAACAAAATAGTTTCTACTAATCGCTACCAATCGATTAAACAAACCAGAATAATCAATATCAAAGAAGTAGAAACAATTGCTTCGATTTACATACCTTCTATGAGTAGAAAGCTCTACTTCGATTTACATACCTTCTGTGAGTAGCAAGCTCTAGATTATCTGAGAGAGAGAGGTGAGATTTTGGAGATCCAGAAGTAAAACGAAGACTGAATACTGAAACAATGTAGTCGATTTAGGAATTTTATCCCTTTTTACGATCAATTTACCGAAATATCCTTGTCTCGGCGACCCAATTCGGCTTCATCTCGGCTGAGTCAACCGAGTTTTCCGGAACCTTTCCGTCTCGGCGAAATCATCAGTTTCGTTGTTTGGTAATCCGAAAACGGAAATTCTGCCGGAATTCCGGCCGAGATGCCGGAAATTGACTACATTGAGCCATCCTAATTTTCTGAGAATGAAGTCAAAACCCTAGTTAGCAATTCGGAATTCGGAAAACGTACGGATCGGCAAACGTACGTATATTATACGGATTAATAGGAGTTTCATTCGGTCAAAAATTCGGTCAACGGTTCGTGATTTGTCAGTAATTCGGAACGGCATACGTACGTGTATAATTCGTTTTATAGATATGAGTTCGCCGCATAAAATTCAGCATATATATAATAAACTAGTAAACATTTATAGTGGAAATATAACATTTTGCCATATATGCAAGTAGTTATACATCATTTTGTGTGGTTTGATCGTATTATATATAAAATATATGTGTTTATAACGAAAAACCAAAAGCCAGCTACGCCGCTGACATGGGTGGTGGAGTTTGGGGTCGTGGGTTGATCCCCTTAATGATAATGTCCTTTTTGTTTAAAACGATTTAACTAAGTATTGAGCTTATTGACTTGTATCCAAATGGGCCACTTAGCCACCTTGAGCTTTCGGATTGTCCAAATGGGCCGACTCAAAACGAATTCTTGTTCGTGACGAAATTCTATAAGTCGGAAGGCGATAAAACACGCGTACCTGGTTCGCAGATCCAATTGAACGGCCGATTCATTCGCCCCCGACCAGTTCGTAAACATTCGCGAATGATACGGCGAATTGCTAACTAGGGTCAAAACCTATCCTTGGACCCTGGTGAGTGCGGACCAAACAGTTCCTGCTCTAATCCCTGTAAAACCCTAACGCTAAGTTCCCAAGTGAAAATTGAAGATGATCTTAACTTCCACACAAGATTTGAAAACCTAACATCATTAAAACAATGGCAGTAATATCGAACGTCGCTACTCTTCTCCAATTTCAATCCATTTCATTTGAGGTAAAAAATTAAGGTCTTTTTGTTTTTCTTTCAATCTAATTCCTTTTGCATCAAAAATTTACTAATCAATTTCGTATTTTTCAATTTAGCCTACAATATCCAAAACAAACCATAGGATTTCTGCAATTGGAGCTAAATTTCGATTTGGTTCGACCTATTTAAGCTGGAATCCTCGAAAAGTAGAGCAGAAATTCCCTGTAAAAGTTATTTGTAGTTTGGAAGATTCTGATGAGAAACGAATTAGAAATGACAAGGAAGTTGGGGATTCTTGTAATCAGATTAGCAAATTCAGAGGAATGATTAGCAGCAACGTCACTCCTGTGGTATTTGAGGTATCTCTCTTCTAATAGAATTATTTCTTCGATTTGAGTAATCTAGCCGTACTAGTGTTAATGGTTAATTAGGGCAAGCAATGTGATTTATATACTATAAGCCTATAACGTTTTGAAATGTTGTACTTAATCCTGCATTTACTTTGTCAGATAAAACGACAGATTCACACAAATTATGTTGCAATATGGTGTGTGGTGATTTCGTTTTCGCTGATTGCTGTAAGAGATTATATCACTAGGAAGTCCAGGGACAGTCACCATGGTTCTGTTGCTGATCTTGTTAAAAGAGGGCAATTGAGGTCTGATAGAAGAGGCATGTATGTTTCCTATCCCTAACATCCCTTACTGTTTGTAATTGTACTCTAATGACTAATTTCTGGGGAAGTTAATATAGCAGTTTTGCTTGTAATTGATGGAATCACAGAAAGTGATATCCATTGGTGATATCCATTATTGTTTTGCTTATAAACTGCTTTGCATTAAACAACAGCTCAGGGCCACTCAAGTATGATGATCCATTTGATAATCCATTAGTGAAAGTAAATAAAACCAACTCCACGGTTGAAATGTGTGGAAAGGTTTATCGTCTTGCCCCTATAACTCTAACCCAAGATGAACAATCAAGCCATCAAAGGAGGAGATCAAGGGCGTACCAGTGGAAGAGGCCAACCATGTTTATCAAGGAAGGGGATTCAATACCTCCGGATGTCGACCCTGATACAGTCAGGTGGATCCCAGCTAACCATCCTTTTGCTACTACTGTCAATGAGATTGATGAGGACTTGGCACAAAATAATATGTATCAAAAGACTGGAGTTCCATATCGCATTAAAGCTGAGCATGAAGCATTACAGAAGAAACTGGAGTCCCTACAGAATGTAAGTGCTGCTGAAGGCTTTAATCAGTCCACCTCTTCTGTTTTATGTGTAAAAACTTGTCATGATCTAATTGTGTTATTTGTTCTCGTTTCAGGAGCAAAAACTCAATAAAATGGTGATTGACCCTAGCGATGCACGAGATTTTGAAAGACCTTTCAGGTCGGCATCTGTAGATCGGAAATCCAATGGCGGCCAAGCAGGAAATAATTCTTCTGTATCTCCGAACTCGCATGGAACAGATACATCACCCGAGGAAATGAAGAAACTCTAATGTCACGGTTTGTCTAAACTCTAAACCACACGTGTCAGTGGTGATTTTCTTTGTAATCTGTATAGTTAAATCACTTAGTTTCCTTTATTATTCTCTTGATACTTCTATTCCGAATATAATTGTTGATCGGCGCAAACATTGTTTAATGTAGAAGAGAAGAAATTATTTTGTTAATAGGAATCTCAATGTTGTATCAGTTGAAGTTTTGAGTACTTGAAGTGCAGATAGTATAGACGATGTTTTTTAAATCAATTCACATGCATGGACTCAAGGTTCTTCTGTTTGTATTAATTTGGATTTACAAATTACAATAAATTGTCTGTAATAATTCAATACTCTGAGTACAGATTTGCACTATTAGAAATGGCATTTAGAACTTTTGTTGAAACCAAAAATTAAAAGAAAACCATAATTAACATTAGGGGGAAAAGCAACTGCCAAATGAAAAAGTTGAGAAAGTGATGAGAGTTTACAACTTTTTCCTCACTTCTAGTATTAGCGAATTCTCATGCAACAACCCTGTGGAAATCCGGTCTGGAAGTGTGCTAATGTCTCTGGCAGCAGCATCAGTTATTTTTGTCAGCTTGTTGCTTTGCACCAACAGCAAAGAATTCACTTATCACTTCAAGGGGCATTCCCTTGGTTTCAGGAACTTTCAGAAAGACAAACACCAAGGATATGATGCACACAACAGCGTAAATAGAAAAGACTCCGGCTAGGCCAATCATGTTGAGCATCAGAGGAAGTGTGTAAGTGACGATGATGTTTGATGCCCAAAATACAAGGGAACATATTGCAATGCAGAGACCTCGGACTTTAGTAGGGAAAATCTCTGAGCAGAGGATGTTCGGGATCGGTCCAAAACCCATGACAAAGGAACAGATATAAACTATAACACCTGTGGTTGATATTGCAGCGTGAATAACAGAGTTCATCTCTACGATGTTGGAAATGACCAGAATTACCAGCGACACAATCAGTACAGGAATTGTGGTAAGCAACAAGCTCCTACGTTAAAGAAGATTTTGTTAAGAAGGTGCAAGATCAAAAGTATTAGCATGAAGTTCAAATTCTTATGAGGCCATCTTTTCAAGCCAGGTAAATGAAGGTTGTAAGATCTATTGAAATAAGAATTACCTTCTTCCTGAATTATCCATAAGCCTCATAGCAACGACTATACAAGGAAGCATCAAGAATGTTGTGAGAGCACTAATAAGGATAGATGCAGAGTCAGGACCAATGCCCATGTTGGAAATCAGAACTCCAACACCTGCCTGCTTAAGAATCTGAGGGCTGTAGTAGAGAACCGCACTTATGCCAGAGAACTGCACAACCAAGAAAGCGACCCATATGAAGTGCATGAGACAGCGTAACGAAAATAGGACACTAAGGTCAACTAGCCTTCCAACCAAACAAACCAAGTTATTAAAAGTACTTTTGCAGATTTGTAATGTAATCTTTTGTAGTTTGTTCTTGACTATCTAATTGATTTCAAGAACTTTATAAGGGAAATTACCTGCTGAAGTATTTGAAGCCCAATTCCAACCAGTAATGCATGCTTGACTCCTGGCTCAAAAAGGTCGCTCCATCCTGGTTGTTTTGAAGCTCCTTTAGATGGATGAATCATAGACTTGCCCACCAAAGCAGCGGCATGGATGTACTCAGTATCTTCTGGAATGTCACAGATAGGAAGCGAAATAAGTGAATTACGGTGAGATTCAGAGATATCCTCTTGGTGCAGATAAACTCTCTTGAACTCTTCTTCTATTTTTCCGTCTTCACCTTCCTTTTCAGTCCGTTTATAGGCCAATTGCCAACCACCACCTATACCGATTTGTTCACCATTGGTGGTTGCCTGACGTGAAAGCAACAATGGGCTCCGCATATTGTCATCAAAATCAGAAACTGGTGTACCACCTGCATACTCCTCATCACCCTTCTGGCTTTCTTCATCATACTGTTCACGATGTTCTGGCACATTCATCATGCTACCACAGGAAAAGAGAACGTGTCCATGCTCAGGACACTTCTCGTGGATACTATCGAAGAGGGTGACCATAGTGTCCCTAAGTGGGACACCTTGGCTCTCCATACTCCCCTGGCGGGATTGAAGAGCAGTGACAGGTTTTGCAACCCAATGAAGGCCATCCTCTGGTGAAATTAGCTTTAGTTGGTCTTTGGTTGTATCTTCTTCATCATCACTGACGTCCTTACCTGGGACTATAATGAATTCTTGAAATGATATTTCACCTCC
Organism: Papaver bracteatum; assembly: GCA_023529315.1. Taxonomy (NCBI): domain Eukaryota; kingdom Viridiplantae; phylum Streptophyta; class Magnoliopsida; order Ranunculales; family Papaveraceae; genus Papaver; species Papaver bracteatum. The sequence continues at coordinate 1,436,220 of JAJJWX010000566.1, read as the reverse complement.
AAAATTAAGTCCCTCGACCAGCAACGCCATTTCACCTGTGATCAACATGACCCCAAACTTAACCATCATCATTTGAAAAGAACACTGGTATATATGTTTATCTTATATGAATAGGAAATTAACGTTACTTATCACGAATACAACTCGAGAACAAACCTTCTACATCGTCTGTGCCACGCAGTCTTTGCAAAACGTGTTTAGCCTCGAGCATTTTCCCTTTACTTACAAGCCACCTCGGAGATTCGGGAAGGAAAAATACAGTTAATACAACATAAATGAGAGAAGGAATAGAAAGAACACCGAGCATCAACCTCCAGCTAGGTGAAGCCATCAATGACATCCCAAAAACCATACAATAAGACAAGAACATTCCACCAGACCCGCTGAATTGTGGAAGAGTGTTCAATGATCCCCTTATTTCTGGAGGAGAAGTCTCGGATATATAAACAGGAACAAGAGTAACAACTAAACCAATTCCAAATCCATTTATAAGTCTTGCCAAAAGGAGGAAGTAAACGTTGGGAGCCCATAACATGAGCAGACCACTGAGGAAATAGAGAAATGATGAGAGTATTAGCATCGGGCGACGGCCAACTCGATCTGACATGGGTCCAGAGCATGTAGTAATAATCGTAGCTCCGATTAGTGACATTGCTACAATTAAACCTTCAATAGTCGGTTGACTTTCCAGACTGAATTCCTTCTTTATGTAAAGATTGGACCCTGCATAATGAAATAAAACCACACAGTTTTTTTTTTTTCCCTCATTTGTATTTTCATGATCAAAATGGAATTTGAAACTCTGAGGAAATCACAAAGCTGGCGTACCTGCAATGGTCGCATTGTCCCATCCTTGCAACATATTACCAATGGATGCAGCAATAGCTACAAGCACTGCACCCCTCATATTGCCGGACTTTACAGAACCCAAAAATCTCAAAAGAACCAGCTAACCCTGCAACACAAATTTAAAGTATTTACGAAAATTAAAAATCAAATATTTTCCTTTGCCTATCTAATTCAATGAAATAAGATTTCTTGGCTACTTGTGCGATATAAATTATGAATCCAGTTTCATCTTCCCACTCATGGCGAAGCAAACTCAAAGTCAATACGGGAAATGCAGGTCAAGTTCTAAGCTAGCCTAGCAACATTTTGGCTTGGGATCGACTTAGAACTTAACAAAGCAAGAAATGTTCTTTCGAAAAACAAAACAAAAAAATCTTAAAGATGATTAAGTGTACCTGAGAACCGGATAAGTCCAGCTCTAGAGAGAATGAATGAATGGATGAATCTCAAAGGTTGGATGGAGATGCCTCCAATTTATCAAGGATTTAAAGGGCTAGCCACTACTAGTAATTGGACCAGATCAAAGGTACTACTGAGTAGTATTTGTTGACAATGCAACTCTTCTTATGATGATGGATGCAATTATCCTTATTGAAACTAAACACGCAGACATCGATTAATCAATCAAATCTGTTTCTGTTTATGATCTTGTTTCTGCTAGCTGGCTGTTTGAAGGTGTCTCCAATTCCTTCCGATTGGACAACAGTTAAAGCCTTGCATTGCTTAACAACTTTAGAGAGGCCTTCACTTAATAATTTTTTAATATCTCATCAAGTTGAAACTGTTAGAAAAAAAAAATGTTTTGTTTTAATCAAAAAAATGCATGGACCATGTTTTGATCCCAAGACCTATTGCTCCCTAGATGTTTTTTCATGTGAATGAATAAAGCATTAGTCCCATATAGACTAAAACACTAAGAGTTTTAGACTTAAATAACATTGGTTTAGCCTTAAGGGCATGGCCCTTTGGGTCTTTAGACCTTTGTGTATGGGGAAAGCCCTAGACTATGACAAGGTTGCCTAAACCTTATTGCATTTCTTATTGCCTTTCCCGTTCGCGCGGTGCTTCGCACAGAAACACGCACGCTCGGCTCGGCGTGGGCGTGGGTTTATCCGACCCTTTCTTTTTACTGAAAATTTCCACTCGTAAAGAATCTTTAATCTCACGCGTGTGGACACCTGTGCACGACAGATGCGTTTTTTTACTGTTATTTTAACAGATGCTTTTTGCTTTTACTCGTCCGACAAATTGAACGCGTGATTTACGGATCTGTGTCTCAAACGTTCGAATTCTTACCTATAAATACGAGTTAAGGCTTTCAGTTTAAAGATATACCATTCAACTCTTATCTTCCGAATTTCTCCTTCTTCTCTAATTATTTTCGAAACTTAAGTTCTTATTCATATTTGTCTTAAAACTCGAGAAAACGTTCGGTTCTTTTCTCAAACAAGTTGTAGTTTACGAAACATAATTTTGTATAACTACTTCTTGATTTACTGAAATTTTAGTTCACGAAAATATAGTTTACGAAAACATAAAATTGTTTTTACATTACTCGAAAAACAATTTGTATTTTCAATTTGTGTTTTTGTTTTTATTTTTGTTGCCAAGTTCTAAGGGTTCTCTCTTGTGTATGCTACACATGAGGAGAACTAACGATAGTTGTATCCTGGAGGTGGTTTGCTAATTGCTATAGCATCTCGCAGGAGTAGCGAGGCAATATTACCTTTAGCTCAGCGTATCTCATACGTGCCTCTACTAATTTTATTGAGTTATTTGTTACTACTATCAGTGTAATCTAAGTATTATTTCCCATTTGCATTCGATTATTGTAATTAATTCCAACAATCTAAAGGTAATAACGTGCCTTATTGTAATATTCTTTGTTGTAAGAACATGGGAAAGAATACTTTAGAAAAACCACCAAAGTTAAGTGGTAAGGACTTTAAGAGATGGCAGTCTAAAATGCTATTCTTCCTAAACGACCAAAGGTTAGATGGATATGCTTTAGAAAAACCCTCTAGAAAACTTCATCGCCGTGGTAATGAAGATAAATTGGACAGGTGGAATAGGAAGAATTATTTGTGCAAGAATCATATTCTTAACTGTCTTGATGACTCTTTGTATGACTTCTATAATGCAAAAGAAGATTTTAATGCTTTTGATTTATGGGAAGCTCTAGAAGAAAAATATCATGCTGAAGCTGCTGGAAGTAAGAAGTTCTTGATGGCTAAGTTCTTAGAATACAACATGACCGACGAAAAGCCTGTGGTAGAACAGTTCGTCGAACTTCAACTCCTCATCAGCCGATTCTTGTCAAGGCATGACTTTTGATGAAGCTCTACAAGTATCGGCTGTGATTGAAAAGCTTCCACCCTCATGGAGCGAATACAAGAGGAGGATGCGACACAAGACTCGTGAAATCACCATGGTGGAGCTTGGCAAAAATATCCAGGTTGAGGAGCTGATGTGCAGCAAGGACAAGAGCATGATGCTGAGCAAAAACATGTCCAACAAAGCTCATGTTTTGGACGATAAAGCTGCTTCAAAGAAAACTCCTGGAGAATCCAACAAAATGGGTAATAGACGTAACAGACGTCGAAAACCCAGAGGTAACAATTTTAATCCTAGAGGTGGTGTCACTAAGCACACCATCAAAGGCGACTGTTTTAATTGTGGTAAACCTGGACATATGGCTAAAGACTGTATGGCCCCTAAAAGGATCAAATATGATCCAAAACAGAAAAATAAGGCAAACATAGTAGAGGACTCTGGATATTTCACTGGCATGGTGTCTGAAGTCGACCTTGTCTCTAGTATGACTAATGTGAGAGACTGGTGTCTTGATTCTGGAGCCACCAAGCATGTCTCAGAATTCGAAATGCTTTCTCCTCCTATGCCATAGTAGGAGATGATGAGAAATTGTTCATGGGAAATTCTTCCACCGCGAAAGTGGTGGGGAAAGGCAAGGTCGAATCTGAAGCTAACTTCAGGAAAAACTCTCGCATTGAATGTCGTATTCTACGTCCCAGACATATGCAAAAATCTCATCTCGAAACCATCCCGCTAGGAAAAGGTTTTAAAATTGTTGCCGAGTCCAATACTGTTGTGATTTCTAAGCATGGTGAATTCGTAGGAAAAGGTTATGTTACCGATAACATGATTAAGCTTAGTGTATCTGATTTGAAATTGAATGTTAATGCATCTTCTTCTGTTTATGTTTGTGACTCCTCACATGTTTGGCATGATAGACTTGGGCATGTTAATTTCAAATCGCTAGAAAGACTTGCTAATTTAGGTTGCATACCAAAAATAAACTTTGATAAAAAACAAAGATGTGAAATCTGTGTTGAATCTAAATATACAAGAAAACCATTTAATAAAAGTGTTGAACGTAGAACAGTTCCTTTGGAATTAATACACTCGGATTTAGGAGACTTGAAATCAACACCAACAAGAGGTGGTAGAAAATGGTATATCACTTTCATAGATGATTACTCACGATACTGTCAGGTTCATCTTCTTAGAAGTAAAGATGAGGCCTTAGAGGCTTTCAAGTTTTATAAACTTGAAGTAGAAAACCAAAAAGGAGTTAAGATTAAAACTCTTAGGTCTGACCGTGGCGGTGAGTATGTGATACCCATAGGAGAGTTTTGTAAAAATAATGGAATCATTCATGAAACCACTGCACCATATTCACCAGAATCGAATGGTGTAGCCGAAAGAAAAAATAGAACACTCATAAATATGGTAAATGCTATGTTAACAAGTTCAGGGTTATCTTCGAACTTGTGGGGGAAGCTATCCTCTCGGCATGCTATATTTTGAACCGAGTTCCATTTAAAAAATCAGATAAAACTCCCTACGAATTGTGGAATGGTAAACAACCTTCCTATGCATACTTTAAAGTGTGGGGGTGTTTGGCCAAGGTGGCCATTCCTCATCCCAAGAAAACTAAAATAAGTCCTAAAACAATTGACTGTGTTTTCATAGGATATCCTGAGCATACAAATGCTCACAGGTTTATGGTCATCGATTCACCACAATAACATTGGTCTAACACCATAATGGAATCAAGAGATCTTTGTGTTTTATGAACACATATTTCCTTTAAGGTCCTGGACCTCGTAAAGGGTCCATGATGATCTCCCGGATGTTCCATCGACTAGTCAAACTCCAACTTTGGAGTATGAGACTGAACCAAGAAGAAGTAAGAGGGTTAGAACCGAAACAAGTTTTGGCCCTGATTTTTTGACTCTTACGGTAGAGTCTGAACCCCAAACCTATACGGAAGCTATGACTTCTCCGAAGCTCCTTTCTGGGAAGAAGCTTCATTAAATGAATGGGAGTCCATTCAGAAAATGAAACTTGGGAGCTTGTAGACTTGCCTCACGGAAGTAAATCCATAGGTTGCAAATGGGTGTTCAAAAGGAAACTTAGAACAGATGGAACTATAGATAAATATAAAGATAGGTTGGTAACTAAAGGCTATAGACAACAGGAAGGAGTAGATTTCTTTGATACCTATTCACCAGTCTCTAGAATCACCTCGATTAGAATGTTGATTGCTATTGCTTCAATTTATGATTTGCATATACATCAGATGGATGTTAAAACTGCTTTTCTATATGGTGAATTGAATGAAGAAATTTATATGGATCAACCTGAAGGCTTTATAGTAAAAGGTTATAAAAACAAAGTATGCAAGTTAAACAAATCTCTTTATGGTTTAAAACAAGCACCTAAACAGTGGCATGAAAAATTTGATCATGTTATGATAACTAATGGTTTCAAGGTTAATGAATCTGATAAATGTGTTTACATTAAATCTGTGTATGATTCTCATGTTATTGTTTACCTATATGTTGATGATATGCTCATATTAGGCAAAAGAACCTTGATATTATTAATACCATTAAAAGCATGCTTAGAGATAATTTTGACATGAAAGACTTAGGCCCTATCATGTAATCTTAGGGATGAAAATCAAAAGACGTCGATGGATATAGTCTTAGTCAATCTCATTATCTTTGAAACCGTATTAAAGAGATTTAATTATGAAAATGCTAAACCTGCGTCTACTCCATTTGATCCCACTTGTAAATTGAAAAAGAACAAGGGTGAAGGTATTGATCAACTTGAGTATTCTCGCATTATTGGTAGTATTATGTATCTTATGAACTGTACAAGACCTGATATTGCTTACTCTGTGAGTAGATTAAGCAGGTATACTTGCAACCCAGACAGATCACTGAATGCTCTCTTCAGAGTTTTACGTTACCTGAGAGGGACCTCAAACTATTGCTTAAGTTTTGGGAAGTATCCTGCTGTACTGGAAGGGTATTGTGATGCCAACTGGATATCAGACTCAAAAGAGTGCAAATCTACAAGTGGGTACATCTTCTTGCTTGGAGGTGCGTCTGTCTCATGGAAGTCTACCAAACAGACATGTATAGCTAAATCCACTATGGAGTCTCGAGTTTATAGCCTTGGAAAAAGCTGGAGAGGAAGCTGAATGGATGCGATGTTTCCTGGGAGGAATTCCACTCTGGCCCAAGCCTGTGTCTTCAATTGCCATCCACTCAGACAGGTGAAGTCGCTCTTGGTTGCACAAAGAACAATGTATACAACGGAAGTCTATACATATACGAAGAAGACATACGACGGTGAAACAACTACTCTCTACTGGTATTATCTCGATAGACTTTGTAAAATCCAAAGATAATCTTGCATCCTTTGACAAAAGGCTTAACCAGAGAGAAAGTTAAATTTACATCGAGGGGATGGGACTTAAGCTCATTGAATAAATCACCATGAAGGATACTCAACCTTGTGATTGGATTTCCAAGATCAAGGTTCAATGAGACAACTAATTTATGGTGATATTGAGAAAGCACTATCTTTGTCCCTCCCTATGTTGTAATCGTGCGATAGTCTTCTGCGAAATTAAGGATGATCTTTTGCGATCTTAATGGGTACCATGGCTTTGATTAAAGCGGGGTGTGTGGCAGACACTCTTTATGGACTCACCTTTGTGGATGTTGGAAGTGTGGCCGCTTCCTATGAGAATATAAGCTGATTCTCTAGATACATTCATTAAGTCCGGGATTTTAGCCCACGGCCAAAATGGGCACAACCGCAAGAGCTTGGCAAATGTTTTCTTGATTGAGGCATCAAGTGTGGCTGTTATTTCTGAATTGCATTCTTTGTTGGCGGTTCAAGACATTGCGTTCACCGTATCAACAAGCAGTTCGGTAACCTCTCACTAAGTTAAGGTTCAATCTTTGGGACACCTTAGCCTATTTTGTTGCCTTATGTTTTATCGTGTTTTATCGACATGTTTTATTATTCATGTGGGGGATTGTTAGAAAAAAAATATGTTTTGTTTTAATCAAAAAAATGTTTTGTTTTAATCAAAAAAATGCATGGACCATGTTTTGATCCCAAGGCCTATTGCTCCCTAGATGTTTTTTCATGTGAATGAATAAAACATTAGTCCCATATAGACTAAAACACTAAGAGTTTTAGACTTAAATAGCATTGGTTTAGCCTTAAGGGCATGGCCCTTTGGGTCTTTAGACCTTTGTGTATGGGGAAAGCCCTAGACTATGGCAAGGTTGCCTAAACCTTATTGCATTTCTTATTGCCTTTCCCGTTCGCGCGGTGCTTCGCACAGAAGCACGCTCGCTCGGCTCGGCTCGGCTCGGCGTGGGCGAGGGGAGAGGCGTGAGGTGGGCGTGGGAGTGGGAGTGGAGTGGGTGTGGGTGTGGGTGTGGGTTTATCCGACCCTTTCTTTTTCATTGAAAATTTCCACTCGTTTCTCCCACACATGTAAAGAATTTTATTCTATGCCTTCTCGGTTTTGGATATCCGACAGCCACTAGAATCATCTTTAGTCACACACGGTTAATTCTCACGCGTGAATTCTCTTAACTGTTTTCATCGTAAAGAATCTTTAATCTCACGCGTGTGGACACCTATGCACAGAGATTTCTCGTCGAGAATAATCTTGCCCGACAGATGCGTTTTTTTACTGTTATTTTAACGGATGCTTTTTGCTTTTACTCGTCCGACAAATTGAACGCGTGATTTACGGATCTGTGTCTCAAACGTTCGAATTCTTACCTATAAATACGAGTTAAGGCTTTCAGTTTAAAGATATACCATTCAGAACTCTTATCTTCCAATTTCTCCTTCTTCTCTAATTATTTTCGAAACTTAAGTTCTTATTCATATTTGTCTTAAAACTCGAGAAAATGTTCGATTCTTTTCTGAAACAAGTTGTAGTTTACGAAACATAATTTTGTATAACTACTTCTTGATTTACAAATTTTAGTTCACGAAAATATAGTTTACGAAACATAAAATTGTTTTTACATTACTCATAAACAATTTGTATTTTCAATTTGTGTTTTTGTTTTTATTTTTGTTGCCAAGTTCTAAGGGTTCTCTCTGTGTATGCTACACATAGAGGAGAACTAACAGTAGTTGTATCCTGGAGGTGGTTTGCTAATTGCTATAGCATCTCGAGAGGAGTAGCAGGCAATATTACCTTTAGCTCAGCGTATCTCATACGTGCCTCTACTAATTTTATTGAGTTATTTGTTACTACTATCAGTGTAATCTAAGTATTATTTCCCATTTGCATTCGATTATTGTAATTAATTCCAACAGAAACATGGCAGAAAATATAAAAAAAGCACGAGCCGTTGCAAGGATGCATTATGCATATATGGCTCCTTGGTAGGTGGTGGATGATGATCGTAGGAGGCCATGAATCACTATCTCTGGCCGCGGTAAAATTTAAGTTGAGCTTTCTTTCCTGGAGTCTAGACCTTAATGTTGTGATGCCAACACCTCACAATTAGGTATTTGCTATATTTAGTTTCCTAGATTTTCGTAATTAGTTAAACTATTTCCTAGTTTAGGTAGTCTTTAAACTCTAAGTTCTTTTCTTGTTTACCAAGGCTTTGAAGCTATAAATAGCCTGGCCATAAGTTGTTTTCATTATCAATCAATATAAACAAGTTTCATTAAACTAGGGTTTCCATATCAGAGCTGGTGGCTGACCCCCAATCAAAGGGTTTATCTAGTTCTGATTTCTGTCTCACGTAAGCTTTCATTCACTAAAATTATATAACCCTAACACCTGGATCAGAGCAGGTTAAGATCAATCTCGAAAATCGACCAATTTTTTTTTTCTATACCATCTTCCGCTAATAACAATTAGGTTTCCGACAACTTCAGCACAAGCTTCGGTGTCGTTTCTTCCAGCCTACAAGTTTTGGATTTTCTCAAAGATGCCATTCGTTGCCCTGCTTCAAAAGCTACGTGAAGATCGAGGTATTAGTTCGCAATTTCCTGTTTTTGATGGAGGTGACCCTGAGGATTGGATACTTCAGGCTGACCAATATTTCTATTGGCATGCTACCACTACTTCTATGAAGATTGCAATATCTATTGAACATCTTAAAGGTGATGCCTATGTTTGGTATGTTTGGAGGAAGTGCACGACCATGACTACAATACCTACGTGGGTAGAATTGTGTTCTTTACTTCGTTCTCGATTCGGTTCTCATAAGCATATTGACTCATGCAACGTTGCTTCTACAATAACGCAAACCGATTCTTCATCAACTACAGAGGCTTTGTCGACAATTTTGGTCGTTGGAGCTGTTTCAGCTACATCAGTTGAGGAGGAAGAGATTCAAACTACATCTCATAAGGAGGATGAAAATCAGCTCCAAGTTTTGCATGATTCACGGGAGTTTTTCGGTGACTGTTTAAAGTTTAACAAACTTATCAATTTGGTAATTCCTGATAATGCTATAAAAGAGGATGTAGATACACTTATTTACCTCCCTCACCATGTGTACTAGCATCCCCACGTGGAAGCCACGTCACAAAGGTGGGTGACACACATGATCATCCGTGGGTCTAGATAGTGCGCCATCTGTCAAGATAAGCGATCGAAGATGAAGGAGCATCAAAGGAAGGTATACCCGCGTAGCACCAATGAACTTCCCTATTACACTTTACCCCCTCATGAGGCAAGATGTGATCAACGGCTAGGTGAATCCCCACTGACAGACGCGACAGGGAAGGACTGACACCTCCTGGCGCGAAGGACATGTGTCGGTTGGACCGACGACAAGAATAAAGGCCGGCCAGCGTGATGAGCGTAGGAATAATAGAAGCCGCGGGATGACAGAGAGGTCCACGGACTATGCACAGAACACAAGAAGATAAGGATACAACAGCTCTTTCCCAGTCTTAGGAAGAGAGAGAGAGACAGATTGGTCAGCGTGATGATCTTAGGAAGCATAGAAGCCGCGGGATGACCAAGAGGTCCGCGGACTATGTACAAAGCACAAGAAGATAAAATTATAACAGCCCCTTTCTAAGGGACCCACGTAGAAGAGCTATATATATATGACCCTTCCTGTTACATAGAAGGGGGTCGAACAATTGGAGAGAGAGGGGGAACAATTAGAGAGAAAGAAAGGAAGAGTAAGTATGAGCGTTAACCTTCGGGTTCCATGATCACCCAAAGTCTTTCGACTAATCTTGTAATCTTTTACCATCATAGTGAATCACCCTCAGACCTGTGGATGTAGGCCTTAGAGCCGAACCACATAAATCTTTGTCTTATTTACATTTCGTATTGATCTACCCTAATATTTGTATGCATCTCTTAGATCTGTCGTTATGGATATTGAGGAGATCATGAAAAACCCGTGGGGTTTAGAATCAATGAATCAACATCTATCCCAGTATCTCACAATATATTCGTACTTTAATGCATGCACTCTGTACATGCGAAGATTGGTTGTGGACATGTTGATGCCTACGTGATTTGCGTGTTCACAATTTGGCGCCAGAAACAGGGAATTTTGTCCCTATCAAAAGATTTATCTCTCTGTGATTTTTTAGACAGATTTGCGCTTTAAACTCGTTTTTCGCATCATATCTATGATCTTTGTATTTTCTACTCGCAGATCTGGGCCTCTTACGACTTTTAACCGGCAGATCTGTGTTTTGGGCTACTTTTTGCATATATTTATGACCAATGTATTTTCCAACAATGTCCGGCGTTTTATAACCTCTGGACCGACTGACTTATGTTTTAACTATTTTTTACCAGTAGCCTCATAACGACCCTAGGACCCCATTATTTCAATTGCGTCGGTACATCTACCCACGTTTTTTTTATATTACCCGCATGATCAGTAGTTTGAATGCATTCTTTGCCGATAGGAATCCAACTTGTGGGTACCGTGAACTAATAGCTAACCCGTGAATCTTGCTTCGTTTTATCTCCGTGCCATATCTGCAGAGTATTGCAATGGAAAAGAGCAAGGACGTAGGAAAATCGAAGGTACCATCAAAAGAGATGCCTAGGACTATGCCAATAATAACAAGGAGCAAACAAACAAGCGAAAGACTCATAGCCGGGGGAAAAACGCAGAACGGATCGGAAGAAGCATTACTCTCAGAAGCGGGCATCATTGCAATGGAAGCACAGAAGGCTGCAGCGGCAAAGGCTACGTCATCTACAGTGGTAGCTTCTCAAGTGGCTGTCTCCAAAGCGATGGCTACGGCCAGACCTAATGAGCCCCAACATGCAGCAGTAGGCTCGGTGATCCAAGACCCTCCGTACGGGATGCCGCCGGTTAATGGACGAAATACACAACTATGAGCAGGATACCACGAGGTGGTAGAACCCATTGTGCAGCTGGTGGAAGAAGTTAATACCGCAGTCCCCGACGGACAAGCCCAACTTCAAGCAGGGAAAGCTAAGTCAAGAATCAAACCGATCTGCGCATATATGGGCGGAGCTAGAAGAGTGAAAAGGAGTCAAAAGACATACGCAGACGCGGTGACCTTGCTAGCCCAAGAAAATCAGCAATTGAGAGAAAAGATCCTCCAAAACGCGGAGCTAGGGAATCAACAAGACGAGGCTAACTGCGATGCGAGTAATGCATCAAGAGCGATCCTCGAAAACACCCCCTGCGGCAGGTAACCAAAGAAGAATACCCGAAGAGGTGCGCGTAGCAACAGGAGGTCCGACCCAGACTATTACCCGGAGACTTCGGACTACTACGACGAAGATGAGGACACGTTTTTACGACTCTACGAAGAAGGCACAATCATCCATGCAAGACGAGCACTATTTGGCGATGGAGAGTCTTCGTGCAGAAATGCTAGCAGAAATCAACCAAATCAAGACCAGGCAAGGAGGCGAAAGGCTAGAGCAGGTTATGAAAGAAGCCAATACTACACCCCTAGCGCACCAGTTAGCTACGACTACTATTCCACAGAAATGTCCGGTCCCATCCTTCGAATATTACGATGGGCCGCGGGATCCGCGGACCCATCTACGATATTACAACAGGGTAATGGCCAGGTGGGACTATGATGAAGCTATACTATGCATATATTTCCCTTCCAGCCTGAAGGGATCCTCGCTATCCTGGTTCGATAACCTCAAGCCAGGATCCATCGATTCGTATGATCGGCTCATCGAAAAGTTCTTGGCCACCTACATGTATAACAAGGTCGTCAATACAGGAATGGACAAACTCTTCTCGCTTGCAATCAAGTACAGGGAATCCATTCGGGAATATACGGATAGGTGGCACAAGATATGTCAATCCATAGGACAGGTAGATCCCGTGGTAAGTATTAATTGTTACAAATGGGGACTGGACAGGATGAGCCCATTGTTTGTCGAAATCCACGGCATCATCCCCGCCACAGAGGGAGATTCGAGGATAATCATCGAAAAACATGCAAGGTTGGAAGAAATTCAGCGGGAGAACCCAAGAGCGCAGGCTCAACGACCTCCACGGACCAATTCCGCGGAACAAGCAAGCGGATCTAAAAGTTACCAAAGAGATTCGAAATACGACTACAAGAGGTCTGGTAAAAGTTTCGAAGATCAAATCTACACGAAACTCAATACCAGCTACTCACGCATCTTAAAGGAGATCAAGGATCGCGAAAATTTAGACTGGCCTTGGACTAATGGGAAACAACCACCAGCCTCAGAGAAGTCTAAAGAATACTGTGATTTCCACTACTTCAACGGGCACCCAACAGAGAAGTGCAAAAACCTCAAGATAGTGATACAAAAGCTGATAGACGCGGGGGATCTCAAGAAATACGTTGAAAAGACTGTACCAGAAGACAGGGCCAAACGCAGCAAACAAGTCCAATTACTAGAAGGCAACCGCACAGTGAATACTATATCCTGCTCAGAGAATAAAGAACCAACCCTAACTGCACAGATAGGAAAAATACTGAGGAAACAATTTGAGGACTATTGTGAGCTTTACAATTTGGAGGGGAAAGAGGTGGAAGATCATCAAGATTGGATGGACGCACCCCTAACTTTTGAAGCCGAGGATATTGAAGATGACATGGAAGACCACAACAATCCTCTGATCCTCACCTTGCCAATTGCAGGATGCAACATAAATAAAATCCTCATCGATGGGGGGAGTTCCGTAAATGTCCTATTTTACGATACCTTCAAACGTATGGAGCTCAATGACGAGCAACTCTCGGCCTCACACCACACCATCCACGGATTCAATGGTACGGCTACGAAGCCTATCGGAGATATTGTTCTGCAAGTGGATGCCGGCCCCATGAAAGTTGACGCTCGTTTCAGTGTGGTAGACACACCTTCACCTTACAATGCCATTATTGGGCGGAGGTGGATCCATAAGCTTAAGGGGGTCGCAACTACCTACCATCATTACCTTAGGTTTCCTACCCCCTAAGAGTGATGGAGATTAAGGGTGATCAAGCTTCCGCAAAGGAATGCCAGGCAATGCAGATGCAACTCAACAATGAGGAAGACGAGAAAAGGAGAACTCGTAGGGCTCGAAACAAATTAATATCAAAGGACAAAGCCATCGATGAATACTTGAAAGAAATCTCAGGGAAAATCTTATCCAAGGGGCACTCCGTAGGAAACACGGAAGTATCAACATCAATTTCTAACCAGGACGCCCCTACGAACAAACAACCCGAGCCTGCCAAATAGCAATTACAGAAAGTTCCTCACCTTGGGGAACCAAAACCCACGATTCACATCCTTGGAAGCGGTGAAGGAAGTTAACATCGGGACAGAGGGGAGCCCGAAGAAGATCAAAATAGAACTCGATGGATGAAGAACGCGAAGCCTCTCTGGTGAAATCGCTCAAGGAATACGCGGACGTCTTCGCGTGGAAACTATCTCGACATGCCAGAATAGATCCAAAGATCGTACAACATGAGCTGCGCATTAAACCTGGCACACCCCCGGTAAGACAGAAGGTGAGAAAGGTAGCCACGGAGTATCACAAAGCAGTGGAAACGGAATTTCGAAAGCTGTTGGAGGATGGTTTCATAAGAGAAGTCAAATATCCCACCTGGATATCTAACATGGTGATTGTACCAAAGAAGAATGACGGGGTCAGAATCTGCATCGACTTCACCAACTTGAACAAAGCATGCCCCAAGGACAGCTACCCACTACCCGCATCGATCAATCAACTCGACGCGGTAGAAGGATACGAAGAGCTATTATTCATGGACGGGTACGCTGGGTACAATCAACTATTTTTAGCAGAAGAAGACAAGCAACATACATCATTCTACACACCCCACGGCCTCTATTGCTACGTAAGAATGCCCTTTGGACTCCGGAATGCATGAGAAACATACCAAAGGATGGTCGATGCTGTTTTCAAACCGTGGATTGGTACTACCCTAGAAGTCTGCGTTGATGATATGCTCGTAAAAAGCAGATTCAAGAAGAACCATCACCAAGACTTGAGGGACATCTTCGAAGCTATGAGGGGGCACAACATGAAGGTAAACCCGGAGAAATGCACCTTCGGAGTAACATCTGGAAAATTCCTCGGATACCTGGTAACAAAAAGGGGCATTGAGGTAGATCCCGCAAGAATCCGAGCCATAGTAGACATTCCATCCCCAAAGAACCTAAAAGAAGTACAAAAGCTCAATGGATCCATAGCCGCTTTGGGAAGATTCATCTCCAGATCCTCGGATAAGTGCAAGTTCTTTTTCAACATATTGAAGAAGGGAACAAAATTTGAATGGACTACGGAATGCGAAGAAGCTTTCCTAGGCATCAAGCAATACCTAGCGGAGATCCCTATCCTTCAGAAACCAGATCCTGACGAAGTTTTGACGTTGTACATCGCAACAACCGATGACGCAGATGGCGCAGACTTGTCAGGACCCATACAAAGGAAGAACAGCCAATATACTATGTCAGCAAAACCATGAACTCCGCAGAAAGAAATTACACGAGGATCGAACAACTGATTTTATCCATCGTATGGTCCACCGTGAAGCTGAGAATGTACTTCTTGACGCATGACATACGTATCCCGTGTCGAGCACCCTTAGAAGCCATCCTCAAAGGGGCAGGAAAGGTAGGACGCATATCAAAATGGAGCACATACCTCGACCAATTCAGCATCCACTATGATCTTCAACACTCTCAGAAATCCCAAGTACTTGCGGACTTCCTAGCAGACCTACCTATGGACAACGAAGAAGAAGTGCGCATAAAGGGATGGAGAGCCGCGGGTGCCCCAGAAATTGAAAAGCAAAAGGAGCCAAACGATATCCTTGAACCAGTAAACCCACGGCAATGGGAGGTCTTCGTAGACGACTCCAAAAATAGAGAAGGCGCTGGATTAGGCATCGTTATCACCACACCCACATGGGATAGAGTCGTACACGCATTCAGGTTGGAATTCGAAGGCCATACAAATAACATCGTAGAATACGAAGGAGTGGTCCACGCCCTCCGCTTGATAATCGAGATGGGGATACAAGAAGTACGGTTGACCAGCGACTCCCAGCTAATCATACGACAGATAGGCTACGAATACAACGTGTCGACGAAACACTAATGGCATACATGGATTTGGTGCAAACGTTGGTTTCCCAAATACCAAAAATCAAGTTCCGACATCTCACAGAGAAGGAACTAGGCACGCAGATGCCTTGGATTATGTTTCGGCCATGCTCAAGAACAAAGATGTCAAAGCAATCAAGGTGACAAGAGTGTACGAGCCATCCATCAAACTCCAGGAGATATGCGTGAGTAACCAACGCAGGTCCGCAATGGAGAATGTGTCCGAGGAAGAGGATATCGGAGAGCTCATATTCGACGAATTCCAAGACGATGATATAATGCAACAAGTAGATGCGGACGACGATTACAGTCGGGAAGAGGATTGGAGACTCGGAATCCACTCCTTCCTCCAAGAAGGGAAGCTACCCCAGGACACCAAACAAGCTAGGAAAATACAATCCAGAGCAGGGATGTATGAGCTAAGAGACGGAACCTTATACAGAAAATCATTCCTAGGGCCACTTCGTCATTGTTTGTCCCGATCCGAAGGACACATCATCTTGAAAGATATCCATAGAGGAGATGCAGGAAATCACAGCGGAATGAGATCGCTTGCAGATAAGGCAAAGACGCAGGGTTACTATTGGCCAACAATGATCCAAGACGCGGCTAGAATGACGAAAAGGTGTGAGGAATGTCAAAGATTTGGCAGGCGAATCCACGCCCCAGCCACAAAGTTGAATTCGGTGGACAGTCCGTGGCCCTTCGCAAGGTGGGGAATCGACATTGTGGGCCCTCTTGTATCAGGAACCGGGAAAAGAAGATTCCTAATAGTGGCTACGGATTACTTCAGCAAGTGGGTAGAAGCCAAGGCACTTGCGAGGATTCGTGATTCAGACGTCTTCACTTTCATATTTCAAAATATCATTTGCAGGTTCGGCATCCCCGTGGAGATAGTTTCCGACAATGGTCAACAACTACAAGGAAAAAATATCGACTTGCTGTTCGACACCTTCAAAATTCGGAAAAACAAGTCCACTCCTATATACCCGCAGAGCAACGGACAAGCGGAAGCCACAAACAAAACCCTAGCGCTCATCCTCAAAAAAACAGTTAGACGAGTACAAAGGGCGATGGTGTGAATAGTTACATAACGTTCTGTGGGCATACATGACAACTCGAAGATCGCCATCGGAATCTCCATTTCTACTCACATACGGAGAAAGCAATAATTCCCACGGAAGTTCTACTACCCACAACAAAGACGAAGCGTGGGAGAAGAACCTCACCACGGACATGATGTTGGAAAAGCTTGATGACCTCGAAGAAAGAAGAGAGACCGCACTACGAAAATGGAAAACTACCAACGAAATGTCAGAGAGTATAACAAGAAAGTAAAACTTAGGAATTTTGTAGAGGGCCGTATGTGTTAAGAACTATTCCCCAATACCAGTGAGAAAAGAAGTGGGGAAAATTAGCACCAACTTGGGGCGAACCCTACGTGATACACGACGTCGCTTAAATGGCTCCTACTACTGCGTAATCCGAAAGGGAAATACTCGGGCACCGTGGAACGCCAAATACCTCAAACCATACTATCCATAATCTATCATCTTCGTATGCATTTCAGAAGAAGAAAGTTGACTTACAAGTCCGCATGTTTCTATCTCTGATGGAGGAATAGCACGCCTTAACTTTTCAATCAATACAAATTTTCATCTTCAATTGACACAACTCTACTCGTTACCTATACGTATCTCGATGCGCTCAATACCCATAACCAACACCGTATGAGACACATGTATATACCCATAAGCATTTCAATTTACACATGTATATACCTATAAGCACTTCAATTTACTCAGAATACTCAATACCTATCCTTACACAAAGAGATCAACGAAACAACCGAATACGAATGTACATTGAAAATCATTCCATATATTAATAAAGTGTCAATGCTATTGTTACCCCGTGGACGTAGGCCCTAGGGCTGAACCACGTAAACTTGTGTGTAGTTACTATTATGGTACTTCAATAAGGTGAATGTTCCGCACAAAGCGCGGAACATACTCACTAAGATACACCGGGAACAAACCGGACAACGCATACACATGCCATCTCTTGAACTCCCCCATAAGCGTCTATAAGTGTACGACCAGGGGGTGACTTCCTAAGGAACGAGATACCCAAGCAATAATTATAAGCCGCGTTACTCTTGAACGCCGGCTAGACCCCCACCGCTCGTAATCCTCAGCCCGAAATTAGGCGAGCGGGGTGACAAAGTCGCAAGACGATTCCGAGGACACCAACCTACGGAATTACATTAACACTACAATTTATCAGATCTTACAAATCAAGATCCACGGATAGCAAAACCAATCCCGTGGACAACGAAACCATTCACGTGGATTTCAGAACTAATCCACGTCACTGTTTAAATACAAAGTTTACGGAATTACTTACTATATTAACAGGGATCTATAAAAATAGACGCGATTTCAACAAAATACAAGTTCAGATTTACACATTGAAGTTTGATCTATTACATGGCGGTTGATTACGAACCTAGCAAGAAAAGTAGCAAAAACGCTAAGAAAATTAAGTAACTGAGATCAATCCCCAACATACTAGTTACGATCTATTGAGAAGGAGCACCATCCGCTGGTTTCTCCTTTAACGACGAAGGAACACTACCACCAGATGAGGGGCCGAGGAACCTGCGAAGGAGACTGGGAACGGACACCAAGTATAATTCTTTCTTATTCCATGGGTCTTCTTGAGATACAAAATTTCAATCTCACCAAGAGTCCTGTTAATCTCCTCCGCCAATCGCTTACGCGCCACGAAGCCTATAGCTACGCTCTTCATCTCAGCTTGAGTTAGGGAAATGGAAAGATGCTCCGCCTTCTCGGTAGCATGCTTCATCGCTTCCTCTCGAGACGGCCGGACCCCGATGATAGCTAACCTGCTCTTCCAATTGAACTATTTTAGCTTTGAGCTTCGGCAAATTTGTCATTTGCGGCTTGAAGCTGTCCTTGGAGCTCTGCAGATATTAGAATAAAGTGAGTAATAACAAATACAACATGAATCACACTCGATAACGAAGACATATACCTTCACAGCGGTTAACCGCGGAGTCTCGTGCTTCTGCGGCATAATCATATTCGTTCGAAAGCCTATCATAGTCTACCTGCAGGATATTATGAGAATATTGACTCGCGCTAAGATCATCTCGAAGCATTGAGTTCGAGTGATGATATCGGTTAACCTCATCATTCTTCGATTCTAACCCCTTGTTAAGACGATACATAGTCACCTCTAAGTTCCTCTCATACTCGGCCTGACGAGCCACATCAGTTCGAGACGCGGATAAGGCCCTACTAAGAGCGCCAGATTCCGCCCTAGCATCATCTCGTTCCTTGGCAAGACGTCGCATATAATCCCGCACATCATAGGGATGAGAAGAACGTGCTCGCCGCAATTCTTCTTCCATATCATTAAGCCTAACCTCTAGGGCGGAAATCTGGCCACGGGCTTCCTCGAGCCTATCCCGCGTCCATAAGAGAGTCCCGTTGAGCAACTCACGATCGTGATCGTTTCGATTTCTCAAATCTACCCAACTAAATTTTGTCTGACGCCATTCTTCGGCCATAGCGTTATGAACATCCGCGCAAGCATTCCATTTCACTGCTTCGCTCTTAAGTTTCTCAACTAACTCAACAATACGCCCCTTTTGGCGAACTCTCTCACTACGAAGCCACATCAATTCAGGGACTCCGCCCACTGAAGACAATACCGCGGGAGGAGGGAAGAAAGAGACGACTCAGAACATATAGGGAACATCGGAAAAGCAAAGTATGGGAGGTTCAAACCTGAAAGGGATGAATAATTCTGCTCAGCAACCTCTAACTTTTCCTTGACTAAAGCTAGCTCGGAACGGAGCGCAGCCTCATCCACGCCCTGTTGTTCCTTGCGCTTAAGAAGATCCCTCAGTTCAGTTATCTCCCTATCTTTAGCAAAGGCCGCAGCTTCGACGCTCGAAATCACTCCTTCACGGTGGCGGAGTTTCGCCTCTAGCTTAAGAGACTTGGCCTTGAAGAGACGGTATAGAGTATGGTTACAATACTCACTCCACATCACCTACGGATCAAAAAGAAATTAGTTCAAATAACATATCCAAGTAAGAGCAGGGTTACGAAGAATGGGACATACCTCCAATAATCGATGCTGAGGATAATTATACTGGTACCCATCAGCAACAACCATCATACCAGCGACAGTAGAAGGAGGATTCACCACCAAATCAACCCCGCTGGACACAAGATCCTTATCCCACTCTACATCTACAATCTCCGAGAGATCGACTCCATATCTTTGGCGAGTAAAAGAATCCGAACTCTTTTCCCCTTCAATCACAAAAGGATGCGGCACGACGAGCAAACCCTTCTCTCTAAGCCAACCTAAGACAAAGATCATCACCATCCGCGATTAAGGATTGCGGGAAATCATCAGAGGGAGAACCCAAGGGATTCACACCAGGTGCGGCACTAGCTTGACCTTGCGTCAAAATACCCCCAAAACCGGAGGAGGTGCCACCATAACCCTCCGTATGAACCAAAGGAACCTCAGCACTAGGCACAGCTGTCGCGCCACCACCACCGCTACCTTTAAGCACATCCCAGTCATCACTAGGAGAAAGAAGACTAAAATCCAAGACGAGTCCCATAGCCGCGGCCATATCAAAAGACTGATCCCGGACAGAGTATTACCAAAAGAAAACTCACCACAAGCACCCACGTCCTGACCACTACTAGCCACAAAAGCAACTCTCTTGCCCTTGTCCGTGACTGTCTGCTGTTGACCGACCTCCATGACCACAACCCCAGTAGATTTTGCTCCATCACTGGTCTGATCACCATCACCACCGAGGACTTGATTACCATCGCCACCTCCAACTCCGCCACCAGCGGCCTCATTAACAATACCACCATCGCCACCTCCAAATCCGCCACCAGCGACCTCATTAACAATACCACCATCACCACCGGTGGCTTGATCACCAACGCCACCATCACCGCCACCAGCAATATCTCCTTCTTGCAAAGGTGGAGAAGTCTCAATCCGCTCCTCTTCGTCGGACACATCCTCTCCAGCGTTCACTGGACTGCTCACATCTTCGAACTGCGTAGAGTCTCCAGTAGAAGAATTTGACGATTGCTTGAGGTTGATCTTTTTCTTTCTAACCACCTGCGGGACATAATAATAAATAACCTTGAGTATCTCCTTTCCTTGGCATAATCCATATTACTTAAGAAAAGGAAGGGGCATATATACGAAGAATACAAACATACCTTAGCAACACTAGCATTCCGCGGAAGAGGGTTTGCGTCGGAGTTACCATCCTCGTCCGCGTCATCAACATCACGGTAGTAATCAAAATCCATACCTTCGAAACTCATCTGCCAAGGGCAGTAATGGGCGTAACGAGAAGGAGAGGTTTCGCGGTAGGAGCTGTCAACACTAGGTTGCCAACCATGTGGCCCAGGAATCCAACCATAGGCCCACGGACCAACAACCTCAATAACAGTGGAAGACAATTCGTAATCATGATCATGCTTGATCCTCTCATAAGCAGGAATAGGAAGACCTTCGGCACCAGGAATCCTTGCCATCTTGGAGTCACTTACTTCGCTCAAGAGGCGAATTTCCCCCTTAACGAAGCAATATTCCGCAGATTCACAGACCACGGCTTGCGCGTCTTCCTGTTAACATAATCTCCAAAGGATTTGTTAAAGTTTTCAGGAGTATACCACCCTTTCTCCTCTTCTAAGTTGGGAGCATAGCAGGTCATCATCGTTTGCCCCTTGCTACGAAGATAGCACTCTCGGAGATGACGAAGGTAATTTTCCGTCAATTGCTGCACCCCACGGTTATGGCTCTTCTTAGCAGATCACGGCTAGATAAGACCCGTAATAGAAATCATCACCGGCTTTATATAAAGTCAACATCGGACCAGCCTCAAAAGCGCCCACGGTCGTCAACGGATGAAAAGCATCGTACCGATAATTAACAACCATCTCGTAAGTTATGTCTTTATCGGGGGCATAGAAACTCACTTGGAAGTCTTGAAGACCGTGCTTCACTTTGAAGGCTTCAAGATCTATGTTCCTGAAAGTGAACTTCTTATTACCCATGGGTAGGGGACGAAATGTGACAGTCATATTCATAAGCATCCCCCGCAACATCTTCCGCAGAATCTGCTACCTTCTTCTTAGGAGGAACCACGTCTCCCAAAGACTCCATCTCTGAGGCCTTCCTCTTCACGGGCTGGTTCTTAGTTGTTCTTCCTGAGCTAGGCACAGATGAAGACGAAGGAAGATTAGCCCGCAAAGGAGTCATGGTACGAAGAGGCTGCACATTTAAGAGTTCAGTGCGCGGAGTCTGCTGCCTCTTAGAAGACTCATCTCTAGGACGGCTCAAGGAGTATTTCGACCCCCGGGGCGGATCACCTCTTTGGAACGGAGGCCTCTGGCTAGAAGGCGAGGATAGACGCCTATCCTGAGGGTTACCCTGAGCAGAGGAAGGAGAAGCCCCTTCCCTAATGTGAGAATCTCCCCGAGGAGATCTATGAGGACTCGGCGGAGGAGTTTGATAAGGTACCCGCGGATAATCCGACATATCTGCGAACACAAACACAAACAGGAGGACTAGTCAGTCAAGGAAGATCAAAAACGAGGAAATCTCAAGAACAAGAAGAACACGAAGAAAACCCTAAGTTTCACCAGCCGCCGATTAAATTCTCAATTCATTACCCCACTCAAAAAGGATCAAAACGTAGCCGGTAAAACACCCAGTTCAGCAGGGGCAATCTTCGATTCCATGACATGCATGGGATTAAAACCCATCACGATTCATCACCAGAAAATCAAAAACTCCACAGGAACAAAAATGGCGAACAAACGAGACAAAAACCCTACCTGAACCTCAATAGTTGTACGAAGCAGCAGCGGAAGCAACAGCAACAACGACGGCAACAGTAGCAGAAGCAACAATAATGGTAGCACAAGAAGTTAAGAGGGTAAAGAAGAAAATGGGGCAGAGAATAAAACAGAGAATGTGAGTTCAATTCACATTCCATCATTCTCTCCTCTTTTATGTCGCCAGAAGAAACCGCCCACTACCCAAGGGGCAGTCATGACATGCAGGGGAAACGTGCACAATAAATTCAAATAACTCCTTTTTAGGAGAAGTTATGAGGAGGGAGATAAAAACATATCACACGGTTCTTCTTCCAACTATAGCGGGCGCCTAGTCACAAGAAGAGGGGCAAATTGTAGATACACTTATTTACCTCCCCCACCACGTGTACTAGCATCCCCACGTGGAAGCCACGTCACAAAGGTGGGTGACACACAGGATCATCCGTGGGTCTAGATAGTGCGCCATCTGTCAAGATAAGCGATCGAAGATGAAGGAGCATCAAAGGAAGGTATACCCGCGTAGCACCAAAGAACTTCCCTATTACACTTTACCCCTTCACGAGGCAAGATGTGATCAACGGCTAGGTGAATCCCCACTGACAGACGCGACAGGGAAGGACTGACACCGCCTGGCGCGAAGGACATGTGTCGGTTGGACCGACGACAAGAACAAAGGCAGGCCAGCGTGATGAGCGTAGGAATAATAGAAGCCGCGGGATGACATAGAGGTCCGCGGACTATGCACAGAACACAAGAAGATAAGGATACAACAACTCTTTCCCAGTCTTAGGAAGAGAGAGAGAGACAGATTGGTCAGCGTGATGATCTTAGGAAGCATAGAAGCCGCGGGATGACCAAGAGGTCCGCGGACTATGCACAAAGCACAAGAAGATAAAATTATAACAGCCCCTTTCTAAGGGACCCACGTAGAAGAGCTATATATATGACCCTTCCTGTTACATGGAAGGGGGTCGAACAATTGGAGAGAGAGGGGGAACAATTAGAGAGAAAGAAGGGAAGAGTAAGTATGAGCGTTAACCTTCGGGTTCCATGATCACCCAAAGTCTTTCGACTAATCTTGTAATCTTTTACCATCATAGTGAATCACCCTCAGACCTGTGGATGTAGGCCTTAGAGGCGAACCACATAAATCTTTGTCTTATTTACATTTCGTATTGATCTACCCTAATATTTGTATGCATCTCTTAGATCTGTCGTTATGGATGTTGAGGAGATCATGAAAAACCCGTGGGGTTTAGAATCAATGAATCAACATCTATCCCAGCATCTCACAATATATTCGTACATTAATGCATGCACTCTGTACATGCGAAGATTGGTTGTGGACACGTTGATGCCTACGTGATTTGCGTGTTCACAGAGGAAAAAGCTCTTTAGCCCATGGGTAATTCCTCTTTGATAATGCTTATTTATCCGCATACGATGGTACCCTAACACTTAACTTAAAGCGAATAATGAAAAGTTAAAATGTTCACCAACCGAGTGGAATCTATTCTTAATTCATAAAATTATGCAGCAATTTTTAACATATTGATCCTCAAAATCTAGATAAGTGGATATACTAATCAAAGTCACATTCATGGGCGACACTCTCTGAAATTGCAGTGCCCACATCAGCTTTACGTGTTCTTCATTAATAAACTGTTAGATAACCAGGGGTGAGCTCAGATCGTGGCATGCTCTTCTCCATCATCATTAAGTCACGTCATAATTACTTCTTATTTGTTGATAGCCTGTTATGCTTCCTTTGATTAGTATGACTAATTAGTGCGATGCATTTTCTACTCACTATTGAAATCTCAACTTATCAAAACACAGCAACAGCTGACTTATTGTTTCATCCCCATGCGATGCCATGCTGTCTATTTGATTTTCCATTTAAGCATGAATGCAGACGTCAAACTTTCGAGTAGAAATTTGGACATGCAAAGAGGAACCCAAATAAGAATATGAAATCTTAGATAAGCGTATTTTGTCTTGTCTGGATGACTTGGACGGTGTTGCATGTGGCATGCAACACAAATTACACCCTACAAATTCACAATGTGAAGAAAAATAAACTGACAAATTTATCATCACAAACTTATATGGTGCTAAAGAGTTGATTAGTTTTTTACTCTTGATTTTTTACAATACAGTTGTTCTTGTCAGCTTATTTTTGTTGCATAACTATGAACAGTTGGCTTATTAACTCAAGGGGCATACCTTTAGTTTCAGGTACTTGAAGAAAAACAAAAACCCAAGATATGATACAAACAACAGCATACACGCTAAAAACACCAGCAAGACCAATGGAATTGAGCAACACAGGGAAAGTGTAAGTGACGGTGATGTCCAGTGGCGGAGCCAGGTTTTCGAATTAGGGGGGTTAAAAATAAATTTACAAAAAAGTAGAAAGGCGGCCGAAGGCCGCAGCAATTTTTTTTCTACATGATGAACTAAACTAGTGAATATGGTGGACCAAATATTTCTTAAACTCTTCTACGGCCTCTCTTTTTCTTTGTTCCTCCTACTATGCAAGAGAAACCACTGGGTACCGATAGATTTTGATTTTGGGAGGTGGACATTTAGGCTTTGGTGGACTAAATTACTTGGACCTAGTGGACTAACTTAACAAACCTGGTGGACTAACTTGATGGATTTTATTTGGCTAAGGGGAAAATTACTAACATGTTGAGGTTTTATATGAAAAAGGGGGGGGCTACAGCCAGGGTTAGCCCCCCTTTAGTTACGCCACTGGTGATGTCTCCGGTCCAATATGCAAGGGAACATATTGCGCTACTAAGACCACGAAACTCTGGTAGAAAATATCTCTGAGCAGAGTATGTTTGGGATTGGACCAAATCCCATTACAAAGCTACATATGTAAACTACAACACCCACAGTTGATAGCAAAGCACAAATAACCGAATTTATCTTTATACCGATGTTGGCAATGATAAGAATTACAAGAGCCATGGTCATAACCAGGATTGTGTTTAGCAATAAAACCCTGCAGTATCAAAGCATCAAAGTTAGTACAAATGGCGAAAATTCATAAGAACTTTTTCCATTACAAAACTTTGAATCGTTATGTCAACCAGGAAAAGAGTTACCTTCTGCCTGAGATGAGCCTCATGGTGACGGCTATGCAAGGAAGCATTAACAAGGTTGTGATGCCACTAACAAGAAGAGATGTGGAATCATAGCCAATGGCCATGTTGGAAAGTAGAACTGCAACACCCGACTGCTCTAGTATCTGAGGTGTATAGTAGAGAACTCCATTTATACCGGAAAACTGTACCCACCGATGAGATTTGGAACATGGGTATTAGAAGAAGCAAAGCACATATATGGGTATGTAGTAATATAAACTATTTACATCTTTTAAATTATAAACAAGAATTTACCTGCTGGAACAATTGAAGCCCTATCCCAACTATTAAAGCATGCCTAACTCCTGGTTCTAAGAGCTCACTCAGCCTTGGCCCTTTCAGAACTGATTCATATGGACGAGCCATTGTAATAGGCACTATTTGATGAGATAAGAGCAAAGGGCTCTCCAAATTGTCATCAGACTTAGACACTGCTGCAGTTGCATCTTTGTGATCGTCAGTGAAATCAGTAGACACAACTACATTGTATTTGACATCTCCCCGGAATCCAATTCCTTCGACCAGCAAAGCCATCTCACCTATATCATAGTATCCCAGCAACTAACTTAAGAATTTTTTTTTCTTCTATTACCGAGGAGACTGATTATGCAACACTATCTGAAAAGAACAAGCGGGGATGGAGAATGAACCTGAGACATCTTTCTTGCTGCGTAACTTTTGCAAAACATGTTTAGCCTCGAGTGTTTTCCCTTGACTCACAAGCCAACTTGGAGATTCAGGCAGAAAAATACGGTAAATGCAAAATAATAGAGAGAAGGGACAGAAAGAACCCCAAGCATCAACCTCCAGCTTGGAGCAGTCCTCAATGACATTGCAAAGACCATACAGTAGGACAAGAACAATCCACCAGAGCCAGTAAACTGTGGAAGAGTGTTTAGTAAACCCCTTATTTCAGGAGGAGACGTTTCAGATATATAAACAGGAACAATAGTCACTGACAGACCAATTGCAAATCCATTAACAAGTCTAGCCAAGAGGAGGACATAAACATTTGGAGTCCAAAACATGATTAAACCACTAAGAAAATAAAGAACTGATGAGAGCATGAGAACTGAACGCCGGCCAAGCGTATCTGCTATCGACCCAGAGCACGTCGTAATAATTGCTGCTCCGACAAGTGACATGACTACAATCAAACCCTCTACCTTAGGTTCATTTTCTAAATTGAATTCCTTCTTTATGTAAAGAAGTGATCCTGCATGTGCATAAGTAAAACAACGAGGTTAAATTTCTCGAATAACGTAGTGTTGAGCACTAACTACTGATCGATCAACAACACACATAACAATTGCACTGCATCAAATCATGTTTGAACTGACTGAAAAGCAAAACTGAGAACATTTATGGGCAAAGGGGCAAAATGCCCCAATTTCGACCACCAAGAAACAAAAATGCCCCAGATGTTAGGCAAGAAACCAAAATGCCCCAATCCGTTAATTTTACCTATTATAGTCAAGCCGGGGCATTTTGGTTCACTTTGACTGGTCAACTCTAGGATGAAAAGTCTATTTTGCCCTTATGTCACATGTTTAAAATTCAGGGTTCAGGGTTTAAAATTCATGGTTCAAGGCCTAGGGTTTAGGGTTCAACGGTGGTGGTGGTGGCGGTGTTGGGTTGAGTGTTTAAACTTCAGGATTTAAGACCTAGGGTTGTGGTGGTTGTGGTGGTGGTTGTGATGGTGGCGGCGGCGGTGTTGGTGGTGGCGATGGTGGTGGTGGGGGTGGCGTCGGTTTTGGTGGTTGCGGTGGTGGTGGTTGCCTAGGGTTCAGGGTTCAAGGTTTAGGGTTCAGGGTTTAGGGTTTAGGGTTCAGCGGTAGTGGTTGTGGTGGTGGTGGTGGCGGTGATGGTGGTGGTGGTGGTGGTGTTGGGTTCAGTGTTTAAACTTCAGGATTCAAGACCTAGGGTTGTGGTGGTTGTGGTGGTGGTGGCGACGACGGTGTTGGTGGTGGCGATGGTGGTGGTGGGGGTGGCGGCGGTGTTGGTGGTTGCGGTGGTGTAATTCGCGTCAGCGTTGGCGGTGACGGTGGTGTTGTTGGTGGCGACGGTGATGGTGGTGATGGCGGTGGCGGTGGTGTAATGAAGTTAAAGGTAGTGAAAATACCCCATTTTGACAGAAGGGCAAAAGTGTCATTTTTTGGCACGTGCGTGGCCACATGCTCACTGTTTTGATCACTTAACCATGCCTAACGGAATATCTAACAGATTGGGGCATTTTGGTCACGTTTTGGGGCATTTAGGTTTCTTGCCTAACGTCTGGGGCATTTTTGTTTCTTGGTGGTCGAAATTGGGGCATTTTGCCTCTTGACCCAACATTTATAAGATTTAAAGAGAAAATATGCTAAGAGTGGGATTAGTCAAGATTAATTGGTACCTGCAATTGTGGCATTCCCCCATCCTTGCAACAGATTGCCAAGTGAAGCAGAAAGAGCTACAAGAACTACAACCTTGTTCATGAAAATGTCAGTACCGATTTCAGAAAAAAAAAAAAAAAAAAAGCGAACCCTTAATTTTGTAAAGACCCTTTTGGGTTCTGACTTGTGGTGCCTTTGAACTGTAACTTGCACAGTTACTGGATTGTCGCACAAGGTAGGTTAGTCTAACAAGATCGACTATAATTTATACAAACTCTAAGCTAGATCATCACATGATTAACTCTACGCTAGATCTACAATAACTATTTTTTGTATTTTTCAATCTACATGACAGCCTTGTACTTAGTGTTAGAAACAAAATGTGAACTGTCACTGACTCTCTAATATTTTGATTCTTCTAGATACGTGAATGAAACAAAAATCAGGAATCTTAGTGATCGTGCACCGTTATTCCGATAAATATGGAACGAATGTTTAAGACTGTGAATCTCTTGTCTTCTAGTAGTGAGATACTAATTAACGTGAGAAATTCAGAAAATGTGCAAAGTACTGTACAGAGGCGTTTGATGATTGTCATCATTATCGTCATCGCGTGTACTATACATTAGTAACGTTTCCTTGGGTTCTCAGTTACTGGTCGGTCAACAGAACATATTAGTTCTTTTTGTATATCACGTTTCCTTCGGTTCTCAGTTAATGGTCGGTCACCGGAATTAATTATTAGTATACTTGTTTTTCACCCAAACTCTTTTTAAGAAGAATCCTATTGGGCTTTTTATAGAAATAGGCCTGTTTTTTTTGGTGCTTTTCAAATCTAGGCCACTTTTTTTATTTATTGCTAGACTAGGCAAGTTTTGACCAAAATTGATGGATGGAAAGTTAGCACCGTTAGGTGCACTTAAAATGACAAGACAGTCCTTTGAATCGGTTATTTCGACCCAACCAGATGTGTTGACCATGTATATATCATCACATAGTGCGTACGTGGCACTGCTTACGTGGCTCTTCTTATCTTCTTCTCCATAAATCATAAATGATCATCTCCTCAACCACATACTTCTGCCTCTCTTCATTTTCAGATCTGAAAAATGGGTGGTGGTATCAATGAGAAAGCAAGTACTTCAACTAGTATGCTAGTGTGTTTAATGTGTGAAATGGAAGAAGATCATGAAACAAAAGCATGTCCATGGGTTTATTCAAGGTGCAAACATGTACCTTGTAATGGAGTAAGAGCTCTGCTGAGGTCTAAAACAGATGGAAGTAATGGAAGGTTGTTTTTGAAATGCTTGAATCCTACCTGCAACTACTTTGAGTGGTTTTCTCAAGCTTCTTCCCATTCTTCAACACTTCCAATCAAGCTTCCATCAGATCATGGTTGTATTGCCTGTGGAGAAGACAATCACAGTGTTACAAGTCAGTCACTTGAAGGTTCAAAAATGCTTCAAGGACAACTGCAACTCTCAATTGGAATTGAAAATTTGCAAAAATCAACACAATTTCAACATAGCATACCTTGTGTGCAAGAAGAAATCCTGTGATGCATTCAGATGGGCTTCAGATGCTCTTGTCATTGAAAGCAAAGAAACAATGAAGGGTAAAGTGTATGAAATATGCAAGGAATTTAAGAAAAATCTGAAAATGTAGCCTGCAATAATTTTATAATAAAATTTAACCCATTTCAGAACTTGCATTGTCTTACAAAAGCATCCATTCATCCATTCACAAAATATATAACCAAATTGAAACACAATAATCAACCATATTGTTCAGATCCAGTCACAGAACAAAAATAAAAGAGATAAACACAAACAGCATTAACCATCAAACTTTCATGTACTTCTTTGATTTCTTCTTTCCCTTTGGATCTGCAACTGTGAATGTGACTTGGTTGTTGACAGATCCAACATGTTTGTTACTCTGATTGAAATCTGGTTGAGAAGAAGCCTTTCTCTTTCTCCCTTGGCCTGATTTTTGCAAAGACACCTTATTTAGAAGATTCACCAACACATGCTTTGTAACTGTTGTTGTTCTTTATTCCATCTGACGATAGTAGATGCACCTGTAGAAGCACTAAAAATTGGTTTCTTTCTGTTGTACTGCCTTTTTGCTGGTTTAGGGACATAAGTAGATGATGTTGAGCCATCAACACAGGTTCTAGGTTTGTCTCCCTTTGGATTCTTTCCAACCTCTCCACCAAAGACAAGTGATTGCATAGTGACCATAAACTCCACACTTCTTACACTTTCTCATCTTCTTCACTCTTCCAGGTTCATCCCATGAAGGAATCCTCTTCTTCCTTGGCCTTCCAGTTTTCCTTATGATAACAGGAGGATTAATGAACTCAACCAGTATATTCTACACAAACAAAGGAAGAAAGATAAGACATTGGTTAAGATGTGAAATAATCCTTAAAGGTTGTGTACTATATAAAGCATGTATGAAACCCTAAAAGAATCTTTGCTATTAATAAATATTTATTACATTAACAAACAATATCTTAATCTTTAAAGTAATGGTCTTACCCAGTCAATTTCAGCTGACAGTGGTTCAAATTCTGGAGCATATGTCTTTTTGTAGTATTCCACACTGTACACAGGGTCACAGTAGCTACAACATGAAATCAAAAAATTATCAGTTTACAATCAAGCTTGAGAAAGGAAAAAATAAAAGGAACATAACAAATCAAAATATGAAATGAAAAGAGAGTGTGACTTACTCATCCCAGTTTGGTCTCAATGGTGTTAAAGCACATACAACATGTTGACAGGGAAATCCCCTCAGCTGCCACTGCAAACAACTACATGTCTTTTTGGGAAGATCCACAGCAAATACAGCATCATGAACACTCCTGACCTCATACACCCTTCCCCTTACTACTCCAGTTAACTCAAACAAATGATTTAAGTCCTGCATATTTGTAATCAGCTTCATTGACTTTGGAACTATCTCACCATCCTGCCAATTTTCACTTTCATTCCTCCTCTTGAAGAAAAGACCCATCACCAGTTTATTATACATTTGTGCAAGTGTAATGATAGGCTTATCTCTGAAGGGCTTGGCCATGTTGTTGAAAGATTCTGAGAAATTGTTGTTGATGTGTTCACACTTGCTATCATTTGAGAAATGAGACCTAGACCAGGATTCAGGTTTTTGTTCTAGTAGATACAATGAAGCTGCTTCATCCTCAGCAAACAATTTATCCATGTGTTGCTAAAAACAAACAAGACATAAATGGTATCAAACTCATGTTGGTAATACTTGAAATTACATTATACTGTTTTGAGAAATGAGAAAACCTGGTAGTGTCTCTTCTTGTAACATTTTGCAGCATTCCAGAAATGTACAGGTAAGCTGTATGACTTGAAATACTTCTTGAAATTCTTCATCAAATGTCTGCGAAGTAGCAAAGTGTTAGTTAGTCATTCAACTTATATTATTAGGAAATATTGCAAAAGGAAATAGATTAATCTTTGGTACATGGATAACCTTACCTGAAACATAATCTGTGCTCATCCAAGCAGAAGTATGTGTCACAAGCTTCACTAATCCCCTTTTGCTTGTCTGATATAATGGTGAAATGCAAGTCTTCACCCAATATAGCTTTCAAATCATGTAGAAATATCTTCCAGTTCTCAATGGTTTCATTCCTACACACCATTATACCAATAGGAACTAAACCATTTTGACCATCCAGACCTGTTGCAACCAGTAACACACCACCATACTTCCCATACAAGTGGCAAGCATCCAATCCTATGATTTTCCTACATCCAGCCAAGAATCCTTCTATAGAAGGCTTGAAGCAGAGTGTCATTGACAAGAATGTGCAATCTTTGGTTCCATATGAGAAATTTGCTACACTTCCAGGCATTTTTTCCTGCAATTACAACAAATTAATGTTAATGCCATATAATTTGAAATATTAAGTCATGTTAATGCCATATAATTTGTAACATTAACAAACAAAAATGTTACCTTCACCATTTCACGAATGCGGAATTTTCTTATACTGCTCCTCATAACTGCCATGAAGATTTTGCAACACAATATTTCTTGCTCTCCATGCTGTATGGTAGTTAATGTTCACTTTCATTGTTTTGTTGAACTCATTTGACAATGACTCAGGATCATGGATTTTGTTTTTGTTACCAACAGTCTCCAACCTTTTCATATACCAGTCAGCTACAAATTCTGGATTTGCACATCTGTTCTCTCCTTTAACATTTCCATTGCATGTGTGCTTCACATTCCAACTTCTCAAGGTATATGTAGTTCCTTCACCCTTCATAACTCTTCCATAAATGAACATAGGACACTTCTGCTTCTCATTATTAATGCACTTCACCCTAATCTTGTAGTTGTTTGAATCTCTGAACTTGACCTGATGTTTATGCTTCACACAGTAGGCTCTCAAATACTTTTTGAATGCTTTCTTGCTCACAAACTTGCTTCCCTTCACTAGGATGTAAGGATCCACTTGTTCAAAAGTAATTCCCTCAGGGAACATCTCCTCATCTTCCCCATCCTTAAAATGCTGTGCATACTCTTCCTCAAATTGTGTGTTATCATGAGGCTGTGAACATTTAGGCTTTGAACAATTAGGCCCAGCAGTCTTGTTGGTTTCTGCTACTTTAAGTTGAAGCCCATCAGTCTTGTTGGTTTCTGATACATATTCCCAAAAACAAATGATTCAGTTAGATAACAAACAAACATAACAAACAAACCAAAAAACAAAAGACTACAAACAAAACAAAATGACAATTTACCTTCTTCTTCTCTGTCAGAGACCAAGTCCCCATAATGGTCCTCTATAAAACAAAACAAAACAAAACAAAACAAAACAAAACAAAACAAAACAATTGGAACAAATCTACAATCAAACACAACAAAGTTTAAACAGAAACATAAGCAATCACATACCTTCCTTGTCATTCTCAACCTCCACCTCCCCAAAATTTGGATCACCAGCATCACTATCAACATTATCACCATTACTTGCAGCATCATTATCAACATTATCACCATTACTTGCAGCATCATTATCAACATTATCACCATTACTTGCAGCATCATTATCAGTACCATCTGAAAGATACCCATTCTCAACTTTTTGAAGAAACTTATTGTAAATCTTGATATCTCTCTCTTCACTGTCATTTTCATTCATCTTCAGGACATCCTCATCATTAGGGTTACATTCATCTTCTTCTACATTTTTCAAGTGCATAACATACTCATCACTTTTCTTGTATTCTTGGGCAACAAAAAACAAATCTTCCACCACTTTTGCTTGTGTTGTAGCTTCAACCCAAAAGTCATGATTGAAAAATTCCTCATCATTAACTTGTTCAGCTCCACTTGATTGTGTTTGTTCAGCTACACTAGGTTCCAAAACTGGATTATTCTCAGCTACACTTGCTTGAGTTTGTTGAGCATCTTCATCATCAACATCTTTATCAGAAACATCTTCATCATCAACTAAATCAATGTATATTGAAGTAGGATTCTTCTTCTTAATCCTAGGTATTCTTTGACTTCTTATTACTGTCTTGCCATCCCTAAATTTCTTTGTTACTGTCTTGGGTGATGAACCACTACAACCAACTGGCTTCTTAGGTGGAGTCTCAGAAACTGGCTTCTTAGGTGGAGTCTTAGAAACTGGCTTCTTTGGTGGAGTCTTAAAAACTGGCTTCTTTGGAGTCACATTATTTATGGGTGTCATATGTGGTGGAGCAGGCTGTGAATCTTGACATAAACCAGATACTTATAGGATCTCACCATTCTCATCTACTAGCATCACTTGCAAATACAATGTAATCCAACCATGTTCATCTTGAGTTGAATTTTCCCAGAAAAACCAAAACTCTGTATCATTAATGATATTTGATGGTTGGCATGGATCAACATACCATAGAAGGTCTAATGTCTCCCTACTGGTTAATCTCAACATAGGACTAATCCTAGACTTTAACTGATTTATACCCATACCTTCTCTGGACAAACCCCTAAACTCAAAACACATAGCAGGGTTAATCTGATCCTTTACCTTAATATCTCTGGTTGCAAAAATATCTTGTTCAACCTCTGAGATAACCTCTTGAACCTTTTGCTTTCTACATTTAAGAACAAAAAAATATATATCAGAAAAAGATTGGAAAACCCATCTAAGAAAAATTATGGAAATCAATTCAATTAATCAAAATTGGCAGAACCCAATTTTGAAATTAACAAACCCTAGAAAATGGTCAGTAGAACTTGATTATCAGCAGAACAAATTCGAACTTCATAAAAATTATACAAACAGATAAAACCCTAGAAATCTAAACACCGACGAACCTAAATAAATCAACCTTACAAACAAAACCCATAATTTGTTCATCAATGAAACATTAAAATCAACCATGAAACCTATAAAAACAGATTAGGGTTTTTTTGTTACCTCGATGTATTCTTCTTCTTACGTCTCGTCATATTCACCAGCAGGAAATCTTCAATTTGTTCTTCGAATCTCAACTAACAACACACTGTTTCACTAATTTATCTCTACTAAAACCCTCTCTGAAGAACCCTCTCTGAAGAACAAGAGAGAAGAAGAAACTGACTGAATCGATTTCTCTCTCTGTGTTCTCTTATTCCTTACACCTTCCCGCGCTGTCGATGATAACAATGAAAAACTATCACGATCGTTGAATTAATCCTCGAGATATCGTGATAGTTAGATCGGGCTCTCAGATAGCAACACGTGGAGATCCTATCGAGGCAGGTGGACATCTTATCACATGTGACTAACACACACGTGTGAAGGATATTTTGGTAATCTTACTACATCTGTGATATCTCCTCATATGATATTTTGGCGAGATATTGACAAGTCAACGCGATAAATTGACCGAGATGGTTAAATTGGATGGAAACTGTTTAACTTGCCTAGTCTAGCAAGAAATAAAAAAAGTGGCCTAAGAATGAAAGTGAGGGTTCAGACCAGGCCTAGTTCTGTATATATTCCAATCCTATTTTTGGGGCTCCAGGAGAGAGTTTTTGGGGGCTAAATTACTAAGTGGAGTCTTAATAATGTTATAGGGGAGATCAGTTTTGTGTAAAAGTTCTAAAATACCATTCTTCTTTTTTCTTCTTTTTCTTTTCTTCTACCATTCCATTGAACATTTTTCAACGATTAATCGTCGATTCAAAAAAAATTCGTCGTCGATTAAACTCATTCTATAAAACCATGAAACCTAAGGAAAATCTAGGTCAATCTTCGTCGAATCAACCTCCTATTGAAGCAGAGAAATCAACTTCTTCCAATGAAGATGGAACTGAAGATCAAGAAGAAGTGAATGAAGGAGATTCACCAGGCGTCGAGACTACTGATATGACAACAATAAGGTATGAATCCAAAAACCCACTCTTTGTTTAAGCGGTTCGTTGATTATTTAGTTGGTTTCGAAAATTTTAGGTATGAAAAAACGGTTTCTGAAAATGCTTACGGCTGGGAGTTCTTTGGTTCCCAGCCGTAAATAGGTATCTCGGTTGGGAATTATTTATTTCCCAGCCGTTTAACAATTACACGGTTGGGATATCTAAGAACTCCCAGCCGTAACCAAATCGACGGGTACGAGATGGAGAATTCCTATCCGTAACTAGTTGTATACGGCTAGGATATTCCTAGCCATATATTCTCCTGTGTTCATAATTTTTTTAGCGGTTGTATTGTTACGTCTCGGTTTACCCATACGTAGATTTATTTTTTGACCGTAATATCCAGTTTCCTAACCGTTTATGTATTACGTCTTGGAATTTCCTAGCCGTATATTTGGCATGTGTTGTACTGTGAACTAGAAATATACCAACATATAGGTTTCCCTATCTGTAATTTGTTATCGGCTGGGTCGATTACTAAGTTCCCATCCATAATTGGTTTTTCGGCTTGGTCGATTACTATGTTCCTATCCGTAATTATGTTTTCGTCTTGGACTATCCAATTTTCCTAGCCGTATGAGGTGTTACGGTTTGGTTCTCTCAAATTTTCCCAGACGTACTTATTATCTACTTTTGGTTTTTTGCCTTGTTTGTCTTGGAACATAGGAAAAAAGAAGAAGAAAAGATCCCAAGAAGTAACACCTTGTAGTGACCTGACTCTGCAACCTCGTCACGCAAAATCATTGGGTGCAGACGCAAGGAAAGCAAGCGAAGTTGTGACTGCTGGAGAAAAATAAGGTGGTGGAGATGGAGTTGGATTCACTGGAGGAACTGAAGTTGGAGTTGCTGGAAGAACTGAAGTTGTTGTTACTGAGAAAACTGAAGTTGTTGTTACTCAAGGAACTGAAGTTGATGTGACTGAAGTTGTTGGCACTTCTAGTGGCGGTGGAAATGAAGGTGTACTTGTTACCGGAGGAACTGAAGTTGGCACTTCTAGTGTTTCTTCTATTGATAAAGGTAAATTCGTAGTTGAGGAGGGAAAAAGAGGAGGACAAGAAGGAGGGAAAGAATAAGTATAAACCTAAGACAACTCCAAGAGAAGTAATTTATGCTATGGAGGCTTTACCTCCCAAGAGGAATGGGAGACCTTGGGGTGAGCCAAGAGATCGTTCCGTCTTAATTGGCTACACGTCTTCATGGGCTGCTAGGGTTTGTGGTACAAAGGTAATAAATCAAATTACATATATGTTATATTCATTTTGTTATGGATTATTATTTTTACAACCAATTTTGGTCATTGGAAGATGAGCATCCAGATGTGATAGCTTTGGTAAAAGCTTCAGGTTATGGTCTGGAATCGAGGCTTTGCAGAAGACATATGATGTTGTGACAACAGGATTTAGAGAAATATTTTGGCCCGAAACCATGACTTTTCACCTCTCATTCGGCGATATGACTATCACTCTGGATGAAGCAAAGCAAATCACTGGTCTAGCTTTGGAAGGAAAGACGGTGTTTGAGGGTTTCAATAATTCCATGCCTTTTGATGAGCTTTGTGCCTTCGCGAAGAACTGTCTTGGGTGGGGTAAAGATGAAGCGGAAGAAGAGTTTGAGATAGGGTATAGAGCACCTTCTAGATCTAAAATGAAATTTAGTGCACCGGGCGAAATTGGTGAAGTAGTTAATATGTCAAGGAAGATTAATTTGGGTCGTCTGAGGGATAAGTTTGGGGATTCTAAACGCAAGACGGATAGTGGATTGGTGGTGATGGATGCAGAAAGAGCTAGACATACGGCTATATCTTACTTGTTGCATGCTCTTGGGACCGTCCTTTTTCCCGATTTCTCAGGCAATAAGGTAAATGCATGTTAATTGCAGTGGTTGAAGACTCTCATTCTCGATAAGAAAACAAATGATGTACCTAAGTACTCGTGGGTCACCGCCCTCCTTGCTGATGTGTTGGATTGTCTTTGCAAAGCTTCTAGATGGAACGAAACACAAATTACGGGATGTGTTGCTCTTATCCAGGTATCATTTTGTTTTAGTATAACAAATGTTTATTTGTTTTACTTTTATATACTGATTTGTGTGTAGTAACTTATTTATAATTTTTTTTTTGTTATAGTCATGGGCTTACGACCATTTTAAAAGCTTGAGGCCTACTCGGAATACAAATTGGACTCTAGATAAACCTACAGGAGGGAGATACCCCTTTGGAGGGACCCAACACAAGGCTAAATAGACGGAAATGGTCGACATGAGGAAAAAATTGGATGCTTTGACAATTGAAGATGTGGTTTTTGATCCATATTTGAAACTTGATGAGGATGGAGAAGAGTAAGTTGGTGATAGAGTATTTTCTGATGTGGCAACCTATACGGGACCTTTGTTTCATGCAACCAGGTTCATCATTTTAGATCCTCGTAGAACGCTCCGCCAAATCGGTATTGTCCAGAAAATTGTGCCTGAAGAGACTACTTTTAGACTGAGCGTAGCCACTACCCAATTTAAGGACAAACAGGTGAAATTGAACTATGAAAATACACCGGTGATTGGCCATTGGAATGCTCGTTTCGAAGAAGTAAACCAAATGAGTAGAAGACTCCTTGAAGCAGAACATGGTACTTCTCAAGCGGATGAGAATTACATGGAATTGTATGGAGAGTGGGCTCATCCTTATGTGGAAAATTTGGATCCGGAGGCGCAAAGATATTTCAAGAATGCATAGAAGCAGAGTTCAAAGACATCAATGAATGAAGAACATGATTGGGAGAAGATGGTGGTACGTATACTACTAATTATGTTTGTATATGATATTTTTTTTATTTATCTATGAATAATGGAAGTATGTGTGTTTGATATGAAAAAAATAGGTCGAACGAGTTAATTGGATGTCCAATGACATCAGCTGTATGATTAATTTGGGTGAGGATATAACGGTATCTTAACTAAGATTAATGCAGAATCGAGTTAGAGGCATAATTATCCCTGAGAAAGGAGGTTTATATCCGGATGAAGCGGAACGATCAAGGAGAGGTAAACGGGCTAGGTATCCTTCTTCTAACGATGAAGGTGTACTTGTTACCGGAGGAACTGAAGTTGGCACTTCTAGTGTTTCTTCTATTGATAAAGGTAAATTCGTAGTTGAGGAGGGAAAAAGAGGAGGACAAGAAGGAGGGAAAGAATAAGTATAAA
Organism: Papaver bracteatum; assembly: GCA_023529315.1. NCBI lineage: Eukaryota > Viridiplantae > Streptophyta > Magnoliopsida > Ranunculales > Papaveraceae > Papaver > Papaver bracteatum. The sequence continues at coordinate 1,397,342 of JAJJWX010000566.1, read as the reverse complement.
CCTAAGACAACTCCAAGAGAAGTAATTTATGCTATGGAGGCTTTACCTCCCAAGAGGAATGGGATACCTTGGGGTGAGCCAAGAGATCGTTCCGTCTTAATTGGCTACACGTCTTCATGGGCTGCTAGGGTTTGTGGTACAAAGGTAATAAATCAAATTACATATATGTTATATTCATTTTGTTATGGATTATTATTTTTACAACCAATTTTGGTCATTGGAAGATGAGCATCCAGATGTGATAGCTTTGGTAAAAGCTTCGGGGTTATGGTCTGGAATCGAGGCTTTGCAGAAGACATATGATGTTGTGACAGTTTGTGGATTTAGAGAAATATTTTGGCCCGAAACCATGACTTTTCACCTCTCATTCGGCGATATGACTATCACTCTGGATGAAGCAAAGCAAATCACTGGTCTAGCTTTGGAAGGAAAGACGGTGTTTGAGGGTTTCAATAATTCCATGCCTTTTGATGAGCTTTGTTCCTTCGCGAAGAACTATCTTGGGTGGGGTAAAGATGAAGCGGAAGAAGAGTTTGAGATAGGGTATAGAGCACCTTCTAGATCTAAAATGAAATTTAGTGTACCGGGCGAAATTGGTGAAGTAGTTAATATGTCAAGGAAGATTAATTTGGGTCGTCTGAGGGATAAGTTTGGGGATTCTAAACGCAAGACGGATAGTGGATTGGTGGTGATGGATGCAGAAAGAGCTAGACATACGGCTATAGCTTACTTGTTGCATGCTCTTGGGACCGTCCTTTTTCCCGATTTCTCAGGCAATAAGGTAAATGCATGTTAATTGCAGTGGTTGAAGACTCTCATTCTCGATAAGAAAACAAATGATGTACCTAAGTACTCGTGGGTCACCGCCCTCCTTGCTGATGTGTTGGATTGTCTTTGCAAAGCTTCTAGATGGAACGAAACACAAATTACGGGATGTGTTGCTCTTATCCAGGTATCATTTTGTTTTAGTATAACAAATGTTTATTTGTTTTACTTTTATATACTGATTTGTGTGTAGTAACTTATTTATAATTTTTTTTTTGTTATAGTCATGGGCTTACGACCATTTTAAAAGCTTGAGGCCTACTCGGAATACAAATTGGACTCTAGATAAACCTACAGGAGGGAGATACCCCTTTGGAGGGACCCAACACAAGGCTAAATAGACGGAAATGGTCGACATGAGGAAAAAATTGGATGCTTTGACAATTGAAGATGTGGTTTTTGATCCATATTTGAAACTTGATGAGGATGGAGAAGAGTAAGTTGGTGATAGAGTATATTCTGATGTGGCAACCTATACGGGACCTTTGTTTCATGCAACCAGGTTCATCATTTTAGATCCTCGTAGAACGCTCCATGAAATCGGTATTGTCCAGAAAATTGTGCCTGAAGAGACTACTTTTAGACTGAGCGTAGCCACTACCCAATTTAAGGACAAACAGGTGAAATTGAACTATGAAAATGCACCGGTGATTGGCCATTGGAATGCTCGTTCCGAAGAAGTAAACCAAATGAGTAGAAGACTCCTTGAAGCAGAACATGGTACTTCTCAAGAGGATGCGAATTACATGGAATTGTATGGAGAGTGGGCTCATCCTTATGTGGAAAATTTGGATCCGGAGGCGCGGAGACATTTCAAGAATGCAGAGAAGCAGAGTTCAAAGACATCAATGAATGAAGAACATGATTGGGAGAAGATGGTGGTACGTATACTACTAATTATGTTTGTATATGATATTTTTTTTTATTTATCTATGAATAATGGAAGTATGTGTGTTTGATATGAAAAAATAGGTCGAACGAGTTAATTGGATGTCCAATGACATCAGCTGTATGATTAATTTGGGTGAGGATATAACGGTATCTTAACTAAGATTAATGCAGAATCGAGTTAGAGGCATAATTATCCCTGAGAAAGGAGGTTTATATCCGGATGAAGCGGAACGATCAAGGAGAGGTAAACGGGCTAGGTATCCTTCTTCTAACGACGACTCGGACCCCCCGTGACCAAGTTCAATCTAAGCAAGGGAAAGCCGGCCGAGGTGGTAAAGGTGGAACAAGTGATCGAGGTGCAAAAGGTGAAAAAGGTTGAGGTATTGGAACAAGTGAAAAAGTTAGCCGTGTTGGAACAAGTGCTCGAGGTGGACGTGGTGGGGGTAAAAAGGCTCCAACTCAAGGTAGCAGCGGTCGACGTAAAAAATCTAGAGTTATAGAACAAGTTGTGGAACCTCAGGCAAGGGACGATTTGGATGAATTTTTGGAAAGCACGTCGGAGGAGGTATCAAGTGAAAGTGAATGACAATTTACTTTTTATTATATTACTTCATGGATATTTTATTATCTAAGACTTTGTCTATTTTCTGTTTTTGTGTTTGGTTATGGATTTGGATGGAAGAACTTATAAAAATTTGCATTTATTAATGAATGTTAGTCTTTCTAATTGTCTAATCTAAGAAAACTGAGGAAACAATCAACATTCACTAAGTTTTTGTGCACTTTCGGCTAGGTCAATCCTTCACATAGACTAGCCGAAAGTTCACATAATCCTTGTCAAATATACTTGCATAGAACTGCGGTTGGAAAGTCCCGGCCGTAAATAAAAAATGGCTAGGAAACTTAGCCGTAACTCTATTACGGTCAGGAAATACCTGGCCGTATATTTCACTGTTAACTCAAAATTTAACTGAACCTTGGTTACAGCTACGTTTCCGAGCCGTTTATGTTTTTGCGGTTGGGATGCCCGGCCGTAAGGCAGACATAAATTTGCAGCTCTGGTTTACGGCTTGGTGGATATTTGAAGTTCATGGCCGTAATATATATTACGGCTTGGAAATTCATATATATCCAGGTCGTAATTCTGAAGAAAAAAAATAACAACTATTATTTACGGCTTGAAATACCTAGCCGTAAATCTGACATACCACAAATCCTGCAAGTTTATACAGAATAACGGCTGGGTCTCCCCTCCTATTTCCAAGCCGTAAATACCTATAATTATGAATACCACATCATATCGGCTAGTTTTTTTAATTTTATAAAATAGATCCATTTGAAGACTGATCTATAGAAGGTTCTAGTTATTAACCACTTATTTAAACTTGAAATAACCATATAACCACCCGCTCCAAATCAAAATCATACCTTATACACTAATAATCTCCACTAAAACTCCTACAAACTCAATGTAATGTACTACTCAAAGGATAAAACCAACTTTACTTTGGAAGAAGACTTATCTCTTTGCAAAAAAATTATACTATGCTATCCAAAGAGAGGAGAAGAACGAAGGAAAGGTGGTTTACCAAGTCAATCGTATTGGAGTAATATTTTTGAGAACTTCTGTAGTGAAACAGATAACACTAAAAACCGCGATGGGGTAGAATTGTATCTTCGATTTTCAGACATACGCAAAAAAGTGGAAGAATATATGGCTTTACGTCATATGTGCATCCAACTTCGACTTAGAGGTGAGACTGATAGAGAAGTCGCGACTCAAGCTAAGAAGGAATGAAAAAAATGGAAAGGTTATGATTTCACCTTGGAAGCTCAATTCTCCATCATCAAAGACTTCTTAATACATCGAAAGGGATGTTATTAAAACCAACTTTGTAACGGGGATCTATTAAGTATGTAATGGGTTTTATTGTGGTCTAATTAATGAAAATATTACTAATTTTTAATCGTAGTATGTATTCATGTTGAAAAGCAAAATTTCTCAGATTACAGATTAAATTACGGACGGGAAATATAAGAATTCGCAGCCGTAAAACAGACTCAGGAGATTCTCGTTAAATAACGGCTTGAAGTTCTCAACTTCCCATCTGTTATTAATGTTTACGGCTGGTAATGCATCATATCCTAACCATAATTTCTTCATTACGGCTGGTTCGACTCAATTTCCCGGCCGTAACATCAAAAAGTTCCAGATTTTTGACGGATTTGAATTGATGAAATTGATGTTGGGAGTTGATTATAAAGTTATATTGAGTTTTGTGATGAAGGGTTTCATAATTTTTGTTCAAAAAAATTCAAAAAACATTCACCGATATCACCATTTTTCCTTCTTCAAAACTCAAAAAAATCAAGTTTTGATTTGCAAAAGATTAATGTTTTAATTAGTCTAATCGATTCACTAAGACTGATTAGTTAGCTTAATCAAGTTAATTAGCACTAATCAAATTAAGGGTAGATTAGACATTACAAAAAATGATGGATAAGGGGTCATATGGGTTGTTATTTTATGACCCCAATTAGCCCCCAAAAACCCATCCGTTTGTAGCCCCAAAAATAGGATTCTTTAAGAAACCCCATGATGCGCGTTGGAGTAAGATCTTCCCATTAGATTTTCGCTTTAGGTCACTGTAAAATGAGCCTCTATTTTTATGATTACCAGTGGATTATATAAAGCTAGACTACAACGCACGGTAATCATGTTGGAAAATGATTACTAAAAAATGATTTTTAAGGTTTTAATAAAATTATAATTTATTGTTTTCTTTTATGAATGAAAAACTTATTAGTCCCGCATTGTGGAGTTTCCACATTTTAGTTGTTTTAAGAGACTATATAAGCATTTTAGTCCCACATCGGGGGAGTTTTTCTTCTTAAGTTGTATTTGTTAATTATATAAACAATACACTACTTTTGTAAAATCTATGGGAAAGGGGTTGCTCTGTATTTAGAGGGACCCCCAAGGGAAAAAATATTTTGTATTGGTTTCTCATGTGTTCACGATTTTCATTTATGATTTTTAGGAGTTGCCAAGCTCAAGTTGAGCATCTATTACATATGCTAGTAGTAGGTGTAGTATGGTGTTTTATCCTGGAGATATCCGTCCTGTGAGGGATATAACATCACTCTTGAGTGTATCCGGTCGCTAATGTCTTAAGGGCAACGTGTTGAACACGTGACTCACTCTGTTTTTCCAGAGTTTTGCCTTGTTGCTGTTGTGGAGATATGGGAAGCTCGCTCGTTTTGTCAAATCCATCACTTCCATTACAAAGGAGCTAAGTATGAATAACTTTTGCTTATTTTTTTTTCTTTGTTTTTATTATTGCACCCAACAATCTTAAGACATTAGAAGTTTGTAATAATCATGGAGTGAAAAAAAAAAAAAAAAAAACGTTTGGTCAGCTGTAGAGTTTCGAATTTATCTCTCAACCTAGAAGGAATTTCGATGAACCCTTTTTACACAACATAGTGGACATCCTAATAGTTACCCACGTAAAATTTCAGAATTTTTGGAGTTGTAAAAGTATTTGTTTTATATATTTTACAAAACAGAGAAACGTTCCTAAAAAATTCTGACGGGCAGAAATTTGTTGTTAACTAAAGTAGTTTTTATGGGGTAACCATGAGTTTTTTGATATGGTGGTTCAAACGAAGTTTGTAAATCTATATATTATCTTCAAAACTCATATTTTATCTTCCGTTTCGGAGCTGACGTTTGTGAGATGTGGTGTATTAGGTGATTTGGAAATTACCGTGACCGTGGTCAGAGTATAAACGAAGATTGTGACATGAAATTGAAAAGGAACATGGCTACCAGGCACATGTGGATGAGCACAAGTCTTCCAAAGCTGACAAAGGCGAGAACATCAAACACAACTCTAAGCATAGTATTCATAAGAAAGGTATGTTTCGTAAAACTGAATCCGACATTACTTTAATTAAGGGTGATTGTTATGTTTATAAAATTCCTGGCCATACGGCAGTAAATTGTAGACAACATAAAACCTTAATAAGAAGAAAGTTAATGCTAATTTAGTTGAAAAAAATTAGAACGAGTTCATTGACATGGTGTCGGAAGTTATATTAATAACCAATGTGAGATACTGGTGGGTGGACTCTGGAGCAACTAAGTATGTTTGTTGAATCAGAGACATGTTCATCTCTTATCAGAGGATAAGGGATGTCTGCGACAGATGTTGCATAAAAGGGAAAGGTCGAGCATAAGCTTATATCTGTAATATTCTCACACTGTATGAAGTTTTCATGTTCCGAGCATATGCAAGAATCTTGTATCTTGTTCTCTTGAAAATGGTAAAAGATTGAATATCTTAATTAAATGTGGAAAACTTGTTGTAACTAGGCGGAGATTTTTAGGCAACAATTATAGGACTTAGGGTCTATATAAGCTTAAAGGAAAATCTGATGAAGTGAACATAATTGATTCTTGTGCTTTCTTTTGTGTGTCTTTGAATGTTTCACATGGTAGACTTGGAACCGTAAAATTATAAGTCAATGCATAAATTTCCTAGCATAGGCTGCGTACCCAAATTTAATTTGGATTTTGAACTCAAAAGTGAAATCAATATGCTATAAAATCTTTTAGCACAAATGTTCAGAGTAATTCTAAGCCCTTATAATTAATTCAGTTAGACCTAGTTGACATGAATCAACCCAAACTAAGGTGGTAAAAGGTGGTTTATAACTTTCATAGATGATTGTACGAGGTACTCTCTTGTATACTTGCTTAGGGGTAAGGATGATGCCTCAAGAGTATAAACTTGAAATTGAAAACGAAGTATATGTTACCACTAAAAGGGTAAGATCTAAATATGATGGCAAGTATGCAATTCATATAGGAAAACTTTACTTGTTAAATGGCATTATTCATGAGATTGCACCTCCTTATTTACCATAGTCAAATGGTATAGTTGAATGTAAGAACATAACCATTAATGAGATGATTTATGCCATGTTGATTAAAGAATTAACCACCAACTTGTGGGTGGAAGTCATCCTCTAATTTTGTTATATCATGATTAGAGTAATATTTAAAGGATCATATAAAACTCCATATGAGTATGGAAAGATAGATAACCTTCTTATGCGTACGTCAAAGTGTGGGGGTGTTTAGATAAGATATCCTGAGTATCCCATTGCTTAGTTTTTGGTTGTAAGTTATGTTATTTCTGACTTTGGTGTGAATATTTTTTTGGAGTCTTGGGATGTTTGAGTTCTTTGAACATGTTTATTTTGAAACCTGTTTCTTCTTAGGGATGTGTTGTTGATCCCCTAGATATCTTTCAACTAGTCAGAATATACCTTCGAAAGAAGATGAAGTAGCGTTGATCCTAGGAGAAGTAAAATGATTAGAACTGAGACTTCTTAGAAACCTGACTTCATAATATGCCTAGCTTAGTCTGAGTTCCAGACTTATAAAGAAGCCTTGAGATCTACTGAAACCCTATTATGGTAAGAAGCTTCATTTAGTGAAATTGACTCAGTCCGTCGTAACCAGACTTGGGAGCTTTCTAGTTTACCTCAAGGGAGTAATTAAGACCATGGTATGTAAATGAGTCTTTAAGAGGAAACATAAGGTAGATGGAATTGTAAAAAATATAAGGCTAGGTTTATATCTAAAGGATATTAACTATAATAAGGTGTAATTTTCCTTGATTCTTATTTACTTGTGACGATAATTACTTCCGTTAAGATGCTAATTGCTATTTTTGTCATAAACAACTTAGAGATACATCAGATGGATGTTAAGACATCTTTTCTAAAACTGTGAACTAGATAAAGAAATTTACATAGACCAACCTGAGGACTTTGTAGTGAAAGGTTGTGAAGAAAAAGTTTGTAGGTTGAACAAATCTTTGTATGATTTCCAAATAAGCACGTAAATAGTAACATGGAAAATTTGATCACGTAATAATGTGTAGTGGATTTAAGTTAATGAATCTGACAAGTATATTTACAAGTAACTTGTTAAGGATGCCTATGTGATTGTATGATTGTATGTTAATGATATGCTTATACTTGATACAAACATAGATGTGATTAATTCCACTAAAAACATGCGCTGAATGGGAACGTTGACTTGAAAGACTTAGGCCATGTTGATGTAATCTTAGCGACGATGATTAAAAGATAATCAAACATTTATAGTCTTAGTTATTCTCATTATGTTGAATCATGCTTAAGAGATACAATCAGTCTGATTGTAAGCCTTCTTGTACTCCGTACGATTATTCTTGTAGACTCAATAAAAATAAGGGTAGTGGAGTATTTTAACTTGAACACTCAAGAGTTATAGGATGTCTGATGAATTTAATGAACTATAAGAGTCCAGACATTGCCTATATTGTGAGTAAGTTAAGTAGATATTATTGTAGTCCAGAGCAAGAGCATTCAGATGCACTGAGTAGAGTATTATGGTACCTAAAATACTCTATTACCTTTTATTTGATTTATGAAAGTTATCTTGCTGTCCTTGAGGGACTTTATGATGCAAAATGGATAGTTGACTCAGAGGAGTCTAAGTCTACGAGTGGATATGGTTTTACTCTAGCATGAGGGTTTGTTTTTTTGGAAGATTTCAAAATAGACATACATTGCTCAATTCATTATGGATTCTGAGAGTATTGCGTTAGATAAAGCACAAGAGGGGGACGAGTGCCTAAGATGCTTTTTAGAAGACATTCCTTTTTGTCATAGGCATGTTCCAGCTATATCTATATATTGTGTTAGCCAATATATAATAGCTAAAGCTAAAAATAACTAATCTCAATCGGCGTTATTTACATTGATTGGATAAAGTCTAAGGAGAATATCGCGCAACCTTTGACGAAAGGTTTATCCAAAGAGATAGTTAGAAATGCATCCAGGGGGATGGGGCTTAAGCTCATAAATTAAACTTGTCATGAAGGATACTCAACCTTGATGTCTGGAGATCCCAAGATCAAGGTTTCGAATGAGACAAATAATTTATGGAGGGTAAAGGTAAACACTATCCGATAATTTTATTTTCTGTCCCTTCCCTATGGTGTAGACGTGATAGTATGACTGCATGTGAAGGATGACTTTTAATAAGTCTTAATGAGTTCTATAGTTTCAATTTAAGATTGAAGTGGGTTGTAGCATTAACACTCTTTATGGAAACTCACCTATCTGAATGAGGAAGTGGGGCCGTTTCCTATGAGAATATGAGCTTTGATTCTCTAGAGCATTTTGAGAAACAAGATATTTCCAGGGCCAAATTGGAAAAAACAGCACGAGCTTGGCAGCAACCTTGGAGATATCATCCGTGGTTGTTATCGCGAATTACATCAAACGCTAGAAGTTCAAGACATAGTTCACTATCTCCATCAAGTAATTCTGGTAATATCTCACTAAGAAAAGGTTCAAGACCTCATGGACACCTCTGCCTAAAATGGTATTTCCTGCGTTCTTTATAAGATTTTCTTTTTTGATGGTTTTGGTATTACTGGAACTTAGGACCTAAGGGTCACTAAATTTTCACTAGTTCATGCCTTTTCACTTTGGTGAAAGATACCTTTAGTATCACCATGTGAGAACTAAAGATTAAAGTTCTCTATGCTATTATGATTTGTGCAATCCATAGTATGACCCTGGGGTCAACACACTTTTATGTAAGGTAGAAGACGTAGAAATGACTAGTATGGTTTAACACTTGCACGATCTGTCTGTCTGTTCAACCAGTTCGGTCGTGGGATTGGGGTGTTGATTTACCAAGAGCTATATGTGTTATTCATGTTTTATTGAGTTTTCATTCATGTGGGGGATTGCTGGAAAACGATTACTAAAAAATGATTTTTAAGGTTTTAATAAAATTATAATTTATTGTTTTCTTTTATGAATGAAAAACTTATTAGTCCCACATTGTGGAGTTTCCACATTTTAGTTGTTTTAAGAGACTATATAAGCATTTTAGTCCCACATCGGGGAGTTTTTCTTCTTAAGTTGTATTTGTCAATTATATAAACAAATACACTACTTTTGTAAAATCTATGGGAAAGGGGTTGCTCTGTATTTAGAGGGACCCCCAAGGGAAAAAAAATATTTTATATTATTTTCTCATGCGTTCACGATTTTCCTTTATGATTTTTCGGAGTTGCCAAGCTCAAGTTGAGCATCTACTACATATGCTAGTAGTAGGTATAGTAGGGTGTTTTATCTGGAGATATCCGTCCTGTGAGGGCTATAGTATCACTCTTGAGTGTAGCTAGGCGCTAATGTCTTAAGGGAAACGTGTTGAACATGTGACTCACTCTGTTTTTCCAAAGTTTTGCCTTGTTGCTGTTGTGGAGATATGGGAAGCTCGCGCGTTTCGTCAAATCCATCACTTCCATTACAAAGGAGGTAAATATCAATAATTTTTGCTTATTTGTTTTTCTTTGTTTTGATTATTGCACCCAACAAATCATCTCTCTCCTCTTTTGCTCTGTGAATCAGGAGATCAAACTGTATTAACTCAGTTCTAAGAATATTGATTCATGATTTTGGATTAGTCTTTCCTTTTTCATCTGCATTTCAGTTTATTTATGTCTTACCTTCTTTTTGTTTCATGTTGTAATATGATTTTAAGCATTGTTTGATCTATTATGTGGTTCACGTTCATTAAAATTTATTTTGTGTGAACTTCATATGCGTTTACCGTTTGTTGTATCTCGTGAATTTGATTCCCTTGAGACAAAACGTGTCTGTGGTGTGCTTATACGTTTTTACCCTTAGTTAGGAAAAATCATGTCTTCTCTTGATTCTTCATGAAAAGTGTGGAGCCAAACAAATATGCGAGTATTCTGTCCATGAGATGTGAGATGGATTTTTCCTTGATAAGATAGGATTATAGGCATGAGGTTAGGCTTAAAGGGATTAGGAGAGGACAAGGTTTGAAGGGATCATGTAATTTGAACTTTGCAACCTTATCTGATCTTATCTTTGTTTGTAGAGTACTCTTCATGGTGAGAATGGATTCAACCTCGGTAGAATGGGGATGACGCAAGCTTCAACAATTTTAGAGGGCTTTCAGAAAGAGATTCGGGGTGCAGAGACAACTGACCGACATGAGGGTGATTTTACGGGACCCATGTATTGACTTCGGATGGGACACTTGCCGACGGATTTAATATCATGAAAATGATAACTCTAAACGATCTTGCTTCAAATAATCTTGTAAACCTGGGAAACTTGATGACAACCCCTGAGAATCTTTGCTTTCAATGTGAGGTGATTGTGAGAGTGTCTCAATTCTTTCAGGGTCCGTCGGGGTGAGTTGAGTTCATGCCCTCGTTTCTTAGAGAGTTTTTTTCATCCAGAATGGCGCATGGTAGACGAAGAGCTGGAACATGCTAAGCGGGCGGCTCGAGATGCAGAGGCCAAAGTGAAGCAGCCGAACATGAAGCAAGAGATTTTCTTTAAGGGTCTCCTGAAAAAGCGGGGGTCTAAAAATCTCACCCAATATTTCTGTATGGACTAACTCCAATATACTTTTAAGAGAATCAACTAGATAGTCAGACTCAATCTTAATAAAAAGTATATCAAGGAGTTAATATCTCTATCTTGATTTGATCTTTACTCAAGCTAATAGAAATCTGCGAGTCTTTATCAAATACAAGGATAATAAACTTGGATGGTACCAAAGACCAATATCCAAGGATCAATCAATTTTCCAATCAATAACCAAAGGTTGGATTTCACAATTGATCGATACAATGCACAACCTGTGATATTTTAATTATATAACAAAATATAATGCGGAATAGAAATAACACAGATACCAGAAATTTTGTTAACGAGGAAACTGCAAATGAAGAAAAACCCCGGGACCTAGTCTAGATTGAACACCACACTGTATTAATACACTACAGACACTAGCCTACTACAAACTAACTTCAGTCTGGATAATCAATATCACACTAATTTAAGGTACAGTTACACTCCTTACATATCTGATCCCAGCATGATACTACACACTTGATTTCCTTAGCTGATCTCACCCACAACAAAGAGTTTCTACGACCCAAAGTCGAAGACTTGAATAAACAAATATGTATCACATAGAAAAGTCTACGATAATAGATAAATCTATCTCCCACATATAAACCTACGAGTTTTGTTCTGTCTTTTGATAAAATCAAGGTGAACAGGGACCAATCAATAACTCGGACTTATATTCGTGAAGAAAAACCTAGAATTATTGATCACTTCATAATAATCTAAATCGTATGGTAGCAAAACTATATATTGCAGAATCACAAACGATGAGATGAAGATGTTTGTGATTTCTTTTTATCTCACCCTATCGGAGATTAATTTCAATTCAATTATTCAATTGAACTCGTATGATAGAAAAAGGAAAGATCAGATCTCTCAACTACAAGAGAAGTAGTTTCGTCTGGCTTCACAATCCCAATGAAGTCTTTAAGTAGTTAACCGACAGGGTCTCGAGAAGAAACCTACGGTTAAAGGAGAATCGACTTTAGCAAACCAACTAGTATCACACATGAGGTGTGGGGATTAGTTTTTCCAATTTATAGATGTCTTGGTAAAAAAGAATTCAACATTCACCGTTAGATGAAAAACCTGATTTATCCAAGCTAATATCTTTTAACCGTTAGATCGAAACTTAACTTTTCACACACACACATGAAATGTATTTAATTTAGGTTTGAGTAACCGTACCTAAACGTGTACATTTGGTTGGTTCACAAATGGTTGACCAATGGTTAGCCATATGAGTACTTTCATATCAACAGTATTCATATTTCTCATAACTAGTTCAAATGACTCATAAGAACTAGTTTAAGAGTTGTTCAATTGCAAGGAAATATTATGCAACTACACAAGACACAATTGAAGCAAAATCGGTTTGATTCACTTGAATAAATTCATGAACAATATAGCCACGGTTTGCAAAGATTGCATTCCTTATTTATTTATTGTTTAAGTTCATGAGCTAACCGATTTGAGATATAACCAGCTTGGGTACGCGTACGGGTACGTGTACTCTAGCTTTACCGGAATTGGGTTTGAAAACTCAGCAGAAATTTTCGGTTGAAAACTTTCGTGGGTACGCGTACCTAAGGTGACTGGTTTGTAAGTTCGTAAACTCCAAACTCAGCATAATTTCACGGACGTGAACTTCCGCCAGTACGCATACCCAACCTGTCTCTTTCACCAATACTGCATGCACACATATGCACGCACTTGGTTTCCGATACATGGATTTATACACTAATGTGTTATATGCTTATATCTATAGGTGGTTACGTAATCTCAACTTTAATTTCAATCATTGAAAAAATTCTTCTATAATGTTATAATAGTCGTTAGACATAAAGAATCGACTATCGTCATCAAATCCATTTTAAGATTGAAACGTCATCATGACTTTCATCACGGGTAAAAATGAAACGTGGTTAAAGAGACATCTTACCAACATATATTTAGAGAAAAAGATAGGCGAGTAAACTCGGCTCGAAATAACAAATGTGTATGTATGAAAACTATCATACTTATATGACTGTTGTCTCAAGAGTAAGAGATAAATAGACTTTTGAGTGCTAGATGAGTTCAAGTATCCACATACCTCTTTGGTCGGATGAAGTTCCACTGGTTCCTTGAGTAGTTCTTCGTCTTCGTAAGATAATCGCTATAGAATCTGGAGCTCAACTATACTTAAATATCCTAGACCGAGACTTAGTCATAAGTAAACTAGAAATCAAGACATATAGTTTTGATCATAATATTGACAAACATGCTTGAGATAAAAACGCATGAGAGTTTGACCGAGCAATGCCCTAACACCTCCGTTCTTCAGGGTTGATATTTTTATTCTCTGGGCATTTTCTGTGTGCCTCTCGTAAATAAAGGGACCTTCAAGATTTCTTAATTTGTGCAAACCCTAGATGGCTCTGTTGCGTATATGACTAGATGAAAAACCCTAGTAAAACTCGTAATAGAAAGTCCTTCCTTGAGCGATCTTCACTATGAAGGCTCTAGAAACTTCGTTTGGCATCTGATTTTAGTGGTTGACCCCAAGTTTTGAATAGAATAGACCTTCCTTTCAACTACTAGAGAAAATTAGGATATAAAGTTTTTTTTGTTTTTAGTGATAAGTCCATGTGAAGTTGAACTCAAATATATATGGTTTCCATTGTTTTGATCATATCTTTTAGATTATATTTTAGAACCTTGGCCCTTTTAACATGCGCTAGCAGGGACATTGACATACATTTATCTTTGAGTGCATCTTCAAATTCTCTACCCATTTTTTCGCATCTTGTCGAGTTATCTGGATGAAGTATGAGCTAGTTTTAATAAATGAGAAGATGCAAGCTCGTTTTCACCCGACACAAACCCTATTTTATCTCATGCGTGAATCTTAAGCAGAGGAAGGATTTGAACGCATATTTCCCGTTGGTATACTCCTGATACATGTTTCTATATGCGAAAATACCAGACGGGTTTGGTAAAAAAAAACTATCTTGCTTGATCATGATAGAAACCCTAGATTTATCTTGATAGGTGGGTCCTTATCTGGAAGCGGCAAAACGTGATTTTGAATCTTATAATCTTCAACTTGTTGAAGTATTCTGGAAATCCTGTTTCGAGATTGATTTCAAGTCCCCGAGAGATTTGGTCGCATGGTTTAATCATTTTATCATATGAGAAGACTATGTGTTTGAGGCTTGTCATAGGAGCTGAGGCTCGGGAAGGACATCTGATTCTCGTTCATACACCTTTAGTGAGAAGTCTCTAACTTGAAGCGTAATGAATTCTACCAATTTTTTTTGCGCACCGGAATCTCTGGGAGTCTGGGTTAATGGTATAAGAGTATGTTGTCTATGAGTTGGATATTTGGGCCACCCCATGTTAATCATACAGATGGATGATGCACGATTCTTTGTCAGTCCCCAGTTTTTTGCATGAATAGAGATTCTCATTTACTTGATATGTTTGATCATCCAGGAAAGGCCTATGTGTTGCTCGAGATCGAGTCTTCAGGGATGACATAAAGTTATTTTTTTTGCCTCTGCTAGATGTCTTGACAGGGACTCATGAGAATATCCATTGCAAATTTTCTGTTGAGATCTATTATTCTAGGAGATGTTCAACTGGACTTGAGAGTAGTAGATACCTTCTGGGAATGGGGATAATATATCTTCTCCTTCAGTCATCACGTCCGACTCTGACACATGGGGCAGCTTGTTGATTCTGTTTTTCGATAAAAGAGGCTTTGACTTAGAGAATGGCTAATAGGCGTCTGGATGAGTAGTGTGTAGCCTGGAGCAACGGTATCGAATCCTTCTCTTGTTTACTTCAGTGAAAGTTGTTGGTTGCAGTTGTATGTCGAGTAAAGAAGTTTTATCTGAATTTTTGGTCTCATGAGTATCACTTCGAATATATTTCCCTTGATAGATTCAGTTGCAAAGATATTCTCCTTCCCCGTCTTGGGTGAACTAAGATCCATTGTAAAATAAAGTTGGATGGTCGTTAGTGCAGTTGAGATAGAGGCTCGCCGAGACTCGGTTGTAATTGCTTGAGCTAGTTCCTCTTATTTATGACTGAACAGATATTGAGATAACATATCGACCAGCAGTTTTGAACCTTCGGAAAATTATGATTTTTGATAGAGTATCGTCTTGGAAACTAGTCTTGTCTGATACTTGTTGCTTTTTGGTCATGATCCTCTACAGCAGGAAGAGCGACAAGTTGTATCTTGGCCGGATATGGTAGTTCGTAAAAGTAGGAGGCTCTGCAACGTTTTTATTAGGTCATGAATTTTATTGGAGCCTTTCCAAGTTTTTTCTAAGTTTATCCTGTAGACGACGAAAAGACAAATCCGAGGGAAAAAGAACGAGGTAAATCGAATACATAATGAAAGAGTTATAAGTATAATAGTAAAGTGAAGTAAACTTACCGAGTCCCCTGTGATCAGGTTGAGGGCCCATGACCTAAACGAATTTTGGACAAATATTCATCGAAATCTTCAAATTTAGATCATCATATGATCATTGAGAGCGGTGAGGTTAGTTAGATGGTTGCTCCTTTGCTATGTCGCGTTTGAAACGACTTCATCTTCTCTGGTGAGGTCGGTTGCAGACAGACAGGATTCCGTCCATGCTATCCTCAGGAATTTTAATACTCTTTCTTTAGGAAATATGTACTCGATCTAGATTTGTTGAATCTTTCCCTACTGGTAACTCTAAAGGCCTTGGTCCTTACCCAAATTTTCAAGGATTAGTAGTAGACTTTCATGGAAATAGGTTACTGGCGCGTTTCTGTGAGAGATCCAGATGATCAAACACTAGTGTGAGAGAGAAATTGCTGGTATGGATAACTCTCTTGGCTAATATGTAAAGGATTTACAGATACTACTACAATGGAATGTTTTTTCTGTTTGGATTGGTGGAATCGACTTCCTTCCTAAATGAAAAAGCGGGGGTCTAATAACCACACCCAATCTTTCGTTTAGCAATATGTATGAACTAACTCCGCTATACTTTTAAGGAGAACCAACTAGATAGTCAGACTCAATCTAGATAAAAATATCTCAAGGAGTTATTATCTCTCTCTTGATTTGATTTACTCAAGCTAATAGAAATCAACGAATCTTTAATCAAATACAAGGAATAACTTGGATGGTACCAAAGACCAATATCCAAGTGTCAATCAATGTAAATCAACAACCAAAGGTTGGATATTACAATTGATTGAACTTCAACGCACAACTTGTATTATTTCAATTATAAATATAAACAATATAATGAGGAAAATGAAATAACATAGACACCAGAATTTTGTTAACGCTGAAACCGCAAATGAAGAAAACCCTAGGACCTAGTCCAGATTAAACATACATTGTATTAAGCCGCTACAGACACTAGCCCACTCCAAACTAACTTCGGTATGGACTATAGTTGAACCCCAATCAATATCATACTGATCCAAGGTACAGTTATGCTAATACGTCTCTGATCCCAGCAGAATACTACGTACTTGATTCCCTTAGCTGATCTCACCCACAACTAAGAGTTTCTACGACCCAAAGTCGAAGACTTTAATAAACAAATATGTATCACACAGAAAAGTCTATGGTAATAGATAAATCTGTCTCCCATGAATATACCTATGAGTTTTGTTCCGTCTTTTGATAAATAAAGGTGAACATGAACCAATTGATAAACCATACTCATATTCCCGAAAAATAGCTCAGTATTATCAATCACCTCACAATATTCTTAATCGACGCAGCGAAAAAAGATATTGTGGAATCACAAACGATGAGACGAAGATGTTTGTGATTACTTTTTATCTTGCCTATCAGAGATAGAAATCTCAAGCCAATTATTACAATTGTACTCATACGATAGAAACAACAAGATCGGATCACACAACTACAATAAAAGTAGTATCGGTCTGGATTCACAATCCCAATGAAGTCTATAACTCGTTAACCTGGTTTAGAAGAAGAAACCAAAGGTTAAAGGAGAATCGACTCTAGGTTAGCACAACTAGTATCACACAGAATGTGTAGGGATTAGGTTTCCCAGTTGCTAGAGTTCTCCCTTATATAGTCTTTCAAATCAGGATTTGCACTCAATGTTAACTTAGTAACAAAGCATTCAATATTCACATTTAGATGGAAACCTGATTAGATTCAAGCTAATATTTGTCAACCATTAGATCGAAAACATAGCTTGTTATACACACATGTAATGCACGTTTCTAGGCTTATGTAACCGTACCCAAACTTGTACATTAGTTGGTTCAACAATAGTTACCCAAATGGTTATCCATATGATAATTTTCATATCAACCGTATTCTTCTTCACCATAACTAGTTCAAATGACTCAAATGAACTAGTTAGAGAGTTGTTCAATTGCAAGGAAATCTCATGTACTACACAAGACACAATTGAAGAAAAAACGATTTGATTCACTCGAATCGGTTCATGAACTATATAGCCACAATTTGCAATAGCATTCCTTAGTTTATAAAGATAAGTTCACAAACATCGTTTTTAGACATAACCTACTCAAGTTCGCGGACTTAAGTTCCCGGATGGAGTTCACAAACTCCAGCAGAAATTCTCGGGTCGAGAACTTCCGCCAGTTCGTGGACTGAAGCTCATGCACTTCTCCGGTTCCCTTATTCAACAAAGTTCGCAAACTTCGGTTCAAGAAATAAAGACTTATACATATATGTGTTTCCACAACAATGTTTATATCCTCCAATGGGTATATTATCTAAACTCTCATTTCAATCATTGAAACATTCTCAGAGGACGTTATATAGTTGTTATTCACAAACTATTTTTCGTCAGAGAAATTTTCAAAGTGATTGAAACTTAACATGACTTTCATCACTAGGTGAAGATGAACTTGGCTAAAGTGAAAGCTTTACCAACACATATTTCGAGAAATAGATAGGCGAGGTAAACTCAGATTGAAATACCAAATATGTATAATCTTAGTTTATATAGTAAAATGACTTTTATCTCAATATAGGAGATAAATAGACTTTTAAGTGATAGATAAGTTCATGTCTCTACATACCTTTTAGTCGATGAAGATCCACCATTTCCTTGAGTAGTCTTTCGTCTTGTATGATGATTTCCATGGAGTTCTTGAGCTCAACTACACTTTCTATCCTAGTCTGAAACCTTAGCTATAGTAGACTAGAAATCAAGACTTATATTTTTGATCACTAACATTGACAAACATGCTTGAGATAGCAACGCATGCGAGTTTGACCGAGCAATGCTCTAACAATCTCCCCCTTTGTCAATTTTAGGGACAAAACTATCTATACATATGGAATACAAAAAATATATAAATAAACTTTGTAGCTCCTATTCCACATGTCTAATCTTCAACATTACTCGAAATCTTCATCACTTCCAAGTAATCCAATGATCCCCAAGGTTGTAAGTTTAGCATCATCGTTGTTGAAAATACATAGCTATAACAACGAGAAAAATAAGAGTTCTCAATCATTATTATACAGTGCCATAGTATCATTACACAGAGTCAAACTCCAATTGCATCACAACTTTAGCAAAAATACTATGGTGATATGTCACTCCCCCTTAGTCAATACTCCATCTCACATGGATTCCACTCCCCCTTACATAATGATCTGAAAACCATATGTATTTGTAGTGTGAAATACATATTAATTCTCCCCCTTTTTGTCAATAAAATTGGCAAAGGTACAAGAGCGGGATCCTAGTGAAATTTCTGTAAGAGACGTTTCATGACCAAAAGTAAGTATATATCATCTAATTTAGATGCAATCATAAAGCCGAAGCTAAATGCATTCATCAAGGAGTCTATAAAGATACAAGATAACCCCTATAATATTCCACAACCACACTCCCCACAAAGATTTGGCAATTAAGCACAAGTTCAATTAAGACTCTCCCCCATAATATGTCATTCCATAAAGAACAACAAGAGCGACCTTAATTTCAAAAAGAAAAGAAGGATTTCTTTGGAAAAAACAAATTACATACAAGTATGAATTTGAATCCAAAAAAATATTCAATTAAATTAATCATAAGAGAACCCATGATTAATTTAACCAAATATGCTCAACACAAGTAAAATTATGGAGACTTATGAAAATCAATTATATTAATCACAAGAGAACCCATAATTAATCTAATCGAAATACACAACTAAACTAATCACAAAAGTAATAAATTTAATTGGTCATGCTCAACACAAAGTATCTCATGGAACAAAAACTATGCCAAAATAATGACTCAGTCGATAGAGCTCAACATAAGACACCTTATGGAACCTCACAGTAATATACAAAATATGGATCAGGGAAGATCAATTACTGCGGAATACACAAGGATTCATTCTATTTTCATTCATCATTTGCACAATGACATATAACAGTGATAGGTGTAGAATACACCGTATATACTATCTAGTAGTTTATGCTTTCTTTGCTATTTTTCTAGTAAATTATGTATTTTACGTGTGTTTTTGAGTTATTAGGTACTCTGGAGTCGCACGGAGAAAACAAAGAGGAAATCACCAAAATTGAGCAAAAAGGGTAGAATTGTCATTTCATAGGACAAGCACTATATGGATCCCGGTAATGGTTAAGGGGAAACTCTTCTTGGAAGTGTACTAAACACAAACCAGCTACGGTTAAGGGGTTGTCATATAGGGTACCCCTTATCATTATTAGAGGATGTAATTATCAATGGGTGGTCCTTATCTTGGGCGGAAATATCCATCCCAACCATCCCAATACCTATACCCTAGTCGACTGAGAAGATATTTCTTCTTCACTTTCCTTTCTTTTATCGGAATTGATGAAGCAGTGCAACCACTGCCGAAATCGTTAACCAAAACTAGATCGAGAAATGGGTGAATTCGAGAGAAGATTGGTGGAAGAAATTAGGATTTGCTGATGAATTCGAAATCAAGAACAAATAAAGCTGTAGAAGTTAGGGTTTCAGTGGATGAATCAGAGATGAACTGTTGAGGGTTTGAGGTCGAGAACCGAATGGAATACAGGGGAGAGATTAAAATGGGTATGTGATTGATGTGGAGATGTTGTTGTTGAGAGGAAAAGAAACATGTTAGGGTTCCTGAAGATGAATTCAGAGGAGATGAAGATATTGAATCTGATACTGTTAATTAATTTGTGTTGGGAGTTAAAATAGAAGCTGTTGCCGTTCGATTCTTATGGATTAAAAAATTTGATCGTGAAATGGAGGAAATACAGGAGATGAACTGAGATTGGAATGAAGAATCAATGGGTATATGGATGAATTTGAGGACTCAGTTGGATTCATTGAAGATGCAGATGAACAAGGAATTGGAAGAAGTATGAAGCAGCAATTGTGTTGAGTTTCCTTAGATGAATGTATAGGATTATCGCAGGGAGAAGAATTTGGCCTAAATTGGCCTGAGAAAATACCCAGAAAATAGCCGAGACTCTGCCCAAATTTCACCTCTGGCGAGTTGAATCGAGCCGGTGATGACCGATCCAGATTGTGGCTCAGTTGAGTCAGTATCCAGTAAGACCGAGTAAGACAGCTGACTAGGGTTAGCTGACTCCTTTCCTTGACCCCTAGACTAACAGTTTGACTGACGGTTGACCTTTTTCACCATTAGTCCTAACGGTAGACTGACGGAATATACCTTTACCGGAGGAGAATCTCAGGTGGCCGGCGACGACGGATTCCGGCCTATTTCCGGCTAAAAACCCAGTTTTCCGGCGAGCCAAAAATACAGAATTTTGTGTGGATTTCTCTTATGGGATGTGAAGACTTGGGTTTGGAATTGGATGAAGAATTGGGCTTGGATTTGGAAAGAGGAGATGGAAGATTTGAGAAAGGCTTGGATTTGGAAATTGAGCTACAAAAGGAAAGGGATTCTATTCCTTGGAAGATATGGAGAACATTGATGCCTATAAATAGAGAAGTTCTCTACTTTTCTATACACACTTCCATACATATTGATACACTTACACACACTTTTCTTTTCTTTATTCTTTTTGTGAAATCTTAGCATGAGTAACTAAATTGATTGAGGATGAATTCCTAAATCTTAACATATGGTTTGAGTTTTTGTTTCAATTCTATCTTGAAGTTTTTCACATGATTATCGTTTGTTTTTACTAATAGGAATGTTTATACATTCATGATTGATTGATAGATTGTTTAGGTGCGCAACTAAATTGATTTGTTAATTTGATCTATAGCTAGTGAAAGTTAGGGGATAAGTAATCGTTTCTTGACTCTTTACATAAGTAGCAAACACGAGACCTTGCATAGGGATTCCGTGGAGCAATTGTGTGTGAAAACAACGCTAGCAAGTGGACCTTGATCTAAGAGTCTAACTAATAATATCAACCTAATAAATTCATAAATCTTAATGCGTTTAACTAAATTACATCTTGAGTGATCTACTACTAGGTGGTTTGGTGAATAGAATTCGGTAGTCGAGAACTTCCGTATCCGGTGATATAAGGGATTTTGGGGTTACCACTGATCTAGCTGCTATACCTACGGTTGGTGATAATTTGTGACTAATATAAAGTGGAAAAGAACATAACTTTAATTATTGTTTTGCAGCGAAGAAGGATTCCTTGATCTATTCTCTCTTATTGATTTCAATTTACACTTTTAATTGCTTTGTTTATTTTATTTACTTTTTTAAATTCTTAATCAATATCCCCTTTTTGTGACAAATTTACAACTAGAATCTCGTGCTCCTCGTGGGATCAATCTTGACTACCCTATATTATTTGTTAATTAGGTAGTAAAGTATTAATTAATTTGTTGTGGTTACGACACGCATACAAATTTTGGCGCCGTTGCCGGGGAGCAACGAGCGATTTTAGTTGTTTTTATTTTTCTTTTTGCTTTATTCTTGCTTTGTTAGATTTTATACCGTATCTAACTTAGTTTTGTGAACCTTGCTGTAGGTACTATATCTTTGGTGAATGCTTCAAGGGGGAAGACCGAGTCCAATTAGAATACGTCTTCGATCCGACACTCAACTAAGAGACTTCATTCGAGCGGTTAACACTACGCTTTCTCGTTCTACATCAAGTGAATTCGCAGATTCGGATATTGAAGAAGAGGCAATGGGTGATCGTACACTCAAGGACCTAGCTTCTCACAAGCTCGATACTCAACAATGGTGTATCCAAACTAACTCAACTTTCGAGATCAAGCCGGGGTTGATTAGAGAATTACCAAAGTTCCATGGCATGGTGAATGAAGACCCAAACAAACATCTTATGGACTTCAACACCATAGTCACGACCATGCTTCCACCGAATACTAATGCGGATGGAGCAATGTTGAAAGCTTTTCCGTTCTCTTTGGCGGGCAATGCTAAGGAATGGTTATACTATTTGCCTTCCGGAAGTATCACAACATGGAATGGGATGAAGAAACTTTTCCTCGAGAGATATTTTCCCGCATCAAAGGCTACTCAAATTCGCAAAGAAATTTGTGGGATCAAGGAACATGTGGGAGAGTCATTATATGAATGTTGGGATCGATACAAGAGATTGGTGGCAAGTTGTCCACACCATCAATTTAGTGACGCCATGATAATCCAATACTTCTATGAAGGTCTCCAAACAAGTGATAGATATCTTCTTGACGCCGCCGGTGGTGGTGCACTAGTGAACAAGACGGTGGCCGAAGCTACCGAGTTGATTGAAAGTATGGCGGCAAACTCGCAACAATTCTATGCAAGAGGTGATTCAATGGTTAAGTTGGTGCATGAGGTTAGCGACTCGTCTTCACAATCCGATCAACGGTTAAACAACATAGAGAGGGTAGTGCAACGATTTGCCGCAGTAATTATTCCGGATGATGAAACCGAACAAGTGAATGCTTTATATCCAAATCCAAGGCCAAGGTACGATCCATACTCAAATACTTACAATCCTAGTTGGAAGGATCATCCCAACTTTAGCTATGCAAACAAGCAAGCGACGGCTCCTAATCCATATGCACAACAAGGTGGATTCCAACAATCACGTTTCCAACCTCAACAACAACAATTCCAACAACAACAAGTCAAGGAGAAAGATAATGACAAGTTGAATGTGATAATGCAAAGCATGCAAGGTCTCACTTCTATGTTACAAAAAACCCAACAAAAGACCGATTCGGCAATCAAGGATTTACAAACTCAAATGGGACAATTGGCGACCGATATGAACTTAATGAAAGCTTAAGCATCCACAAAGCTTCCCTCGCAACCAATTGTGAATCTAAGAGAGAATGTTAGTGTGGTTACCTTAAGAAGTGGAAGACAAGTGGAGAGTCCAACTCGTCATGAAGAAGCTAGTGAAGAGGTAGTCAAAGAGAAGGAGGATGCCGTACCAAAGGAGAATTCAACACCAACCGCCCAATCCAAGGAACCGGTTCCTACTTTCACTACTCCACCTCCTTTTCCTAGTCGTTTTGCTAAGTCCAAGAAGGAAGCTCAAGATAAGGTACTCATGGATATCTTCAAGAAGATAGAAATCAACATCCCCTTCATCGAGGCCATAAGGACAATGCCAAGGTATGCTAAGTTCATGAAGGAGTTATGCACTAAGAAGGATAGGTTGCTTGATAATGAAATTACTAAAGTTGGCAAGAGTGCGTCGGCTATGCTTTTGAAGAAGATGCCTACAAAGTGCACGGATCCCGGTGGTTTCACGGTGCCAATTACTATTGGTAAGAAAAGGTTTGAACATGCTTTACTTGATTTGGGAGCTTCCATTAGTGTGATGTCGGCCGATATTTATGACTCCTTGAATCTTGGCCCGTTGAAAGAGACAAGAGTTATTATCCAATTAGAAAACAAGTCTAACATCTATCCAAAGGGACTTGTAGAAGACGTTCTCGTGCAAGTGAATGAGTTAATTTTTTCGGTGGATTTCTTTGTGGTGGATATGGACAATAATGAGAATCGTTCGTCTACTTCTCTACTTCTTGGGAGGCCATTTATGAAGACCGCAAAGACGAAGATTGATGTTGATAAGGGTACACTCACTATGGAATTTGACAAGGAAGTAATACACTTCAACATATTTGAAGCCATGCGCTACCCAAGTGATGTGCATTCCGCTTACTCCATTGATGTGGTTGGTTCATTAGAACAACAAATGGTAGAATTGAATCAAGAGGACGAACTTGATGTGGTGTTGCAAAAGAGCATTGAATTGGACGTCCACGGCGTGTCTAACTTGGATGTTGAAATTTCCACGGAATTGGTGGAGACGTGTGGTGCCTTGACGGCATTACAAGAAGATAAGGGTAATGTTTCATATATCTCTTTACCCGTGAATGATGAATTACTTGTACCATCTATTGTGAAGGCACCTAAGCTAGAGTTGAAGCCACTTCCGGATCATTTGAAGTATGCGTTTTTGGGAGATGGAGATGAGCTTCCGGTGATTATTTCAAAGAACCTCACACCGGTACAAGAAGAACGTTTGCTTAGAGTCTTGAAAGAGCACAAAACGGCTATTAGTTGGACAATTGCGGATATCAAGGGCATTAGTCCATCCATATGCATGCATAGGATTCTAATGGAGGAGAACGTGAAGCCGGTACGTGATGCTCAACGTAGGCTTAATCCTCCCATGATGGAGGTTGTGAAGAAAGAGATACTCAAATTGCTAAGTGTGGGGGTGATCTACCCAATTTCCGATAGCAAATGGGTTAGTCCGGTACAAGTGGTGCCAAAGAAGTCCGGTGTTACGGTTGTTCGAAATCAAGACGATGAACTTGTTCCTACAAGAGTTCAAACCGGTTGGAGAGTGTGCATTGATTATAGAAAGCTTAATTCCGCAGCCCGAAAGGATCACTTCCCTTTACCTTTTATTGATCAAATGTTGGAGCGGTTAGCGGGGCATTCTTATTATTGTTTCTTGGATGGTTATTTGGGATACAATCAACTTGTTATTGCACCGGAGGACCAAGAGAAGACCACTTTTACTTGTTCGTTTGGAACGTTTGCGTATAGACGGATGCCGTTTGGTCTTTGCAATGCACCGGCTACTTTCCAAAGATGCATGGTAAGCATATTCTCGGATTACGTGGAGCGCATTATTGAGGTATTTATGGACGACTTTAGTGTTTATGGAAATTCTTTTGATATTTGTTTAGACAACCTTGAACTAGTTCTTAAACGATGCATAGACACTAACCTTGTTCTTCATTGGGAGAAATGTCATTTTATGGTAAACCATGGCATAGTACTTGGTCACATTGTGTCCTCTCAAGGGCTCGAAGTGGACAAGTCAAAGATAGATTTAATAAGAAACTTACAATATCCCACTTCGGTGAGGGAAGTTCGTTCATTTCTTGGTCATGCAGGTTTCTATAGGCGGTTTATCAAGGATTTCTCCAAAATCTCCATGCCGATGTGCAAGTTACTACAAAAGGAGGTACCTTTTGACTTCAACAAGGAATGCAAGGATGCTTTTGACAAATTGAAAGCAATGTTGACAAGTGCGCCGATTATCAAGTCACCGGATTGGAATCTTCCATTTGAACTTATGTGTGATGCTAGTGATTATGCGGTTGGAGCCGTTTTGGGTCAAAAAGTGGACAAGTTGTCCTATGTTATCTATTATGCATCTAGGACCCTTAATGATGCACAAATCAACTATTCTACCACGGAAAAGGAGTTATTGGCTATAGTGTTTGCATTAGAAAAGTTCCTCTCATACTTGGTGGGTACAAAGGTTATTGTGTATTCCGATCATGCAGCACTTAGATACTTAATAAAGAAGAAAGAAGCTAAGCCAAGACTAATCCGGTGGATCCTATTACTACAAGAGTTCGACATAGAAATTCGAGATAAGAATGGTGTGGAGAATACCGTTGTGGATCATCTTAGTAGACTTGTTATGTCTCAAGAAGAACTACCATTACAAGACCGCTTTTCGGACGAACAACTTTTCTCCGTGGAAGAATCAACACCATGGTATGCGGATATAGTGAATTATTTGGTGACAAGGAAGGTACCTAGCACAATGTCTAACTTCCAAAAGATGAAGCTTAAGAAGATAGCGAAGCAATATGTGTGGGATGAACCATACTTATGGAAATATGGCGTTGATCAAATCATACGAAGGTGCGTACCTAACTCCGAATTTCAATCTATTCTCTCCTTTTGTCATACTTTTGTCATACTTTTGCATGTGGTGGCCATTTTGGTTCTAAACGTACCACTCTCAAGGTTCTTGAAAGTGGATTTTATTGGCCCACCTTGTTTGAAGATTCATATGTTTTTTGTAAATCGTGTGATAGATGTCAAAGAACGGGCAATCTAGGTGCTCGAAATCAAATGCCACTCACACCAATTCTCGCCGTAGAGATTTTTGATGTGTGGGGAATTGATTTTATGGTCCCTTTTGTCAATTCGAATGGAAATTTCTATATACTTCTTGACGTAGATTATGTTTCTAAATGGGTGGAGGCTAGAGCCACCAAAACTAATGATTCTCAAGTTGTTTGTGATTTTGTAAGAGAAAACATATTCACTAGGCACATCACACCAAAAGTGGTGATAAGCGATGGAGGATCGCATTTCAAGAAGTCTTTCCACGCTCTCCTTAAGAAGTACAACATAACACACAAGATTGGTACGCCTTACCATCCACAAACTAGTGGACAAGCGGAAATCTCAAATCGTGAAATCAAGTCCATTCTTGAGAAAACGGTGAATACGACAAGGAAAGATTGGAGCTTTAAGCTCAATGATGCACTTTGGGCGTATATAACGGCGTACAAAACACCGATTGGTATGTCTCCATATAGGTTGGTTTATGGCAAAGCTTGTCATCTTCCGGTTGAACTTGAACATAAGGCTTATTGGGCGATAAAGAAATTCAACATGGAGTTTGATGAAGCGGGGAAACAAAGAAAGTTGCAACTAAATGAGCTAGAGGAGATACGTAATGATGCTTACGAGAGTGCCCGTATTTACAAGGAAAAGACCAAGCTTTTTCATGACAAGATGATTTCTCGGAAAAGTTTTGTTGTGGGGCAAAAAGTTCTTTTATTTAATACTCGTTTACGTTTATTTCCGGGTAAGCTTAAGTCCCGTTGGGTGGGACCATTTATTGTTACTAATGTTTATGATCATGGTGCAGTTGAAATTGTTAGTGAAAAAAACAGGACAACCCTTGAAAGTCAATGGCCATAGGTTGAAGCCATATTATGAGAACTTTCCAACGGAGCATGTGGACGTGATTGGATTTCGAGATGTTCTCCCTCTAGAGGATTAATGTGAAGTATGAGCTATGTCAGGCCGTCGACTTTAAAACAAGCGCTAAGTGGGAGGCAACCCACCGATTTTGTATCTTTTATCCTTTTGTTTTTATTTGCTTTTTGTTCTGTGTGTTTATTTTTCTTGTTTCATATCATATTAGGATTTCCCACCTTGAATTTACTAGGAGGATTCAATTACATTGAGGACAATGTACGGTTTAAGTGTGGGGGAGTGGCTAAGCATATATTTTTGCATATATAAAAAAAAAAAAAAATTTTTTTTTTTTTTTTTGCATAAAACTTTCAACTTTTAGAGATTTTAGAGTCACTAGCATACTTCTAGGTATGATTACATAGAGAATTCTGACCGACATAATTGAACTTGGAAGTGTTAGGGAACTACGTTTGATTTCTTGCTTGTTAGAGTGTTAAATAATGGATTTAATCATGCCGGTGATGCAAATTTGGTGCAGGGAGAAGTGCGTTATTAGAGTTGCTGATCAATCATTAGTGGAGACTACCCATTTTCATATCATGAGAGGCACCGACCAGAAATTCTTCCTTTACTAAAAAGCTTCTTTTGAGTGTGTGTCACCGTACGTTAATTCCGGGTAGAATGGTGAGCTACCCAATTTCACACCAATTTCAGCACTATTTTGATCTCTTGAGTGCTAATCTTTGTCAATCATGAGGGTGACGTCTATGGATGAAAGCCTCCTTCTTGTAGTTCGATTTGCAGTTAACACCATTCTCTCTCGGCAACAACGGGTCCATAGAAACACCACATCAATAACAAAGAGCGACATCAAAATCTACAAGGAAAGTTGAAAAGGTTCAAGGTTTGAAAGAAAAAATGAAACAAGAAAAAGAGCAAATCTTTAAATCCAAGTAAAGCAACATACAATGAGCAGATTTTTACATACAAGTTGAAGACTTATTTACAAAAACGAAGAAAAGTAAAAGGTGAGAATTATTGAAGTTTATGATTTCGAGACGATAGAAGTTGTGAAGAATCAAGCGGTAAAGTAATTTTCCACGGCCATGGTTGTTTTATTTTTCACTTTGATTTGTATTTTGTTTCTCTTGTCTAAAAAAAATGAAAAAAAAATTGAAAAAAAAAAAATGAGACAAGAGAAATATCTATTATTGTTTTGTTTGAATAAGCCGTGGGGAAGGGAAATTTATAAGGAAGTTTCAAGCGACATGGATTTCAAGGAAAAAGGTTACAAATTGTCAAGGATTTATGAAATTCGAAAGTTTATCATCAATAGTTGAAGCCGAAGACCAAGAAGATGAAGACGAGGAGAGGAAGACGTTTCTATTGGATGCCGTGAGAGTGGAGTTATCATAATTGGAAATCGGATGTGAAGGTAAGTAAGTAATCTCATCCTCGATATAAGTGGTTGATTTCCTTTCTTAGAGATCGTCAGAAAAATGGTTTATCAAGATATTAAAAGATGTGGGTTTTTCAAAATTTCGGAAGTTATCCTTCCTACCATTCAACGTGTTGCAGGAATTCTCTCTTCATTCCTACCTGCGCACATGTGAGACCCATAAAAAATCCATCTTTTTGAGTGAAATTATCATAAAACCCTTTTCGGTGTGGCAGAAGTCGAGGCGAAATGCTTATTGATCGTTTCTCAAACACACGTTCTCTCATTATGGTGTGGTTATTTCTCACTCAACATTTAAGAATGAGAATATGTTCTTTAGTACTTCTAACTTCTCATTACTAGCATGCAGAAACTCTATGTCTTCATAACTCTTAGGATGCTTGGGACACTGGAACTCTTTGAAAGTTGTGAGTTTTGGTTTGGTTTGCTCGAGGACTAGCAAAGTCTAAGTGTGGGGGAATTTGATAGGTGTAGAATACACCGTATTTACTATCTAGTAGTTTATGCTTTCTTTGCTATTTTTCTAGTAAATTATGTATTTTACGTGTGTTTTTGAGTTATTAGGTACTCTGGAGTCGCACGGAGAAAAAAAAGAGGAAACAACCAAAATTGAGCAAAAAGGGTAGAATTGTCATTTCATAGGACGAGCACTATATGGAGCCCGGTAATGGTTAAGGGGAAACTCTTCTTGGAAGTGTACTAAACACAAACCAGCTACGGTTAAGGGGTTGTCATATAGGGTACCCCTTATCATTATTAGAGGATGTAATTATCAATGGGTGGTCCTTATCTTGGGCGCAAATAGCCATCCCAACCATCCCAATACCTATACCCTAGTCAACTGAGAAGATATTTCTTCTTCACTTTCCTTTCTTTTATCAGAATTTATGAAGCAGTGCAACCACTGCCGAAATCGTTAACCAAAACTAGATCGAGAAATGGGTGAATTCGAGAGAAGATTAGTGGAAGAAATTAGGATTTGGTGATGAATTCGAAATCAAGAACAAATAAAGCTGTAGAAGTTAGGGTTTCAGTGGATGAATCAGAGATGAACTGTTGAGGGTTTGAGGTAGAGAACCGAATGGAATACAGGGGAGAGATTAAAATGGGTATGTGATTGATGTGGAGATACTGTTGTTGAGAGGAAAAGAAACATGTTAGGGTTCCTGAAGATGAATTTAGAGGAGATGAAGATATTGAATCTAATACTTTTAATTAATTTGTGTTGGGAGTTAAAATAGAAGCTGTTGCCGTTCGATTCCTATGGATTAAAAAATTTGATCGTGAAATGGAGGAAATACAGGAGATGAACTGAGATTGGAATGAAGAATCAATGGGTATATGGATGAATTTGAGGACTCAGTTGGATTCATTGAAGATGCAGATGAACAAGGCATTGGAAGAAGTATGAAGCATCAATTGTGTTGAGTTTCCTTAGATGAATGTATAGGATTGTCGCAGGGAGAAGAATTTGGCCTAAATTGGCCTGAGAAAATACCCAGAAAATAGCCGAGACTCTGCCCAAATTTCACCTCCGGCGAGTTGAATCGAGCCGGTGATGACCGATCCAGATTGTGGCTCAGTTGAGTCAGTATCCAGTAAGACCGAGTAAGACAGCTGACTAGGGTTAGCTGACTCCTTTCCTTGACCCCTTGACTAATAGTTTGACTGACGGTGGACCTGTTTGACCATTAGTCCTAACGGTAGACTGACGGAATATACCTTTACCGGAGGAGAATCTCAGGTGGCCGGCGACGACGGATTCCTGCCTATTTCCGGCCAAAAACCCAGTTTTCCGGCGAGC
Organism: Papaver bracteatum; assembly: GCA_023529315.1. Classification (NCBI taxonomy): domain Eukaryota; kingdom Viridiplantae; phylum Streptophyta; class Magnoliopsida; order Ranunculales; family Papaveraceae; genus Papaver; species Papaver bracteatum. The sequence continues at coordinate 1,366,620 of JAJJWX010000566.1, read as the reverse complement.
CAAAAATACAGAATTTTGTGTGGATTTCTCTTATGGGATGTGAAGACTTGGGTTTGGAATTGGATGAAGAATTGGGCTTGGATTTGGAAAGAGGATATGGAAGATTTGAGAAAGGCTTGGATTTGGAAATTGAGCTACAAAAGGAAAGGGATTCTATTCCTTGGAAGATATGGAGAACATTGAAGCCTATAAATAGAGAAGTTCTCTACTTTTCTATACACACTTCCATACATATTGATACACTTACACACACTTTTATTTTCTTTATTCTTTGTGTGAACTCTTAGCATGAGTAACTAAATTGATTGAGGATGAATTCCTAAATCTTAACATATGGTTTGAGTTTTTGTTTCAATTCTATCTTGAAGTTTTTCACATGATTATCGTTTGTTTTTACTAATAGGAATGTTTATACATTCATGATTGATTGATAGATTGTTTAGGTGCGCAACTAAATTGATTTGTTAATTTGATCTATAGCTAGTGAAAGTTAGGGGATAAGTAATCGTTTCTTGACTCTTTACATAAGTAGCAAACACGAGACCTTGTGGAGGGATTCCGTGGAGAAATTGTGTGTGAAAACAACGCTAGCAATTGGACCTTGATCTAAGAGTCTAACTAATAATATCAACCTAATAAATTCATAAATCTTAATGCATTTAACTAAATTACATCTTGAGTGATCTACTACTAGGTGGTTTGGTGAATAGAATCCGGTAGTCGAGAACTTCCGTATCCGATGATATAAGGGATTTTGGGGTTACCACTGATCTAGATGCTATACCTACGGTTGGTGATAATTTGTGACTAATAAAAAGTGGAAAAGAACATAACTTTAATCATTGTTTTGCAGCGAAGAAGGATTCCTTGATCTATTCTCTCTTATTGATTTCAATTTACACTTTTAATTGCTTTGTTTATTTTATTTACTTTTTTAAATTCTTAATCAATACCCCCCTTTTTGTGACAAATTTACAACTAGAATCTCGTGCTCCTCGTGGGATCGATCTTGACTACCCTATATTATTTGTTAATTAGGTAGTAAAGTATTAATTAATTTGTTGTGGTTACGACACGCATACAAATAGGCATAATCCTTGAAAACAAAAGATTTTAACTATCTTCCATCAAGAATTGACATAATATGCTTAAATTTTGTATTTGTCAAAAGTACATTCATTCATTTGTCAATACTTGGATATCAATTCATGAATGACTTTACTTTTGACAAAGTATGGGACAATCAAGTTCACGGACGCAAACACACATATCCCATAACAATATTGCATATATAAAACCATAAAGATTAACATTGTAATAATCATCTTCCAAACAAGTTTAGAATTTAAACCAATAAATCTAAAAACAAGAAGATGAAAACGTTGGGCATATCTATGTGTAATCACAATAATGGCTATTCCAAACTCTAGTTATTCTTCTAAACAAAACACGCAAAATAGAAGGTTTACTAGGCAATAAGCTACTCATCATCTTCATCATCGGAAACACTCCAAGATGCTTGAATTATGTTCATCTCTTCCTTGAGCTCGGGAAACTTAGTTGCAACTAATGAAAAATTTTCTTGCACACACTTCACCCTTGAATTGACTTTACACACACCCTTGTGAATTTTTTGAAGAAGGCACAAGGTGGTAGGGTCACAATCATTAAGTACAGCATCTCTTTGTCTTTTGCGCAAATTATCCCTTATGTGCCTGAAGGTACATGGACGAACCGGTTTGGGAACCCCAAGAGAGTTTCCGATTGAATCAAAACCACAATCACGGAAAATTTGACCAATCAGGCAGGGGTAACCTAACATCTTTATGGGTGAAGTCATCGAAATCATTTGAAAAATGATGAAACCACAAATATCGAGACTTTGAACACCCGATTCAAGGAAATAGACCAATTCTGCGAACTCATGACTCCACCAAGAATTCTAAATTGTGAAGGGACAAAGATTGGGGATACCAAGTTTTCCAAATGCCATCAATGCAATACTAAGATCAATAGTAGGAAACTTTCCTTGATTCCAAGCTACCTTCTTGCCACAAAGCTCAAGAGAGATTTCATCACATGATGGACGTTCATGACTTGGTCTAGGGAGACACACGTTTCCTAATGGAATGTTGGTAATCTTCGAAATTATTTCTCTATCAACAAGAAACCTTTTTCTATTTACCATGGATTTGAATTCCATCTTACTAAAATCAACATCATGAATGTTGGCATAGAAAATTCTTGTGAGAGAATCAAATCCTTGAATAAGACCATCAAAGATATTTCCAAGATTGAATTTTTTGAAGCAAGCTAAATCCTCTTCATGCCCACTAGATAGATCCAGTTTCTTTTCTAGAATAAAACCTTTAGATGAAATCTTTTCCTAAAATTCTAGCATATGAATCATCCATAAACCTAATTCTAAGAGAATTATGGTCACAAGGAAAATTCATTCTAGAGGTACTTGAGCTTTTGGAACTCCTTTTTGAGCCCTTAGAATTCATCAAGAGATCTAAGAAATTGAAAGGAACAAGAGGAAATTACTTACTTGGAGTGAATCTCGAACTCCCTTTCTCTTAATTTCTCCAGAAAGTCTTTAATAGAGGAAACTCACAAAACCCTAGAGGTTCACGTACGTGGATGGGTGATGAAGAAGAAGAGAGTGCGCAAACTTCTTCTTTATAAGACCAATAATGGACTTGGACCCATTTGTGAACTGCGACCCACAAAGAACAAGTGGGGTTTTCTTAGATGTTTGCACATCAAGGGTTATACATCCCGTAACAACACACTTTGTGAGAGACGATAGATGCATTAGAAAGCTTTATTTGATATTCTAAAAGAGAATAACAAAACTGTACACGATTCAAACCATTTCTTGCCCCATTTCAAGATATGTACAAATGGGGTGATGCCGAGCTTGTTACCAAGAGACGATACATGCAGAGGAAGTCTCATGCAACATTTCTGGTTGATATGTGTTAACATTCCCCGTGGTATAATCAAAATAATGATGATAGTCAGGGCATTTAGAGCTTTCGCCCCTTTATTTAATCTAATTAGAAGGAAAATTCTTTTGATTCCTAGGTTGTACAATATTATTTGATTTAACATGTACAGAACCCTTTTCGGAATGATTCTTAGACTTAAGTTTTTCTAAAAACTTGAAAACGCCTTCGAATGCTCTGAATAGATCTTTATAAATTGATCCATTATGATAGTATTCCTCATAAAGATCAAGAGTTAAAACTAGTGAGGATCCATACCCTTGGACGCGATGAACGTTTCCTGAATCTTTCCTTCCTTTTATTTTTTCCTTTAGATTGATACATATCATCTAAAACTTCCTTTTCATATGAAGTGAGATTATCATGGAAAACCAGAGGTTCTGACCATAATACTCCTTGAGCAATCTTTAAGGAATTCTGGCGTGCGTTACATATGCCAAGAGCAAGTTTTCCAAAGAAATTTCCCATGGGACAATTTTTAAGGAACGAACAAACCAAACTTATTAGGTTTAACGTTTTTTCCTGCTCTGATACCAATTGAAAAAGTGTGGGCTAACAACCACACAATATTTCGCTTAGCAATCTGTATAGACTAACTCCGATATACTTTTCTAGAGAATCAACTAGACAGACAGACTCAATCTAGATACAAATATCTCAAGGAGATATTACCTCTCTCTTGATTTGATTTACTCAAGCTAATAGAAATCAACGAGTCTTTAATCAAATACAAGGAATAACTAGGATGGTACCAAAGACAAATATCCAAGTGTCAATCAATGTAAATCAACAACCAAAGGTTGGATATTCTAATTGATTGAACTTCAACGCATAACCTGAATTATTTCAATTATAAAGATAAACAATATAATGTGGAAAATGAAATAACACGTACACCAGAATTTTGTTAATGAAGAAAACGCAAATGCAGAAAACCCCCAGGACCTAGTCCAGATTAAACATACACTGTATTAAGCCGCTACAGACACTAGCCTACTCCAAACTAACTTCGGTCTGGACCGTAGTTTAACACCAATCAATCTCACACTGATCCAAGGTACAGTTATGCTCATACATCTTTGATCCCAGCAGGATACTACGTACTTAATTCCCTTAGGTGATCTCACCCACAACTAAGAGTTGCTATGACCCAAAGTCGAAGACTTTAGTAAAAAAATATGTATCACACAGAAAATTTTACGGTAATAGATAAATCCGTCTCCCACGAATATTCCTACAAGTTTTGTTCTGTATTTTGATAAATCAAGGTGAACATGAACCAATTGATAAACCAGACCTATATTCCTCGAAAAACAGCTCAATATTATTGATCACCTCATAATAGTCTTAATCGACACAACGAAAAAAGATATTATGGAATCACAAACGATGAGACGAAGATGTTTGTGATTACATTTTATCTTGCCTATCGGAGATAGAAATCTCAAGCCAATTATTACAATTGTACTCGTATGATAGAAATAGCAAGATCAGATCACACAACTACAATAAAAGTAGTATCGGTCTGGCTTCACAATCCCAATGAAGTCTTTAAGTCATTAACCTGGTTTAGAAGAAGAAACCAAAGGTTAAAGGAGAATCGACTCTAGCTTAGCACAGCTAGTATCACACATAATTTTTGGGGATTAGGTTTCCCAGTTGCTAGAGTTCTCCCTTATATAGTCTTTCAACTCTTGGTTTGCAATCAATGTTAGCTTAGTAACAAAGCATTCAATATTCACCGTTAGATAAAAATCTGATTAGATTCAAGCTAATATTTGTCAACCATTAGATCGAAAACATAGCTTGTTATACACATATATAATGCACGTTTCTAGGTTTGTGTAAGCGTACCCAAACTTGTGTATTAGTTGGTTTAACAATAGTTAACCATCATATCAACCATATTCTTCTTCACCATAACTAGTTCAAATGACTCAAATGAACTAGTTAGAGAGTTGTTCAATTCCAAGGAAATATCATGTACTACACAAGAAACAATTGAAGCAAAAACGATTTGATTCACTTGAATCGGTTCATGAACTATATAGCCACGGTTTGTAATAACATTCCTTAGTTTATAAAGATAAGTTCACAAACATCATTTTTAGACATAACCTACTCAAGTTCGCGGACTTATGTTCCCGGATGGAGTTCACAAACTCCGGCATAAATTATCGGGTCGAGAACTTCCGCCAGTTCGTGGACTAGGTTTGCGGACTGAGTTCGCGGAATGAAGCTCACGCATTTTTCCGGTTCTCTTGATCAACAAAGTTCGCAAACTTCGATTCAAGGAATAATGACTTATACATATATATGTTTCCACAGCAATGCTTATATCCTCCAATGCTTATATTTTCTAAACTCTCATTTCAATCATTGAAACATTCTCAGAGGATGTTATATAGTTGTTATTCACAAACCATTTTTCGTCAGTGCAATTTTCAAAGTGATTGAAACTTAACATGACTTTCATCACTAGGTAAAGATAAACTTGGCTAAAGCAAAAGCTTTACCAACACGTATTTCGATAAATAGATAGGCGAGGTAAACTAAGCTCGAAATACCAAATGTGTATAATCTTAGTGTATATAGTAAAACAATTTTTGTCTCAAGATATGAGATAAATAGACTTTTAAGCGATAGATAAGTTCAAGTCTCCACATACCTTTTAGTCGATGAATATCCACCAGTTCCTTGAGTAGTCCTTCATCTTGTATGATGATTGCCATTTAGTTCTTGAGCTCAACTACACTTTCTATCCTAGTCTGAAACCTTAGCTATAGTAGACTAGAAATCAACACTTATAGTTTTGATCACTAACATTGACAAACATGCTTGAGATAACAACACATGCGAGTTCGACCGAGAAATGCTCTAACACTAATGGTGACCGTGATTTAGATATGTAATGGAGTGGACAACCTCCCACTGTGGACGCCAAAATGTAGTTACCTAAAATCGGTGAAAGGCTAAAGTTGGATTCTAAGTTTTCTTAAAGTGAGTTATGGGAGGTTGAGGACAAACAGTCTCTACATAAACCATACATAATGGCCGTTCAAAGGATGCTTCAGTCATATGGAAGAGGTTAGGGCCGGTTTTAGGGAGGGAAGCAGATGAAGACAAAAATCAGAGAATTCTAGGGTTTGAAAAAGAATTTCTATGAGAGTTTATAAGAAAGATATGTGTTATTTTGGAAAAATAGAGGACCTATTTATAGATAAATTCACTAATATCAGGTCGCTAAAGATGCGCATTGCTTGCTGTGCGGAGCACTTCTCATGTCTCTTCAGGAATAGATAGAGATAAACTAGGTTGAGGTTATCTCATTATTCCACCTCCTGTACTCTCTTCTGTGGTGTGAGATAGGTTGGGTATTTCTCACACGTGTCATTGATCGCTAGACAAAAACACTAATTGTTATCCCCCCATTTGTGTGAAGCTGAGTTAGCCTTTGTGATGATGTGTTGAGATATAGAAATATTATCTTTAGCCGAGTTGTCCAAGATAGGGAGATATTCTCTGATTTGTGAGAAAGACTAGGATGAGTCACATGAAAAGGCATAAAATGCCTCAGGAATTATATGTAGAGTGTGAGAGAATCTGGGGTTGATCTTCCTCTCTTAATAGTCGGTGTCATATGTTGTGTAGAGACTGTATTATTACTTGTGGGTCCTTTGTTGAGCGTGTGGAGATCAAGAGAATTTATCCACGTTTTTGAATAGAAGTCTACAGTTCAAGCCAAATTTACTAGTCGTGAGTGTGTTTTGGATGATGAGAAATAGGCCTCAAGCCCAGATGACGCTTGTGCCTAAGTCTTATACTTGCATAACACTTTTCAGACGAGATGGTTCAGCTCGTATGAGACACCTGAAATTTGGCTGATGCTTCCAGACCTGTCTGATATTTGCATGACGCTTCTGGAGATGTCTGAGATTTTCCTGACACTTCTACAGCTGTCTGAGAATTGGACGATGCATCTGGGGCCGTCTGAGATTTGGCCGACACGTATGGGGCCGTCTGAGAGTTTTCTGACGTGATAGAGTCTATTCGAGACTTGGCCAATATGATGGAATCTCTCCCGAGTCAGATGGGATATGTTTGGGAGATAAAAGAAGGCTTACATGCCTGAGAATGTCTCTGCGAGACTTTGGCTCACTTGTCTTTGACCAGTATATCTTGCAGATATGTGCTAGGAATCAATTGTGTCCGTATTTATGGGGCCGACATGATCAATGTATGTCAGAAGAATATTCTAGGAGTCTGTCAACAGGGGATGGAGGCAGAATAACCCGCGTATCTCACGGGGATGTCCTAGGAATTATTCTGAAGCTTCAGTAAGTTGAGTCATATCATAGAGTAGACATGACCAATGTATCTCGCGATGATGTACTAGGAATCAGTCTTTGATCTCAAATAGGGTAAGTCGAGCTTACAGGAGACATGTATGTCTCCGCTCTGGGCCATAAGTCTGTCGAGGTTGCTTTTACACATCTACAAACTCTACATGACCAATAGTACCTCGTGGGGTATGTATACTAGGAATCATGGCATCACAATCAGTTGCGTCTCGTGAAGACATGCTGGAATTGTAGTTGTTCTGGTTCATAAGTCTACCTGGAAGTTTTACGCTCTACAGAACCTACATGACCTGCAGTATCTCGCCGAGGAGGTGCGTTAGAAATCACGGCATTACAACCAACAATGTCTCGCGGGGACGTATACTAGAAATCGTGGATATGGGTTCCTTGATGACCAAGGGATTAATCTCTTCCATGTGAGTTAATTTTGTCTATGGTCTTGAAATGATGTTTTTGCGTCCCCTTATCCAAATTCCATCATCTATGGGTCTATTCATACATCCAAAACGAACCAATCTATGTGAAATTCCAGGTGACCTACATAATCTCCATATGCATACAATAATACAGTGTCGAACCCATGTTCTTTTGCCACCATTAAAGCTAATGCGAACTCAGACACCAGAGAAGAAAAAACGAAGAATTAATAATGCTCCCCTTGACCAAATGAAACAACCGACTGAGTATTACATCTTGAGTATGTAGTTAATGTTGTTTGCTAGATTTACTCTTTTTTTTCTTATCATGCTTACCTCCCTATCCTCTTTACTTTCTTTGCTGGATTTACTCCTGAGGTTTGTTTTCTCCCCTGCTCTTTGATTCACCAAAGTTTCTACGAAGAAATAAGTAAGAATTTAAGGTTAGCAATTTGTTTCTTTTTGCTCTTTTTTTGAAGTTCTTTGACTGAATGAATGTTTGGTTTTTTGTATAGGTTGATTTGGGAATTATACGGTGTTAAAGAAGAGAAATATTAGGTGGTAAAAGTTGTTAAGAGCAATTCAAAACTTTGTAAAGAACCTAAAGAATTTGTATCCGTGATTGGTCTTTCTTCATTAAAGATTATGCATATCTACCAAGGAAGGTCAATCAAAACACGAAAAGAGTATGGATGTTTTATTTTTAAGCTTCCATGTCAATGTTATGAAATCATTTCGCAGGGTTTAGTCAATTTTTGAGAATTGTAATCAGGCTCAGTGAAAATTTCCGTTAATAAAATGCAATCACCATTACATAGATATAAGATTTTTTTATTTTATTTTGAGGATACATAGATATAAGATGATAGTACTTTGTCTACCCTCTTTTCAAACTTTGTTTCACATCTAGCCGATATAGTTTATAAAGGTGAAAAATAAGTTTTATTTTCCCTTTTCCCTTTTTCATTGTAATTGTAATTGTAGTTTTTTTTTTTTTTGCTAGAAAAACTCTACCATAATAAACAACTTTTTTCCACTATATTGATCACTTTCAAAATCGACAACATGCAATATCATCTTTGTTGTGCTTTACATACCTTTTGGAATACTAACAATGTTAAGGTAACTCCACCGGTATCAATTCACATCACTGAAATCATCAACTAACAAATAACACATATATTAATTTACTTAACATCAATGGTTATGAGGATGTTACTTCTTCTGATGATATACTCTAATACCGAACATAAGTTTAGTTGTGCCCGATTGTTCACATATTCCAGTTGCCCTTGTAAATGGTGACTCATGAGTTGAGTTTTTTAATGTGTTGATTTGAGTGGATTATATATTTTACATGACATACTATCCAAAGTTCCCCAAAGGATGTTACATACCACAAAAATACGAAGAAAAAAAAAAACGAAATGGAAACAAAGAGAGAGAGAGGTGAGGAATTGCGAACCCTAAATCCCAAAATTTTACTTACCGATTAAAGAGAAGATGAATAATCAAAATCAGTTGATATAAGACATGATGATGATGCACTCTTAGATTTTAGTAACAAGCCATTAATATTGAGATTAATTTATATCTCTTTTACCTCTTTTTTATTATCTAGCTTACCACTTGCAACTTTTTGTAATTTGTCTTCTGAAAATACGGATCTATGTATGTGTAAAGCTTAAATTTGGTACGATTTTTTTTAAAAGTTGGCTTCACCCAAAAACGATTCACATAGCTTCAGTGGATATGCGAGATTTTTTTTTCATTTTTATCCAAATGGTGTAAAATAGTTTCCCCAAACAGCTGGCTCATTATGCCTACGGATAGACATTTAAATCGGTTAAGTAGTCTAAATTTCCCTTGATCGTAAACACTGGAAAACAAGCAATTTGTATTTTTGTTAGTAGTTTTCTATAATGTTGAATCTTGATTATGTTGATCTCATTCGATCCATCCATTTAATCATCTAGGGCCTCCATTGATATAAACTGAATAAAATTTAACATTTCGAAATTGTTTGCTTACCCAAACAAATGCAATTAAATCTGATTATGATGGCTCAATAATTGAGTTGTTCCTTACCAAAGTCAAGTGTAATGACATAAATGAACTTCTTACATCTGGAAGGTAAATGCTTACCTCAGTGCCCTCCAATGGTTTTTGTTGCATCTGATGGTGGTGGCGGTGCAGAAGAAGGAAGAGAATGATATAAAAGAAGGACGAGCTTGATGATGTAATATAACTATCTCTACACCAGTGAGTGAGACGAGTTAATGATGTTAATAAGTTTGTCTTTTATTTTGGTTTGTTTCTGATTGGTTATTTATTTGATTGGATTTCAGTCTTTTTGACAGAGGAAGTTAGGTACTCTAATTCAGATATAGGCTCAACTTCTCAAGTTCCAAATTTTGCATATAGTAAAACCTTTGTATAACAATATTCCATAAAGGAATGAACTTTATCACAGTTTCTAATGGATATATTGCTATTGTACCGTATTTCCATGAACTTATCTGAGGCACCATTATCCCGAGTACAATGCGTTATTTCCATATATGGATCAAAAAACACTTTGCATCCTTTAGAGATTATTTTAGCATGTTATACATTTTTTTATGTTTCTATAGACTATCCAACCATGTTATCCATGTTGTTGAATGGATGTCGTGGTTATTTATTTGGTTACGAACCCATAATATTGAATGATTACATGTATCATTTTATTACTTTTTCCTTCTTTTTTTCCCTGTCATCATATAACTAACCAGACGGTCATGGATCATAATCTTCGTTGAGGTGTTTTATGTTGGGAAATAGAAGCTAAAATAAAATCAAAATTACCAAGGCTATGAAATCACAAACATTTAAAGATTATCGATGACTAGCGTTCAACATTGATCGAAAACAAATTAAAGCTTGTGCATGTTTACCATTAATGGATACTGTTAGAGCCATTCGGGAAAATTATACACTCTAAAAATACTAACATCTTCATTATACGCCTCTTCAGTTAATATGTGCGTTATACTATTAGACTCTCTTGGATTAAAACTACAACTCCGGTTTTCAAAACAATTAAGCAAATCTAAACAATTTAGGATGATCGAGTTTGTTGTCCACCTCACAACATCACTTTTACCCTTTAATGCCTCTAGTACATTGTTATAATGTCCCTCCAAATGCAGGTTACGTATATCCATCTCCTTTGCCCATGATATTACATGTAGTGCTACCAACGCTTCTGCTTGTTGCTTATCGAAATCCTTCAATTGAAAGGTAGTTTTGCCTCTACAATTCCCTCCAAAATTGTGATGTATCAGTCCAATTCTACACCTATTTGAATCTTTATGAAAACTTGCATCAAAATTGATTATATTTTTTTTGCTAAATCATTGATTTTATTACCAAAATTATCAATTTACAACTTACAAAAAAGCCCATTTCAAGGTTGTAAACAAAAAGAAAATTAAACTATGAGCCCAACATGCTAGGCCCAATGACTAAAACATAAATGAAAGATGTTCAGTTGAGCATTTTAACAAAGGTAGAAAATATACAGTGAAGTTAAAACCTGAAGTACACATCAGTTTCATTCTCTAGTCTGTCAAGACTTTGAGGTTTTTCATCATAGAATTGGATCACTCATTTTGCTAGTTTAACTCCTCTTTTAGCCATATGATCAGCAGAAAAATTAATTTCTCTGAAAGAATGTCTGAAAATAATAAGGGGAATACCTTGTTTTATCTTCATCCATCTGTGATAAACCATCCATGGTATTTTGTTGTTGCTGAAGGCCATCAATACAACTTTTGAATCCAAACTGAAGCATACTTCTTGCATACCTTTGGTAATTGCCCATTCTCCTGCTATAATAAGTGCCATAACTTCAGCCAAGTAGTTTGTTGCTACTCCCAGACCACCTGATGTAGCTCCAATACAGCCCCCAGTACTAATTCTTGTAATGAATCCCAAACCTGCCATTCCTGGGTTCCCCTTTGAAGCACCGTCACAACATATTAAAATTTGATTCTGACTGGGAAGATGGAAAAAAAAAACAATGTTTATCTATGCTGCATTTAGTCTTGATTCCAGTGATATTAAAAGTAAGTAGAATATGTAGATCATACATACTACCATTCATTTCCCCTTTTATTCTGGTTCTGCATTCTTTTGCAAATCTTGCAATATATTGCTTGAACTGTGCTGAGCATGGTGTTTCACCTTCATAAATGATTCTGTTTCTTATATGCCATAACTGTACCATTATATTAAAAGAACAGTTATACCAAACTTCTTTGACTCAATAACATTATTTTTTTTCTATTTTGAGCACTTCTTCAAAGTTTGTAGGTTTTGAGCACCTGAAAATGTTGCTTATCCAGTGCCATATAGATTCACTGAAATCACATGACCATAGTATATGATCTGTTGTATCTTGATGTTTACCACAAAAATAGCACTTAGACACATTAGAAAAACCTTTTTTCCTGACAGATTCTTCTATTGCACAAGCTCCTCTTAATATTTTCCATAGATTGGCAGATGTATAAGGATGAATACAGAGTTTCCAAACCTGATGAGACCAAGTTACTACTGGATGTTTTTGTCTGATAACATGTGCATCATTTGATACAGTGAACTTACCAGTTTTTTCATGAGCCCAAATTCTTATGTCTTTCCCTCCTCCAATAATAGGTAGCTCATTTATGTTAAAATATTTCAACATTGAATTTGGAATAAGCCACTTACCATTTTGGATTAATTCTTGAACTTTCATTTCTGAATGTTGTTGAATATATACATCATCTTCATATCTTTCAGCTAAAGCAAACTCCTTTACCCATTTATAATTCCAAATAGATATAGTTGCTCCATCACCTACTAAGAATCTTGTACCTTCTTGTACTTCTGTCATTACCCATTTGAGTCCTGGCCATATGGTAGATTGTTTGTATTAGTTTATCCATTCACATTTCTTTGTTTTATATTTTTGTCTCATGAATAAAGCCCATTCTACCTCCTATGTTTCAATTTTCCATAGCAGCTTCATTAACAGTGCTTTGTTCATCACTTCTGATCTTCTCAATCCCAATCCTCCCTGTTCTATAGGTGCATTTACTTGGTCTCATTTGACAGTGACTAGCTTCTTTATATTAGGATCACTAGACCACAAGAAATTTCTGATTATTCTTTCACAAGTGAGAATTACTGATTTGGGCCATTTATAAACTGACATTATGTATATTGGCATACTACAGAGCACATACTTAACCAATGTTAATCTGGCAGAAAAAGATAGCAGTTTTCCCATCCACCCAGCTAACATGTTTTGCATTAGTTCCACCATCCCCCAAACTTGATGTGTTTTAACTCTGCCAGGATTAAGAATTACTCCTAAGTATTTATCACGGAAAGAAGATGATTCCATTTGTAAAGCATTTGCAATTTTATTTCTTCTTAAATCTGAAACACCACCAACAAAACACTTTCTTTTTGCTTTGTTCACCACCTGGCCTGATGCTTTTTGATATGTATCTAGCAGCTCCATCAAATTTTGTAAAGTCTTTTTATTCCCATTACAAAAGATGAAAATATCATCAGCAAACATCAAATGACTTGGTTGACAACCACCTCTATTTACCATAGATTGAATTTTACCAGTTTGAACCATTTTTGAAATATTCCTACTTAGAACTTCCTCATCAAAATTGATTTTCTCCATGGGAGAACTTTGTTTTTCCCATCCCGCAATTCTGTTAATTCTAGTACTGCTTAAAGGTCTAAGAGTCGTTATGTGTTTTTGAGATTTATCCCACTTAGTCATATATTGCTTGGCCTGATTATATAATGAAGAACAAGGTGTATTTATTACTTAAAAAACTAACAGACACCTGCATTTCCATATGAACCACATAACAAATCCTTCCAATGTTATTATTGTCTCTCTACATGTATTAGATACTGCACCAACAACAAACCATTCATTTAACCAAACATTCATATCTTTAATATTGAAGGATATGTTTACAAGATTCTATTTTGTTTCTTTAAAGAAGAAGATGGACTCTTAGACATTTGTCTTGAAGTCCCATTCTCCAGATGTGAAGAATGCTACTTAGTTCATTCATTATCCTAATATTAGTTTTTGTACTAAATGTTAATCCTGATTTACCAAAATTAATTGAGTGACCTGAAAGGGCCCAAAGCATACTTATGATGTCATCAAGAGACCTAGCCTCACTTGTCCTATCCTTAAGGAAAGATTTTTGTTAAAGGGAGAGAAAAAATCGATTCGAGGAGCACATAACTCGTAGTTGACTCGTCAACTCATACCTAGTCAATATATTTTTCTTATTCAAACTAAATTTCCCTACTACATACACGTACTAACTATTGAAATTTATCCCATTCTATAATAAAAATAACCCCACCAGGACGCCACCATCAGTAGCATCACCAACACGGCAATCAATTCCATCGCGCACACACAACGACCAAATACAAAAACAAAAAAAACAAAAAAAAAGTCTTTGCTATTATGTTAAAGATTTTCATGTCTTAGCATGGGTTTCTTTCTTGCGTGAAAAGATCAGTGGAGTTTTTAAATTCAAATCAATGTAAATCATTTTCATTATTTACCCAAATAATCGATGATGTTTTTTTTTTTTTCTGAATCACATATGATTTTATTAAAGAATAAAAATTGGTTCAAAAATTACAAAACCTTAACAGAAATAAATATGAGCCAACTACATAGGCTTCTAAGAAACTGAAAAACTGGGACTAACAAAACCTGTAGACTCAACATTTGGCATTTCAATCCTTGCCAGGAAATTAGGCCTACCATAGTGTATTTATCTTTGTCATGCAGCCATTTGAGCACCTCTTTTTGCTATTGTGTCTGCAGAAAAATTCACCTCTCTGAAACAGTGGTTGAATCTTATTGTATGAAGTTTTCGAACAGCCTTCTGCCATATTATTTTTATGAACCAGAGAATCTTATTTCTAGCAAATTCAGAAATTACTGTTTTAGAGTCTGAGTTAATAATTATATATTGTAAATTGCATTCAACAGCCAGATCAACTGCACAAATTACTGCATATACTTCAAATATGTAGTTAGTTACAATACCTATTCCACCAGAGAGAGTCCCCATTACCTAACATAGGTGATCTCTGATCACTACTCCAAAACCAGCAACTCCTGGGTTTCCAAAGGATGCTCCATCACAGCAAAACATAACAAATCCAACATTTGGTGGTACCCAGTAGAAAGGCTTAATACATTGAAATTTAATTCTTCATGGACCCAGATTGAAAAAGAGAATTACCTGGTTATCATAGTCCTGGTTCCATGGTTACTTTTTATTCTGAGACCACATTTAAAGACAGTTTTCTTGATTATGCATTTAAAACTTTGAACATTGGGGTTTACTTGCTCAAATAGCTTTTTATTTTTTTTGAAACCATAACTCTTTAAGAATTGAACTGGCTGCAGTAATCTAACACTCTTTAATTAGTGGGCTCTTATTTTTTGCACTACTCCACACATCTTTAAAGGATTTTGGAATCTTGAAATTAAAAACATAACATATCCAGATCCAAATCTCAATACTGAATTTGCACTCCCACACGAGATGATGTATATTATCCTGAGCTTCTTCATAAATACAGCATCTTGAAGCCATCTCATAACTCTTTCCAATCATTACAGAATCATCAACATAAATCCCATGAAATATTTTCCATAAATTTCTTGCTATATTCGGATGAAGATATGAGTTCCATATGTATCTATAACAATGCAAATGAGGTTCTTTATTTCTCAAGATATTAATTATTGAAGAGGTTGTAAATGTACCTTTTAAATCTCCCTTCCAGATTAAGCAATCATGACCCACTCCAATTTCTGGCAAGGTGTAGGGTGAGAGTACTTGTTTGATTCCAAGAGGAATGTTCCATTCTATTTCACAAATAATATCTGCCACCTTCATATAATCAGTTTACCCAACCTTTGAATTCATAAGGATACTTTCTTACCATCACCTAAGCTCCATCTTATATTTTCCTTCAAATGGTTCCATGCCCATTTTAAACCTGGCCAAACAGATGATAATTGCTAGTTATTCTTCCATTGATCATGTTTATCTTAAAACTTAACTTTTATTAATAGAGCCCATTCTTCACCAGAATTAATGATTTTCCGTAACACTTTCATAAACAGTTCCTTGTTAATTACCTCCAACCTTTGAATTCCCAAGCCCCCTTCACTATAAGGAGAACATACTTTCTTCCAAGATAAAATTGTGTACTTCCTAGTTTCTTCATCACCAGACCACAAGAAATTTCTAATGATTC
Organism: Papaver bracteatum; assembly: GCA_023529315.1. Classification (NCBI taxonomy): domain Eukaryota; kingdom Viridiplantae; phylum Streptophyta; class Magnoliopsida; order Ranunculales; family Papaveraceae; genus Papaver; species Papaver bracteatum. Next base: position 1,350,468 of record JAJJWX010000566.1, on the reverse strand, counting down.
TTTCACAATTTTAGATTACAGATACATGCCACTTGTATACTGACATGTTGTAAATTGGTACACTGCAAAACACTGAATTTATGAGCACTAATCTGTCATGAAAAAACAACAATTTCCCTTTCCAAGTAGCAAGTTTCTTTTGCATTAGATCTACCATTGGCCACACAGTTGAGATTTTAACCCTTCCTGCATGTAAAATGACACCCAACTACTTGTCAGGTAAGGTGCTTAATTCCATTTGGATCATATCCTTAATTTGAAGCTTTCTTGCCTCAGTTGTTCTATCAATAAAGATTTTTCTTTTACTTTTATTTATCATTTTCTCTGAGCTGTGCTGGTAATTCTCCAAAAGCTTCATTAATTTCTTAATACTCTTCTTTGCACCATTGCAGAAAATAAACACATCATCTGCAAATAACATATGAGTGAGATGAATTCCATTTTTAATCACCATTGGAGTTATCTTTCCTTCAGCCACCATTTTTGATATATTTATTCTAAGAAAATCTTCCATGAGCACAAAAATAGTTGGAGATAGGGGGATACCCTGTCTCAGCCCCCTACCAACTGAGAAGAAACCATTAGGACCTCCATTGATCAGTATTGAAATTTTAGCACATTTAAATAAAGTACATAGCCACTTACACCAAGAAGTTTAGAATCCATATTTTATCAAAATTTGACATAAGAACTTCCAACTAACGGAGTCATAAGCCTGATATATATCCAGTTTAAGTCCAATATTTCCACATCTCCTTTTTTTTTGTTCATTTCATTTACCATTTAAGAAGCAAGAGCTACTTGAACTTGGATGCATCTTTCTTTAATGCAACCTTCTTGTTGGGGAGAGATAATATTATGAATAAGATTAGACATTCTTGTTATGATGATCTTAGTGAAGGTTTTAAAGCTCACATTTCTCATACCAATTGGTCTGAATTGATGGGGAGATTTTGCACCTTAAACCTTTGGAAGTAAAACTAGAAAATTAGAGTTCAAGCCTTTTGGGATGAACCTTTTTCTCCAAAACAATTGCACTACATTCACAACATCACTCTGAATTATCTTCCAACAAGCTTTATAAAAACTTCCAGAGAATCCATCCGGACCTGGAGAGCTGTCGGGATCCATTTCAAAGATAGTTTGATTAGTTTCCCCAGCTGATGGAAAAGCATCTAACATTTATTGGTCATCTTCAGTTTTTCACTTTTGGTATCACATTTAGCAATGAATCTACTACTTTCACTTCACTAAATTTGATTTTGTGCTCAAAATGATTAATAAGAACCTCTGCAATTTTACCTTGATCTGTAATGATTTCATTATTGTTGTCCTCCAATTCACCAATGAAATTTATGGCTTGCCTAATTTTAAGATTTGTATGAAAAAAACTTGTATTGGAAGATCCCTCCTTGACCCATTTGGTTCTAGCCTTTACTTTCATCATTGTGCTCAGCTGCACCTTCTTGGAATTAAGATTATTTTCGGCTTCAACCAATCTATCTAAATATTCATTATCAAAGGGAATATTATCTGATAAATTCATAGCTTCCTAAGCTTTTTTATTTGCATCTTTAATTTTCACATTAACATTACCAAAGACATTCCAATTCCATTCAACCAATACCTTTTTGAGCTTTTTTAATTTACTCTGAAATACAAAAGAAGGCTCACCTACTACATTTACAAACCAACTTTTAACTACTACATCCATAAAACCAGGATAGTCAATCCATATCTTCTGAAAATTTTGTGGTATATTTTTTAGTTTTGGAATGCTCACACAGCCACCAAGAGTGAAGAGTGGTCTGAGGAAATTCTTAGACCAACCTTATATCCTCATCCTTCATATTTTTTAAGCCACAAATTATTAAAAACTGATCTGTCCAAATTACATAATATCTTGTTGGTGTCATGCTGACAGTTGCACCAAGAGTGTTGAAGACCAGTTTTGGGAAATTTCTGCAATTCACAGTTATCTAGGCAAGAAGTAAACTCAAGCATTGTTCTTGTATAACAGTTCTACCTCCAACTTTTTCCTCAGAAGATGTAATAGCATTAAAATCACCAATTGCAAGCCAAGGTTGTTTTAATTCACTAATTAACTCCATCTTAGACCATAAGAATCTTCTTTGCACTACTCCAACATAAGCATGAACATCAGAAACAAGAGTACCTCAAATGCTTACTGTTATCATATGACTTGACATTGATATCACAGTAGGAGTAAGGAAATGTTTATTCCAAAACAACCAAATATTATCTTTTTCATTAAACATTAAATTATGAATCACCATATTTTTCATTCCTGGCAGATTCTGTTAGAGCATAGCTCGGTTGAACCCACCAAGCGTTGGTATGTCAAGTTTGGTTGTCATATTTTAGTGAACCAAAACTCATTTAAGAGTCGCTTGATTAAATGTACTAGAGTCAACTTCGTATAGGTTAGATTGAAAATATTAGGATATGAAACATTACAAGTATTGAGAAGACTTTGAAAATGCGAGGGTACCCAAATATACCTCAAGCTAAAACTTTTCCTTCCTATAAGTTCTTTCTCCGAAAGTGATTGTCTATGGACTGAGTCGAGACAATACAAAAAATCAGTTCATACTTTGTGCAATCGTCTATGGATACGAGATCGAGAAAATACAACAACGAAGTATGTTTAATTGATACAAAGGTTTGGACTTAACCAAACACAATAGGATTGCTTATCAAGTAAATAAGAATTAACGTTTGTGTGATTTACTTTAATTATAATAAAACAATTATAATGCGGAAATATAAAGTAAATGACACAACAAGATTTTGTTAACGAGGAAACCGCAAATGCATAAAAACACCGGGACCTTGTCCAGAATTGAATACTCTCAGGATTAAGCCGCTATACAAAATAATCCAACTTCGTATAGTTGAGACCAAACAACTAAACCTATAGTTCACCTAGTTCTGTCTGAATTCCCATGCCTCGAACCTATAAAAACAAGTCACATACTTGGACCAATTCCTTTGGTTTGTATTCTAAATAGAAAAGGAATAACAAATCTGTTTGGTATCAACTCTCTTCAACCAAGTGATATGAGTTGGACAAAGGCTTTTTTGTTTATCTTAACATAAACTCCTTTGCCATATTCCAAGATCTATCTTATGTTCAATCACCCAAAAGCTAATCGTCAAGATTTTTCTATCAATACCTTTAATCCCAAGGAAACGTATTGATGCCGATCTGTATAACTATTCTTTCAAAATACCACAAGGATAGATCGATTATAGTTAGATCCTCTTTTACCGAAACAAGTATTGTGCACACCAAAGATCATAAACCCAAGTCAGATCTTCAATATCTTATTTTTTTCAAATCTTCTTAAATCTTCAATAAACACATGCACACAACTACTTGAATCTCCTGTGATCAATCACGCACAGAACGGAGTCTGTTAACAATGGATTATCACAAGATCGTCTTTAGAACTAACACCAGTCTAAAGATCTCTGTCGAAACTTTAAACTAGTTTGAGTGAATCTTATATCAGAACAGAAGATCCTCAAGCATAAACAAACTAGGTGCAACCAAAGTTCAACCACCGTTAGTCAATCAAATCAATATGAAAACAAAAGATAAACCACAATTATCTAGTTTCCCACCAACAGTACATGCTAGAGCTTCTCAATCCCAAAGAATACTTTAAACTAAGCGGCCGTAAGTGCCTAATTAGGTTACTCTCCTATCCGAATAGGCGGATACACCAGTAAAAACAACAAAGAGGAAGTCTGTTGTTACGAAGGATTAGTTTGATAGAAATGCAAACTCAAAGTATTTATAGACAAGGAAGTTTGGACACCAAGGAATTTCCTAAACCAAAAATACTTTCAAGATATTCAATAACTATTTTTCCAAACTCGGTTTTCATAATTCCTGGGAATGCTCTATCCAAATTAATGATCGAAATCTCCTTGTAAAATCTTTAACTAGTAAATGCACATTACTAATTATTATTTTCCATATATAATTAAAAACCTTAATTAAAAGATTCTTAACTTATTTAAATTCGATCCTGAGATTGACTTCCTGTTAGTTGTTAAGGAATATCTTTGAACAATAAAACATACAAATTACTGCACATGTTCAAAGTGTGTCGACATCCTTTTGTTTTGAAAGTCATGTTTCATACTTACTCACTGGAAACTGATTTACCACGCTTCCAAACAAGTCATGAGCGGTTATACTAATCACACATATTGGTCGTTCATAAGATATGCAATGAAGAAAATCCCCAATAACGCCTGGCGATTTCCTTTTCGGTTCACAAAACAAGTTCATGAACTTACTTCCTTAAAACACATGTAAAAAATTGTTTCTTAGGATGAAATCCTCACCTTATACCCATACATAATCACAATATCATTCAATTTTATTCCTTAATACTATGTCTATCTAGAGTTCAAATATGCTTCGTAATTTTGTTTTCAATATGCACGACTTGAAAGATACGTTAGGGAATGAAACAGTTAAAGTCAAATATCACTAACATCAAGTGGAAGGATGATGTTGTGGTTGTAGCTCCTTACTTCTTCACTTCTTCAAGTCTTCGCAATACTTGTAATGTATCATATCCTAATACTTTCAAGTTAACCTATACGAATTTGACTCTAGTACATATAATCAAGAGACTCTTAAATGAGTTTTGGTTCACTAAAATATGACAACCAAACTTGACATACCAACGCTTGGTGGGTTCAACCGAGATACGCTCTAACAATCTCCCCCTTTGTCAATTTTAGTGACAAAACTCTTACAATCATATGGATAAAGAAATTACAAGAATTCATTACATATACGCTTGATTCCCGAATTCCACAACAATTAACTTGCATTCATTTAATCCTAAAAAATGCAGCAACAACATTATAATAACAAAGCTCATACTCCCCCTAAAGGTGAGATAGGTAGATTTTCAATCCGCACGTCTTTGTTATACCAATTCATATGATATGTTACTCCCCCTTAGTCTGTGATTTTCCTCTTTCGTTAGATAAAAGTTCAAGCACCATTTTCCTCATCCCTAGTGACACCAATCAATATAAAATCGATACCAGTATCACCTGTTTACTCCATATATTTCTCCCCTTTTTTGTCACAAAATGACAAAGAAACGAAAAAATAAAAGACAACACGAAAATGATCTTACAAATCTCAAAATAGACTTGCAACCTGTTGAGTCAAGCACGAGGGTTCCACATACCCGAAGAAATAATTGGCCGAAGAAATTTTCCCAACTAGTTAAGCAAACCAAAAATCAACTAAGCACCTTAGTTCCTTTGCTAAACCGATTGTATAAATACAACCGCTTCATTCAATAAGACCAAAACAAAGATAACTCTATTTTTCTCATCCGGTTCTAATTATCCATATAACTTAGACCTTTAGATTTTAAACAAGCTAAATACTAGGTTAGTTAACTAGCATTTCCTTGTTTAGGCATTTGATTAGACTTGAATAACTGAAACCCACACTTTGATAAGTCTAACTAAGATCAGAATTAACTTAGTTTATCTTATCCGGAATCGAATTGGACTAAACAACTCATCCTGTCAACATTTTCTTTCATTAAGCCATAAAAAATTCATACAAACCAAATAAATCAACTTGGGTAATTATTCACCTCAACCGAAATCAATTGAAACAACATAAACATTAAAGCACCGCAATTACACCAAAATTTTGTAAGCCTAAACGATTCATACCACCCACTAAAGCAAGATAACAATAGTTTTACTTAACCGGAAGCAATTGAAACAACATAAACATTAAAGCACCGCAATTGCACCATAATTTTGTAAGCCTAAACAATTAATATCATACAATAAAGCACGATAACAATAGTTTTACTTAACCAGAACCAATTGAATCACACACACATCCATACACATATAATGGAATAAAAACATCAATTGTACCAAAAGTTTTGTTAAGCAAAAGCAACAAGATATATGAAATAAAATCAGGCTTTTCTTAAATGGGTAAACAATTAACTAACAAGATTGTTACCTCAATTTTGCACCAAACTTCTCCAATATGATCGCAACTTCTTCTTCCAGGGAGAATTGATATCGAAATACCATTATGTTTTCATCTTTATCCATAATAACAACAACCAACCTTTACCAGAGAAAGGTTGAAAATCAGTTTTAACAATTGCAATAAAAAGTTGAAAACCGTCGAAACACATATGCTTTTATGCTAAACCAAAACCGATTCAACATATTGTGACTTTTTCACATATTGTTTCTATTAGAACCCCTCATGATCCTTTGATAAAGCCTACCAACAAGGGTTAGAACTTAATCCTGCTAAATCAAAAAGTCACCCAAAGGGTTCACAAAATATTATGAGATCAAATATCAAGGTAATAAAACCGAAATCAAACATCTCATAAACATACATAGCAATAACTAAAGCATTCAAACACGGGCTATGTAAATAAAAAACTATCACAAGAAAAATTATAAATCAAATAATTTTATTCATAATAAAAAGATAGTTTTATTCATAATAGACGCTTAAGAAAAAATTGAAATAAATCAACAACTAGTGTCTACTTTTATTTTCTTGAAGATAAATCAATCTTCATTTGTTTGCTCATCAGAATATTCCCTAGAATCTTCTTCTCTATCTTTAAGAACTCATCATTGATCTTTAGGATTCCTTCAAGAGTTTCCGGATATTCTCTTTATGCAAAAGCCAACTGTTTCTGAATGCAGTCTAATTGTTTCCCAAGATGTAAAATGTGGAACAAGAGATCTCCATTTCTATAGACTTGATCATATGAGATACTAGATCTGTTTTGAGTTCCACTCATCCTACTGATAATTCCCTGAGAAACAGTTTTAATACCTTTCTCATCTCCAGATACATTCCTTATTGCACCTTCGCACAACTTGGTGATGACACAGGGATATCCAAGATTTCTATGAAATCCTGTGACATTTAAAGATTCAATGATTTTAATCATTTGATTGATAATCATTCCACAGATATCAATTCGCTTTTTTCTTTCAAGAAGATAGCAAATGAGTTCAGCAAATTCTTTATTCCATAGGGAGGAATCTCTTGTACAAGCAAACAGAGTTGCTACCGCCAGTTTTCCAAACACCCTTAGATGAAAAGGTACATCTTTGGTTAGCATCTTTCCCTTTCTCCATTAAATAGTTTTTCCAGTGATAAGTTTTGAAATGCTATCGTGATCAATTTTAGAACCTGTAATCATGTGACCTTTCACACTGTAGTTTATGATTTTTGATATCATCTTTCTATTGACATGGAAAAAAGTGCTTCCAACCAAGGTGTTAAAAGTAATTTTTTCATGATTAATATTGTGAATGTTACCATAAAAAATTCTTACTATGTCAGGTGAATATTTTTCAAATCCGAACATATTTCCCCAAATTCGGTCTTAAACAAATTTCACATAATTGGTTTCTAAAACCTCTGGATTAGATATCTTCTCTTCAGTGAAGCTTACTCCCTTCAAAGCTTGGTATCTTTCAAAACATGTGGTGTCTACGAAATTCGTAAGGTCATGTTTTCCTTTGATTAAGTGAGGATGCTTGATTTTCTCAACCTCTCCAGGAGGAATAAATTGATTAAAGACATACTTGTCTATTCCAGCGTTTTCTTCCATTGATTTCCTCTTTATCATATTTGCGAAAATATGAAAAACCCTAGTTACGATTTTGACTAATCTTCCCCAATATATTCGAACAAATAGCAAGAGTTTATCTTTTATAGGAAGACTTGAGATCAAAGTTCGGAAATAACTAGTTTTAGAAAATACTAACAAAATCGAAAACCAAAACTTTATGAGGAGACAATTTCGATTTTGTATCCAGGTCTTTCTTTTGGAAAATCGATTTTTCATGGACTGGATCTTTATTTCTGATTGATTACATGTTTTTGTCCAAAAGTATGTTTACTCTTTTATTACCAGAGAATGATAATATCACTTGAAACTTACTCAAGAATTTCATAGAGTATACAGATATAAATTTGAACAAGATATGATATTTGTTAAAAATACCATCGGAGTTATAACCCCTAAAGACTTTTGAAAGATCACTTGCTTCATTAAAACAGTTGTGTGGTGTATGAAGCAATCCATAGTTAACAAAATTATTAACTGAAAACTCAATCCTTGTAGGATTATATATTTTCCAAAATCGCATCCAAGAAAGCGAAACATTAACAGTCTTTGATCTGAAAATGTACATGAATATACTTTGATAGGCTATCCAAAATATATTTGAGATTCCAGATTTCTCGAGAACACAATAGCCGAGGTTCATAAAAATCTTAAGTAGAATCTTATGTATTTTAAAGATACGATCTGTCTCGTAGACCATTAAATAATTATTTATCATAATGATATACAATCCTAAGGCAACCAAAGGATTATGTAAGTCACTTAAGACATAATATGCATAATTCCTAATAGATTAATGAATAAGAGTATTACATACTTCATAAGTGTTTTCCACCACGAACTCCTGAAGTAGTCAAATCCTGCCATTACGTTAACTGAATCATTAACAAGATTAAATTCTTATAGGATGGATCGCACCAAATATAAATTGTTAAATCTTTTTGTGGTTGCCTGATTTGATACCAATTGAAAAGGCGAGGGTACCCAAATATACCTCAAGCTAAAAAAATTCCTTCCTATAAGTCCTTTATCTGAAAGTGATTGTCTATGGACTGAGTCAAGACAATACAAAAAATCGGTTCACACTTCGTGTGATCGTCTATGGATACGAGATCGAGACAATACAATAACAAAGTATGTTTACTTGATACAAAGGTTCGGACTTAACCAAACACAATAGGATTGCTTATCAAGTAAATAGGAATTAACGTTTGTGTGATTTACTTTAATTATAATAAAACAATTATAATGCGAAAATATAAAGTAAATGCCACAACAAGATTTTGTTAACGAGGAAACCGCAAATGCAGAAAAATCCCGGGACCTTGTCCAAAATTGAATACTCTCAGGATTAAGCCGCTATACAAAATTAACCAACTTCGTATAGTTGAGACCAAGCAACTAAACCTATAGTTCACCTAGTTCCGTCTGTATTCCCACGCCTCCAACCTGTAAAAACAAGTCACGTACTTGGACCAATTCCTTTGGTTCGTATTCCCAACAGTAAAGGAACAACAAATCTGTTTGGTATCAACTCTCTTCAACCAAGTGATATGAGTTGGACAAAGTCTCTTCTGTTTATCTTAACATAAACTCATTTTCCAGGTTCCAAGATCTATCTTATGTTCAATCACCCAAAAGGTAATTGTTAAGATTTTGCTATCAATACCTTTAATCCCAAGGAAATGTATTGATGTCAATCTACACAACTATTCTATAAAAATACCACAAGGATAGATCGATTATAGTTGGATCCACTTTTACCGAAATAAGTATTGTGCACACCTAATATCATAAACCCAAGTCAGATCTTCAATATCTTCTTTGTCTTCAAATCTTCTTAAATCTTCAATAAACACCTACACACAACTACTTGAATATCTTGTGATCAATCACGCACAGAACGGAGTATGTTAACAATGGATTATCACAAGATCGTCTTTAGAACTAACAACAGTTGATAGGTGTCTAAAACACCTTATTTTATATTTAGAATTTACGCTTTCTTTGCTATTTTTCGTGTGAATTATGTATCTTATGTTCGCTTTTGAGTTTCATAGGTGCTTTGGAGCCATTTGGAGCGAAATAAAAAGAATCCGTGTATTTTTAGAAAAAAATGCAGAAAGGTCATTTCACAGGAAAATACTATATGGATCCCTGTAATGGTTAAGGGACAACTCTTTTTTGACGGAGTATTAAATACAGATGAGCTGAGGATAAGGGGCTGCAATGGGGTGGCCAGACCCAAGCACAATGGGTGAAAATAGCCGTCCCACCTCTAAGACCTAATGAGATCGAGAGAAGTCAAATATCTTCAATCATTTGCACCTGAAAGAAAAAAAAGATAAAAGGGGATCGAGAAAAACGATTAAGCATGAAATTTAGGTGAGAGATTGGATCGAGATTAAAAGATTAAAGAGTTGAGATTGTAATGAACCTGTGGTGGACGAAGAAATGAAGTCTGGGTTCGATTTGATATTGAATAAGGAGATGTAATTTGAGGGTTTGGTGGTTGAAGTTGATGTTGTTCGATTGAGAGAAGAAGAAGATTATGATGGATGATGGAGTTGATGGATTAAAGGGTTACAACGATCTATAGGAAATAGGTTTGTGGTGGTAATCAGATGGATTCTGTGCCGTTGATAAATTGAGAAGCAGTTGCTGCAGTCACCGCCGGAAAGAACAAAGAGAAAGGGATCTGTGGGTTTGATGTTGCAATTGATCTCAGAAGCAAAGAATTGAGTTGGGTTTCAGTGTATTGATATGATTGGTTTATAAGGAACTGGCAGATGCTACTAAAGTTGGAAGAAAAGATGCGTTGATGAGCAGCTGGTGATACTGAAATTGAGAAAGAATCAAGGTGTTGCAGTCTAGGATAGGAAGTGTTGTGTCCTGTTATGGCTATGCAATGGTTGCAAGAGAAGGTGTTGGTAAGAGGATATAATCTATGCAGCTGGTGTTATGAATGTGAGAGTTTCTACTGATTCAAGTTGGAACTGCAGCAGATGGAGCAGCAGAATTTGTGGTGTTTTGTTACATTGAATCCATGGAATTGTAGGCAAAGCTGGGAGTTGATCCTATCTCAGAAACAGATGCATTTGCAATTGGTGGTTGTTTACAGGTATGGATGAAGGAGAATTGAAGGGTTTGGATACATTTGAAGTCAAGAAGGAAAAACAGATGGGGTTGTTTATGGAATTGATTCAGGTAGCAGTGAATATCTGTGTTTGAATGGGTCTTGCAGCTGAAGTTGCAAGTAGTGAAGCAGAGATTTTGGAGCTATTGAGTTACAGGGAGGATGAGATGAAATTCATAAGAAGGCAGTGATGCTATATAGAAGGGTTAGAGCTCACTCTTTAGTTGAGCCATTGCAGGTTGTCTGGGATTGGAGATAGTGCAGTTGGGAGTGGAACTATTGACTATGTAGTGATAAAGAAGTGCAACTGATGTCACAGGAGAACTGAGTTTGAATGGAGAAGGAAGGTGTTACTGAAGCTGCAGCTGAGCTAAACTGAGAATTCAGGGTTCTGGTTGAATGATGCAAGAGTGGATTGGAAAACAAGAGAGTTGCAGGCATTGGTGCAGCTACTCAGCTGGTCATGGCTCGAAGCAATAAGGAATGGATGGGTTTGAGTGATAGAATGAAGCTGAAATGGTAAGTGGCCTGAACAAGGTGATGACTGTGCAAGAGTTGAGAATGAGGAGTCTATAGAATGGAAGTTGCAGTTGTGTTGCATTGAGTAGGTGGAATGTGAGCTTGAATGGCCATTATGGCTGGGATTGATTTGAGCTTGAATTGTGAAAAAAGACTGATGTGTTTGAACTGGTGTTCAGTGTGAAATTAGAAGAGTGGTAGAGCCAAGATGGCTGCAAAATTATGCACAGCCAAGATGGCTGGCCAATATGGCTTGTGCAACTGTGGCCTAGTAACCCAGTCAGCCCTGACTCAGTTGAGTTAGATGGCTAACTCAGTTGACTTGACCCGAAGATTGTTAATGACCGTTAATAAGCAATCAGTTTTGACGGTTGACTTTTAAGTCAAGCCGTCCACCTAAGACACTTCTGCCGGTCACCTGAGGATGAATTACGGTGACGGATTCCGGCCAAATTCCGGCGGAAACACCAATTTTCCGGCGACCACTTTTGGGCCAAGTTTTCTACACGAGTTTTCTCACTCATGGGCTTGGGGACTTCTATTTATTAGACCTTTGAAGGCTAGACCTAATTTTGGAACAAGAAGAGCTATAAAAGAGAAGACTTTTCTCAAAACACAATATATTTTCTTCTTCTACTTTTATTTTTCTAGGGTTTAGAAACATGATAGGTTTTCTCTTCCTTCTTGTTATGAACTCCTATGATATGAGTACCTAGTTTTCTTTTGGTTATGGAATAATTGGATTTCACATAATATGCTTTTTGATATGATAAATTAGTTTTGTATCCATATTATCGATTATGATTCACTATTTATATTGTTACATGATTTGAATGCTTGTTTGATCGATTCATGAATCGGTTGAGTTTGTTTTCATCTCTATTGCTAGATTAGGGTTTGTTATATGTAAAAGTGATAGATTCCTGATTACAAGTAGCTTGTAGTGATGCATCCTTATGATCATATGTGAACCATAACCTTTGTTAAATCGGATTAGTGCGTTTTCCACGTTCGATTGCTTTGATTGGCCTGATTTCATAGAACTTAATGCATCTAGGGAATTAAACTTGATTAGTGCTTTTACATGTTAGGTTGTTCTCTTAGATAGAACTCATACTCGCATCTTTTAATGTGTTTGTTGAAGACAAACGGAGATTTACAGGATATTCTTGCGATCAAGGTATTCTAAGGCTTTTGATAAAAGTTGAGATTAAATATCAATTCTAGTTATTGTTTTGAAAGCATGTTTATGAATGAAGATGAATCCTTAACCAATATCTCTTCTACTTGATTTGTTTGCTTATTTATTTCTTTGCTTTTATTTTACTTTTACTTTATTAAAAATCAGAAAACCCCCGGTGTTTTATATAGGAAACCGAAACAACTTGACAATCTAGACCTCTCTGTGGGAACGATCCTTTCTCGCCCTTGCTATATTTATATTTTAAGTAGTAAGAAAGTGTAATTTATTTTTGACGCCTACGACATCGATCAAATTTTGGTGCCGTTGCCGGGGAGGCAACGGTTGTCACTTGTTTTTGGTTTCTTATTTCTTATTTTTTTTGTTTTGTTTTTAGTTTTTCTTATTTTCTGGTTTTGACATAGTTTTGAGAACTCTTGTTTCATGTACCAATTTTTATGGAAGGAGCATTTTGGAACAATGGATACGGCTTTCAACCTCCTCAACACTATGACAATTTCCCACCAACTTTGGGATACAATCAAAACCAATTTATTGTCTATGATGCTTATCCTAGAGAACCTTATGGTGATTTTCATACATACCAACAACAACCTTGTAGTGGGTATGTAAGTCAAGCACCTAGGTGGGATAATTCTACTTCTAATTGGCTTCATTCGAGTTGCATGCAGATTATGAATGAATTGCAAGACATGCAACAAAGGCTAGACCAACTTGATCGTAATAGAGAGAACATCGCACAAACCAATTTTTGCAACACTTTTTCTTACCCGACTCCAGATCGTAGTTATGATCATTCACTCATTCAAAGGGAATAGTCGTGGGAAAGAGAACCTATTGTATCAAATGGTGGTAAGCGTGTGAACGTCAGAAAACTTGCGCAGAAATTATACAAGTTAGAAGACGATGGATACTCGGAAGAGCTTGTCGATGAAATTAGTAGGACCATTCATATAGAACTCAAACGACGTCGTGATAAAGGTTGGGAAACCGACGACGATTCTGATTTCGATGAGTCTGAAAATGAAGACGAAGATGATTGTGTTGAAAAGGACCAACCTGTGGAGATATTTGATGACGTTAGTGTAGTTGACTCTACTCTTGATATTTATAATGATCAAGCACCTATTCAAAAGGTACATGAGTATGATGAAACTAGTGTTTTACAGAACTTTGCAAAAAGATTTGAGTCTAACAAAGAGGAGAGTCTTGATAATGTGACCGATATGACCAATATTGTGGAAGACCCAATTGATCTTGCATATGATTGTAATGATGATGTTTATGTCGAGACTTTGGTTAAGGAAAAAACGGATGAAGAATGGTTGCAAGGTTTGGTAGAGGGCCACGATATACAAGAGGTGAATAATTCACTTGAGTTTTTCAAGGATGAAGAGGATTCCGTGATACAAGAGATTGTGATAGGTTTGTCTAACCCTTTGCATATTGTTTCTTCTCATTTACCTCTTATTTGTTTGAATGTATGTTCTTTGAGAATATTATTGAATGACTTTGTTTCTCGATATCCTCCATTAGAGATGCTTGATTCTCATACTATGCAGGTTTGTGAACAAGAAACCGTGGAAGTTCCCGACTTCTATATTCTTTATGCACTTCCAAGTGTGGACAAGAATAAGTGTGGGGGAAAATTTTATCGGTTAATAGCTTCGTTTTTTATTTATACTACTAATATTTGTATGGAGCTATTGTTTGCAAAACAGGTGTTATGGGTGGATCCCCAAATTTTTCGATTGTTAATATATGGGGAATGAATCTTACAAGAAGCTAAGTCGGGCCGTCGACTTTAAAACAAGCGCTAAGTGGGAGGCAACCCACCGGTTTTGTATCTCTTATCCTTTTGCTTTTTATTTTCTTTTATTTTCGTTTATTTATTTTTCTTATTCCATATCATATTAGGATTTCCCACCTGACTTTACTAGGAGGATTCAATTACATTGAGGACAATGTAAAGTTTAAGTGTGGGGGAGTATTTGGATGTTTTGCATATAGAGTTTTTAGCCTTTTTGAGTCGATTTTTCAAAATTTTTGCATAAAACCTCTAACTTGTAGAGATTTTAGAGTCACTAGCATCCTTCTAGGTATGTTTACATAGAGAATTCTGACCGACATAACTGAACTTGGAAGTGTTAGGGAACTACATTCGTATTTCTTACGAATTGGAGTGTTAAATAATGGATTTAATCATGCCGGTGATGCAAATTAGGAGCAGAGAGAAATGCATTATTAGAGTTGATGATCAATCATTAGTGGAGACTACCCATTTTCATATCAACCAAGGCACCGACCAAAAATTCTTCCATGACTAAAGAGCTTCTTTTGAGTGTGTGTCACCGTACGTTAATTCCGGGTAGAATGGTGAGCTACCCAACTTCAGCACTATTTTTGATCTCTTGATTGCTAATTTTTGTCAATCATGAGGGTGATGTGTATAGATGAAAGCCTCCTTCTTGTAGTTCGATTTTCAGTTAGCATCATTCTCTCTCTCGACAACAACGGGTCCATAGAAACACCACAATTATCAGCAAGGAGCTACATCAAAATCTACAAGGAAAGTTGAAGACGTTCAAGGTTTACAAGCAACAATGGAACAAGAAAAGAGCAAACTTCATATTCAAGTAAAGAAACATACAATGAGCAGATTTTTACATATGTGTTGAAGACTTACAATACAATGAGTTAATTTTATATCAAAGTATGAAGACTTATTTACAAGAGCAAAGAAAATCAAAAGGTGAGAATTATTGAAGTTTATGATTTTGAGGCGATACAAGTTGTGAAGAATCAAGCGGTAAAGTACTTTTCCACGGCCATGGTTGTTTTATTTTTCACTTTGTTTTATATTTTGTTTCTCTTGTCAAAAAAAAAAAAAAAAAAAAAATGAGACAAGAGAAATATCTATTATTGTGTTTGTTTGTTTTATTTAATATAAGCCGTGGGAAAGGAAAATTTATAAGGAAGTTTCAAACGACAAGGATTTTAAGGAAAAAAGGTTACAAATTGTCAAGAATATACAAAGTTCAAGAGTTGATCATCAATAGTTGAAGCCGAAGACGAAGACCAAGAAGATGAAGGAGTGGAAGACGTTTCTATTGGATGCCGTGAGAGTGGTGCTATCATAATTGGCAAACGGATGTGAAGGTGAGTAAGTAATCTCATCCTCGATAATAGTGGTTGATTTCCTTTCTTAGATATCGTTAGAAAAATGGTTTTTCAAAATGTTAAAAGATGTGGGTTTTCAAAATATTTCGGAAGTTGTCCTTCCCACCATTCAACGTGTTGCAGGAATTCTCTCTTCATTCCTACCTGTGCACATGTGAGACCCATAAAAAAGCTGTCTTTTTGTGTGTAATTTCATAAAATCTTTTTGGTGAGGCAGAAGTTGAGGCGAAATACTTATTGATCGTTTCTCAAACACGCGTTCTCTCATTATGGTGTGGTTATTTCTCACTCAAGATTTAAGAATAAATATGTTCTTTGGTATTTCTAACTTCTTATTACTAGCATGCAGAAACTCTATGTCCTCATAGCTCTTTGAATGCTTGGGACGTTGGAACGCTTTGAAGTTGGAGTAGGTTTTGTGGGTATATCTCTAGTAAGCCCTCACGAGACTATAACTCGTCCACTAGGGACACCTAGGGGTTTAAAGGCTTGTTATTTATGCTAAAAGTGACTGTAGCCTTGACGAGACGGAGTTATATGTATGTTTTATAATTGTTTTGTTTGATTTGCTCGAGGACTAGCAAAGTCTAAGTGTGGGGGAATTTGATAGGTATCTAAAACACCTTATTTTATATTTAGTATTTACGCTTTCTTTGGTATTTTCGTGTGAATTATGTATCTTATGTTCGCTTTTGAGTTTCATAGGTGCTTTGGAGCCATTTGGAGCGAAAGAAGAAGAATCCGTGTATTTTGAGAAAAAAGGGCAGAAAGGTCATTTCACAGGCAAATACTATATGGATCCATGTAATGGTTAAGGGGCAACTCTGTTTTGACGGAGTATTAAAGATAGATGAGCTGAGGATAAGGGGCTGCAATGGGGTGGCCATACCCAAGCACAGTGGGTGCAAATAGCCGTCCCACCTCTAAGACCTAATGAGATCGAGAGAAGTCAAATCTCTTCAATCATTTGCATTTGAAAGAAAAAAAAGAAAGAAAAGGGGATCGAGAAAAACGATGAAGCATGAAATTCAGGTGAGAGATTGGATCGAGATTGAAAGATTAAAGAGTTGAGATTGAAATGAACCTGTGGTGGACGAAGAAATGAAATCTGGGTTCGATTTGATATTGAATCAGGAGATGAAATTTAAGGGTTTGGTGGTTGAAGTTGCTGCTGTTAGATTGAGAGAAGAAGAAGATTATGATGGATGATGGAGTTGATGGATTAAAGGGTTACATCGAGCTATAGGAAATGGGTTTGCGGTGGTAATCAGATGGACTATATGCCGTTGATAAATTGAGAAGCAGTTGCTGCAGTCACCGCCGGAAAGAACAAAGAGAAGGGGATCTGTGGGTTTGATGTTGCAATTGATCTCAGAAGCAAAGAATTGAGTTAGGTTTCAGCGTATTGAGCTGATTGGTTGATAAGGAACTGGCAATGCTACTAAAGTTGGAAGAAAATCTGCGCTGATGAGCAGCTGGTGATAATGAAATTGAGAAAGAATGAAGGTGTTGCAGTCTAGGCAAGGAAGTGTTGTGGCATGTTGTGGCTCTGCAATGGTTGCAAGAGAAGGTGCTGGTAAGAGGAGCTAATCTGTGTAGCTGGTGCTGAGATGCTGCTATGAATGTGAGAGTTGATACTGATTCAAGTTGGAACTACAGCAGATGGAGCAGCAGAATTGGTGGTGTTTTGTTACATTGAAGCCATGGAATTGTAGGCACAACTAGGTGTTGATGCTAGCTTAGAAACAGATGCAGTTTCAATTGGTGGTTGTTTACAGGTATGGATGAAGGAGAATTGAAGGGTTTGGCTACATTTGAAGTGAAGAAGGAAAAACAGATGGGGTTGTTTATGGAATTGATTCACGTAGCAGTGAATGGTTGTTTTTGAATGGGTCTTGCAGATGAAATTGCAAGTAGTGAAGCAGAGATTATGGAGCTATTGAGTTACAGGGAGGATGAGATGAAATTCAGAAGAAGGCAGTGATGCTATATAGAAGGGTTAGAGCTCACTCTTTAGTTGAGCCATTGCAGGTTGTCTGGGATTGGAGCTAGTACAGTTGGGAGTGGAACTGTTGACTGTGATAGTGATAAAGAAGTGCAACTGATGTCACAGGAGAACTGAGTTTGAATGGAGAAGGGAGGTGTTACTGAAGCTGCAGCTGAGCTAAACTGAGAATTCAGGGTTCTGGTTGAATGATGCAAGAGTGGATTGGAAAACAAGAGAGTTGCAGGCATTGGTGCAGCTACTCAGCTGGTCATGGCTCGAAGCAATAAGGAATGGATGGGTTTGAGTGATAGAATGAAGCTGAAATGGTAAGTGGCATGAACAAGGTGATGACTGTGCAAGAGCTGAGAATGAGGAGGCTATAGAATGGAAGTTGCAGTTGTGTTGCATTGAGTAGGTGGAATGTGAGCTTGAATGGCCATTATGGTTGGGATTGATTTGAGCTTGAATTGTGAAAGAAGATTGATGTGTTTGAACTGGTGGAACACAGATGAGGAATTGAATGTGTATGAGCTGAAATTGCTTTCTCAGATGGTGCTGGTATTGAACAGATATGGAATTGGTGTTCATTGTGAAATTAGAAGAGTGGTAGAGCCAAGATGGCTGCAAAATTATGCACACCCAAGATGGCTGGCCAATATGGCTTGTGCAACTGTGGCCTAGTAACCCAGTCAGCCCTGACTCAGTTGAGTTAGATGGCTAACTCAGTTGACTTGACTCGTAGACTGTTAATGACCATCAATAAGCAGTCAGTTTTGACGGTTGACTGTTAAGTCAAGCAGGCCACCTGAGACACTTCTGCCGGTCACCTAAGGATGAATTACAGGGCCAAATTCCGGCGGAAACACCAGTTTTTCGGCGACCACTTTTGGGACAAATTTTCTCCACGGGTTTTCTCACTCATGGGCTTGGGGACTTCTATTTATTGGACCTTTTAAGGCTAGACCTAATTTTGGAACAAGAAGATCTATAAAAAGAAGACTTTTCTCAAAACACAATATCTTATCTTCTTATACTTTTATTTTTCTAGGGTTTAGAAACATGATAGGTTTTCTCTTCCTTCTTGTTATGAACTCCTATGATATGAGTACCTAGTTTTCTTTTGGTTATGGAATAATTGGATTACACATAATATGCTTTTTGATATGATAAATTAGTTTTATCTTCATATTATCGATTATGATTCACTATTTATATTGTTACATGATTTGAATGCTTGTTTGATCGAGTCGCGAATCGGTTGAGTTTGTTTTCATCTCTATTGGTAGATTAGGGTTTGTTATACGTAAAAGTGATAGATTCCTGATTACAAGTAGCATGAATATGGTTATAGCTTGTAGTGATGCATCCTTATGATCATATGTGAACCATAACCTTTGTTAAATCGGATTAGTGCGTTTTCCACGTTCGATTGCTTTGATTGTCCTGATTTCATAGAACTTAATGCATCTAGGGAATCAAACTTGATCAGTGCTTTTACACGTTAGGTTGTTCTCTTAGATAGAACTCATACTCGCATCTTTTAATGTGTTTGTTGATGACAAAAGGAGATTTGCGGGATATTCTTGCGATCAAGGTATTCTAGGGCTTTTGATAAAAGTTGATATTAAATATCAATTCTAGTTATTGTTTTGAAAGCATGTTTGTAAATGAAGATGAATCCTTAACCAATATCTCTTCTACTTGATTTGTTTGCTTATTTCTTTCTTTGCTTTTATTTTACTTTTACTTTATTAAAAATCAGAAAACCCCCGGTGTTTTATATAGGAAACCGAAACAACTTGACAATCTAGACCTCTCTGTGGGAACGATCATTTCTTGCCATTGTTATATTTATATTTTGAGTAGTAAGAAAGTGTAATTTATTTTTGACGCCTACGACAGCGATCAACAGTCTAAAGATCCCTGTCGAAACTTTGAACTAGTTTGAGTGAATCTTTTATTAGAAGAGAAGATCCTTAAGCATAAACAAACTAGGTGCAATCAAAGTTCAACCACCGTTAGTCAATCAAATCAATATGAAAATAAAAGATAAACCACAACTATCTAGTTTCCCACCAACGGTACACGCTAGAGCTTCTCAATCCCAAAGAAGACTTTAAACTGAGCGGATGTAAGAGATTTCACATAATTAGGTTACTCTCCTCTCCATATAGGCAGCTACACCAGTAACAACAACAAAGAGGAAGTCTGTTGTTACAAAGGATTAGTTTGCTAGAAATTCAAACTCAAAGTGTTTATAGACAAGGAAGTTTGGACACCAAGAAATTTCCTAAACCGAAGTTTGGACACCAAGAAATTTCCTAAACCAAATTCGGTTTTCATAATTCCTGAGAATGTTCTGTCCAAATTAATGATCGAAATCTCCTTGGAAAATCTTTAACTAGTAATTGCACATTACTAATTCTTATTTTCCATATATAATTAAAAACCTTAATTAAAAGATTCTTAACTTATTTAAATTAGATCTTGAGATTTACTTCCTGTTAGCTATTAAGGAATATCTTTGAAGTTTGAACAATAAAAGATACGCATTACTTCACGTGTTTAAAGTGTGTCGACATCCTTTCTTTTGTGAGTCATGTTTTATACTTACTCACTTGAAACCAATTTACCACACTTCCAAACAAGTTTAGAATTGGATCATCTAACTTTCAAGAACTATGTGATTGATCAAGTAACACTCAATCACAAATCATGGGTTTAACGGTTCTACCAAAATAAGTTTCGGTTCTACCTCCATGTGAGTACCGTGCATAGTCACACTAGCTTACCAAACTTTGACTAGGTACTAGGATCGGTTCCCCACATATATATGGTATCTAACTTATATGTGTTGCACATGTCCATAGGATCAGTTCCCCTTTCTGCTATAAACCTTGGTGCACCTCATACAAGGATCGATTACCCTTTGTATGTGTTGCACCTCTTACTAGGATCGGTTCCCCTTTACCCATATTCGGTCTTACACACACAAACTCGATCATACCAACAGGTGATTAATTAAGATCGGCTTCACTAATAAAATTCATACCAATACATAAGTCATGCCTTATGTGAATAGTTTTACCAAGAACTTCAAACAAGTCATGAGCGGTTATACTAGTCACACATATTGGCCATTCATAAGATATGCAATGAAGAGCATCCCCAATAAAGCCTGGCGATTTCCTTTTCCGTTCACAAAATAAGTTCATGAACTTACTTCCTTAAAACACATGTAAAACATTGTTTCCTAGGATGAAATCCTCACCTCATACCCATACATAATCATAATAGTATTCAAATGATTATGGCGATGTCTTATCTAAAAAGTTTAATGGTTAAGCAATAAACATTCCTTAATACTATATCTATCTAGAGTTCAATTATGCTTCGCAGTTTTTTTTCCAATATGCACGACTTGAAAGATACGTTAGGGAATGAAACATTTCAAGTCAAATATCACTAACCTCGAGTGGAAGGATGATGTTGTGGTTGTAGCTCCATACTTCTTCACTTCTTCAAGTCTTCACAATACTTGTAATGTCTCATATCCTAATACTTTCAAGTTAACCTATACGAATTTGAATCTAATACATATAATCAAGCGACTCTTAAATGAGTTTTGGTTCACTAAAATATTACAACCAAACTTGACATACCAACGCTTGGTGGTTTCAACCGAGCTATGCTCTAACAGACTTGAAGAAGTGGAGAAGTAAGGAGCTACAACCACAATATTATCCTTCCACTTGTGGTTAGGGATATTTGACTTGAACTGTTTTATTCCCTAACGTATCTTTTAAGTTATGCATATTGAAAACAATACTGCGAAGCATAAACACTCTAGATAGATATACTATTAAGGAATATAATACGAGGTTTATTGCTTAACCATCAAACTTTGTAAATAAGACAAAGACATATTCGTTTGAATGCTATTGTGATTATGTATGGGTATGAGGTGAGGATTTCATCCTAGAAACAATGTTTTTACATGTGTTTTAAGGAAGTAAGTTCATAAACTTTGTTTGTGAATCGAAAAGGAAATCGCCAGGCGTTATTGGGATTGTTCTTCATTGCATATCTTATGAACGACCAATATGTGTGATTAGTATAACCGCTCATGACTTGTTTGTGTTCTTGGTAAAACTATTCACATGAGGCCTGAATTTTGTATTGGTATGACTTTTATTAGTGAAACCGATCTTAAGTAATCACGTGATGGTATGATCGAGTTTGTGTAGTTTGTAAGACCTAACACTGAGTAAATGGGAACCGATCCTAGTAAGAGGTGAAACACATCACAAAGGGGAATCGATCCTTGTATGGGGTGCAACAAGGTTTATAACAGAAAGGGGAACCGATCCTATGGACATGTTCAACACATTTTTAGGCAAAGGGGAACCGATTCTATGGACATGTGCAACACATATAAGTTAGATACCATGTATATGTGGGGAACCGATCTTAGTACCTAGTCAACCGAATTTTGGGAAGCTAGTGTGACTATGCACAGTACTCAGATAGAGGTAGAACCTAAACTTATTTTGGTAGAACTGTTAAACCCATTATTTGTGATTGAGAGTTCTTAATCAATCACATAGCTCTTGAAAGTCAGGTGAACCAATTATAAACTTGTTTGGAAACGTGGTAAATCGGTTTCAAGTGTAGAAGTATTAAAGAGGACTTACAAAGTAAGGATGTCGACACACTTTGAACATGTGCCGTAATGCGTATCTTTTATTGTTCAAAGATATTCCTTAACATCTAAGAAGGAAGTAAATCCCGGTATCGAAATTAAATAAGTTAAGAATCTTTTAATTAAGGTTTTTAATTATATATGGAAAATAAGAATTAGTAATGTGCATTTGCTAGTTAAAGATTTTCCAAGGAGATTTTCGATCATTATTTTGGATAAAACATTCTCAGGAATTATGAAAACCGAATATGGAAATTATTATTGAATATCTTGAGAATATGTTCGGTTTTGTAAATTCCTTGGTGTCCATACTTCCTTGTCTATAAATACTTGAAGTTTGCATTTCGGGCAAACTAATCCTTCGTGACAATAAACTTCCTATATTGTACTGTTACTGGTGAAGCCGCCTATTCAGAGAGGAGAGTAACCTAATTAGGAGAACGGCCGCTCAATTTAAAGACTTATTTGGGATTGAGAAGCTCTATGAGTACCGTTGGTGGGAAACTAGATAATTACGGTTTATCTTTTGTTTTTGATTGATTTGATTGACTAACAGTGGTTGAACTTTGATTGCACCTAGTTTGTTTATGCTTGAGAATATTCTCTTCTGATATAAGATTCACTCAAACTAGTTCGAAGTTTCGACAGGGATATTTAGAGTGGTGTTAGTGCTAAAGACGATCTTGTGATAATCCATTGTTAACAGACTCCTTTCTGTGTGTGATTGATCACAAGAGATTCAAGTAGTTGTGTGTAGGTGTTTATTGAAGATCTAAGAAGATTTGAAGACAAATAAGAGATAGAAGATTTCTAACTGGGTTATATAAATCTTTGGTGTGCACAATACTTTTTTCGGTAAAAATAGGATCTCACTATAATCAGTTTATCCTTGTGGTAGATTGGATAGAATAGTTGAGTACATCGGCTCTATACAATTCTTTGTGATTAAAAGTATTGATTACAAAATCTTACAATTACTTTGGGTAAATGAACATAAGATAGATCTAAGGACCTGAACAAGGAGTTTATTTGAGATAAACAGAAATCCTTTGTCCGACTCATATCACTTGGTTGAAGAGAGTTGATACCAAACAGATTTGTTATTCCTTTACTGTTTGGAATACGAACCAAAGGAATTTTTCCAAGTACGTGACTTATTTATAAGTTGGAGGCGTGGGAATACAGATGTATCTAGGTGAACTATAGGTTTAGCTGCTTGGTCTCAACTATACGAAGTTGGTTTATTTTGTATAGCGGCTTGATCCTGAGTTTCAATTCTGGACAAGGTCCCAGGGTTTTTTTGCATTTGCGGTTTTCCTCGTTAACAAAATATTGTTGTATCATTTATTTATATTTCTGCGTTATAATTGTTTTATTATAATTAAAGTAAATTACACAAACTTTAATTCCTATTTACTTGATATGCAATCCTATTGTGTTTGGTTAAGTCCAAACCTTTGTATCAAGTAAACATACTTCGTTGTTATATTGTTTCGATCTCGTAACTATAGACGATCACACGAAGTGTGAACCTATTTTTTGTATTGTCTCGACTCTGTCCATAGACAATCACTTTCGGAGAAATGACTTATAGGAAGGAAATTTTTTAACTTGAGGTATATTTGGGTACCCTCGTCTTTTCAGATTCAATTTATTGAAGAAAGTTTCACTAAAAACTACTTTAGGTTCAACTACAAAAACTAAAGAAGGATTAAACTGATTTACTAAAGACCACAACTTATCTTGAGCCCTAGTTTTTCTAAGGCCCCTTATGTTCCAAAAAATAATATTCATAGTTGATGATAAAGGCCTTTAGTACCTCATTTTTCTTGATTTTTCTTAAAGTTATATTTATTGGTATCTTGTTTAATTCTTACCTTTGGCTCTGCCTCATTTTTTTGTTCTTCAGGATTGGATATTATATTAGATGATGCTTTCTTTTAAATGACTTTAGACCAAGAAGTAATAAAAATTCTTGTTAGAGCACTGCTTGGTTGAACTCGCAAGCGTTGCTATCTCAAGCTTGTTTTTCAAGTTTAGTTGCCAAAATTATAAGCCTTGATTTCAAGTCTACTTATAGGTAAGTCTCAGACTAGGATAGTAAGTGTAGTTGAGCTCTATACTCCACGGTGTTCATCATGAAAAGACGAAGAACTACTCAAGGAACTTGTGGAACTTGATCGATAAAAATGTATGTGGAGACTTGAACTTATCTATCACTCAAAAGTCTATGTATTTTATCTTCTATCTTGAGACAAAAGTCGTATTGCTATATAGACTTTGATTATATACATTTGTTATTTTGAGCCGAGTTTATCTCGCTTATTTATTTATCGGAATATGTGTTGGTAAGCTTTCATTTTGGCGAAGTTCATCTTTACTCGTGACGAAAGTCATGTTGAATATTTCAATAACTTGAAAATCTCTTTGATGAAAAATAGTTTGTGAATAACAACTATATAACATCCTCTAAGAAAGTTTCATTGATTTAAATGAGAGTTTCGAATATGTAACCACCTATGGATATAAACATGGTGTGTTCTCACATTTGTTTAAAAGTCCAAAACCGGGAACTCAAAGTATGCGTACCCATGCGCGTACTAGCGGTTGTTTGAAATCCGGGTAAGTATGCGTACCCGGACGCATACTGGCGGAAAGTTCACGTTCGTGAATTTCTGCTGGAGTTTGAAAATGAAAAACAAACACAATTCGGTTAATTTAGTACACGTACCCGTATGCATACTTAAGTAGGTTACTTTATAAAATCGAATTGTTTATGAACTAAAACAGTTATATATATTAAGGAATGCAATCTTTGCAAACCGTGGCTATAAAGTTCATGAATCGATTCGAGTGAATCAAAACCGATTTTTCTTTGATTGTGTCTTGTATACTTCTATAAGATCTAAGCAATTGAACAACTCTCTAACTAGTTCATTTGAGTCGTTTGAACTAGTTATGGTGAAGATGAATAAGGTTGATATGAAAGTGCTCATATGGCTAACCATTGGTTAACTATTGTTGAAACAAATAAGTGTACACATTTAGGTATGGTTATTCAATCCTAAATGAAGTTACATTTCATTTTTTTATAACATGCTAAGTTCAATATAACGGTTGAAAGATATTAGCTTGAATTTAATCAGTTTTTCATCTAATGGTGAGTATTGAATGCTTTGTTACCAAGGTAACTTAGATATTTGGTGACTATATAAAGGAGAACTATAGCAATTGGGAAACCTAATCCCCACACCTCCTATATAATACTAGTTGTATAAGCTAGAGTCGATTCTCCTTTAACCTTAGGTTTCTCACGAGACTATGTAGGTTAATGAGCCAGACCCAACTATTTTCTTTGTAGTTGCGTGATATGATGTTTTTGTTTCTATCGTGATTGAGTAAAATCGTAAGATTGGCTTAAGATTTATATCTCCGATAGGCAATATAGAAAAGTAGTCACAAACACCTTCGTCTCATCGTTTGTGATTCCACAATATCTTGTTTTGCTAGTCGATTAAGATTATTGTGAGGTGATTGATATTTCTAGCTAGGATGTTCTTAGGGAATATAAGTCCGGTATATCAATTGGTTTATGTTCACCTTTATTTATCAAAAGACGAAACAAAAGTCGTAGGTATTTTTTTAGGAGATAGATTTATCTATTCCTATAGACTTTTCTGTGTGATACAGATTTGTTTATTAAGTCTTTGACTTTGGGTCGTAGCAACTCTTAGTTGTGGGTGAGATTATCTAAGGGAATCAAGTGCGTAGTTTCCTGCTGGGATCAGAGACGTAAGGAGCAAAACTATACCTTAAATCAGTGTGAGATTAGTTGGGGTTCAACTACAATCCAGACCGAAGTTAGTTTGTAGTAGGTTAGTGTTTGTAGCGGCTTAATACAGTGTGGTGTTCAATCTGGACTAGGTCCCGGGGTTTTTCTGCATTTGCGGTTTCCTCGTTAACAAAACTTCTGGTGTATGTGTTATTTCTTTTTCGCATTATATTTTGTTATATAATTGAAATATCACAGGTTGTGCGTTGAATCGATGTATTGGTAAATCCAACCTTTGGTTGTTGACTAAAATTGATTGATCCTTGAAAATTGGTCTTTGGTGCCATTCAAGTAATCTCTCTTATATTCAATCGGGCTCGCAAATTATTATTTGTTTGATTGAGGATTGAATTTAAAGATTGAGATATAACTCCTTGATATGCTTTTTAAGATTGAGTCTAACTGTCCAGTTGATTCTCTTGTAAGTATATTGGAGTTAGTCCATACATATTGCTACGCGAAATATTGGGTGAGGTTGTTATACCCTCGCTTTTTCAACTGGTATTAGAGCAGGCAAACACATTTAAGACCCCATAAGTCTGTGTTTGTAACGATCTGACTATATGGACGATAGTTCCATCTCTGATAAACGCATCCCCAGAAACAAAAGTTATGTTTCTATAATGTCTACTAAAGAGAAAGATTTTTCAATCTCAGATATAGACGAATCTAGTGTTCTAATGAAATAGGCTGACACTGACATGTGTTGTCCCAATTACCCTTCAAATGAGTTTGACTCAGTTGATGAAATCCAGGCTGATAGAATGAATCATTTGAAAAACAATGTCAATGTTTTTTTCGGTATAGTGAAAGACTGTGACTCTAAATAAAAATCTCCTTGCAAGGAAAACGCTGAAGTTTGGTCATCTCGTATTTTACTTGAAGCAAATCTCAAAAAGGAGGCTTTGGAAATTGAACATCTCTTGAGTAAACTCTCTATTCAAGGATGTTCCAAAAAGTCTACTATACCATCTACTTCTATCACAACTGAAAGAGTTCCAGTTCCAGAAGTATAATCAGAATCCCTTCCTATTGGAAATGATGTGCTTAGAGCCACCTCTAATCAAGGATTTCCACATCACATATAATGAAGATATAACCAAACGATGATGTTGAGTCTGTGCTATCTAATCACTCTTGTGATCAGAAAGTGTGTCTCTTTTGTGATACAAAACGACATTTCAATCAGAAGATAAACTCTAGTTGAATAACTATTCCATCATTCAACTTCAACACGCCTTAGACTTAATCCTTAAAGGTGTAACTGGCATTCATATGTCTAAACCAAATGGTTTCAGTACTCACCCTGTGTATTCTACTAGGAAATTCAGTTCGATATGTTCCCCAAATGATCAAAAGCATAATAGACCATTTAACAAAAATCGTTCAAGAAGTACTCATGGGTCTTCTTCAATTAAAAAGGAAGATAATGTTGTTATTGATGTGAAAAAGGTTTCGGAAGAAGAAAGAAAAAATGGAGAGATGGATGACAGCTTAGAAATGATAATTGAGGGTTATAATGAGATCATTAATAGGCTGTCAATTTCCTCTAGCCAAAAATTTTCAGGTAAGAATACATACGATGTGTCGTATTCTGATGATAATAAATTTTATGATAACTTTTCGCATCATAAATGTTAGAGCATTGCTCGGTCGAACTCTCATGCGTTTCTATCTCAAGCATGTTTGTCAATGTTAGTGATCCAAACTATAAAGTCTTGATTTCTAGTCTACTATATCTAAGGTCTCGGACTAGGATAGAAAGTGTAGTTGAGCTCAAGAACTCCATGGCAATCATCATACAAGACGAAAGACTACTCAAGGAACCAGTGGATCTTCATCAAATAGGTATGTGGAGACTTGAACTTATCTATCACTTAAAAGTCTATCTACTCTATCTCATATCTTGAGACAAAAGTCGTTTTACTATATAGACTAAAGATATACACATGTGACATTTCGAGCTGAGTATATCTCGTTTATCTATTTCTCAAAATGTGTGTTGGTAAAGCTTTCGCTTTATCCAAGTTCATCTTTGCCTAGTGACGAAAGTCATGTTTTGTTTCAATCACTTTGGAAATTTCTCTAATGAAAACTAGTTCGTGAATAACAACTATATGACGTCCTCTGAGAATGTTTCAATAATTGAAATGAGAGTTTAGACAATATAACCATTGGGGGATATATATATTTTTGTGGTAACACATATATGTATAATTTATTATGCACTTGAACCGAAGTTTGCGAACTTTGTTGATCAAGTGAAAACCGGAACTTGAGCAGTCAACCCAGTCCGCGAACGTGCGTAGTTCTCGAACCCGAGAATTTCTGCTGGAGTTGTAGCTCAGTTTCAGACCGCGAACTGACGGAAGTTCTCGAACCCGAGAATTTCTGCTGAAGTTTGTGAACTCCGACCGGTTACGTGAGTCCGCGAACTTGAGTGGTTATGTCTAAAAACGATGTTCGTGAACTTATCTAAATTATCAAAGGAATGCCATTGCAACCCGTGGATTTATAGTTCATGAATTGGTTCGAGTGAATCACATCGTTTTTGCTTCAATTGTGTCTTGTATAGTACATAAGATCTCATAGCAATCGAAAAACTCTCTAACTAGTTCATTTGAGTCATTTGGACTAGTTATGGTGAAGAAGAATATGGTTGATATGAAAGTTATCATTTGGATAACCATTTGGTTGACTAATATTGAAACAACTATTGTACACGTTTGGGTATGGTTACACAAACCCAAAATCGTCAAGTACATGTGTGTATGGCCAGCTAAGTTTTCGATCCAACGGTTGAGATATATTAGCTTGTATCTAATCAGTTTTTTATCTAACGGTGAATATTGAATGCTTTGTTACTAAGATAACATTGATTGTAAACCATGTTTTGAAAGACTATATAAGGAAGAACTCTAGCTTCTGGGAAACCTAATCCCCACACATTCTGTGTGATACTAGTTTTCTATACTAGAGTCGATTCTCCTTTAACCTTTGGTTTTCTTCTTCTAAAACTAGGTTAAAGACTTAAAGACTTCATTGGGATTGTGAAGCCAGATTGATACTACTTTTCTTGTAGTTGTGTGATCTGATCTTGTTGTTTCTATCATACAAGTAAAATTGTAATAATTGGCTTGAGATTTCTATCTCCGATAGGCATGATATAAAAGTAACCACAAACATCTTCATCTCATCGTTTGTGATTCCACAATATATTTTTTCGCTGCGTCGATTAAGACTATTGTGAGGTGATTGATAAAACAGAGCTATTCTTTGGGAATATAAGTATGGTTTTATTGATTGGTTCCTGTTCACCTTGATTTATCAAAAGACAGAACAAAACTCATAATTTTATTCGTGAGAGACGAATTTATCTATCCTGTAGACTTTTTTTTGTGAGACAGATTTGTTTGCTAAAGTCTTTGACTTTGGGTCGTAGCAACTCTTGGTTGTGGGTGAGATCAGCTAAGGGAATCAAGTGCGCAGTATCCTGCTGGGATCAGAGGCATATGAGCATAATTGTACCTTGGATCAGTGTGAGATTGATTGGGGTTCAACTAAAGTCCAGACCGAAGTTAATTGGAGTAGGCTAGTGTCTGTAGCGGCTTAATACAGTGTATGTTTAATCTGGACTAGGTCCCGGGGTTTTTATGCATTTGCAATTTCCTCGTTAACAAAATTCTGGTGTCTGTGTTATTTCTTTTCCGCATCATATTTTTATATAGTTGAAATAGTACAGGTTATGTGTTTTTCAATCGATTAGAATATCCGACCTATTGGTTATTGATTAAAATCGATTGACACTTGGATATTGGTCTTTGGTACCATCCAAGTTATCTCTCTTTGATTAGACTCATGAATCATATTTTCTTGAGTAAATCAAATCGAGAGATTGAGATAATAACTCCTTGAGATATTTTCTATTGATTGAGTCTAGTTGATTCTCTAGAAAGAAACTCGGAGTTGTCCATACAGATTGATAATCGAAATATTGGGTGAGGTTGTTAGACCCCCGCTTTTTCAATTGGTATCAGAGTGGGGAAACACGTTCAAGACTTCATAAGTCTGTATTTTTAAGCGATCTGTATCTATGGATAGAGGTGCTATCTCAATAAACTTACCACCAGTCTTCGATGACACTAATTACTTATGGTGGAAAATTGCTATGTGCGCTTTTCTTCAAGCACGTGATTTCCAATCATGGGTATATGTTGTTAATGGCTATAATGCTCCCGTTGATGCAATTGGAGATGTAAAATGTTCCAAAGAATATTGCAGAATACACTCATGCAGAGATTCTTGTTGCAAAGCAAAACTCCGACGGTTTGAATGCAATTATACATGCTGATGAGTGCCAAATATTGCATATTCATACACCTCTTCATTGGCACTTAACTCATCTTTCGCGCTTCAAAGTCATATATTATCCCAAATTCTGCATTCTTACCATCTTCAAGAATAAATATTTGTATTAATTAATTTTGTGTTTTTAAGTACTAAATAAAGCTTGGAAGAATTGAGAAGACAAAAGAGAAGAAAGTTGGAAGCGTTACAAACATCTCGCAAGATCGGTGGCAACTTTGTTTACAAATTCATGGGATTAAACAACCCATGATCCAAAACCCAAGACCCAAATCCATTTCCACCTCACCCCCATTGGATTCTTTCCAAAACATCCACCTCACCCCCATTGGATTCTTTCCAAAACATCCACCTCACCCCCATTGTATTCCATTCTATCCATCAATTAAGAAAACATGTTGTGTTTAATTGTTGAGTGGTTGCTACAGTAAATTTTGAATCCCAAGTGTGAGAGAATTTTTGTGTATAAATACAGAGGGTTGTTGTGTTGAAAACTCATCCAAGAATAGCTTGTTCATGTTAGTTTATCAAATTTCAATTTTGTTGTAATGTTCTTCATGTTCTAATTTCATTTGCTAGGGTTTAGATGAAGCCGTAACTCATTGGTATGTATTCATATCTTGTATCTTGTTCTTGAAAGTTTAGAATTGTTTAAAGATATAATTTAATCCAAGTTTTTCAACATCTTTCTCTCACAATGTATGCCATGTATCCATTGTAGTTAGAATATCTCTATGTTGATTATGCTACAACTCATGCTTAACCAAACATTGATCCTCAGATTAGTTGTGCTTTAATTAGACAGTTAATGCTTTGGAGAAATACTTTAGTTGTGATTAAATTATCCATTGGAGAAACACCTTAGATATACGGTAGACTTGAATCTGCTGTGAGGACAAGAATAATATTACAAGTTGAATGCATATCATAGGTTATTGGTGGATTTGAATACCCTAGTATCCATATTATCATTGTTTACATATCTTGTTATTTGCATCTTTTACTTTTATTATTTCAGTCACTTGAAAATCATATCGTCAGTATCGACAAAATCAAACCCCTTTTGGTTACTCTGAATCGGGATTTAGAATCAACTTCTACACTCTCCAAGTCTCTGTGGTTCGACCTGTGCTTTCCCTGTGTTTCTTGTCGACACTGTGCACTTGCAGTTTATACATAGAAGTAGGTATCTTTCTGAGCCTACCAAGTTTTTGGCTCCGTTGCCGGGGACTCGGTAGTGGTGTAGTTCATTTTTCATCTCTTGTCACTATTCATTTTTCATCTCCTGGAACTGTTCACATATTACTGTTCAAAGCACTAAAGGACACTAAATTACTTGATAAAAGTAAAAAAGTATATATCTATGAAGATGATCACTCTGAGACAAATTCATCAGATGAAGATCTTGACAAATCAGTGTCAATGATCACAAGACAGTTTAGGGATCTTCTATTGAAGAGAAGTAAACGGTTCTCCAGAGATAATCCTGAGGCATCAGTCAAACCTAATAATCGCGTTCCTCCTAAAAACAGGGATATTTATGAAATTGATGATGAGGATATGCCTCGGTGCTTTAAGTGTAAGGGATTTGGTCATTTTGCAAACGAGTGTCCAAATCGTAGAAAATACACTGCGAACAAAGGTCTTGCATCAACTCTTGATGAAATGTATGACAGCTATGACTCTAATGAAGATGTGAAATCAAGTGTTGCACTTCTTGGTGAAAATATTGCTTTTGATAATTGTAGCAATACACATATCAATTTTGATATTCTTTCAGAAGATAATCCAACCATTCTGGAAGAAGAAGTTAACCCTTTTCTTGGAAACACTGTTTATAATGTCTCAAGATCCACTTTGTGCCTAGCTGCGTGCACAATTCATAAGCCTGATTATTATCCAAGTGTGACATGCTCATATTGTTCATTAAAAGGACATGAACTCTCAAGGTGTTACAAATTCAAACACAAACAAAGACACGTCAACAAACTTCAACGAAGAGCAAATCATTTAGCAAGAAAGATCAAACTTGCTCAGAAGACCGCAGAGGTATGTAAGATTTTATCTTCGTCTAAGAAGTTAGTTTCCAAGGAAAAATCAAGACTATTTGAAAAGAAAATATGGTCAAACCATTTTGATAGACATAGGTTTGTGGATTCCTCTCAAGAGGAAATTGGTGGACAAATTGTTGTTCACCACATCACAACTTAATTGTGTTGTGTCTAAAATCTTGTCTCATGTGCCTGATCAAAAGAGACAATGATTTTGTACCTCTCATGCTTTAGGAAAAGTTTTGTTTCTTCTTTTCTTAGTTGTGTCTTATTTTTGTCTATCAACCAAAAGAAAAAGGGTATTATCGACAACTTTACTCTTGATAGGGATAAGAGTTGATCGTCCACGAACCTGTTTTAGGTTTCAAACCCTACATTCCTTTTCCTTCTCTAAAACCTCTCTTTATCTTAAGACTACTTGTTGAGCTAATTGTGAATTCCTATCACAAACCCATATGCTTATGGACGCTCCAAGAATGATGTCTTCTGATGAAAAACAAGGTAATGTGATTGTTAAGCCATCAATCATGAAGGAAAAATTAAAATCTCCATTTCCTCCAACCTTGAAAAGAAAAAGAAGGAATATGAGGAAGCCAAGAGCTGTTCCTTCAAATTCTCAGAAGTTTTCTGATGTTCTTGATGTGTTGAAGGAGCTGTAAAAGGAGATTCAACAAATAAAGACTTTTGTGTACAAGACTCATGAGATTCAGAAGGCCTTGGTTCAACAACAACAACCAAGAAGGTTCATCGATATAAACTCCTTCCTCAATGAACCTTATGTTCCCATGGTTGTTGACGACAAGGAGTTCGGGGACGATAATGAATTCTTCAAAGGTCTTAATCTCAAGTAAATCTTCTATTATTTCTCTTTTATTTAGAAGAATAACTAGTATGGATGGGGAAAAACGATCTGCTGGTTTTTAAGGGATTGAGGAGACGACCGGACGGAGGAGGTTCCTCGAACCAGGAAAAATTCTAATCCTCACACAGATGCACCGCTGCAAAGGGGGTGCTTAGATTCGAGAGATCAATCTGTAGTACTCCGGCATAAATCGAGACAACGACCGTTCCAGAGTAAATTCGGTCACAAGAGAGGATGGGTTGATCTGTAGGAGGGAAGCTGAGAAATGTGTGGAATCGATGGTGATTCAAGGATTATGGGTGTGTGAATTCTGAATATGATAAGTTCTGAATGATTGAAGTTAAACGATTGTGAAGAAATTGCTCAATTGATGAGTTTGATGATCTCATGTTGTCGAAAAGATGTGAGATTCTTACTCTGAGTATTCTATGTATTCGTTCTGTTTTCAATTCTCTCTGCCTTCAATCTTGATTTAGGAACTTATTTATATTGCTGGAATTGTAGACACCATGATCCCATGAAGTGTGCCAGTTAATGGAATCAAGGAGTGGAGAGGTGGATATCGTGTTCGAAACCGGTTGTCCAACGTGTAAAGACTCGGTCGACCTTCCACCCACTACCTCATGAATTCCTTCAACTGATTGCACGACTTGCTCACATTCCATAGTGTGTTTGAACACACGTGCCATAGACCGCCATACCAAAACCCTAAGTGATATCCCCCCAAGTGACACGATTTATCGTCTCGTGGTTTGTTAGTCAATTGATGATTTCGTGGTTTGATGGGACAATGAGTCCACGTGGTTGCTGAGTCGAACAAGATATTCTGGAACCACCCACGAATTGAACGTGTCATGAGACATAGGTATAATTCTTATGATGAAGTGAGCAAGTATTGCTCATTCGATGGATTGTTGAATATTGGTAGATTGTTGAACCAATATTCCTTAACTCAGGCAAATATTGATCATCTAAGCAAGTGTTGCTCTCGTGATGATTTGTTGAATATTCGACCATCTGAGCATGTGTTGCTCATGAACGATTGGCCGTGTGCCAAGAATATTAATTAAAGTGCTGGTCGTTGAACCTAGCATAATTAATAAAATTCATGACCATGAGGTCACCGTAGAATTATTAATATTAATTCATGACCATGAGGTCGTCGTAGAATTATTAAGGTTAGAGTCTGGAAGCATGTTCCTTGAACTCAGAAACCCTAATTTAACCGATTGACGATCAATTCATGGTAAGAAGTTTTAAACATGGGACATATGAGGAGCATCTACATGAGATCATGGATCAACCATGTAGTGTCCATATGCTCACGTGAGCAAATATGATGAATTCACGAAGAGTTCATGATTTGTTGGTGAAAGAATGATTAAATGCTGGTTCAATCATTATTCAAAATGCTCGTCTGAGACTTAGGTGTGAAAACCTAATTAATTATGGGAGAGTGATGGACCGACCATAGAGTCATGGAGCCGGCCATGGGTTGTCCCATGACCGTCTGATGGTCACTTCATGAAAAATCCAAAGTGTTTGGAAGTTTTGGACCTAATACGAGCAATTGTGCAAATTAGGTCAAAACTATGAAAATCGATGGGATTGGCTTCCGTGAGCCGAAGAGCTAATCTTGGTCAGTCAAGATAATGTGCTCGTGTCTCTAAGGTGTCCGCGTCTCAGCCTTGAGAATTTTGATATTTTCTGGTGCACGTTTGAGCGACCATTTGAGAAAATATGACAAAATCAGAGTTTTTGATAAAACCGTCAAAACTTCATCGGATGAAGGAAAATAATGAAAAGTGAGGGAATCATGAAGTGTGGACCGGTCACAGTGATCACGTGACCAACTGTTGGTCGCTTGAGCAACCCCCAAACCCTAATTAACGTCCTTTACTAGAATTGATGTAGAATTCTCATACGGACACGGATTTTGATGGTCCGCCCCTTCATTCCATACGGAAAAGAATTTCCTATCTCCTACCGCAGGAGGTTTTAGGTTTTGAGCTCGTTCGGGAGGTGAAAACACCCGAAAGTAAAATTCAGGAAATATTTAAGGGGTCGGTCCCACGATAAAACGAAGGAGTTTTGTTAAAATCAAGGAGTTTCCATGAGACGAAGGAAACACCATGAGACAATGGAAAATATTTATAAAATAAGGAATTGTGAGACTGGGACGCCGGTGGTCAAAGCACGGTCGGCCAGTTATGACCACGGTCCTATGGTGTCTCTTCCTTAGTTTTACATATTTTGATGATGAAGGATTCATGAATTTTGAGAAATTTGATAAATTTAGAATGTTTTCATGAATTGAAGGAGTTTCCATGAGTTCATGGTCTTTGAAAAATATCAAAATAATAAAATTCGGCCGTGTGGGACCATGGAGGCGTGACCGACCGGTCATGACCTAATCCCACGAATTTTAATAATTTTTTTAAAATAATTTTCGGGTATTTTTTGATGATTTGAAGGAATTTTGAGAAAAATACCATGAAATCAAGGAAAAATAAGATAATTAATAATGAAATAAATAAAACAGGGCATGGCCGGCCGGCCAAGGCCTGGTCCCACGAGTTTTCATAATTTATTTTATTTTATTATTATTTTTGATGATTTAAAGGAATTTTTTGAGGAAAAAATACCATGAAATCAAGGAGTTTTTTCATGAAATTAGAGAATAATAATAATAATAATAAAATAATAAGGACCGTGAGGTGTGGGCCGGCTGGGACCAAGGCATGGCCGGTCGGCCAATGGTCACGCCCCACACACTCTCCTTAATTATTTTTTGACGGACTCATAGAAGTACCACGAATCCGAAGAATTTCCTCAAGACGGAGATTTGATCAAACGAGAGAATTTTATCAAATCATGAAAAATAATAAAAGTGTATTAAAAATATAGAATTAGCGTGAAACTGACCATGACACGATGAGTTTATCGTGTGTCCGTGTCCCAGCGCCTTGGTCAAATATTTTTAATTATTTATTATTTTCTTCCCTATTTTGCATAGGTTCATCGTTTCGTCGTATTTTGAAATACTCGTTCGTGCGGTGATTGTTAATGCATCATCATTGAATACACTTGCACCGTTTGAAACAGGGCTTACTCGAAGGTAGCTCCGATGCCCAGTCGTTAATTATTTATTACTAATTCATGAAATTCAATAGAGAATAATCCATGAAATGAGTAATAAAACGGATAGATGTTTACTGTTAATTCATAGGATCAGCTAAAGATTCGACTACGAACTCAGAACAATGAGTGATCGTTGCCATTCAATGGGATCGACGTTGATTCGACCATGGAGTAGGAGAAATGATATTGCCATTCCGTGGGATCGTCGTTGATTCGACCACAAAATCGGAGCAATGATATTGCCATTCCGTGGGATCGTCGTTGATTCGACCATGGGATCGGAGCAATGATATTGCCATTCCGTGGGATCGTCGTTGATTCGAACGCGGAATCAGAGCAATGATATTTCCATTCCGTGGGATCGTCGTTGATTCGACCACGTAATCGGAGCAATGATATTTCCATTCCGTGGGATCGTCGTTGATTCGACCACGGAATCAGAGCAATCTTATTGCCATTCCACTGGATCGTCGTTGATTCGACCATGGAATCGGAGCAATGAAGGGATAACTAACCTCATGGGTCTATGCCTAGCAGAATAAACTGACTACGATAGGAGCATTAATTATCCTGACATGACTTGTCGTTAAGCCATATCCTTTATATAGTCAGGTTAAACTCTTTGTTTGTTCCTGAAGACGATATTTCCTCGTAGAGCCGTCCATCCCGTGATACTATATAGAAATGACTGAAAGTATTCAGTATTCATGAGATTATGCCGTTTTCTAGACGTTGACTGCACATGTACATGTACTCTGAGAGAAAGCACTCTCCGTTGAGAATTCGATGAGAGACCCGTGTCTCAATACTCACATGCGATTGCTGAACCGATGGTCCGTACAATCATGAGTTTACGATTTTAGCCCTTGTTGAAGATCCACCATCTACAACTAGTGTCTTGGAATAGCCATTATTGTGATTACACATAGCTATGTCCAATGTTTTCATCTTCTTGTTTTTAGATTTTTTGGTTTAAAAATTCTAAGTTTGTTTGGAAGATGATGGTTGCAGTATTAATCTTTTGATTTTATATATTGTAGTATTTTGATGGGATATGTTGTTTACTTCCGTGAACTTGATTGTCCCATATTTTGTCAAAAGTAAAGTCGTTCGTGAATAGATATGCAAATATTGATAAAAGGATGAATAGACTTTGGACAAACACAAAAGTTAAGCCTATATTGTCAATTATTGATGTAAGATAGGTTAAAAAAAATGTGATTCAAGGATTATGTCTATTGTGTGTCATTGTGCAAATGGTGATGAAACATAGAATGAATCCTTGTGTTATCCACGGTATAAATCTTTATTGATCCATTTTTTATGTATTACCGTGAAGGCTCCATTGTGTATCTCATGTTGAGCAAGATACAACTAAGTCAATTTCTTATTAGCATGGTTGGTAGTTCCATGAGATGCTATATGTTTGAGCATTAAGAACTAAATTAATCAACTTGTGTGGTTATTTAGTTTGTATTCCATAAGTTTTCTTATGTTGAGTACATGAATGGTTAAGGTTGTCATGTCTTATGATAATCTTAGTCGGGGTTCCATAAACTCTTATATTGAGCCCAAATGAACTAAATCAATCATCTAGCATGGTTATTTAGTTATCACTCCGTAAGTTCTTCTCATGTTGAGCATGATCGACTAGGATGGTTATTTTATGATTAACTTAGTCATTGCTCCATAGATTTTGTTATGTCGAGTGAGGCCAATTGAATTGATTACTCTTGTAATTAGTTTTGTTGAGTATGAAAATTAAGATTATCTGCAAGTTTTCTTGTAATCAATCTAATTGATTTTTTTAAGTCTCCATAAGTTTACTTGTGTTGAGCATATTTAGTCAAATTAATCTTGGTTCGCTTTGGTTAGTTTGATTGAATATTTCTTGTTGGATTCCAAATTCATACTTGTATGTAATTTGTTGAGTCTAAATAAATCCTTCTTTTCTATTGAAATTAAGGTCGCTCTTGTTGTTCCCTTAGGGAATGACATATTATAGGGGAGAGTTCTTTTGAACTTGTGCTTAATTTCCAAATCTTTGTGGGGAGTGCGGCTGTGGAATATTATAGGGGTTATCTTGCGTCTTTATAAACTCCTTGATGAATGCATTTAGCTTCGGCTTTATGATTGCATCTAAACAAGATGATACATATTTACCTTTGGTCATGAAATGTCTCTTACGGAAATTGCATTAGGATCCCGTTCTTGTACCTTTGCCAATTTTATTGACAAAAAGGGGGAGAATTAATTATAGTTCACACTACAAATACATATGGTTTTCGAATCATTATGTAAGGGGGAGTGGTTTCCATGTGAGATGGAGTATTGACTAAGGGGGAGTAAAGTATCACCATAGTATTGTTGTTGAAGTTGTGATGCAATTGGACTTTGATGTTGTGTAATAATACTATGACACTGTATAACAATGATTGAGAATCGAAGCTTTTCTCATTGTTATAGCTACGGATTTTCAACAACGATGATGCTAAACTTACAACCTTTGGGATAATTGGACTACTGGGAAGTGACGAAGATTTCGAGTATTGTTGAAGATTAGACATGTGGAATAGTAGCTACAAAGTTTATTTATATATTTTTTGTATTCCATATGTATTAATAGTTTTGCCACTAAAATTGACAAATGAGGAGATTGTTAGAGCACTGCTCGGTCGAACTCGCATGCGTTGCTATCTCAAGCATGGTTGTCAATGTTGGTGATTAAAACTATTAAGTCTTGATTTATAGTCTACTATAGCTAAGGTCTCGGACTAGGATAGAAAGTGTAGTTGAGCTCAAGAACTCCATGGAAATCATCATACAAGACGAAGGACTACTCAAGGAACCAGTGGATCTTCATCGACTAAAAGGTATGTGGAGACTTGAACTTATCTATCACTCAAAAGTCTATCTACTCTATCTCCTATCTTGAGACAAAAGTCATTTTACTATATAGACTAAAGATATACACATGTGACATTTCGAGCTGAGTATATCTCGCTTATCTATTTCTCGAAATGTGTGTTGGTAAATCTTTCGCTTTATCCAAGTTCATTTTTGCCTAGTGACGAAAGTCATGTTATGTTTTAATCACTTTGGAAATTGCTCTGACGAAAACTAGTTCGTGAATAACAACTATATGACGTCCTCTGAGAATGTTTCAATGATTGAAATGAGAGTTTAGACAATATAACCATTGGGGGATATAAACGTTGTTGGGGTAACACATATATGTATAAGTCCTTATGCACTTGAACAGAAGTTTGCGAACTTTGTTGATCAAGTGAAAACCGAAACTTGAGCAGTCAACCCAGTCCGCGAACGCAGTCCGCGAACGTGCGTAGTTCTCGAACCCGAGAATTTCTGATGGAGTTGTAGCTCGATTTCAGACCACGAACTGACGGAAGTTCTCGAACCCAAGAATTTCTGCTGGAGTTTGTGAACTCCAACCGGTTACTTGAGTCCGCGAACTTGAGTGGTTATGTCTAAAAACGATGTTCGTGAACTTATCTAAATTACCTAAGGAATTCTATTGCAAACTGTGGCTTTAAATTTCATGAATTAATTCGAGTGAATCACATCGTTTTTTCTTCAATTATGTCTTGTGTAGTACATAATATATCATATCAATTGAACAACTCTCTAACTAGTTCATTTGAGTCATTTGGACTAGTTATGGTGAAGAAGAATATGGTTGATATGAAAGTTATCATTTGGCTAACCATTTGGTTGACTAATATTGAACCAACTATTGTACACGTTTGGGTACGGTTACACAAACCCAAATTCGTCAAGTACATGTGTGTATGGCAAGCTAAGTTTTCGATCTAACGGTTGCGAGATATTAGATTGTATCTAATCAGGTTTTCATCTAACGGTGAATATTGAATGCTCTGTCACTAAGCTAACATTGATTGCAAACCCTGATTTGAAAGATTATATAAGGGAGAACTAGCAATTGGTAAACCTAATCCCCACAAATTATGTGTGATACTAGTTTGCTAAGTTAGAGTCGATTCTCCTTTAACCTTTGGTTTTCTTCTTCTAAAACCAGGTTAACGACTTAAAGACTTCATTGGGATTGTGTGAAGCCAAACCGATACTACTTTTCTTGTAGTTGTGTGATCTGATATTGTTGTTTCTATCGTACGAGTACAATTGTAATAATTGGCTTGAGATTTCTATCTCCGATAGGCAAGATATAAAAGTAATCATCAACATCTTCGTCTCATCGTTTGTGATTCCACAATATCGTTTTTCGCTGCGTCGATTAAGACTATTGTGAGGTGATTGATAAAACTGAGCTGTTCTTCGGGAATATAAGTTTAGTTTTATTGATTGGTTCCTGTTCACCTTGATTTATCAAAATACGGAACAAAAATCATAGGTTAATTCGTGGGAGAAGAATTTATCTATCTTGTAGACTTTTCTATGTGAGACAGATTTGTTAGCAAAAGTCTTCGACTTTGGGTCGTAGCAACTCTTGGTTGTGGGTGAGATCAGCTAAGGGAATCAAGTGCGCAGTATCATGCTGGGATCAGAGGCGTAAGAGCATAATTGTACCTTGGATCAGTGTGAGATTGATTGGGGTTCAACTACAGTCCAGACCGAATTTAATTGGAGTAGGCTAGTGTCTGTAGCGGCTTAATACAGTGTATGTTTAATATGGACTAGGTCCCGGGGTTTTTCTGCATTTGCGGTTTCCTCGTTAACAAAATTCTGGTGTCTGTGTTATTTCTTTTCCGCATTATATTTTTATATAGTTGAAATAATACAGGTTATGTGTTTTTCAATCGATTAGAATATCCGACCTATTGGTTGTTGATTAAAATCGATTGACACTTGGATATTGGTCTTTGGTACCATCCAAGTTATCCCTCTTTGATTAGACTCGCGAATCATATTTGCTTGAGTAAATCAAATCGAGAGATTGAGTTAATAACTCCTTGAGATATTTTCTATTGATCGAGTTTAGTTGATTCTCTAGAAAACAACTCGGAGTTATCCATACAGATTGCTATCGAAATATTGGGTGAGGTTGTTAGACCCCCGCTTTTTCAATAACGGTTTACCTCCAAAGATTAGGAGAAAGAGTTTTAACCGAAAACAACGTTCATTTAATGAGCTCAAGGCTCATACTTGTGCTAATTAATCACAAGGTTGAAATCTCACTCACAAAAATTCCTGGTTGAGTGAGATATATTCAGGTATACTTTTGTCAAAATTTCTTTTTGTTTAGTTGAGCTATTTTCTATCGTCCGCAGACAATTTTGCTTAAGTATTGTTTGTATCTAAAAAAAAAAAAAAGTTCTTTGTTTTTTTTTTCCTTCAAAGAAGTTTTCGTTGCAACTAAGTTGCCTGCTACTTTTTGTGCTCTAAATTGTTTCTCTATGCAGCTATAAAATTTAGTGAGCCAAAAAATTGTGAAAATATTCACATCGCAAAAATTATGTCGTGCCGAAAAAGTATGACCCATGTGTGTGTTTTTTGGGTCAAATTGTATTTGTATGGGTACCCGTTACTTAAACGAATCAATTTTGGAAACCCTAAAAGTTACCTTCCCTAAGAAACCATTTAAATACCTTGAGTCACGTACGCATACTCTGGGTTATTTTGTGTTGGGTCAAGAATGTCTTCTTCTTCAGTTTCACGCTCTGGTGATTTTGCAAGAGGTTTTCTTGATAAAG
This sequence comes from Papaver bracteatum, assembly GCA_023529315.1. Classification (NCBI taxonomy): domain Eukaryota; kingdom Viridiplantae; phylum Streptophyta; class Magnoliopsida; order Ranunculales; family Papaveraceae; genus Papaver; species Papaver bracteatum. Next base: position 1,308,099 of record JAJJWX010000566.1, on the reverse strand, counting down.
GTATTGGTTTCGTGTAGCGCCCCCAAGCTAGCAGCTGACTAATCCAAAAGATTAACTATAACATTGTAGCGCTAACGATCTAAAACATCTAATTAAACACTAAGAAAGAAGTTCTAAACAAAGATTAACCCAAATCTAAACCCTCTCTGAAATAACAAGAACTCCTCTCAGATGATACATATTTAATAATGAGTTGATTTACAAATAGAATATAAACACAAAATAAACATAGAGGAAGCTAACCAACTAACGAAACCAACTCCTCGAAGGCTTTCATCACCACGTGTACATCTTGATTTGTCTCTGAAACTGAAAGTGGGAATGGGTGAGCACATCATTCCGAAGGGTGCCCAGTAGAAATAACAACTACCTTTCAAGTAATCATTAAAATGATTTAAAGACAATGCAGGTTTTACTAAAACCGATAAAACACGAAAAACATATTAAAATAATAGTAATAAATAAAATATAAAGTTCTACCAACCAATAAACCGGCACACATTCACAACATAAATAGTAGTTGAGCGACGTCTTCCTTCGGAGTAGCAAGGCATGACTGTTGCGGATTCTTCAATGATCATTAAAGCGCCCATGAGGTTTCCGTCCTCAAGTCATAAACGATATGTACCTTACCAGTACCTTATTCTACGCGCACTCTACATAGCAAGTATCCAAAGAGATCTAATGGTAATAACATTATATCCGACCGAAGTCCTTACACAGTGGAGAGCCCGAAATCCGCCCACGTGTAAATCCAACAATCTTATATAATATTCTCAACATCATTCTCTTTAAACACCAAAACATAATATAATAGCTTTTGAAAGTAATTTAAAAGAACAATAAACATTTATGTATGAGACATGCGTTGCCCGTACAGAAATAGGGAAAGTAATATTCGCTAACATGAGTACATACCTAATACTTTATTAGTTGGCAGCAATTTTCACTCCTCTAGCGCATAAATATAGATATAACTTTTGGGCAACCACATCACACACCAATCAAAGGGAAAAGGTTTCCTTTCATGCTAACAATAAATAAAGATTGTAACCACTTTCCATTCAATGGAAAGAATCACTTTTGAAATTAAGTAAATACTCCCAAAATACAAATATTAGTTGTTTCTAAAGATCCAATCCCATCCCAAAATGTAAAAGAAAACTAATTTGTATTACACACAGATAATACATGCATACACCATCATATAGTAACAAAGATATGCATGGATTTCACAAAAGATAGATTTGTAAAACAATAATGAATACAAGAGAGTTCGTTATCGATTCCCACCTATTTTGATGGCAAGCCTCGCATACCTCAAGATGTTCAATCCACTGGATCATCCTTTGAATCGATCGTTGTTAATAATGACTAACTGTTAATCACACAATCATTCTAAAGATTAGCCAAAAGGCTCATAACACATTTGTATACAAATCTCTAGTTATAAAATAAATGAACTATATAATGGTTCTAAGCCCATTTATGGTTCTACATCATTTAACTATCTAACTTTAGCACATCTAAGGTTTACTAATTCAATTAGGTTGGTTCTAAAGTCCATTAGAAAAGTCTTCAGAATATATATAACTTTGTAGAAGGGATTAAAGGTCAATTCAGACCATAAAGGGTCCAAACAATCAAGTAGGAAAACTAACTCTAAGCCCAAGTCCATTAACCCGGCCCATAAACTTAAGGCCCGTTCCACCTGGGTCAACTAATAGTCTTTAACGGTCAATGGGGTCAATTAATAGTCAACGTCAAATGGTCAAAGTCAAATGTTCAAATCCAAATTGGTCAACTGAGTCAACTAGGGTCAAGATATGGAACTCGGTGAGTCAAAACGATTCAACTCACTCAGATATCTGAGTCAGGGTAATCTAAGTCAGTCAGGTTCTAACGGAGATGAAAATCTCAAGGCCAAATCCGTTGCACTGGCCAGAGCCATTGCTCAGGCCAAAGAACACCAATGCACAGTCACTGTGCAACACCTAACCTACCAAAACTAAAATGATGCAATACAAAACAAGCCAAACTCAAAATAACTTCTACTCCTTTAATAAATCAGTTCAATCTAAACAACATCTAAACCCCCATTACAACACTAACACTCCCTGCAACTCCACTGCCACTGTTTACCTCCATAGCCATACTATTGATCCTACAATAATCTCATTAAGCTCTTCTTTAATCTTAATTTCAGTAACCAGTCCATTCTACTCATTGTCATTTCAAGCTACAACAACCAACATCTTACTACTCTTCTTCCCATCCTTGAATAGAGACATTGACACTTACTGAATATCCACCTGATACATGACTTGGCCACCTTCCTTGCTCTCAACTGAAGGTACAAACCCAACTCATTATCTTGCCATACTTAGCAATGTCGACACCGCTGCAACTTCATTTCCATCTCTTCACCAACAACAACGGCAGCCAATTCCAACACCATGATCTCATGTATTCAACTAACCATAGTCCTTCTCTGAAACAACAATTGAACTTCATACAAACCATTATCCCAGTTCCACAACTTTTCTACAAACTACCAACACCACCAGTTCATCATAACTTTTCCTCCACTGTAGTTTCACATACACAACTTCATCTGCACCACTGCTGCTACATATCACCAGCACCAGTTCATAACATTCACCTTCGTTATCATTATCACAATTCAAAAAAACTCAGCAATCATTTCAGCATCAAAACAAACCTCACTTTAATCTCTTCATTTCCTGTAACTTGAGTTTCATTAACTTCATTACAACCAATCACTCCACCATCTCAGTCTTCAGATACACACCACACCTCCTAATCAGCACAACCAGCACTACCAACATAACTTCATCAACTGCAACTCAACACAACACCACTAGACTTCACCTGCAACTATCACAGTTCACCTCCAATCCTTTTCAACAGCACCACAACCATTACCAACTTATCTGACCAGCCAATAACCAGTTCTCTCCATTTTCTGATCATAGAACCCTAATTATAAATCACCAATATCAATCCCAACTCACCAATACAACTTCCTCCCAAAACCATTCAATTTAAACCCTAGTTCTACTTAATCTTTTCAAATCCCTAAATCAATAACCCCAATTCATCCATCACTGCTCAGTTCATCAACTTCATCTGAACTACCCGATTTAGGAACCCTAATTCATCAACTTCAATTCATCTAAACCCTAATCCAAACTCAATTTCCTAATGAAAATAAAATCAAACCTTACACAATCCTTTATACCCTAATTAACAGCAAACCCATAAAATATAACACCAAAATAATCTCAATTTCATAAAGAAATTCAATAAATTGGAAACCCTAATTTAAAACCCTGATTTACCTTTTCCGTTAAGTCTTGAATTTGATTCATCACCAGAACAACTTCAAAAATTCAATTAAACCTCCGTCAACTAAACTCAATTCTCAATTCTTCCTAAACATAACGAAATCAACTTGAATTAAAACTACTAGAAACCCTAGCTTCAATTTGTTAGGGTCCTTGACCAAACACTAGTTAGAACACATCAAGAAGAACAAGAACCCTAGATAAAACCCTTTGAGTTGGGGTTTAGCCACCTCTGCGTAAGATTAAGAGAAGAAGAATTGAATAAACTGAGTTGTATTAATTAGTTGTGTTTGATACAATTCTCAAGCAAGTATTTAAAGTAAACTGAATTACTTGATAAGCAAGCAAAAGCTATTAATAAGAAGTTGTACGTAACTAGGAAACTATGTAAACTAATAAGCTAAGAAATAAGAGTGTTGGGTTGGTGTCGCAAAATTCCAACCCTCTTGAAAAAATGGCTTGTCCTCAAGCCTCAATATCCGGAAAACGCAAAATAATATCATCTGCATCTTCCCACGTAGCCTCCTCTGGTGAATGATCCTTCCATTGAATTAACCATTTCATGCCAGCTTTATTATATTTTTTGAACATCTTCCTGTCCAATATAGCTTCTGGTTCCCACTTTTCATAATCAACCACAGTAGGTAACTCTGGTTGAATAATAACATAAGCACCGAGTTTAAGTTTCAATTGGGAAACGTGAAAAACTTGATGAATACGGCTTTCAGCAGGCAATTCCAACTTATATGCAACTTTCCCTATTCTTGCAATGACTTTAAAAGGTCCATAGAACCTAGGAGATAGTTTAGAATAAGTTTGATTAGCCACTGTAGATTGTCTATAGGGTTGTAGACGAATAAACACCCAGTCATTTACTGCAAAACTCCTTTCCGTCCTGTGAGTATCAGTATAAGACTTCATTCTTGCCTGAGCAGATTCCATATGGAATTTAAGTAATTTAAGTATATGGTCTCGGGCTCTTAAGTTGATATCAACAGCATGAACTGAAGTAGTGCCAGGCAAGTAGCTGGAAATTGTTGGTGGAGATCTACTATATACATCCTCATAAGGGGACATATGAATAGCTGAATGATGACTGGTATTATACCACCACTCAGCCCAAGGCAACCATTTGCTCCACTCTGAAGGCTTAACGCTAGCAAAACATCGTAAAAAACATTCAAGAGTACGATTTGTTACCTCCGTATGGCCATCTGTTTGTGGATGATATGCTGAGTTGCGACATAGTTGAGTTTTTTGCAAAGCAAAATATGATTCCCAAAATTGACTCATAAAAATAGGGTCTCGATCACTGATGATTGTTCTTGGAATTCCGTGTAAGCGAACAACTTCTTGAACAAAAATTTCGGCAATACTAGCAGCAGAATAAGGATGTATCAATGCTATAAAATGTGCATATTTTGAAAGCCTGTCAACAACCACTAAAATTGAAGTTTTTCGATAAGATTGTGGAAAACCATTAATAAAATCCATTGAGATATCCATCCAAATATCAGCAGGGATTGGAAGTGGCTGTAGCAATCCTGGTGGAGGTATAGCTTCAGACTTATGTCGTTGACAAGTATCACAATGATAAATGAATGTTTTAACTGAATATTTTAATCCTTTCCAATGAAAATTTTGTTGAATGCACTTGTAAGTACGAAAGTATCCATAATTCCCTCCCAATGGTGTAGAATGTAACTCATGTAAAAAATTTGTGCACCACTCAGATGTATGAGACACAATAATTCTTCCTTTGTAATGCAAAACGTCATCATTGTAGGAGTAATGGGGTTTGGAGGCAGGATTGGTGCGCAATAACTCAATGAGATTTCTCAATTCAGGATCATTGTTGGTATCCTGAATAATTTTAGTAACACCAGAGAAAATTGGGGTAGAAATAGCATAAGATTGAAAACTCACATTTCGTGATAATGCATCAGCAGCAATATTCTCTTTCCCTTTTCTAAATATTATCTCATAATCATACCCCAACAACTTAGATATCCATTTCTGTTGCTCCATAGAAGATATTCTTTGATCCAAAAAGTACTTCAAACTATGATGATCAGTGTAAATCTTAAAATGTCTACCAAGGAGATATGGCCTCCACTTTTGTACCGCAGATATTATGGCTAACATTTCCTTATCATAAATAGATAAGTTTAAGTTCTTACATGTTAAGCCATTGCTATAGTACACAATTGGTCTTCCAGACTGCATCAAAATGGCTCCCAATCCATTACCAGAAGCATCACATTCCAGATAAAAGTATTTTGAAAAATCTGGTAATATTAAAACTGGAGTAGTAGTAAGAGCTTATTGTAGTGCTCAAAAGGCAACAGTAGTTGTATCATTCCACACAAATGAGTCCTTTTTTAATAACTTAGTTAAGGGTGCACTGATCGTACCAAAATTCTTAAAGAACTTTCTGTAATAGCCTGCCAACCCAAGAAATCCTCTCAAGCTTTTAACTGTTGTTGGAATTTGCCAATCAAGAACACTTTGGATCTTATCATTGTCTACGGCCACTCCTTCAGAAGAGATAACATGGCCAAGGTAGCCAACCGTTGGCTGAGAAAAAGTGCACTTAGATTCTTTGACAGACAGTTGATGTTTACGTAGAAGCTCAAACATCATGGACAAGTGTTCCAAATTTTCTGTCATATTCTTACTGTAAATCAAAATGTCATCGGAAAAAACAAGAACAAACTTGCGCAAATAAGGCTTAAAAATGTCATTCATAAGACTCTGGAATGTAGCTGGTGCATTGGACAATCCAAACGGCATCACTAAAAACTCATAGTGACCCTCATGAGTTCTGAATGCAGTTTTTTGAATATCATGTTTGTAGAGACGAAGATCCAACTTAGTAAATATGATTGCACCATGAAGTCCATCTAATAATTCATCCACCATTATAATGGGAAATCTATCCTTAATTGTTATTTTGTTCAAAGCTCGATAATCAACACACATTATCCAAGACCCGTCTTTCTTACGCACCATCAGAACAGGAGAAGAAAATGGACTTGAACTAGAACGAATAAACCCAGCTTAGCGTAATTCAGAAACAATTTTTTTAATTTAATCCTTCTGAAAATGGGGATAACGATAAGGACGAACATTAACTGGGGCTGAACCTGGTACCAATGGAATTTTATGATCATGTAAGCGTGCGGGTGGCAAAGAAGTTAGAGGTTGAAAGACATCAACAAACGCAGATAGCAAGTTCTGAATTTCAGGTGGTACAGTCGGCATTGTACTTGAAGAAGTAGCTGGTGTAGAAAGATGTAGAAAAAGACCATAGTATTCACGAGCTAGTAGACGTTGCATGGGTACACTATCCAAAAGCATTACAATAGAAGAAGTATGACCACATAATTGTATGTGATTGCCATTAATATTGAAACCCATGACTAGTTTGTCAAAATCCCAAGAAATGATGCCTAAAGTTCTTAACCATTGTACTCCTAACATAGTATCACATCCACTGATAGGTAAAACATGAAAATCAGTAATGAAAGAATAATTTTGCATTGTAATGGGAACATAAACACAAACTTCCAATGTATTAATCCGAACACCATCACCAACCGTAACAAAAAATTCAGTATCCTTTTGCAAAGAATATCCACATTGTTTAGATAATGTAGGATGGATAAAATTATGAGTGGCACCAGAATTAATTAAAATAGTAAGAGGTTGAGCTTTAGAAACACCTTGAATACGCGTAGTTCTAGGGAAAGAATAACCCATAAGAGAATGAAACGAAATAGCAGCGTCAGAAGTATTATCAGTAAGATCGATAGTCTCTTCATCCTCAATTGCAGTATCAGAGATAACTATCTCTGGAGCTCCCTCTAAGATTAACAATCTCGGTTTCTCACACAGATGACCAGGAGTGAATAATTTATCACAGTTGAAACAGAGTCCTTTTTCTTGTTTCTCCTTTTGCTCTTCCCAAGTAAGTTGTTTATCTCCAGCAGGTAAAGGGTTTCATCTAAACTGAGTAGTGGAAGGAACAGTTGAAGAATGTAACATAGGAGTACGATAAGGCTGTTTTGTTGTTGATAAAACCTCTTTATGATTTATGTCCTTAGTGAAAGCAACAGTTAAAGTTTGAGGTTCAAGTAACTTGACCATAGAACCAATCTCAGGTTTTAATGAATGAATAAAACAATTTACTAGATGATCCTCAGGTAAATCATTGACAAAGTTCAACAAACGTTCAAACTCAGGGATATGTTCTTTAACCGTACCTTTCTGTTTGATGGTACTAATTGCCATCCTTGCATCAACAAATTTTTCTAGAGAGAATCGAGCACGAACAAGGGAGCAAAACTCTGGCCAAGTGGTGACATTAACCGTAGTTCTTTTCCAGCGATACCATGCATTGGCATCACCCTTAAGATGTGAAGAAGCAATGGCTAGTTTCAAATGATCAGCAACCGCATGTAAGTGAAAATATTGATCCACACTAAAAATCCAATTATCCGGATTATCCCCGTCAAAGGTTGGAAACTTAAGACTAATAGAGATAGATCTAATAGTATTCTCATTACCACCAGGGGGAGGTGGTGGTGGAGGACCGTTATGGTGACCCTGCTGAGGAGAAATTTCTCTCATCACCGCACGTAAAGTGGTTCCAAAGGCTGCAGTTAGGGCTGCCGTCAAATCTGCAGTAAGGGTTTGGGAAAGTTCCTTGGTATGTTCAGATAAATCCAATTTCCTAAGAGCACGATCGTCTTCACGAAGCTGCCTTTCTTCAGATTTCTTCCATTCATGTGCTTCTTCATCATGAGTATGGTTGTTGTGAATGGTGGTGATGAGGGAATCAATTTTTGTTGCAACGCCGTCAATATTTTTCTGGAGGAGAGACAAATCTTCGGTATAGGTCATTGTATAAAAAAAATTTGGTAGAATTTAGAGGTTGATCTAAACCTGCTCTGAACCAGATGTTAGGGTCCTTGACCAAACACTAGTTAGAACACAGCAAGAAGAACAAGAATCCTAGATAAGACCCTTTGAGTTGGGGGTTATCCACCTCTGCGTAAGATTAAGAGAAGAAGAATTGAATAAACTGAGTTGTATTCGATACAATTCTCAGGCAAGTATTTAAAGTAAACTGAATTACTTGATAAGCAAGCAAAAGCTATTAATAAGAAGTTGTACGTAACTAGGAAACTATGTAAACTAATAAGCTAAGAAATAAGAGTGTTGGGTTGGTGTCGCAACACAATTCAGCATCAACATCACCTTCTTCATCTAATCATCTTGGATAATAAGGTCTACAAAAATTCTCATACAACTAAATACTCAATCCTCAGAGACTGAGATCGACAGAGAGACGGAGAAGAAGAGGATAGAAGAAAGAAAGAGAGAATGAAAAAGAGAATGAATTTCTCTTCGACATGAATTTTATGATAAGGCCAAAGAAAATTATTAAGGTGCCCAGGAAATAGATAAGGGCAGCCAGGCGGTTTATATGTAAAAAATGATTATTTTCCCTTCATAATAATCCAGTGATATCTTCTTCGTATGGTGTCTGAATGACATGTTCGAGCAGTCCATTCCGCGTACTTTCCGAGATCTATCTAGCGGTACTAGTTTTGAATCTAGATCGTTGCTAGATTAATTTCTATTAATTAACGTTCGTGTTAAACTAATCGAGTCATTATCGGCTTAATCGCCTCTTGACTGGTCTGATAGTGTTGACGTGCTCGAGGGTCCTTACATTTCGAGTCTAACAGGAGGAAGAAAAGAACCCTAGTAGGATATGATCATCCTAATGCCTCATGTTACTATGCCTATACATCTCTGGATGTTGAGAATGAGGATATGGTTTCTGTTACAGTGGTTCATGATTTTATTAAATACTTTGAGGATGCAAAACTGCAACTCGTTGATACTTTGAAGAATCTTGATGTGTCAAGAATTGAGTTGAAAAAGGTTACTTCTGACCTTGTTCACATAAAGACACATGTTAAAGAACTTCTCAATGAGGATATCTTCCCTGAAGAATCAGTGGATGTTGTTAATCACAATCTCAAATACCTCAAGGCTCGTGAGGATTCTGAGACGACTATATGACTTATGTTCGTGTTCAGATTTGGTGTTTTTGGAGTCTTTCTTGTTTCTTAGCTTGTCGATTTCTTTTTGTCTAGGAAACTTCTTATGAGAATTTATTCTTATGTTTTAAGAAAGATAACAAGGGTTTGGAATAGCCATTATTGTGAGTACACATAGCTATTTCCAACGATTTTCATCTTGCAATGTTTTTGGATTTATTTATTTAAATTCTAAAGTTTATTTGGAAGATGATTTTGCAGTATCAATCTTTATGGTTTTATATATTGCAACTCGTTATGGGATATGTATGTTTGCGTCCGTGAACCTTAATTGTCCCATACGTGGTCAAAAGTTAAGTCTTTCATATGTCGGTATGCAAGTATTGATAAAAGATTGAATGAGCTTTTGACATACAAAAGTTAAGCCTATTATGTCATTATGAAAATATTGATAGAAGATATGATGAACTTTTGTGTACAAAGATTATGTCTATTATACTTCATTATAGTGATGAAGATAAAATGAATCTTTGTTTATTCCGCAGTATTGATCTTCCCTGATCCATATTTTTATGTAAAATATTGTGCGGCTCCGTAAGTTTTCTTATGTGAGCATTTCCGATTAAATTAGTCATGGGTTCTCATGTGGTTAATTTAATTGAGATATTTTGGATACAAATTCATATTCTTATGTGATTTGTTAATGTCCAAAGAAATCCTTCTTTTCTTGTGAAAGTAAGATCACTCTTGTTGTTCTTTTGGGAATGACATTTTATGGGGGAGAGTTCTTTTTTGAACTTGTGCTTAATTGCCAAATCTTTGTGGGGAGTACGGTTGTGGAATATTATAGGGGTTATCTTGTATCTTTATAATCTCCTTAATGAATGCATTTAGTTTCGGATATATGATTGCATCGAAAACGTTGATATGTGCTTCTCTTTTGGTCATGAAGTATCTCTATGGAAAATCCATTAGGATCCCACTAATTTTCATACCTTTGCCAATTTTATTGACAAAAAGGGGAGAATTAATGTGTAGTTCACACTACAAATACATATGGTTTTTGGATCATTATGTAAGGGGGAGTGGTTTTCATGTGAGATGAAGTATTGACTAAGGGGTAGTGATACATATCACCATAATATTGTTTTCAAAGTTGTGATACAATTGAACTTTGATGTTGTATAATAATACTATGACACTATATAACAATGATTGAGAGCTATTATTTTCTCATTGTTATGGCTACGGATTTTCAACAACGATTATGATGAACTGAACATCTTTAGAATCATTGGAGTACTTGGAAGTGACGAAGATTTTGAGTAACATTGAAGAACCAAGGAAATCAAGCATTTGGATGAGAAGCTACAAAGTTTATTTATTTTATATTCCATATGTATTGATAGTTTTTTCGCTAAAATTGACAAAGGGGGAGACTGTTAGAGCACTACTCAGTCGAACTCGCAAGTCTTAGACTAGGATAGTAAGTGTAGTTGATCTCTAGACTCCATGACGTTCATCATGCAAAGACGAAGAACTACTCAAGGAACTTGTGGAACTTCATCGACAAAAAGTCATGTGGAGACTTGAACCTATCTATTACTCAAAAGTCGATCTATTTTATATCTTATCTTGATACAAAAGTCGTATTACTATATAGACTTCGATTATACACATTTGATATTTTGAGGCGAGTTTGTCTCTCTTATCTATTTCTCGGAATATGTGTTGGTAAGATTTCGCTTTGGCCAAGTTCATCTTTACTCGTGACAAAAGTCATGTTGAATATTTCAATAACTTGAAAATCGCTTTGATGAAAAATAATTTGTGAATAACAACTATATAACATCCTCTAAGAAAGTTTTAATGATTGATATGAGAGTTTAGAACATGTAACCATCTTTGGATATAAACATGGTGTGATCTCACATTTGTGTAAAATTCCAAAACCGGGAACCCAAAGTATGTGTACCCGTACGCGTAATGGCAGAAAGTTCACGTCCGTGAATTTATGCTAGAGTTTGAAAGTGAAAACAAAATCAATCAGGTTACTTAAATACGCGTACATGTGTGCATACTTAAGTAGTTTACTTTCTAAAATCGGATTGTTTATGAACTAAAATATTTATATATTAAGGAGTACAATCTTTGAAAACCGTGGCTATAATGTTCATGAATCGATTCGAGTGAATCAAAACCGATTTTGCTTCAATTGTTTCTTGTATAATTTTATACGATCTAAGCAATTGAACAACTCTCTAACTAGTTCATTTGAGTCATTTGAACTAGTTATGGTGAAGATGAATAAGGTTGATATGAAAGTGCTCATATGGCTAACCATTAGTTAACTATTGTTGAACCAACTTAGTGTACACGTTTAGGTATGGGTGCTCAAACCTAAATGAAGTTACATTTCATTTGTGTATAACAATTTAAGTTCAATCTAACGGTTCAAATATATGATCTTGAATCTAATCAAGTTTTTATTTAACGGTGAATATTGAATGCTTTGTTACCAAGGTAACTTAGATATTTGGTGACTATATAAAGGATAATTCTAGAAATTGGGAAACCTAATCCACACACCTCATATGTGATACTAGTTGTATAAGCTAGAGTCGATTTTCCTTTAACCTTAGGTTTCTCAGGAGACCCTGTAGGTTAACGACTTAAAGACTTCATTGGGATTGTGAAGCCAGACCCAACTATTTTCTCTGTAGTTGTGTGATCTGATCTTGCTGTTTCTATCGTGATTGAGTACAATCGTAATATTGGCTTGATATTTATATCTCCGATAGGCAAGATAGAAAAGTAGTCACAAACACCTTCGTCTCATCATTTGTGATTCCACAATATCTTGCTTCTCTAGTCGATTAAAATTATTCTGAGGTGATTGATATTTCTAGGATGTTCTTCGGGAATATAAGTCCGGTATATCAATTGGTTCCTATTCACCTTGATTTATCAAAAAACGAAACAAAACTCGTAGGTATTTCTGTGGGAGACATATTTATCTATTCCTATAGAATTTTCTGTGTGATACAGATTTTTTTATCAAGTCTTCGACTTTGGGTCGTGGCAACTCTTAGTTGTGGGTGAGATCAGCTAAGGGAATCAAGTTCGCAGTATCATGTTGGGATCAGAGACGTAAGGAGTGCAACTGTACCTTGAATCAGTGTGATATTAATTGGGGTTCAACTACAGTCCAGATCGAAGTTAGTTTGTAGTAGGCTAGTGTCTGTAGTGGCTTAATACAGTGTGGTGTTCAATCTGGACTAGGTCCCGGGGTTTTTCAACATTTGCGGTTTCCTCGTTAACAAAACTTCTGGTGTTTGTGTTATTTCTTTTCCGCATTATATTTTGTTATATAATTAAAATATCACAGGTTGTGCGTTGATTCTATCTATTGGTAAATCCAATCTTAGGTTGTTGATTGAAATTGATTGATTCTTGAACATTGGTCTTTGGTACCGTTCAAGTAATCTCTCTTATATTCAATTGGACTCGCAAATTATTATTTGTTGATTGCGGATTAAATTGAGTGATTGAGATATAACTCCTTGATATACTTTTTATAAGATTGAGTCTAACTGTCTAGTTGATTCTCTTGTAAGTATATTGGAGTTAGTCCATGCATATTGCTAAGCGAAATATTGGGTGAGGTTGTTAGACCCCCGCTTTTTTAATTCTTTCTTTTGAAACTAAACCATCCTTTCCATTAATATAATTGATAACACTATTCTCCATATCATTTTATTCAGCTATTTGTAATATTATTGTTGGATCAAGAGTATCCCTTTCCCCACTCATATTTATAACTATTTCTTCTTCAATCACATTATTTAGAGAACCAAACCTGCATGAAGTAATTTTAACAGCATCACTGGAATATTGAATTGTTTCAATTTGCTGACAAATTTTTATAACTAGAATGAAACAAATATTAAACTTGTCTCTATCCTTTGGAGGTATTTTTTGTGACACAGATTTTGGAGAATGTGCTCTTGATTGATGACTCTTTTCTTCCCCAGATACCTTACCAAAATCAAATTTATCCTGAGAAGACATTGTTTTGGAACCAAACATTGGAGAATTACTACTTGGTTGCTGATTATTGGCTTCCAATTGTGATGCATTGTTAATCCTGCATTCAGATTGTAGATGACCAACTATTTTGCAGTTATTGTAGAATTTAGGTAACTTAGTTAATAACACATCTTGCATAAAACCTCCAAATTTTGTTTTAGTTCAGAGTTTGCTTGGGACATTCTTTGCTAAATCAATATTAATCATAACTCTTGCATAAAAACCACTCTCATAGTTTAAGGTAGCTTCATCAACTTTAATGGGTTCACCCAAAGCTCTGCTGATAGTGAAAAGAGTTTTTTCATCCCAATACTCTAACCTCAGACCAGGATAATGAACCCAAATCATTGCAGATGATGTACGATGTGTTTTTGGACGAAAGTTAGGTATCCAATTACGAATCCATAAACTCTGATTAAGAACTTCCCATTTACCAGCTCTGATATAATTTTGATCGTACTCATTATCCAGTTTCATCGTGAAAAATCCTTTCCCTAATGGTATCATTTTACATTGACCCACTAATTTCCACTGAGTTTTCAGATTCAACACAGCTTCATAAAATTTCATACGAAGTAAATCGAGACGACCAATAAGAGAAAATCTCCAAGAATCACATATATCATCAGTACCATTCACAAGATCTATTGATGTACTTTCTTCAAAGGAATTAATAAGATCTACAACTGATGAATTCACTTCTAGATTCAAATTATCTTCCCATAAAACTTAAGATAAACTGCCCTAATTAAAACTGAAAACAAACACCTGAAGAATTATCTAACGCCAATCATTGAAGTTTAAGTAAGAAATCACATGAATTAACGATGAAGAACGCCGAATTGAAAAATAAAAAGTGAAAAAAAGGGATTGAGTTAGTCTCCGATTCGCAGAGCGCAATTCATTCAGATTCTTGCTCTTCTAGTGTTTTTCAAAAGAAGGTGCCCTCACGCAGGATTGAACTGCTTCAAATGTTCTTTCATCCTTTGTGATATTGATTGTACTATGTGATTTTTAAACTAAATTGGAGGTTTTTGTTAGTTGGTGGAACTTTGAGATTTGGGTTTCTGACTAATGGATGTTAGGATATGGATCTTAGCAAGTTACGACAAGTCTTTTACATTTAATTCTTTATTTCTCTTTTGATTTCTCACTTGTGGGTAGTGAGAACTCATCATATTTAAAGAAGTAACGGTGGTGGTGAAGTTTGTTTTTTTTTTAATTTGTAGTCATCGATGGAGGAGCCTACGTCGGTGATGGAGATGCATGTTTAGCAGATATGTATGAATTTTGTGTAGGTGATCTACGATGGTGTTTTTTTTATAGTGGTTCATGTGTAATAAGGGCATTCTAGTCTGAGTTTATAAATTATACTGATTGGAGATGCATGTGTTGGCAGATATGTATGAATTTTATGTAGGTGATCTACAATGGTGTTTTTTGATAGTGGTTCATGTGTAATAAGAGCAGTCTGGTCCGAGTTTATAGATTATACTGAATAGGTGCTAATCAATGAGTCGACTACAATTTATGCGCTCGTCGGATCCGGTAAGGATCTGGATGCTTACAATATTTATTCCATTCAAAAGTCATCTTTATAAGTCAAAATTCACTGACTGGTTCGCTAGTTCATAATTCAGATGTATGGCACCTCTCTTCTTCGGTGCAGCAAAAATACCTATGATTTTTTATTTTTTATTTTTTTAATAGGAAATGAGGGATTTTATAAATAAAATTTAAAGAGTTACATCAAGTTTCTCTTGTACGAGATCTTCCACCCATTGAGGTAGTGTATGAGACCAGAACATTGAGTTATGGCTGTTCCTAGCTTCTTTAGCTAAGAGATCAACCACCTCATTAGTCTCCCTAGGTAAATGACGACATACCCACTGATTGAAAGACCTAAGCAACTCCACATAATCAATAATAATGTTATTGGTAGTCCACTCAACACATCCTACTTTGCCATTTATTACATTTAGACAATCTCCTTCCAAGTAGATATCTATGAAACTTTGCTCCTTCGCCCATTTGATGACATCATAAGCAGCCAAAGCTTCAGCCTTCTCCGCATCCACAACTACTACTGGATGATATCTTGCGCCTCTACAGACTCATGTTCCATCAAAAGTCACGAACCCAGTATCCGTCATATTAGTCTCTTTACAAAAAGATGTATCAAAATTTATTTTAATGAAAGGTGGTACATGCAAAACCCATGGAATTACTGATCTATAGCTCTATAAGCTATCTTCATACTGAAAATCCCATTTCTTGCAGGTTGCCATCTAAGAATGTCCTCACCCTTTTCAGGAATTCGGATTCTACAAATATCTGTGACAGTCTGACTATCAAACAAGATATTCAATAGATCTACATTCCAGCATTTCCTATCTTGTATAATAAGTTGATCTACCGTATCCATATGATTAGACACAAACCTAGATGTTGGTGGATGATTCCAACCAGGAATCCAAATATCCTTCCAAATCAAAATGTTTTTCCCGTCACCAACCTCCCAGCAATAATGCTTCCTCACGTGCTCTAAACCTCTACAAATTCCTTTCCAAACCCATGATCCTTTGTTGTCATCAGCCGAGTGTAATGGGTTATGATCTGGAAAATATTTATCTCTCATAATTAGATATCAGATACTATCTGTCTCTGTTATCATCCTCCAAGCAATCTTAGCTAACAGGGCACTGTTAATTATTTCAGTTTTCCTAATACCTAGCCTCCAACCGCTTTAGATTTAGCAACAGTATCCCACTTAACAATATTAAGGCTTCTACCCTCGGTTTTCTTATTACACAAAAATTTTCTTTGAACACTATCAATTTTATCAGTCAGAACTTTCGGCATAGGGAAAACTGAAAGATGGTGAGAATCTAGAGAGCCTAAGACATGTTGAGTCAAAAATGTCCTACCAGATTGGTTAGCATACTTACCTTTCCACATAGAAAGTTGGTCCTTGAATCTGTCCATAAGATGCTTCAAAGTGGCCACTTTGTTTTTATGAATAAGTAATGGCACCCCAAGATATTTATCTTGTAATCCCATTCTCCGAATACCAAGAATACCTGCAATCTGATTCTTAATAGCATCATCAGTTTTTGGGCTAAAAGCAAGCCCTGATTTATCAAAATTTATAGACTGACCAGAGTATTTGCTAAATAACTTAATGATGTTATCTAAATTTTTTGCTCCAGCAACATTTGCTCTTGTAAACAAGATGCAATCGTCAGCAAAAAATAGATGGATAATGGAAGGACTGTTTTTTGTGACATTAATGCCCTGAATTTCTCCATTAATCTCAGCATTCACTAACAATCTAGAGAAAGACTCCATCCAAATTATAAACAGATAGGGTGACAAGGGGTCTCCCTGTCTAAGACCCCTTGTAGGATAAAAAACATCTCCTAGTGAACCATTTAGCAAAATCGAGGCAGAAACTGTGGAAATACATTCATAAATCATATCACAAAAGTGCTGATGGAATCCTAGTTTTTTAAGAATAGCTACAAGAAAAGACCACTCAATCCTATCAAACGCCTTTGACATGTCAAGTTTGACTGCCATAAGGCCTTTTTTAGCTCTACAATTCCTCATAGTGTGAACTAATTCATGAGCCAAGATTATATTATCTGTTATCTGTCTATTTGCTAGGAAAGCACCTTGATAAGGACTTATGAATTTATGCAACACCAACTTAATCCTACTGGCAAGAATCTTAGAAATTAGTTTATAAGTCACATTACTAAGGCTAATCGGCCTGAAATCGGATGCAATCTTAGGGATATCCGACTTTGGGATTAAACTAATGAAGCTACGATTCATTTGCTTTAATAAGTGTCTCGAGTGAAAGAAATCCTTCACCGTACTACATAAATCAGGACCAACAACATCCCACATTTTCTGATAAAAACCCGGAGGATACCCATCAGGGCCGGGGGCGAACTAGGGATGCATTTGAACTAAAAATATTTCTAATCTCATCATCAGTCAGAGACTGAATAAGGATGTCATTTTCAGTCACATTAATGCAAGAAGTGATATTATCCAAGAAATCATCTGGATTATCAGGATTAGTAGTTCTACTAATCTTAGAAAAATGTTCTTTAAGATTACTAGAAATACTATCTCTATCATTCAACCAAATACCTAAGCCATTATGATAAAGAGTATCTATCTGAGTTCTACGTCTCCTATATTTAACTTTAGGGATATTTTAACTTCGCCTTTGCGTTTGGTGCCTAACTTTGTCTAACTTTGAATTATGTGCCCAGTGGGTCCCAGTCAAACGGTTAACTTAACAGATGACCAGTTGACCGTCAAGAATTTAATTTTAATTTTAATTAATAAAAAAAATAATTAACGCCGTTAATTTAATTAATAATTTTCAATTCTCAAAATCCAATTCAAGGGATCATTAAAAGATAAATTGACTTCAAATTAACGCAAACACAAAATCATAGTCCCAATTCAGTGATTCAACCTTTTAATTGTTGTGTAAATTCGATCAGATTTGCCGCTTTCCAAATCAAATTTTGCTGCAAAAAACAGAGCTCTGTATCGGACTCACTGTGAAGAAGACGACCTGTTATGGTTGAGCCATAGATATGATTCAAGAGAACAAACCCATTTCTTTAAGAAAGTTGTGCAGCCATATCATCAACTCAGCTGCCGTTGTTGATCATCTATTCAATAACGAAACTCAAAACCCAAAAGATGATAAACTCTCTTAAGTTCTTACCCGAATCTCAAATTTCTTCCAAACCCCCTCAGCTGCTCAACTAGTTAAGCATGCAACATCCTTTAATTCCTACAATCCATTATCTCAATTTGAGTTCTGATTTAAAATCCTTCAATTTCAGCAGTACCAATTTAAAACCTTCAAATTCAATCATGAAATCAACCATCAAAAATTTAACAATAAGTAAACCCAACCTTGAAGTCCTCCAACTCCATATTCTACACCTAATATACCAACGACTTGCTCTAAAAATGTGATAATATTTCTGTTAAATAGATCATGAGATGGAGATGGAAGAGCAAAAACTGGGAGCAAAGGAGATGGAGAATATGTTTTTTTAATATTTCTATCGTAACTTGACTAACAATAAGGCGATTGTCAAGGCGATTTTCTGGCGATGCTGACTTGGTCAACCTTATGATTCTCGGAAAATTTTATCGATCGAATTGCTGATTTTTCATCTTGCTTTATCCAAATCCTTAATCGTTATCAATTTATTTCAATTATGATATACTATTGTGTACTGATTTAGTTCCTTCAGGACAATTTTGTAAACCCTAAATTGCCTAACATGTATCTTTAGGTTTTAGATTTGCAACTTTTTCTCGTAAATTCATTCTCAGACTAGGTTTTTCTTCTTTAAATCCTCGGTTGTGGTACTAATTTTCTTCCTTTAGTTACAGGTACTCTATTCGGAGATCATGGGCTAAGGGGTGCTGCCGTGGGGTTTTTATTGGTTGATGCATCATGAGATTTGTTTCCTTACAACAAGATTAGTTCCTTCCTACATCAAAACTGAAATAAAAGGGGTTATTCGAGGTTTGGGTATGTCTCCTTTTGAATCTCCTTCAAGTTCTTATGACTTGATTTGTCATCAGCTTTTGATACATCAAGAACTGTCACTCAAAGTTTTTAGGGGTATTTGAGATCCTACACCTGTAGGGATTTGATTCAGTTATGGAATTTGGTTTATCAACAAAGATTCTATTCTTTATCAGACTTAACTCAGTTGTCTTCTCAACTTTCACTAATATAAATTGTTTCAATTAATAAGTAAACCAATATTAATGATGATTTCTTAGATTCTGTGGATTTTTTATAAAGATGAAGCTTTCTTTTTCTTCAAATGGGAAACTTGGTTGGATATGCAAGGCAGGACATCATCAAAAGCTGTGTTAAATAATTCTTTAATCTATATTATCTTAGTTTTAAATTGGAAATGTTAATCTGTTATAGCTATAAATTTTAATCTCTCTTCTTTGGGCGGCTAATTCAGAAGCTTTTGAACACTTGGAAAATTACTTGTTCAATCTTCCTGACCTTTGATCTTCTGTTATCTATGTATTAGAATTTTGGTCTGTGAAGAGGCCTGACATAAATGATATCATGAAGATGCCTGACATTAATGAGATAAATCTTTGGGACTCTGATAGCTCATTACTTATAGAGCTACTATCTTTCTTTTCCAAGGTTAGAGCTATGGTTAAGTATTTTGGCTATATAAGTGAAGTCTGGCTTTACAACTTTCCCACCCAAGTTCACTTCTCCATAAATCTATCTCATCTCTTAAGTTTTCAACACTCTCTATTCTCATTACTGCTTATGGCTTTTGCACCTAAACAAATTAGAGTTTTAGACTTAGATGATGATTTTGAAGAATTTACCTTCACCTTTGCTGCATTACTGTGTGATAACACTCATAGTTATTACAAAACATCTGTAAAAAATCAACTCAACAGGGCTTGGACCATTCCTTCAGCAGATTTCAAGCTAGCTAAACCTTTTAATCAGAATATGCGCTACAGGAATATTTTTGTGGTGATGATTAAGAAAGATACTGATAGAGATATTGCATTTGCAGCTAGACCTACTCTGGTGTTTGGTCAACTTTTGGCAGTTCAACAGTTGAGAAAGCTAGACTCAGTATTTGATCTGGTCTGGGATAAAACTCTGATGCCAGTTCAAATTTTCATCCCTTCTGACTTAGTGAACAAAGGGAAAACCCGAGAAGTGCTGGATCAAGTTGGAACCTTTGTTTCTGCGGAGTCTCCAGCGGGAAATAACTTTGAAGCAAAGATGATGGTGCCTATCCACTCTCCTCTTACAAGGTAGTTTTCAATACAAATAGTAAAACATACTATATGAATTCTTTTTACCCAAAACTACCTTTTCGTGCTTGCAAGAGATGTTTTTTGCTTTTTCATGATGAAATAAGGTGTAGAGAGATTCAATCTAGAATCTCTGTGAGAGCCCTTCCTGCCCTAACCTCTCGTTCTTCACATGTAGCGGTCACAAATCCGAGAAAAGTTTTTTCTGAAAGCGGAAGCTCTGTTGTTTCTTCGCCAAAGGTTGGTTCACAACAGAGTTCACATCATGAGCAGTCTAAGCCTTCAGCCTTATCATTTTGTCTTCAATCTGTGGGTGCTCTAGGTAACAGATCCTCCTCACTCTCTTCTCTTAATTTCGGATCTATTAGGCCCTCAGTGAAACCCTCAGCCCCGTCCTTAACCATAAGAGAACCCCGAAATGCTGGTAATGCATCTCCACCACTATCTTTTCCCTTTACAATTGACGATTTTGGTAACTCATCGGATAGGAAAGGGAAAAGACCTAGAACTGAGTTTGAGCAATACCATCCCGATTCCTTTTATTTCATGCCAACACCCCGCTGGCCTCTTGTTTCTTCGTTACCACCTTTCACCCCTCCAACATAAATGGTTTTCAATGTTGGAAATGTGGGAGAATCGTCTAGTTTGGGATCGGTAGAAGGAAATGTGATTTGGTCTTCGTCATGTGCAACGATCTCTCAAACTTTTGTGTCTTCCTCAAGCTATGTTATTGGTGCTGCATCGGAGATGAACTTTATCTCAGAAGCTTTTATGCATGCAAACCACTGTTCTGGTTCGTCGAACGGACAGGATTATAATAACGGGATATTAGACAATATTATTCTGGAACCTCTACCCCTTGCAACTTTGCCCCCGGAACCGGTTGTTTCTGATGAAGAATTTGAAAGGGGGATTGATCTCATGATGCTCGACTCGGACCCTGCAGTAGCAAATGCCTCTCCTGCCCATGATCTTGTAAGTCCCTTATATCGCCTTCTATTTTCTTCTCAACTTTATTTCCTATAGTCTTTGATTTACATCTCTGCTCATTATCTTTCTTATTTTAGTTGGTTGTCTCTTGGTTAGATTTATTTTGCCTTTAAGTTTTTCTCAGTTTCAGTTTTTAAATATGAAGTTTTTGTGTTGGAATATCAATGGTTGCTGCTCTAATAAAAAGTGGAGGCAATTATTGAGTTTAGTTAGGAAATATAAACTAGATGCGATATGCTTGCTTGAAACCATGGTTGATCAGAACACTGTGAAAAAATATACTCATCATTTTCCTTTAGATACTTGGTCTGTTATTCCGTCAGTCGGTAAGTCAGGAGGTCTTGCTTTAGGATATTTTGTTAATTCGAATATTGAAGTGCTTGGTTCCTCGCTTAATATGATTCATATTCTGTGTGATATCACTCCGTCTATCAAAAACTGTGTTGTCTCTTTTATTTATGGGGCTTTATCGGTGTGTGGAAAGAGGAATCATTGGAATTTCTTAAATGACATGCTTGTTAATAACAACAATCCTTGGTTACTTGTTGGTGATTTTAATTTCATTCTTCATAGCTCTGAAAAACAAGGTGGCAATGCTGATGGTTCATTCCCGCCAAATTTCTTAGAGAGAGTCTACTTAAGATGAATATGAATGAAGTGTTTTCTTTTGGCAATCCTTTTTATTGGTGTAATATGATATTCAAAAAGCCCTCGGAGTTAATTTTTGAAAAATTAGACCGTAGTTTTATGAATGACAAATGGCTTTCAGTGCTTCCCCATACTAGGGCTACTATTCTGGGTAGGATTTATTCGGATCACAGTCCCATTTTGGTGAATTGTTTCCATTTTGAAAGGAAAGTTAAAATTCCTTATAATTTTTTTAAATGCTGACAGATTAGTCCTGACTTTAAAGAAGTTCTAGCTGGGTCCTGGTCTCATAATGTCATTGGTTCTCCTTCTTTTGTTGTTGTCAATAAGCTGGCTCATGTGAAAAATGACTTAGTCAAATGGAATGCTAACTCTTTTGGCCATATCAAAACCACCATAAGTAGATTAAACGCTGAGATTGAAAAACTTCAAGCTTTTCCCTATTCTCCTCAAATTGGTGGTTTTATTTTAAACTATTCAAATCAGCTTGATTATTGGTATGAAATCGAACATTGCTTTTACCAGCAAAAGTCCAGAATCAATTATCTTTTGCATTATGATAAGAATACTAGTTTTTTCCATAATACTGTGAAACTGAGGAATATGTATAATACCATTCACACTATTAAGGATAACCAGGGTCAATGGATTGATGATAAATATCAAGTCGCTGTCTTGCTTTCTAGGCATTTAAAAAAAAATTATTCTTCCTCCAATCCTAGTGCTCAGGATATTCATAATGCTTTAGTGTTTGTCTCCCCTATTATTACTGAGGATATCAATAACTCCTTGATTGCTATTCCGTCGTCTCAAGAAATCAAAGATATTGTTAACTTATTGGATCCTTGGAGTTCTCCAGGCCCGGATGGTTTCCCTCCTGGTTTCTTCAAGGATAACTGGGAAATTGTGGGTGAGGAGGTGGTCACCCATGTGCAAAGTTTCTTTAGAAATAAATATCTTCTCAAAAAATTGAATTTCTCTTTTATAACTTTGATCCCTAAAATTAAAAACCCTGCTTCTCCTCATGACTTCAAACCTATTAGTCTAGCTAACTGTGTGTATAAAATTATCTCTAAGATTCTTACTAATAGATTAAAGACTCATTTGCATTCTCTCATCTCTCCTTACTAGTCTGCATTTGTTGCTAATAGTCAAATACATGATAACATAGTCATCACTCATGAAATCTTACATTCCTTCAAATCTAAAAAGAAGAAGTCGAAGAATAATTACATGGCCATTAAAATTGATCTCTCGAAAGCTTTTGATAGACTTGAGTGGCCATTTATTATTGCTGTGTTTAAAAAATTGGGCTTCTCGGATGATTGGTGTCAATTAATTTCTCAGTGTATTAGTACTGTGTCTTACTCTGTTTTAGTCAATGGATCACCTAGTGATTCCTTTTTACCTACCCGGGGAATTCGGCAGGGAGATTGTCTATCGTCGTATATCTTTATCCTATGCATGGAAGTTTTATCTCAGCTTCTCTCTAAAGCTGATAATGACAAGTTGTTTCAGGGATTTAGATTTAGACAAAAAGGTCCCTCCATTTCTCATCTTTTTTTTTGCAGATGATTGCATGTTGTTCTGTAAAGCGTCAGGCTATTAATTTCGATAAATCTGGATTTTTTTTACTAGTGGGAAGATGCACCATAGGCTTATCAAGATTCTTTCAAAGTCTCTTAATATGAAATATCTTAGTAGCTCTGAGAAATACTTAGTTACTCCCTTATTTATTGGCAGGAATAAAACAAAGTCATTCTCTTTTCTCCTTGATAATTTCTATACTAGACTTAACTCTTCTAAAAAATCGAACTTAAACATTGCCGGCAGAAATGTGGTCACAAAGCATGTACTTTCCAGTTTATCTTTTTATCATATGGCATGTTTCCCTCTTCCTAAAACTGTTTCCAGTAAAATAGATTCGATTCAGAGAACATTTTGGTGGGCCAAAAAGAATCCTAAGCATGCTGCCTATTTTCGATCCTGGGATGATATTGGGAAATCTAAACTAAGTGGTGGTCTGGGTATTAGGAATACATATGCTACTAACAGGGTCTTCATATGCAAACTAGGTTGGAGAATTCTGCAAAAACCAGAATAGTTTACTCTCTACATTTCTAAAGGATAAATATTTTCATAATCAGAACCTTCTTGAAATCGATAAGGCAGCGGATTCGGCTTCCTGGATGTGGAAAGGGATTATAAAAGGTTTAAGGTTTATTAAGTCTAATTCAGTGGTAAAAATATGCAATGGGGCTTCCACCCACATTTGGAGGGATTGCTGGATTCCAGGTCTTGCTCTTCCTCCCACCCCTACAAAGCCTAACTGCATAAACTATACTCTGGTCTCTGAGCTTATTGACTTTCAAAACAATAGATGGAATGCTTCGCTGCTAAATCTCTTATTCTCCCCTGAGGAAGTTATTAGGATTATGAGTATTAAAGTTAATGTGTGTAAATCAGACACTCTGATGTGGGTTCATACTAGGAATGGTAAATTCACTATCAAGTCGGCATATAGATCTTATATGAAGGATTTTCCTTCAGAGGAAGACTCATGTTTTTGGAGGAAAGTTTGGGCTATTGAATGCCTGCCGAAAGTTAATTTTTTTATTTGGATTTTTTTTGCAAATATGCTGCCTGTCAACTCTCTTTTACAGCTGTATAATCCTCATGTGAATATTCTCTGCTCCTTTTGTAATGCTCATGAAGAAACTGTGATGCACCTTTTCATCAAGTGTCCTGTAGTTTCGCGCATTTGGTTCTGTCTTTCCTTCAACATATGGTTTCTACAAATTTGGAATGGATTGATGAGTTTTTCTTATATTGGCATCAGTTTAGTCTGGGGCAGTCCCCTTTTTTAGTGGGTTGGCCTAGTGTAGGTGCAATAGTAATGTGGGGCATTTGGAAATTGAGGTGTGATGTCATTTTCAGTGGAATTTCTTTTGATATGGACAGGATTAATGTTGATATCAAGAGATTGTTTAACTCCTACATGGCCCCTCAGAGTAGGAATGTGAAATGTGTTTCCACTGTTAAAATTGCTCAATCTGAGGTTGAAAACTTTATTTTTGTAGATGGGTCGTTTAAGGATTTTAATCTTGGTATTGGTGTTATTTGGTGTGATACTACAGGAAATGTAAAACAAGTGCGCTCGGACTTTGGGTTGATTCAGAATGCTGTGGAGGCAGAAGCTGCTGCTCTCTTTCTGGCCATCTCCTGGGCAAAAGAGATGAATCTTACCAAAGTGGTGTTTCTTAGTGATTGCCTTCAAATGGTGGATTTTGTTAATGGCTGCTGCTCTGCTGTCGACTGGAGAAGCCAAGACCTATTGGAGCAATGTCGGGTTTTAATTTCTAGTAATGCATCATTTAAACTTTTGTATATAAAGCGGATGAATAACCCCTTAGCGGACCGTCTTGCGAAACGGGCTAGGAAAGACAAAATTATGGGTTTGTGGTTTTCTCTTCCAAATTTTCTTGATGAACAGTTCAGGAAGATTAAAATGGATGAACTTTGTAATTCCTTTCTTGCTTAATGAATGGTTGTGTTTGTAGCAAAAAAAAAAAAAGATTTTTTTTAATGTCATATACTCTTACCTTAAGTTAACCATTCACCCTTATTTTGTTAAATTCTCCCGACACCTGTACTTCATGGTTACTTTCTCTCTAACATGTGGTGGATGCTAATGCTAAGAGATCCTAGCCACTCATTATCGGACGACCAATATGAACCCACGTGTCTAACTGGGTAAAGTTAGTAAATAAAATGAAAATCTAATTTTCGTTGGTCATTTCACAATTTAATTATGAATTCGACGGTCAACACAGTCAAACATAGTCAATACGTTGACTGCAACCCACTGGGCACCTAACTCAAAATTGGACAAAGTTAGGCACCAAACGCAAAGACATACTCCCTCCGTTTCTAAAAAATAGGCAAGTTTGATTTTCACAAAAATTAAGAAAACTAATCATTGTAGCCACTTTTTCATGTTTTTTCCAAAACTATCCTTTGGTCCCCACTCATTTGATATTAGAGAAATAGGAGAGAGAAGTGGTCCTCATTTTATATTAGAGAGAAAAAGGAGAGAGAGAAGTGGTCCCTCTATGGGTATAGTAGTAAAATCATAACATTTGACTTTCCACATAACAAGCCTATTTTTTTTGACATACCCAAATAAGGAAACCTGCCTATATTTTAGAAACGGAGGGAATACCATTTTATAGGCATCTAATTCAAAATATCCTTAACTTTATCATGGAATTATTTCGTGTTCTTATCATCAAACTTAATTTCATGCTTCAAAAAAAAAAAAGGCGCGCGGGTTATAACCCCGAAGGGGTTATAACCCATCCAAACAAATATAAAACAAAAACCCCAAATATTATAAACTGTCTAAACTACCCTCCACTAATTTAAAAAAAAAAGAATGACCCACTATCATTACTTTACAACGTGCGCGTAACGGACAAAATTTTCTTAAAACCTCCGCCCTTCTCAAAACCATTCCAGAAAAATCTCAGAACTGCCGTAACTTCTTCATCTCGATTTCACCTTCTCCTCTCTGAAACTCTAAATCTCAATTGCACCTTCTGTTCTTCTTCGATGGTAACGTATTTCAACGGTTTCATCAAAATCTGACCTAATTAGATTCATTTTTCTGACGTTATTAGTCTAAAACAGCGAAAATGGTGAAGCAAAAAGATCAACAGGAGAAAAAGAAAGATGTTAAGCTTAGGAAAACTGCGAAACAAGCAACAAAAGGTAAGAAATCTCTTCATTATTCTTCAATTTCTTATGGTTTAGGTTTCATTTGTTTTTTTTGGGTTTTAGGTTTCGTCATTTTTTTTTGGTTTTTCAGTTTGATTTTAGGTTTTTTCGGTTAGTTTAACAATTTCATTTGTTAGGTTTAGGTTTCAATTGAAAATTAATTTCAATTTTGGGGGTGTTTATTTCTTGTGTATTCTGTTTGATGAAACCAAATTCGAGTTACATCATCTTCAGTTAATGGTGAAAACCAGTTTTCTATTGATGTTGGAGTAAAACAGTACGGACCCAATATGATAGATTTGTTCATCTGTTGTTGGAGTAAAACAGATGATAGATCTGTTTATTGATGGAACCAAAAATGGTTTCATCATTTTTTTAGTTGTTGATTTACTTCTATAGTTACTGTTTGTGGACCTAATAACGCTTATGGTTTCATCACGTGTAATTGCTTATGGTTTCATCATTTTTCATCACTTTGTTCGCGCTTTTTGTTGTTGGAGTAAACATATTATTGATGAAACCACATTTCATTTTCTGTTTATTGATGGAACCAAAATTGGTTTCATCATTTTTTAGTTGGTTTACTTCTGGAGTTACTGTTTGTGGACCAAATAATGCTTATGGTTTCATAAACTATAAATGATTATGGTTGCATCACTTTGTTCGCGCTTATGGTTTCATCATTAAGAGTGTATTTCTTATGGTTTCATCGCTTTTCAATTACACACAGTTTCATTACTTTGTTCATTCTTACGGTTTCATCATTTCCTTATTATTATCATATGGTTTACTTTTGGTTTCACAATAGGTAAAAAAATAGAGACAGAACCTTTCAGGTGTTCATTACATCATTTGTGCGAGTTAGCAGTGGAAATTAAGGCGTTGATACAAAACAAGCAACTGCATTTGGAAGCTCTTAAATCATGTACGTTCTGGCGTTTCTTTGAGCCGTTCTATGATGGCGTAATGAACGAAGAAGAGCTAATCAAGAAGACCAAAGCAATAGTTATGTTTTTAAGTTCAATAGAAAATAGACATGATGGTAAGCGTCCGTATTGTTTCAAAGTAACAAGATCAAGGGAAATGACTCTGCGGACCATTCCCGAACATTTTGCTGTGACTTTCGGTCTACAAATGGTGAATTATGTAGAAGTAGACGTTGATGAAGAGATGCTAGAAAAGGTGAACGTCTTCGTGGATAAATATTTTCATGGAAATAAAAAGACAAGCAAAGGTGATATTAAACGTTGTATGTTGGAAGCCGCAGCTGATGAAACCAGAGCGGATGACTTCGTCAAGTTTTTCGTCATGTTCCTTTTGGTTTCGGTATTTTTCCCCAACAAAAGTGGGCAAACTCTAGCATCAAAGTACTTGTACATGGTGTTTGATATGAATAAGGTGTGTTGGCCTGAAGTTTTTCATGACTATCTACTTGATTCGATAATGACGAACAGAAAAGACGTAGAAAACGCAGTTGGTTGCGTCATTTACCCACTGGTAAGTTAAGATTTCTTCTTATTATTTTCAGTTGGTTTCGTCATGATATGTGTTAAGGTATTTTTATAATGTTTTTGATGATTAATTGGTTGTTTTTTTCTTTATCCAGTATTGGTTGGCAGAGATGACAAAGATTGCACAAAGAAAAGATGGGCTCGACCAGTATCCGAGGTTTGCTAGATGGAACCTAAGCAACATCTGTCACCAAGTTTTGTCTAACTTTGAGGATATTGTCGATAAAAAAGAACTTTTGTCTAAGGTAAATATATACTTTTCTGATGAAACCAATTTTGGTTTCATCAAAAATTCTAGCTGAATTTTTGTTTCTTAGATACCTTCGAGGTTCTTATATGATTAATTCGGTTAGTATATCATTCCATGTCCCAAATCTTCGAAATCTTCTATGTTTGTTAGACAATATTAGAAATATTCTATGTTTTAGATATCGTCCATGTATCAATTGTATATCATGCCATGTTCCGCCAGTTTTGGATTTACTTTTTTTGATGAAACCAGTCTTGGATTCATCAAGTTTTTTAGCTAAAAACAATTTTCCTTGTGTACTGCAGGAGAATATTGGTCACCGAAAAGGATCTTTTTTGCTTCCTTATGATGAAACTGAGTTGCGCTTGGCTGAGCATGTAGATGAAGTGGAAATTATTGCTGAAGATGATGCTCAACGTGAAATGCCGGGTGGTGATAATGATAACCAAGTGCCAGTTGAAGAAAATATTAGTGCTAGAGGTGAAGCCAACTCCTACAAAGCCAAATACCAATTTGCGCGAGCATTGATTGAAAAGCTTAGGACCAATGCTACAAATGTTCTTTCCGAAGAAGAAGAATCAGTGATGGAAAAATATGATGCCGAGGACAGGGAACAACAACCGGTACAGAGAACTTACTTGAGACGTAAAAGAAAACAAGCTGATGTACCAATAGTACCTGAAGCGGTTTCGAACCGTGAAGAAGATATTGAGGTAATATTTTAGATCTAGTTTTATTAGGTTGCTTATGAATAACATTATTGACTCTTAATTTTGTATGAGTTAAATTGAGGATTTGGTATTTTGGTAGTCAGTTTTAAACTTGTGTGGTATTATGTATGGTATCTGCCATATTTGGTTTCATCAGTTCAAGTTAATGTCTCTTAAAACTCTCTTTTTTTCTTGATGGAACCAGACTTGGTTTCATCATTTTGTTGATGTAACCAATTCTGGTTTCATCATTTTGTTGATGTAACCAATTTTGGTTTCATCATTTTTTGATGAAACCAGATTTGGTTTCATCATTTAAAGTTAATGATGAATTGGTTGTTTTTTCTTTTCTTTCATAAGTTTTAGATGTTACAACATTAGGTTTTCAAACACAGTAAGATGAAGAAAAAAAATGACCTACATATCTTAATATTGCAGGTGATAACAAGGGATGTTAACATGATAGATGCAGTGATGGTGGATCGCGTGATAGAACAAGAAACAGTTTTGCCGTCTGGAGAAAAGATACCACATGATGACAATGTTGTGAAGGAACAAGGTGGGGTTTTGATGCCTGAATTTAAAACATGGGAAGATGCTGATGAAAATCTTGAAGAATTTCTGATGCAACCAGAAAAGGATTCAACCCATGGAGAAACACCACAAGATGCGGAACATCAACACGAAACTGCAAAAGGTGAAGATCTCGTTACACTAGATAGTGTCTTTTCAGATGTGGACCTTACAAATTTGTTAAACCAAATACAAGGAGAACCAAAAGAGCAGGTCATATCTCCTTCGTCGAAGCCAGTGACCGAGGAAGAACAAGGAGGAGATGGTACTGAGTTGACTCCGAATACTATCGAGGAGATCAAGGTGGCGGAGCAGGTGGAATCTGAAATTGAGAAAGCTACCTCGTTGAAGATAAATATTGAGCAAGAAGACAAAGAAACCTATTCTAATATTGATGAAGATGAAATTCGGAAAATGGAAGACGAATACAATAAGAAAAGTTGCTCGTCATCAAAGCCAAATGTTGGAAGCGAATACTACTACTCAGCAGTAAAAATGGCGAAGGATTTAGTCGAGATAGAAAATGAACAACCTAGAGTTGATTTAGGGCTGCCGCAGCGTGACAGTGAAGAGCTAGGAGAGGGAGAAATCAGTGCTGAACAAAGGATGAGTAACATGGTTACAAGAATAAGGGAAGACATAAGGAAGTTGGGACAACCTATCAGGATGCAGGATTACAACACCAGTGTGAAAAAGAAGAAGAAAGGTTATATCTAGTAAGTGCAAGGAGAAGAAGGAGGTTCAGGAAGTACATGGGGTGAAGTTGAAACCAGTTGATAACTTGAAGATCATGAGGGTACTAGACAGAAATGAGAAACCCCTCGTGACCACTTTTTTTAGAAAGAACAATGAAAGGTAAGTGGGAAATAACTGATGAAACCAATACTGGTTTCATCAAAATTTTGTTCCAAGTTATGCATTGTTTCTCCTTTTTTGATCCATCATTGACTAGCTTTTTAAAAATAAAATTAACAGCTCAACGGCGTGGGAGCATTTACATCTTCACTTACATATATCGGGGAAGAATATGGATAGTTTGTTGAGAAAAGGTGACGTCGCAGGAGACATCATTGAGTTCTATATTTTGAAGCTGCAAAATAACATTAAAAAAAATGAGTTGAAACAAGATGGTTCTCCAAAGTACCAGAGAGTTGTGTTTCTAAGCACATTTTCCTATGTAAGTTTACTCTGAAATTCTTTAATGTAACTTTTTTGGCAGAAAAAGTAGTTGTGGAAAACAAAAAATGTTGTTGTCTATATGGTTAATTTTGATGGAACCAAGTTTGGTTTCATCAAACTTGCATGTTTGTAACTCATCAAGGAGATGTTATTTGGTATTTGTTTCAGACATGTCACTCATTAGGAAAGAAATGTGGTGCTGTAATAGAAGGTTTCATCGACAACATGGATTATAGCGTGCGGTTTCTGTTCGTTCCGTTGCTGACACCAATTGGAGATGGATTAAACCATTGGACGCTGCTTGCTTTTGATTTTGAAACCGGAGAACTTTATCACTACAACTCCTTGGCTTCCACCGAAGAAGAATGCGGAAAAAGTGCTGAAAGCATGAGACAGCGAATAATATCAGCATTTGCACAGCACGACGCAAAGCTCCCCCGTGACGAGCAGACTAGTCAACCAACACCGTACACTCTGCAGACCCCTTCATGTTGTCAACAAATGGGGTAAGCTATGTTTTGAAGTTTTTTAGTTCACATATGAATATGCTTGAAAATATTACACCACTTTTAAAAATAGTTAGAAACCGAATGCTTTACATATAGATACTAATATCAGAACACTCACAGCTAGTCACTTTATAACAGTTGAAACATTATTTTGGTTTTTCAGGAACGATTGTGGTCTTCATGTTTGCTATTACATGAAGAGCTTCTTAAAGGGGAACATGTCTCGTGAAGATGATATACGAGAAAATGTGCATAACATGAGACCAAAGTTGGCGCTGAAGATACTTCTCGACAATATAGAATAGTACTCATGTCGTGCCCATCCTCTTGAACATTCAGTTTTAGTTGAAGTTTAAATTACTTTTGAAATGGTTATTGTAATGATGATACTCCTCGACATACAGTTCTTCTTGCAGATTCAAGTTTTAGTTGAATTTTAAAGTACTTGTGAAATGGTTACAGTTTATATAGAAAACGATTTCGTGCGATTTAAGTTGTGTTCCCTTAAAATCTTGTGTCTACAGAAATATGATCTCTCGTTTTTATAAAACAGTATCCATAAATGATGTATCATATATTTGGGGCACCAATAAACATTAGACAAAATGCTGTGTTATCGAAAAAATGTGACAGTAAAACAATGGTGAAAGCAAAAAGGGTTCCACCAAAATATGATGAAACCTATTCTGGTTCCATCAAAAAATGATGAAACCTAATTCGGTTACACCAAACTATAAAGGCCTGCAAAAAATTCTGACAAACTTGATCAACCAAAAAATCTGAAAAACTTAATCAAACTGATTTATTCTTAGACAAATTATAAAATGAAAAACACCTGCATCACATTAACTTCTAAAACAAAAATCTGAAATAGTAGATGAATACATATTGTAGTCTAAAAACGAAACTAAGATCGAAATTCGATGACTTGTAGTCGAAATGACTACAAGTTCTCATGAAATCTGACGAGAAGGGCATGTCCTTCTATTATGGGTGGTCAAAACATTGCAGTAACCACAGGTTCTCATCTTCTTATTGGGAACTGAACCTGTATTAGGAATCCTCTTCTTCTTCGATGGACGTCCTGGATGTGGTCCATTATTCGGACCAAAAACCATTGATTTCGCGACATTTGTCACAGATTTTCAACTGTGGGAACAAGATTGATTGCATGTTTATATGATTCTCGATAGAACTTTACTGTAAAGTAGTGTTCAACATACTTGTAAGGATCTTCTCCATTTACCATGATACAACGGACAGCATGGGCACAAGGGAAACCGTCAATACGCCAATGATTGCAAGAACATGTTTTTCTTTTCAAATCAACTGTCTGTGTTAATGAAGCATGAACTTCAAATACATATTCCGACGACTTGGTGACTGGGTAGTTACAGCCATGAATCTTGTTGTCGTGGAGCAGAACTTCATAATCTGGACATAGAGTTTGACGCAAATTCATTAAGTTAGCACAATCATCGCGACGTGTACACATTTGGTCCATAAGCTTCACCCTGATCTCATCAACCATGACGGCTATAGGCTTCTCTATCTCTTCAACGACCGAAGCATTGAAACTCTCAGCAATATTTGAACACAACCTACCATATCGTCGACCCTTGAAGAAAAAACTTGCCCATTTATCAACAAGAGCTCTACTTAGGTAGTCTTGTAACCTTTGATTTTCAACCTTCCTCAACTTATCCCAACTCTCTGTAAAATCTTTATGAGTAGAAGCATACGCACATTTCTTAAACAGTACCAATACATACTTGTTATAAACCTTGAAATTCTTTGGTAAGCATGCATTGATATTGCATTCCATATGCCAGAAGCACCATCCATGAAAAGCCTCAGGAAAAACAACAGGAATTTGAGTTACCAATCCAATACCTCGATCACTCACAAAAGTAAGCTTTGG
This sequence comes from Papaver bracteatum, assembly GCA_023529315.1. Lineage (NCBI taxonomy): Eukaryota > Viridiplantae > Streptophyta > Magnoliopsida > Ranunculales > Papaveraceae > Papaver > Papaver bracteatum. The sequence continues at coordinate 1,274,640 of JAJJWX010000566.1, read as the reverse complement.
TCTCAATGGAGAAAGGACTTGCTTCAAATTTTCAAGAAACCATTTCCAGTTCGCTTCATTCTCCGATGAAACCACAGCATAAGCAAGAGGGTAGATTTCTGTAACATGAACAAAAAAAACATAACACAAGCATAAGATGCGATGAAAACAAAAAATAGAAAATGATGAAACCAACATAAAAAAATGATGAAACCAACATAAAAAAATAATGAAAACCTTACCATCATTTCCAGTTAGACCCGTTGCTGCCATCATATGACCAAGGTACTTGCTTTTCAAGTGGGTCGCGTCAACGAATAATACAGGACGACAAAAATTGAATCCACGACTACAAGCTTCAAAACAGATAAACATCCTCTGAAATTTTTAAGTCCCTTCTTCGACTTCCAAAACCACGTGAGATCCAGGATTGGTTTCGATCAACTTGTTTTTATACCAGTTCAAGAACATAAACGATTTTTCGTTCTCTCTCCATGTAGTATTTAGCGCATGCTTCTTCCATGAGTATGCATAATAACGACTAATGTCAAAGCCGTGGTCTCTCGTAAAAGATTCCATAATATTCTTAGTTTTCTTATTAGGATCCTGTTTAATTTCATCGATAATCAAGCTACTAACTAGTTTCTTCGATATCTGTGGTTTGTTAACAAATCCACCAACACAAGTATGCTCATTATTTAGTTCCTTGATAATAAACGGAATTCCTACAACACCATCAACAGACACATCATATAAATGCCAGTTACACTTCTCCTCTTTCTTATTAGCACAACATGCACCAATCCTCAACTTCTCATTCCTGTAGACCTTGAATTCATAACCGGATGCTGCATGATACTTATGTAAATCACAACGAACTTGTTGAACACCTCCCGGAAACAATTGTTCAACTCCTTGAAAAAGATGTAACCAGTGAGCAGACTTCAATGGTTCCTTCACTTTATCTGGAACATCATAATCAATTCGTGGCTTCTCAAAAGGTATAATTCCATAACTCCATGGCTGGTGATCAAAACCTATAATTCCTGAACTTGTTGGACCAGAACACTCAGCTTTGTAACGTACGTGTAACTCCATAATTCCTTCTTTATTATGCAGACTATATAGAGCTAATGATTGAAGATCAAAATTAGAATCAATGACCTTTTGCTGATCATCAACCATATGAAAAATTTCCATAGAAGGAGGGGAAAAATCACACCAACTTGAGCATATACTAGTTTTCAAATTATCAAAAGACTCTTGGAGGCCAATACGTAAATTTAAACAATCTTCTTTGTGACAAACAACTGCGAGAACAGAATCCATAATCTACAGAACAAAATAATGAAACCAAAAACAGTTTCACCAGATGTGAACATCAACAACAAAGAGAACAGAGTCCATAATCTACAGAACAAAATGATGAAACCAAAAACAGTTTCACCAGATGTGAACATCAACAACAACAAAAAATTGAAAAAACAGTTCCAAAGAGATGGAATCCTTCATAAGAACATAAACACACAAACATAAAAAATCATATGCTAACATCAATTCAGTTTATTCGACAAGAGTGACTAGAAAATTCACAAAAACAAATCAAAAATCAACACAAAAATAATAATTGAATACCTGAAAAGTTGATTGATTCCTTGATGATTATTCAGCTGGATCTAAAAAGTGGAAGAAGTTAATGAATATGAAGACGAAGTTGATTGATTGCAAAAATACAATTTCAGCTAAACTGAATTGCAACAAGATATCGCATAACTGAATCGTATTCTTCTCTTCTTCGAACAACAACTACTCTCTGAATCTTCTTCTTCTAAATTGGATTCTTCTTCTACAGATCTCAAAACTTATTACTACTCTTCCGATTCTTCAATCAAAACCTAAAAATACTCTCTGAATGTTTGAATTGAAATTGGGAGAATGACGAATCTGTGAATTGAAACGCGGGAAGAAGACGATGACGAATCTGGAACTGAAAAAACGAAGAAAAATAGCAAAGAAGAAAACGAAATCTTTGATTTTTTGTTTTCTAAATATGATTTGTTTACGAAACCGTTTGCGCCGAACTTTCCTTTGAAATCGATTTTATATAGGGAAGGTTAATTTTGGAATATACAAATTTAATAAAAACTAAATTTTAAATTTTTTATTTGGATTGGGGTTTTTGTGCCATTTTTATTTGAAACGGTTTTTATTTATTAGAAATAATATGACTGGTTTTTTCTTATCACTGGTTTGTTCACCTAGGGGTTTTGTCACTAGTTTTGTTTAATTAATCGAAGAAAGAGAGGGTATTTTGGGAAGTTCATGCCACATGTGTACAATTTATGCCACGCGTGTACAGGTGCTGACTCAGCTAACTGAGCAACATACGGAATATCTAACGATAAGAGGAAACACTAATTTTGATCTTTTTGGGGAGGAAACGCTAATTAACAATCTTTTTTGGGGTGGAAACTCAAAATAGCCCGCAAAGATTATAGCTAATAGAATTATACCTTTTTTTAGAAAAAATAATCTCTCCCTTTCAATCTGCCTTTCTTTCATCTAGAAAGATTTCTAATAACATTAATAGTAGCCCATGAAATTATTCATTCCTTTAAGAATAAAAAAGCAAGAACTGGTGGTTTAGGAATAAAAATGGACATGTCTAAAGCTTTTGATAGGGTAAGCTTGAATTTCTTTCTTTCGTCCTTGAAATATTTTGGCTTTAATAAGGATGTTTGTTTGCTAATAGAGCAAGGTATTTCTACAACTACTATCTTTGTCCTTTTAAACGGCTCACCTGGTGAATCTTTTAATCCTTCAAGGGGTTTACGCCAAGGAGATCCCCTCTCCTCATACTTATCCATAATCTATATGGAATTTTTTTCTAGACTTCTTCTTCATCAGGAAAGTAATTTTTTTTACATGGTCAAAAGATAACCCCTAGGAAGGAACCAATCTCACACCTCTCTTTTGCAGTTGAATGTCTCCTTTCGTGAAAGTTGATCTAGTAAAATTTATAAACGTACTAGATACAATTGCTACTTTTAGTAAGGCTTCAGGCCAGCTTATCAATTTCTAGTATTCAGGTATCCTTTTTGGTAAAAAGTAGAACCAAAACATCAGAGAATGATGTCTAAGCTTCTGAAAATAAGACATATAAGCCTTAGGGACCCTTATTTAGGAGCTCATCTCTTTATGGATAGATCCAAAATGAAAACCTTTGCCCCTATTCTTGAAAGGATAGAATCAAATCCAAAATATGGAAAGGTTTGGTCCTTTCACAACCCAGTAGATCTATTTTAAATAGAGTTGCCTTCTCTAGCATCCCTTCTTATCAGATGGGATGCTTTATTCAGCGTAAAAATATAACTAATAAAATTAATGCAATATAAAGAGATTTTTGGTGGGGAAAAAAACTGAAAGAAAAGGCTTTTATCCTAAGGCCTGGCCAAATCTTTGCAAACCTGTTCAGAAGGGAGGCTTAGGCTTTAAGGATGCTCGTAAATTTAATCTTGCAATGCATGCTAAATTGTCCTGGAGGTTAGTTAAAGAACTAAATTCTCTTTGGGTAAATACTATGGTTTCTAAATATTTTAGAAGTATATCGCCACTTAAAGCAAAATCTAAAACTAATGGCTCCCGGACTTGAAATTGTATTAGTCAAGGACTAGAACTTATTCTAAATATTAGTATCTGGGAAGTAGGAAATGGACAAGATATCAATATATGAAATGATAAATGGATACGTGGAATGAATGAAATGTTAGAGACAATAATCATTTAACCTTAGTCTCAGGCTTGATAAACTCTGAAACTAGTTCTTGGAATCTCTTTATTCTTAACTCAACATTCCCTGTTGATATTGCTTCCAAAATTAGTAAAATTTATCCTTTTAAAGATAAGTCATTGATCGGTTGTCAGCCGAGCAAAAATAATTTCACTTTCTTACTCAATAAAATATAAATGAAGCATAAAGTAAGGAAGAGTTCGTATCCACAGAGAGGCGATTGTTGTTATCAAATTCTAGTTTCTTAGTAACCAAAAGGGGGGATTTCTGATTTTTGTAAATAAAAGTAAAATAAAAGCAAAGTAAATAGTTGGAAGTAATCAATGAGAGAAATATATTGGTCAAGGAATTCATCTTCAATCTTAAACATGTGCTTGCATATGTGATTAAAATTACAAATTAATCTCTTTTATTATCAAAATCCTATAATATCAAAAGAGCAAGATAATTTGAAAATTTCCTAAGTTCACCAATACACACATTAGAGCTACGTATGCGAATTCTACCTAAAGAATAACCTAACGCCTTGCGCTAATTAAGTTCAATTCCTAGGAGCATTAAGTTTGGGAAATGGGCTAATCAATGCAATTGCCATACATTGCGCATGAAAATTCGGACAATGGTCAAACTCTACATATAATTACAAGAGTGTATCACTACAAACTATAATCATATCATGCTACTTGTATTTGGGTTATCGCTTGATGAAAAACCCTAAAATAGTTATGGACAAGATGCAAGTTCAATTAATTGGCCACTTAACTAACCAAACATCTAAATCCTATCACAATACATCAATCATGTGATTATTAAAAGAAGTAGAAATTTGAACGATAATCAAGAGAGAAAACTAATGCATTAATCAAGCACAAGTTATAGATATAGGACTACATCCTTAACCAATAATATAAGATTTAGATACTCATAGCTATGGAGTTCATCAACATAATAATAATGAATTAAAGAAGATGAAAGATAAATACGAAAGCAAACCCTAGTCGAATAGCCGCTCTCCTCCAAAGCTTAAAGAATAATACATGCTCCCAAAAGTTGTAGAAAACTTTCCCTTTTGTAGCTTTTCTCCAACCTCTAAAATTAGGTCTAGTCTTCAAAGTCCATTAGATGAAAATCCACCAAGCCCATGAGTAAGAAAAACCCATGTAGAAAACATGCCCCAAAAATAGCTCACCGGAAAACTGGTGCAATCGTCGGAATCCGGCGCCGGAAAACACCTCAGGTGACCGAAAAAGTCCGCCCGGTCACCGGTTAAACCAGTCAATGGTCAACGCGGTCAAGAACTGAGTCAATGCGATTTCAAATAGGCGAGTCGGAATCAGATGGGCTAAGTTGCATGCCCATAGTCTTACACAAGCCAGAGCCTTTCACTATCATGTGCATCGCAGCTTTAACCTCATCCATGATGGCTCTACATTACCTCCACCATCTGCTGCATCATTCTTGTACTTCTTGAGTCATTCTCCATTTCAGTCACAGCTGCAATTTCTCATCCATGGCAACACACTATACCCTGCAACAATTCAATCACGTATTCGTTACTAGCACACATACTAATTCATTTGGCTGGTGCAAGCCTATAATCACCAACTATGTAATAGCTGCAAACTCCACCAGCTGAAGCGCCATCTCTTCTTTCACAGATCCATTAATCCCCTGCAACTGCTTGGCTTTCTCTTACAATATCCAGCTGCAAAAGCTTACTCTGCAATTCCCAGTTTCTGCAGCACCACTCCAATGCCCAGTTCTCCGCATTCATACTCAAACCCTTCTTAGCAGCTTCACGCCATTCTTCCCTATATCCTATGCATACATCTAGTGCATTCTGTAGCTCCAAATTCAGTTACCAACATCTTCAGTTCTCGGCTGCAAACCACTAGTTCAGTGTCCACCTGTAATAACTCAACTAAACATTCAACCATATACCACCTGCAATATCTTCGCAGATGCCCATTATCTTTAGCAGCTCTACTCAGCTATTTCCTGTGATACCATTACATCCACCACCTGCAATTTAGACCATTCATTGTGTCCATTTCAATTCAGTTTCCACCTGCAATACCTACTCTAACATTCATCTAAGAATTTCAGTAGCATCTCAGTTCCCCGGTCAGTTTCAGTACTGCAACACCGATTCTTTTGCCCTGCACCTACTAACCATAACACCATCAACTTCATCTCCATTACACTCTTGCTGTAACTTTCTCAGCAACAACCACAGCTACAGCAGCCCCAGTTTCTACAAATCTCAATACCATCATCTTCTCCCTGTGATTCTAACTCACATCATAACAGCAGCAACACTATCACCTACCTCCTCATACCTTGCTCTCCTTTCATGCAAGTTCAATCGAATACAAACCCATAGCTCAAAAACCACTCAACCACTCAGAAACACCAGTAATTCAGTACCCTCTATCTAATCTGTAGCTGCAAGACCAGATTCAAAAACAACCCCATATTTATCAAAACATTCAAGACTGTAAACACTGCCAGACTACAGCCATCAGAACTCATGGATTTAAATATTAGATCCCTTTATCTTTGTTATCCATCTCCTCTCACAATTCTTCAGAAAGAAACCCATCTTCTTATATATTGATTTAACCACCAGCATCGTCGATTCATTCAAACCCTAACTTCCATTGGCTTCAGAAACTTCATCACACAAACTCCATCTCGACCTTGCAACAATACTTAAATTATTGGGACATCTAAATGCTTCAAAATATCAGTAAACCCATCTTAGATTTCTTCCTTCCCCTCCTTGAGTCAACAACAACCACTCCAATTCCCATTGATGGCTCTCAGAGCCAATTTCTTTCTCATTCTCCAACCTTGATTCAACAGTAACAACTTTAGAGCCTCTATTTCTCCCTTTCTCTGAATTCTCCCAATCTCTAACCTCATCTAATTTCTTCTCTGTCAGCAGCCGCCTCTCATTCCTCTCTGAATTTTAGGTGTTGTAGGAAATAATAAAAACAGATAAATTGTTCTCTGAATTTTATTGTAAGAGAAATTGGAGTGATACAACTAATCAAATGAATTGGCTAAGGGGTACCCAGATGACTCTAGGCACCCAAAGAATTGATACAAGCCGCCAAAGTATGACAGCTCATTTTTCTCCATTGTGCTTCCATTAGCGCTTGCCTGCATAGCGACGATTCTGCGTTTCTTGATCCGAATGAACGCTTTCTTCTTTCTCGAATTCTTCCACCAACAGCAGCCGCCTCTCACATCTCAGACTCACTTCTTTTCTTCAATTTCTTTTCATCACTAAAGTTGTCATGCTTTTCAGACAGAAATTGCATCACTAAAGCCGACAAGCTTTTCAGACAGAGATGAAGAAATAAAAGCAAATAATGAGAAATAGTCCGCCTCAAACACTTTTGCCCTGTTTCCTCTCCTTTTGTTCCAAATGACTCCAAAGTACCTAAATACTCAAAAACAAACGTAAGATACATATTTTACTAGAAAACTAAGCAAAGAAAGCATAAACAATAGATAAATATCAAGGTGTTTTAGACACCTATCAGTCATTATCTTAAGAAATATCAACTTAGATGGACCTTAACTAAATCAAGGGAATATACAGTTAAATTACTGTATGATAAATTAAATGAAAATAGTATTGAAATTGTTAGTCTAGCTCTGCCTGATATCTCTCAAAGAATTAAATTATTTTTTTGGAAATTTTTACAAAATGCTTTATCTATTAACTCCATGGAAAAGGGAGATGTTGAGCCACCCCATCCAGCATACCTTCCCACCCTTGGCAGGTGAACCGCCGTCGGCTCTGATACCATTTGTAATGACCCGTCCCTTTACCGATATTGTCCCCACTTAGCTACTATGATCATCAGGCAGTGTGGGGTTTTTAACAGAACTACTGCGGTCATCCAGCAACAGCTTCCCGAGAGGTCACCCATATTTTGATTACTCTCGGTTGAGCACGCTTAACTGATAAGTTTTTCCCATAACTCAGTCAAGTGAACCCATCGGGCCTCTGTGTTAGGGAAGGACAAATCATTACTTATATTCCATTCGGCGATCCGCTGCTGAAATCGGGGTATTACAAAAAAAAAAAAAAAGGATTTCATTTTGTTCCAAGATTATAAATATGGTAGCAGACACTTTATCTAAGTTTGTAAGGAATTTAAATTCAACTATTTCTTGGGAAATTATCCCTCCTTCGTGTATTTAACATCATTTATCAGTAGATAAATCTAATATCAAGAGATCTCCCCACAGACTGATATTAGATGGTGTTGATGGTGGATTTTTTATGAAGGTCATATTCGTAAAATCACATCGGAAACCGTGTATCTCTGATCATTATCAAAATCATAAGAAATTCGTATCTTCACAAATAGGTGAATCGTATTTATATACTATCATGACGGTAATAACGTACAATACAAATATTAAGTTTTTTGAGGCTGAGATTTTAATATTCCATGCATTTCATTATTAAAAGATGAAAGATTCAGCACACTTTATTCTGAATTCGGAATTCATTCCCGGTGTCTAATTTACCCAGGATAATATATGATGTTGATCACATCATATCTGTATGCTTCTAGACATATCATATGCTAGTATAGAGCATTATATTAATTAAACCTAGTCGCAGCGTTCATCAGATTGAATTCCTAAAAATTATGTACTAATTAGACCCTAAATATTCATCTACTCAGGATCCATGACTTTTCTTAGTTGAATTTCATGGAAAGTAATGGATATTTACCTTTCCGGGCATTTGGGATATTCCGAGTAAGCCCTGAGCGAGAGGCACGGTGTATTTAGTGATAATGCTCAAAGCAGCATTCATGGAAGAACTACGATTGGAAGTCTGATTAAAGAAGGAAAAGAAAGAGATAAAACAATAATAAAATAATAAAGTAACCGTGAGGGTGGGCCCACACGGCTAGCGGCCCTCCCCTATTTTCTTTATTATTATTATTATTATTAGGGTTTTTCTCTTTCAAGGATTCCTCTTTCGATCAAAACTCATGAAACTTCCATATTTTTCCATGAACCATATGGTTAAACAAGTGGTCCCGCAATCATGACTTGTCCTCTTACTACCATGATAAATATTAAAATAATATTATTTGAATACATTTAATAGTGGTCCTCTTACCACTATTAAGAGTTTCAGTTAAACTCAAATTCTTCATACGAGGATGAAATAATGCTTAATGGACCACAAAAAAATGACAAAATTATCAGAATTGGTACGTCAAGAGCATGGAAACACGAGCACATTACCATGACCGGTCATGGACGGTCCTTTGGCTTGCAGAAGCCGATCCCACCTTTCTTGATGATTTTTGACCTAATTAATCATCTAGAGTCCATATTTGGTTCAAATTTCTTCCTACAACTGGGAATGATGATCCACTCACCATAAGACGGTCCCACGACCACCAAGTGCCGGTATTACACCTCTTGGTTGGTCCCTCCTCTCTCCATGACTAGGTTCTACTAAGTATTTCTCAGTCAAGCACAGTTTAATAATGATTAAACAACCATTAATCATCATTTTACCAACCGCTCTGCAAAGGAGTTTGGTAAATGCTAAGTCTAGCATCCAAAGTATTACACGGTCAGTCCATCACTATTATAGGCGCTCCCTATCTTTTCCATTGGTTAACTCCCAGTCGATCATCTGTTATCATCCATTGATCATAATTAGGGTTTTTTTAACTAAGCGCTCTGCCTAGCATAATTCTGAACATGTTCAAACACCAATATTTTAACATTGGAAATCAATATTTTAATCAAATAATTAAATAATATTCGGCTAATATTTTTAATTAATATTTATTTGATCTTGCTACCAATTATTCATGGATCTAGCAGTATTTGCTTTGACTACCAATACTTGCTTTAATTATCAATGCTCCATCTGACAATACCGTAATTGCTTCAACTAGCATTGGGTCACGGTTAACAAGGTTCAGAACCACCAATATTGATTCAATTATCAACATTTAATTGCTCGGAGCAATATTCCTCATATTATTTCGGCTATCAGTATTTTATTGGTTCATCAACCAACATCTGGTTCGTCTGTCACCATTATTTTAAAATTATAATCTCTCATTGTCATTCGACTGACTCATGACGCATGGATTGAGAAAGAACTTCTATGATCATATAGCAATGATTATTTTCCTAGCGCACCAACATAATGGTTTATGATTGATCCAACAATCTCATAAAACCATCACTAAGTAAATAGACTATCATCACTACTTCAACTAGCATAATGATACATCATGGTAACTCAACATTCATGGTCTGCAGAGCATGTTTCTATTTCAACATTTCATGCTTCATCTATCATAATATTGAACTTCGTCGGTTCAGTTCATAAGACTCATAGTCTTAGGTCAAAGATTGACCACTTACACATGAGACATCAATTCACGTCACATGGGGGGATATCACTATGGTTTTGGTTTAGCGGTCTAGAGCATGTGTGATGTGAGGTACATCCACGATCAGAGTTGTGGCAAGTTGTGTTAACAGTTAAGTATTAAATGAAATAGTGGATGGTCGATTAACCCAGTCTTCCACACAAAATAAAAATGGTTTTTACACGATCTCCCACTTCCTCATTCTTACACTATCTTCAACTGTCACCACTTACAAGTTATTGATATGTTGTTATAAATAGTTTTTTGAACCTATGATCTGATAACGAATAACAACTAAGACTCATCACTGTCAAGTTATCAAAGACATTCATCTAATTTCTATTGTCTACACAGAGAATCATATTTACAGAAGTTCAACACATCACGTCACCTACAAATCAATCTACATTGATCTCTACACAATCTCAACTTCCCTCCATACAGACCGACCCTTCTCCTCCTCTTGTGACCGAATTGAACCTGGAATAACCATTATCTTGGTTTAGGCCAGGGTCATACCGATTAGTCTATCGAACTCAAAGTACTCTCATGCAGTACATTTGTTTAAAGATTCACAACTCCAAGCATCTGTTTCAATGAGCACTTGCCTCCTCCATCATTTTTTACCAGAAAACATGTGAGCCATTTTTACCCACAAACAAATTGGCGACCATGGTAGGAGAGTCGGTCGACGATCAGTTTCTGATCCCAATAAAAAAAATTAAACAGTAATGTTCCTCATCTCAATACTAATTCTCCTACGGCGGCTAATGAAGAAATCCCAACCTTGGACGAGTTAGCACGAATTCAAGAAATCAACACTAGGAATATGGATCTTATCATGGAGATAATAGACTACATACTTGATCTTCTCGTCAGGATAACGGCAGACCTGAGTAACACCTCTACACGCGACTTAGGCTTCCATCACGGAGGACAAATTTCTTGACATATGACTCTCCTAAGATCGATGGTTTCACCACATGCGCAAAGTATGTATTCCAAGAAGCCACCTTCTTGATCAAGGATCCGTGTGAACTCCTATACTTCTCGAAATATCATTGGGCTAAGGTATACACCACGCTCAACAAGGTCTATTCTGAAGTACCGTTGGTACCATCACCATCATCGGAAGTCATAGAGGTATTTACGATGAGAAACTCTTCAATAAGCAACATTACCTTCTATGAGGAAGACCGGATGGCGGAAAAGAGACATAATCGAGATCTGTGCGTGACTGCGCTCATCAATGACTTTGAGTTTAAACTAGCTCTCATCGACATAGGCGCTGCTGCCAACATTTTTCCTCTTAAAACTCTAAAGGAGGCCAAATTCCAACAATGTAAGATTGTTCGTCAACCGATCGTGATGACCAATTTTGAAGGAAACAAGACCAGTTCATATGGGTACACGTATTTAGATGTGAAAATAGGACCAATCTACTCGTGTGATCGAGAAAGAACCTGAGTATCACATTCCTAGGGCGCACGTGGCTTCATGACAACAAAGTTGTCCTTTCTACTTATCATCAATGTATGAAGGCTCAACTCAATGACAAGGTCATTCGTATTGAAGCATCACTATCACCCTACGCTTCTGTCTACGATGCTGAATATTTCGAACCACGTGAAGGCATCCCCAATCCGCCCAACAAAATATACGGCACAACACTTCCTAGTTGGACGTCAATTGGGGAAACTGATCCACCATCAGCTTCAACACCAGCAAGAAAAAAGGTACCCTCAAAACCATTAGTTTCAATAAAAAGAAGATGCAAATTCAGGACCAGCCATGATGCAGGAGGGAAAATCATCTAATACCGCCAAGATTAGCAATTAGCATGGGAGACTAGTGGAAGATCTCCCTGCCCAGAAAGATTTTATCATCTCGAAGAGTCGTGTGAAGAAAACCAGGATGCTCCACAATAATTGCAAGATGGCACTGATTCCACAACTGATGTTCTCGAAATAATCAATGTCGGAACAGATGAATGACCTAGGCCCATATTGATCAGCTCAACTCTGTCACTGGAGGATCCAGCAGGGTTGGTCAGTTTGCTGAAGGAATATCAGGATATATTCTCTTAGACATATGAAGAAATTCCAAGTCTAGATGAAAAGTTAGTTACTCATCATCTTCATGTTAACACTGGGTCCAAACCTGTCAAACAACCACCTAGGAAATTCCGACATGACATCGAGGAGCAGATCAAGGTTGAAATTCAGAAGTTATTGGCAGCAGGGTTCATCAAACCTATTCAACACCCAACCTGGCTAGCTAATGTGGTTCTTATCAAAAAGAAGAACGGTCATATTAGATGTTGTGTAGACCTCAGAAACCTAAAAGGTGTTGTCCCAAAGATGATTTTCCTTTACCTAATATTGATATGCTCGTCGATGCGACTAGTGGTAACGGGATGTTCTCATTCATGTATGGATACATCGACTACAACCAAATCAAGATGTATGAGCATGATGCCAGCAAGACAGCATTCCGTACTCCCATTGGAAATTTCTACTAAACAGTAATGCCCTTCGGTTTGAAGAATGCATGAGCCACTTATCAACGATCCATGACTTCGATTTTCCACGACATGATGCACACACAAGTGAAGGATTATGTCGATAATGTTGTTGTCAAATCAAGAACCCGAGCAACACACCTGTAAGTTCTAAGGCAAGTCTTTGAACGGTGCATAGACTACAAGCTGAGAATGAATCCACTGAAATGCGTCTTTGGAGTGTCTTCCAGAAAATCTTTAGGTTTTCAAGTGATAGAAGAAGAAATCAAAGTCGACTCCAGCAAAACACAAGCCATAAGCATGATTCCCCCACCATGAACAGTGAATGAACTTTAGAGCTTCATGGGCAAGGTAAATTATATACGACGCTTTATTCTTGGATTAGCTCAACTCATTGCTTCGTTCACCCCGCTACTAAAGAAATGAGCAAGTTTTATCTGGACTTCCACTCAGCAAGATGCTTTCCAGAAGATACATCAAAAATTATTATCACTAGCTATTATGAAATCCCATGTGCAAGGACGACCATTGTTCCTTTACACCGCATCTAATGAGGTCGATGTTCGAGCACTCCTTGTTCAATAGGATGATGAGGGGATCGAGCGCCTAATCTACTATTTTATACATTGAGGGATGCAGAACTTAGATATCCTAAAGCCGAAAGAGCCTGCCTGGCACTAGTCCATGCCATCTAGAAATTAAGACACTACCTTCTATCGAACAAAATTATACTGGTCGCTAAGGATGATCCGATTAAATTCCTACTATCCAAGCCTACTCTTATAGAAAGGTCTGCAAAGTGCTTACTCTAGATGTTGCGATTTGACATAGCATGTGTCTCTTCCAAAGCAATCAAAGGCCAAGCAGTAGCGGACCTACTTGCAGCCTTTACAGGAGAAGATGTTACCATGATACACGAAGACATACCTGTGGAATTTCCATAAATTTCAGTTATCAAAGAGGAGACATGGCTGATGTACTTCGATGGATCGGCTACACCTAGCAACGATACTGGAGGAGCGGTGTGGTTTTAGTGTCTTCAGCCGGTGAAGTCTTTTCACACTCGTTCAAACTGGATTTCCAGTGTACCAATAACTCAGCTGAATATGAAGCTTTATTATTAGGATTGTCTCTGGCAAAGCAAGCAGGAGCTACACATCTGGAAATAAGGGGTGATTCGAAATTGTTGGTCAATCAGATAAACGACATATACTTTCTCAAAGAAGTATATCTTGCCCCTTTCAGGGCCGAGGAACAAAAGTTGTTAGCACACTTTGTTGATGCCATAATCATCCACACTGGCCGCACTAATAACATGCATGCTGATTGTCTGGCAACTCTTGCATCGAAGTTGAAACTTGAAGGTTCAGAAAAAGCTATATCGGTGCATAGACGATCAGTATAGTCTACATGGCTTATGCAAGATGACGATGTCAAGGTAAATGATTGGAGGGATCCCATCATCCATGAATGGAACAGTTCACTTCCAGAAGGAAACATCAGTCTCAAGAAGTCAAAAAAACTTTTCTTACTTCATGAAGCACTTTATTACCGCAATCCAAATGGCTCATTATCTTGATGCCTTGGAGATGATGAAGCGCAACAACAACTCAGTCGCATCCATGATGAGTTATGTGTACAAAAAATGGTAATAACCCTCTATAGGCGACTCCAACGTCTTGGGTATTATTGGCCTACCATGGAGACACAAGCTAGATTGCTACACGGATCATGCTCTGATTGTCAGTTTCCACCACATCAACTCAAAGCGTTGACCGTTCACCATGCCGGGGACTGGAGAGAACCCTACATCAAATACCTCAGTGATAATGATATACCCTCAGAAAATAAATAAGCAGTTCGGTTAACTCAGAAATCTAAGAGGTTCTTCTTTCATGACGGGATTTTGTCTCGCAAAATCTTTGGGGGAAATCTACTAAGGTGCATGTCAGAGTAAGAAATCACAGTGGTCTTAAAAGATATGCATGATAGGGAGCATCAAGGGAAAAGGAAATTATTTCTCCAGATCCATGGGAAATATTATTAGCCGACCATGGAAGATGACGCAGCCGCATATGTTCATAAATTCCATCAATGCCAAGTCCACAGTAATCTCACACACACCCCTTGCCTTCTATTACATTCAGTAAGTAGTCCATGGCCATTCTACAGCTAGGGTCTGGAAATTATTGGCAACATTAACCCTGCATCACCAAAACAACATGAGTATATTATCACTGCAACTGAGTACTTCACCAAGTGGGTTGAAGTTTTCCCTCTTCGCAACACTACTGACACCACCATCGTGGTATTCATCAAAGAATATATCATATGCATATTTTGTGTTCCTAAACATATCATTACAGATAATGGTACCCCTTTTGCAAACAAACATGTAACCGAGTTACTCTAGGAGTATGGCATTAAGTATATTTTCTCTACACCATATTATCCGCAAGGGAATAGGAAAGCAGATAGTACTAATAAGACTTTGATTCAGATTCTTAGTCGAATGGTGCATGATAATCCAAGTACCTGGAATGAGAAATTACTTATGGCATTGTGGGAATACAATATTGTACCAAGGAGTTCGAATGGAAGTTCTCCTTACTCCCTTGTCTACGGTGCAGTAGTTTTCCCAGCCGAAATCAAAATTCTCTCAGCAAGGATTGCATTGGCTAGTGAGGTACAGTGAAATGAAGTTGAAGTATCAAATGCCAAAGTGTAGTGGACTCACAACAAACTGGATTATCAGGAACAGTTTGAGTCTCTAAGGATAGAGATAATTTGGGATAGATAGAGGGAATTAGTGGACTAGGAGAAGAATTAGATGAATTAGGGAAATAAGAAGAATAAGACATTGTTCATAGAGAAGAAGATAAGTTAAGTATTTCTTTAGATAATCCCTTACAATTGGTACTAGTACTACGTATAAAGGAATTACACAATGTGGAAGGGAAGATACCCGTGACAAGGCTACCTACACCTAACAAAGGGGTACCCCAATTGGGCGGCCCATAACCAGACCTACTAGTCATGAGGGACATGACAAATACTCACCCCTCCAAATCATTCCTGTCCTCAAGGATGGAGGATAAGAAACATTCTTGATCAAAGCAGATCCCGCTACTGCCACTACAATAAGAATTTGAGTTCGTCCCCACTTCCTATCGGCGCGGCAACTGATTGTACAAGCATATTGAGGAATGATGCAGTAATCAAATACCCTTCTGTAGTATGCTGAGTATACAAGAAGTGTTTGTATACTGAATCACTGATAGCATCTGAAGGATGATGGTTCTTATGATGTAATAAAATTAACAGAAAAGATTGCAGCCTGTGAAGAAAAATATAGACCACAGTCTTCATAGTTCCGCCAAAAGCAATCAAGACACAACTCTCTCTTGTGCTTATTTCTTCAAAACTGAAGCTCCCAGAAACTGTAGAGGTGATGAATTTGCAGGCCTGAACAGAAATCGCATTGCGTATCCTCATTGTCATTATTTCCCAAGCACATTGGTGACGAAAGATATTCGCATGAACTTTGAATAACACCTTCAATATGACCCTACCTCTGAACCTGTGCATAAGAATTATTGTAGCTAGGATGCAGTCAGCTGGACATTTATAATCAGCTGAGTAAACGCTCTGATCTCCGTAGCCCAACATAGCTCCACAACCAACAATTAGCGACGTATCGTGGAAAATCCCGGAATAATAAGAATCTATCGCTAGACCTGAAGTACGAGCTAGCATTTTCTCATTGCCATGACCATCACTGCAAGAAATAAAAACTTCACAGTCGTTAAGCTGTAAAAACTTCTGCATGGTTCCCATAATTAGTCCACAGCATTCCATTTTTCTATAATGCACCGTGTCTCGTAACATCAAACCAAATACTTTACTGGTACAAAGAATGTGTTGTCGAGCAGCAACTAATGTAAGAAGACCCACTACGGTCCACAGATCTCCACCCTCCTTGATTTCCATCACCCATACAAGGATTTCTCTTAGGAAATTAGCTTCCTGTGGTTGGTGTTCCAGACTCCACAATTGACAGTTACTTAAAGTATTGCATCGAACATTCCCAAAAAAGTGGATGAACCATTCATTTAAAATGTCAATTGCAATATCACAAACAGCTCCATTAGCTTCTGCGGATCTGTTATGCATACCCACTCTATGTTCATACTTTTTAGATACTGGCATCACAAGTGAACGATGTTGGACATATTTGAATCTCAACTTGGAAACCTTACTTCCATAATAACTCATAAATTGATGTCCATGTGCTTCTAGCTTAACAGAAACACCAACCCGAGGCTGTAACAGTTGATGCTCATCGCAGCTGACACTCCCACCACTACCAGGTGTATGATTATACAAGCAGAAATTAGAATTAGTCGAGTCAAGAAACCTTCCACTATCAATTACTCTTCCGGAAAAAACTAAGATACATCTTGCACTACTCAAATTACCATTTACACTATCAAACATTTCAGCTGTATTCTTGGTACCACTTGACTGTAGTTCCTGAATCGAATTTAAAATGGCTGTAATAAAATCTCTACGAACATTTTCCATTTGAGTAGAAAAACTACTATCTCTGCCCATCCATGAATCAAACATCTCATGTGAACATCCAAACTCACTCTGGTTTGTCATTTGCAGCCTCAATCTAGTCCTAAGAATAAGAATTTGTTGTACCATTTCTTCAATTACCTTGCGAGTATCATAACTGCCACTATTCTTAGCAAAGGAAAACATATTTGAATATTTAATTGACAATTCTAGATGGTACCCAAGTTCAGAAGTGAGTTCAAAAATAAAGTTTGCACGGAAACTACGTTTTAAAATTAACCCACTCAGAGTAAGAGAAAATATCAATCGATTAAGAACTACCACATATTTAAGAAAATGCAGCAAGGCATGAGCATCTGTCCAAACAAACAAGTTTACTCCTGTCACAAGAGACATTTCCCAGCTAGAATGCATTACTGGTGAGAACCATAAGCACCACAGTTTGGTTAAAATAAATCCCACACTACACAAAACTGTCGGCACCAATTCACTACTCAATAAAGTCCAAATTTCAGCCAGCATACCACTGCCTAACTGCAAGATGAAACAACCACAGAAATCCCACCTTCTACTGTGATGTAGTTGATCAAATAATTCTGTTACAGTTCCAGTTTCACTAATTCCTGTCACTTGAAGAATCAACCTCGACCAGTGAGGTTTACCGTGCTTAAGCAACTCACATTTGAGCTATGATAAATAACATTCTGCTCCTGTCGAGCAAGGCAGTTGAGCATACCGTTTATGTGCTTTTTTAAAGTGCACCACTCTAGACAATAGGCAAAATATAATTATATTTCTCTCTAAGAATTCAGCAACCAACTTCCAATCACCACCAATTTCAGCAACATAGGAAATTCTAAGAGTCAGCGAATTCAGAAAACAGGATTTAAAATCACCCACAAGATGAGTAAGCACCTGGTGAATTTCATTTACCTTTCCAGGGTCAAATATGAGACAACTATAAACAAAACAATTATAGAAACAAACAACACCAACCTTCCAGCTCCACAATATAATCTCAAGCATTCTATCCATCAAAATTGTGTCGCTCTCAGACATTTGAACAAACACCTTCCTCTCACTATGACTATCAACAGAATTAGCACATACAAGAGCAATCGAACTGAGATTCCTCAAGTCTGAAGTATACCCCAGGCTAATAATTAACCGAATATTGAATTTACCATAAGAATTTGATGAATTAACAACATATTTACCTCTATCGAATAATAATTGAGAAAAATCAAATCGGAAGTAAAAACAATCCTTACAGAGAAACTTGTTGTGGTGAAAGATCAACTCCTTCAAGTATTGGCAATATTGTTCATCAATTGTACTCTGGTTTCGATCTATGAAGTCCCTTACCACTTTACTCTCAACTGAACTTAAATCACCTGAATCAAGTAAATTTGGTTTCGATTTGACAAAAATTTCATCGTCGATTCAGTGAACTCATCTCTAACCAAATCGAGGTTCTCTGAACTGATTTCCTCATTCTTAGCATTGGATTCCACTAAATCGAGGTTCTCTGAACTGATCTCCTCGTTCTTATCATCGGATTCCACTGGTGCTTTTTCAGATAATTGTTGACGAATTGACGCAGTAGTGAAAAGGATTGATGTCAATTTCTTCACTGCTTTTTCCATGAGCTTCGACATCAGATAAAGATTATAATCCCGCGACAGTGAATTATCCTCACGAAAATGAACCTGATAGAGATACCGAAGATTATCTAATTCATTTCTTACTTTTATTTCTTCATTCATCATAGTATACATCTCCTCCATGGAAAAATTTCCAAGGATCGGAACTGCTCTGATACCACTTGTAGTGGACTCACTACAAATTAGATTATCAGGAACAGTTTGAGTCTCTAAGGATAGAGATAATTTGGGATAGATAGAGGGAATTAGAGGACTAGGAGAATAATTAGATGAATTAGGGAAATAAGAAGAAGAAGACATTTTTCATAGAGAAGAAGATAAGTTTAGTATTTCCTTAGCTAATCCCTTACAATTGGTACCAGTACTACATATAAAGGAATTACACAATGTGGAAGGGAAGATACCCGTGACAAGGCTACCTACACCTAACAAAGGGGTACCCCAATTGGGCGGCCCATAACCATACCTACCAGTCATGAGGGACATGACACAAAGTTGCTGACCTAGATATGATTGAATCTAGAAGGTCCAAGGTCGAGAAAAATATAGAAGTGTACGGACAGAGGGTTTCTTAAGCATACGACAATACGGTAAAACCTAGAACTTTTCAAGTAGGGGATCTAGTACCGAAAACTGCAAAACATATTCAACAAGACCATTTTGCTCCAAAATTTGCACCTTAATGGGAAGGTCCACTATGTGGTCATCAAAGCCGTACCTAGCGGCTACTATAAAATACTTGCAATCAAAGGAGGCATTGAAGGAACTATAATCAATGGCAAGTGACTCAAAGCATATTATGCTTAACATTAGGATGATAATCTGGCATGTAATTTCATTTCTCCAAAAGTAGTTATTTAAGTGTTCTACCATTCATTCCAAAAGCAAATTGATTGAAGCAATCAAAAAGAGTCTCATCAAATCAAACCTTACTCAAGAAAACATTCTGAAATATAGAAAAATCCAAAACTCTCTAGAGTTGCCCGTCCAACAGTAAATAGTTCATGTTATACACCATCTCAAGCCTCTTTTGATAATTCTCCGTCTTGATCCTTAAGTCCTGAATCGCCTTATCCACTCTCACCAATTCCATAGCCTGAGTCTTTTCTTCTTCTATAATGGCATTTGCATATGAGATTATATTAGCCGCAATAGTCTCTTTATCTATCTTGATAATCTAGAGACGACGTCGAATCCAGATGATATTAAATCGGAGTGCTTCACAACTGCAAATCATATCATCCACCGGTACAACTCTTTATTGATGACTTCACGGAGATTCTTCTTTTCCATTTCCTCAATCACGAGCAACAATACAGCTACAATGGTCACTAATAACTGTAGATAGCTTTTCCATACTTCCAAGGTGCCGATGTGACCATACGTCTTCCAGGTCTTGTATACATGGCAGCATGACATTTTGGGATAATGAAACCACCCATGTCCTAGTGATCACGACATGAGTTTTTCAGAAGAAGATCAAAAGGAAGCTCGACAGTTGGATATTCATGAATAAAAGTTACACAAGGAAGAGTGGTTACCGCTAGAGCTAGCTTCTGCATTCTCCATCACTCCAGTTCCATGTTAGCTTTTGTTGATGTTGCAGACAAATTCATTTACCATTTCAAAATCTTCAACATTCATTTCAGAAGGGATAGCTCCTAGTTGCACCAACCTGTAGGTCTCAGCAATTTCACACGAAGTTGGCGGTGTTGTAGCAGTTATCACCGCAGATTCCTCAAACTGTGTTGAAGCGAAACTGTCTTCAAAAGTCCCCAATGTTGGCTGATTTGAAGCAGTGATAACAAAACCATCACCAACAGTTGCAGGTATCTCCTCGTTCACTTTTGCAGTTACATCATCACCTGCGGATTTCTCCTGCGCCCCATCCACAACTCCACATTCTGTATCTTTCTTCTGCGCAACAGTTGTATCTTCACCAGCTTTTATTTGCGCCTCATCAACAAGACTTGAAGTAGTGGGATTTCCCTTTGCAATGGGCCTTTTGAGCTTTGGAGGAGCCTTGCATGTTGTGACACTCTTCATACTCGAACTGTATTTCCTTAGGGCCGTTTTGAGCTCTTCTATAGCAGTTTGAGCCAGCAGAATTTTTGGTGTATTTCCAGCTGCTAGACTGACACATGGAACTGCACAAGGATTGAATTGATGATGTTAAATTTTGTAAAAACAATTTCAAGAAGAATGTATCATGTGTAATCGACAGCTACACATGCATATTACTTGGATACCTAGTATGTGTAACTAGTGTAACCAGAAGTTACACATGCATATAACATGTATAAATAGGGATTACACATCCATATCATCTGTGTACTCGACAATTACTAGGTCTAATTTGGTAACTCTACACATGACAACTAATATAAGTTTATCACTATCAAGTTAAAGCATATTATAAATGAACAAGTTACTTACATTCATCATGGAAGGATGTTTGCGTGTCATCTTTCTCTTTCTCTTGCTCAATCTCTTTCTAGGACTCTTCTTTTTCATGCTCAGCAGCTCCACGCTCAGTACCTCCATCTCCACCATCTCCCAGCTCAGTAGATCCATGCTCAGTACCTCCATATCCACCATCTTCATGTTGCATGAACTCTTCTTGTGTCACTTCGTAAGGTTCAATACCCATTTCTCTCATTATTCTGCAGTTAAAATCGTGAATCTTGAATTCTTGTGTTCCTTCAAGGTTCCCTTCTGATATCCCTTCTTTTGCAATTCCATACACTTCTTTGAACATTGCTTGCTTTTCTTGCAGTTGCTGTTTCAGTTGGTTATTCTCAATTGTTTGCGCTTTCAGCCAACTTTGCAGGTCGTCCTTGCTTGGTACCACGGTTGATATACCTAGCTGCTTCTCAAGCTGTGAAAACTCAGCCACAAAGCTAGTAGTTGGCTGCAATTAACATATGTAGATGTTAGCAAAAACAGTTGAACATTCTAAATATACAAATTTTCAGTTGTATGTGTAACTTAAAGTTACATAAGCACATTTTATATGTGTAACCTATAGTTACACAAATAAATTAAATTCACTGGTGTTATGTTTGCATGTGTAACTATAGGTTACACATGCACATTTAAATGTGTAACTTCTAGCTACACATGAAAATTCTGATTACATCAAAGTTACATCTAAATTATGTTGATATTACCATAAATTTACAAAACATAAACCAACAAACACTTACCGAAAACTGTGACATGTCTGTTACAGAAATGTAATCCGAAATCTGGTATAGATCCCACCTTCCAACACGCGGGATATCTTCTTCGTGATTTGCTACTTTCGGGATTGATCCTTCTGGTGCATGTTCAGCAAACAATATCTGCAACCATATATAAATTTTAATTAGTCAAGCTATTAACATTAAAATATCATGAACGTAACACTAAAAGTGCTGGAATAGAAATTACATACAAGCTTTTACTAGTAAGTACTACACACAAGCCTTCACATTTGCCAAGCAATCAATATTATCATGAATTTATTCAAACAAGTGCCCGTGTATCAAGTCATGCCAAGACACCTTGAGCACCGTCTCATATGTTTCAACGATACTAAGATATTTCACGTTCACTCCATTAGCATTTATGTCGCCAAAAAATAATACACAACATAGATAAAAACCTATCAAACAAACCAGATCCTTCTCATCATTTTTCTTTCTTTTCCCACTTTTGCTCCTTTTGGTCATCAGTTCTTTTATCTTCTCTAAAATATTTGTTTTAGTCACTATTGTCTGATGTGTTGTAGATTTAATGTCGGTGAAGAACTTGTTGTACAAAACATTGTCATTCAAATCCTTATGAGAAAAGTTCTTTAATAGCTTTTGACCCTTTCTACTGCCAATCCTTTGCATGTGAAATAAACCAGCCAGCTTTTCCGGTGTAGACTCTATAAACTTATCATCACCAATCTTGAAAGAACAAGGTGTGTCGCAATCCAGATCGAAGCAGTTCAAAAGCTTCAAGACGCCGCTTTTGTTGGTAGTGATTTGTTTGCTTGTACTTGGTACAGTTGGATCATACTCATCGTAGTACATCATCACTAGCTTACTGTAAGCAACTCTCAAAAGATATCTCTGAGCCCTGTCACTCAGTCCTATCGGTTTTATCACCTTCACCAAATCCTTGACGGCATTCAATGACTACCTTAATTTTCCTGTACACATGACACACAAAAATAACATGAGTCAGTATTTTGTGTACTTATCAAATACACTCCTTTATAACTTCAAAATCAAAATCATGTCACAAACTATGTGTATTTTCCAAGTACACAAACTGACCCATTCTATTATGTGTTGTGTAACCTCAAGTTACACATGCATATGAATCTGTATTTGCTGTGTAACTATAAGTTAATCACACCACATAACTTATAGTCAGTGGTGAGATTTGAATGTGTAGCTTGTAGTTACACAGTCAATCAATATAAGAAACCATTGTAGTCATTGGTGAGATTTTTTTAAAGTGTAACTTATAGTTACACATGCCCTTAGCAAGTCAGTGGTGAGACTTTTTATGTGTAACTTATAGTAACAAATCTAGGCTCAATTCTATGAGATTTTTAATGTATAACTATAAGTTACACAATCAATATACAAACCATGCTCTATTTCTATAAGATTTTGAATGTGTAACTCTTATTTACACACTCTCTATTTCTATGAAAATTTACAAGCATATCATGAGATCAGATTTAGTTCATGACATAATCACAAGCAAAATTCAGAATCAAATTTAGTTCATGATATAAAACTAAGCAAAAATCAGAATCAATTTTAGTTCATGACGAGATTGTCCATGTGTAACTTATAGTTACGCAGTCAATTGGCAAGTTATTTTTGAGATTTTCAATGTGTAAATTATAGTTACACATACACAGGTATGAGTAACTTCAAGTTACACACTCAATATACATACCACAATATAGTCAGTGATTAGATTTTGAATGTGTAACTTAAAGTTACACAGGGCCTTGTTTGTATAGTTCAACATTCAAATGAATTTTCACTAGCATGATACCATAACAACACACATACTCTAAAAATTTCACATCTAAGTACCTCTTAATGCGTCTGCTTCAGGGGGATTCCTTCTTCCTTGCGCCATTAGTGTTCACAAATGAAAATTGTTTCTGAATATGCAGTTGATATAGTAACAAAATCGAGTTAGTTCTAGGGTTTTCAAACAGTAACATCTCAGAAATTAAATTCACTGAAGTAAATACAAAAGGAGAAGATTGGAGATAAAAACAAAGTAGATTCAAACCTCTCTTTCTTCTGTTTCTTCGTCGTTCTTCGTCTTCTTCTTCTTTCTAGGGTTTTAAATATCGATTGTTCTTCTTCTCCGATCAGTAAAATTATCAGTCAGAATGAGTTATGCCTAGTTCAGAAAATTTTGACACACAAATTAGTAACAACAGGAATCAAAACTAACAGATTAAAATAAAATAAAAAACCTAGTGATTCATCGTCGGAGTATTTCATCAACAGGAATCATTAATAACGTTGATTTAGGTTTTGAATCTGAAAATGAAATTGTTTCAGATGATTTTTTTGGGTTTTGAATCAAACTGCTTTCCAAAACTAAATCGTAGGAAACAGAGAAGATCGAAGATAGATTCAAACCTCTCTTTCTTCGGTTTCTTCTTCGTTCTTCGTCTTCTTCTGCAATTCTCTGCAAATTTTTGGATCTGAATTTTTTTTTTCTCTCTGCAACTCTCTCTCTCTCTCTCTAAAACTGTCGAGTGTGTGGTTGTGAGGAAAATGGTAGGTCCTATCATATAAATACCAAGGGTTAATCTGGTCATTTCGACCTATATTAAAATTTATTTTTAATTCGGGGCCTGATTTTAAAACTCTTTTAACTAGGGGTTTCATATTATGGGTTATTCATGGGTGGGGCCTTAGCCTAATTTTCTCATATGTTAATCCTCTAAGAGAGATTGGTTATGCTTTTATTGGGATTTGATAATTCAAATAAAGATTATACGGACGTGTAAAAACAAAGAACACCAGGGACTGGTGTAGTCAACCATGACTAGTCAACATTGCATTCCTAACATATGGATATTTTCTATCTATGTTATCTTATAGATGATTCGGGTCGTCAACCAAGACAGTTTGGAAGATTTGAACGTTCAATCACAACCCTGTCAGCAGTTATTTACGTTGTTCTGCACAAAGTAGCGAGCCAGGAGGGATTGGTGAAGAATAAAAACACGAGTCATATGATATTATCTTTGTATGGGTGTTATTTAAAACATATCCAAAATTCAAGCTCATCGGATGAACGAGCAAAGAGAAGTGGGTCAAACATTGGACATCGTCAAAACCAAAATTTTCCAGAATTCTTATGGAACTTCTCTGATCGCTGATTTGAGCCTCTAATCGAGTTCAAAACACAACAAGCTTCTTTGATTTTGATGGGAAATTGTCTGAGCATGAAAAAATTGGGCCAGACCGTCAAAAACCGACATCGGATGAAGTTTTTACAGCGTTTCTACCGAGGATACTATTTCTGGATTTTTTTCAAAACGATAAGACTCTTGCTACGCGTATGGGTTATTCATGGATTCAACTAATCAATTTATAAAAATAGGATGATGAAACAAGCAATTAAGGAATTATCATTCAAAAGAGTCTACTTGGAACAATAGAAGAGTTACTGAAACGATGAAACAAAATCTACAAAACTACGAAAAATAAAATATGCTCATATCAAGCAGGAGGATCAATCGTCATATTCATCACTATCTGCACACTCATTATTAATTTCCTCCTCAGGGTCTTCCTCTGGATCGGAATTGGAGCCTTATTCTGAGCCTTCTTCCTGGCGATCATCTGGATCATTGTAAATCATATCTGAATATTCGTCTTCTTCTTGTCCGGCTTTGAGATCAGCTGCTACCAGTAGTTCGGACTTCACATCAGGAGAGTATGGCTCAAATTCATGATCAGCAATCTTCCATTCAGGGGAATAGTTTACTGCATCGGAATCTGACGTGACACCCTCAATATGAGCATGTTTCTCCTCCCCAGCTTCAATTCTTTTCTGTTCTAGATGGCCTCCCCTATTTTCCTTATTTTATTATATAAAAAAGCGCCGAGAGGGGAATTTTATTAGCAAAAGCAAAAATAGTCCATTACATGTCGGTAGTAGGTAGCCTAGCAACGAGCTGGGCACCTACACCTTTTTGAATAACGATACCAAGCCTATGGAAAAGAGAGTTACACAACTTGTAATTAGCATCACGACTAAGGAGACAGTTGCGTAATCTCTTCAAAAAGGAGATCATTTCTTCGCCTAATTTTATTATTATTACTATTAGGGTTTTGCTCTTTCAAGGATTCCTCTTTCGATCAAAACTCATGAAACTTCCATATTTCTCCATGAACCATGTGGTTAGCAAAACAAGTGGTCCCGCAAACATGACTTGTCCTCTTACTACCATGAGAAATATTATTTTAATACATTTAATAGTGGTCCTCCTACCACTATTAAGAGTTTCAGTTAAACTCAAATTCTTCATACAAGGATGAAATAATGCTCAATGGACCACCAAAAAATGCCAAAATTCTCATGATTGGTCCGTGAACAGCATGGCAACGCGGGCACATTACCATGACCTGTCATGGATGGCCCTTTGGCTTACAGAAGCCGGTCCCACCTCTCTTGATGGTTTTTGACCTAATTAATCATCTAGAGTCCATATTTGGTTCAAACTCCTTCTTACAACTGGTAATGATGATCCACTCATCATCAGACACTTCCATGACCACCAAGGGCCGGTATTATACCTCTTGGTCGGTCCCTCCTCTTTCCATGACTAGGTTCTACTACGTATTGCTCAGTCAAGCACAATTTAATAATGATTAAGTAACCATTAATCATCCTTTCACCAACTGCTCTGCAAAGAAGTTTGGTAAATGCTCAGTCTAGCATCCAAAGTACTACACGGTTGGTCCATCACTAGTAGAGGCACTCCCTTTCTTTTCTATTGGTTGACTCCCAGTCGATCATCCGTTGATCATCCATTGATCATAATTAGGGTTTTTGAACTAAGTTCTCTGTCTAGCATAATTCTGAACATGTTCAAACACCAATATCTTAATATTGATTCAGCAATAAATATTTTAATCAAATAATTAAATAACATTTGGCCAATATTTTTAATTAATATTTATTTGATCTTGCTACCAATTATTCATGGATCTAGCAGTATTTTTTTTTACTAGCAACACTTGCTCTAATTATCAATGCTCCATATGGAAATAACCTAATTGCTTCAACTAGCATTGAGTCATGGTTAACAAGGTTCAGAAACACCAATGTTGATTCAACTATCAACATTTAATTGCTCGAAGCAATATTCCTCATATTGATTCGGCTATCATTATTTTATTGGTTCATCAACCAAAATCTGGTTCGTCTATTACCATTATTTTAAAATTATAATAATCTCTCCTCGTCATTCGACTGACTCATGATACGTGGATTGAGAAAGACATTCTATGATCATTCAACAATGATTATTTTCACAGTGCACCAACACAATGTTTTGTGATTGATCCAGCAACCTCATAAAACCATCACTAAGTCATCCGACTATCATTACTGCTTCAACTAGCATAATGATACATCATGGTAACACAACATTCATGCTTCATCTATCATAATATTGAACTTCATCGGTTCAATTTATAAGACTCATAGTCTTAGGTCAAAGATTGACCACTCACACATGAGACATCAATTCATGTCACATGGGGGGATATCACTAGGGTTTTGGTTTGGCGGTCTACAACACGTGTGGTGTGAGGTACATCCACGATGAGAGTTGCGGTAAGTTTTGTTGATGGTTAAGTAATAAATAGAATAGTGGATGGTCGATTGACCTAGTTTTCCGCACAAAATAGAAATGGTTTTTACACGATCTCCCACTTCCTCATTCTTCAACTATCTTCAACTGTCACCACTTATATGAGATTGATGTGCTGCCATAAATAGGTTTATGAACATATGATATGATAACGAATAACAAGTAAGACTCATCACTGTCAAGTTATCAAACACATTCATAAGATTTCTCTCGTTTATACAGAAAATCATCTTTATAACAGTTCAACACATCACATCACCTACAGATCAATATCCATTGATCTCCACATAATCTCAGCTTCCCTCCCTACAGACCGACCATTCTCCTCCTCTTGTGACCGAATTGAACCGAGAACGACCATTGTATTGGTTTAGGCCAGGGTCTTACATATTAGTCTTTCGAACTCAAAGTACTCTCGTGTAGTACATTTGTTCAAAGGTTCGGACGATTCACAACTCCGAGCATCTGCTTCAACGAGCACTTACCTCCTCCACCACTTTTTACCAGAAAACATGTGAGCCATTTTTACCCACAAACAGATGGCTCTAATTTTATTGTAATGCAGGATCCCTATGAGTCTTAGTTGTTTTAATTAAATGCCTTATTTACAAAAAAAATAAAAATAAAAATAAAGTGACCAACTTATTGAACCATAATTAAGAAATGGTCATTTTCTTGAATTGTTATATAAAATGGTGGAGTTAGACTTTTTCCATCCCATTTTTTTTTCTTCAAAAACAGCAACGACAGTTAACTTAATGTTAGAGCATTGCTCGGTCGAACTCACAAGTGTTGCTATCTCAAACTTGTTGTCAAATTTAGTTGTCAAAACTATATTTTGATTTCTAGTCTACAATTAGTTAAGTCTCGGACTAGGATAGAAATGTAGTTGAGAAACAGTGGATCAAAATAGTCACCATTGCGCTCTACCGTTTGAAGGTGAAGATCAACCGAAGATTTTGGAGAACTTCATCAACAAAAGATAATTGAAGACTGAACCACTTATATATCAAGTTATATTCACTTTTCTATCATTGAGACGATGTCGCATAACTAATTAGACTATTATGCATAGAAAAGAATTTCGAGTTAACTTTATCTTGATAATTAAATCTCGAAATATAAGGACTATGCTTAATGAACATTTGTTCATACTTGATGAGTTTCGGTTAAGGACAAATTATTATTCGGGATCAAAATCATGATTCAAGTTTTATCATTCGAAAATAGCCTCGAACAGTGATATGAGTCATTGATGTTATTCGGGAATGTTTCAAATCGATTTAGAGAGAAATATATAACTACGATAGATTCGGATACAAGACAGTGTTATCGGTCTTAAAAACTGGGAAAACTATTATATGTCTGAACTCGTATTACATGTACTCGTACACATAGCGGAGTAGCTATATATCGACTTACAAATTTGTGGTACGTATATTTTTATGCACATCATGTGAAAATATGTTTAATTCGTGAACCGGATTGGTATGCATACTCGTATGCAAACCATTTCAAAATTGTGGTTACGAAACCAGGATGAGTATCTAAACCGGTATGCAAACTAAAACAGTTATGTGTTCCCGAACTCAGTTTAGTACCTAAACCGGTATGCAAACTATAAAAGTTCTATAAACTCCGGAACCGGTGACAGTCTAAAGGTTTCCAAATAGGTACGCAAACCTAAATATTTATGTTAACTCCGGAACTTGGTTTAGTTAAATTTTTACAAACCGGCACAGATATTGTGACTGAACCGATTCACGAACGACAATGATATTTGTACCTTGTACACCTACTAACCATATCGATTATATTTTCAAAAGAGATTATATTATTTCTACGAGATAATTTTCATTTGATTAATTCTCTAAAAATACTAGACTTATTTGATCACATGTTTGTGACTCAGAGTTAATGTCTTATATGTTCATGAAAATGAAGATTAAGCTTTTAAGTTCAAACCGGCTAGTTTCGGCTATCCATGTTGAACATAGTCTTTGTACATAATTTGGTTACGGTTTCACCGAACTAGAGTGTATATCTTGTTTATGTAAATCCGATTCAAAGATTCATCTAATAGTGGATATTGTTTCTTGGTTCTAAAGCTATCTTAGCTTAAATCTAAAGCAACTTATGCTTCTAATGTCTATAAAAGGGGAACTTCAAGCAACTGGGATCTTTGAATCCCAACACTACTTTTTTGCATCTCCTAGTTGCATCTAGAGTCGTCCTCTTCCTAATCATTTTATGGTTTAGTGACTACAAAGTCTTCACAGGGATTCATGAAGCCAGGTCTAGTTATTTTTCCTTGATAACTCGTGAATCCTGATCTTGACCGATTGTTGAGCTACTCACTTGATCAAGATACATAGAAATCATCAAGGTTCTCTTCGTCTCAAACTTTGTTGATTCCACAAGTTTTATACTTGTGAGGGGAATAATAATCTAGGTCGCACTTCGGGTTGCATAAGTCCGGATTTTGAGGTTAGCTAGACTTTGTCTATTGCTATCGATTTCCACATCTTTGATCAAGTTATTTTATTGTAAAAGGAAACCATATATAGGCTTAATTTGTGGGAGGCCTATTTGGTTTAAAGTCTTCAATTGAGTTGAAGAAACTCTTAGTTGGTGTGACGTCCTCTAAGGGAATCAATTGCGCAGAGTCCTGATGGGATTCAAGAGGCATAAGGAGCGTGACTGTACCTTAATTAGTGGGATACTTTTTAGGTCTCAACTACATTCTAGTTCGAAGTTAATTGGTAGTAGGCTAGTGTCTGTAACGGCTTAATACATTTTGGTGTTTAATCTAGACTAGGTCCCGTTTTTTTTTATATATTTGCGGTTTCCTCGTTAACAAAACTTATGTTGTCTATGTTATTTCTTTTTCTGCATTATATTGTTTATCTTTATAATTGAAATATCACAGGTTGTGCGTTGATCAATCATAGTAGATACATCCGACCTAGTTTGTTGGATACGACTTGATCGATTCTTAAACATTGGTATTTGGTACCCTCCAAGTTATCTCTTTGTGATTAGGTTCACTGATTTGTTTCTGTAAACGTTCTAATCGCAAGAGAGATAGAGAGATATAACTCTAGAAATTATTCCTTGATTGAACTCTCTGAGTTGTATTGAGTTTGT
Organism: Papaver bracteatum; assembly: GCA_023529315.1. Classification (NCBI taxonomy): domain Eukaryota; kingdom Viridiplantae; phylum Streptophyta; class Magnoliopsida; order Ranunculales; family Papaveraceae; genus Papaver; species Papaver bracteatum. The sequence goes on along the minus strand of JAJJWX010000566.1, from coordinate 1,243,613 downwards.
CCATACAAATTTCTTAAGAAAAAGTGGTGGTGTATTTTGGTACCCCCGTGTTTTCACTTAATACGTGTCAGTTATCTTACTAGTTAAAAGACATTTAAACCCATGAATCATCTCAACTAGAAACTGGTTAAATCAGATAAGGGAGCGAGTCAGCTCGCGACTCAATTGTGTTAGAGAAAAATGCTCATCTTCTTCAATTCTTCTCCTGTAATTTTTTATTTTCATGGAACCCTAACAAATTATTGAAATCAAACCAAATTCAATAGAAATCCAATGAATCAATACCCAAAATTTGTTTACGTCTCCGAAATTAATCCATCTTAATTAATTAAAAAAAATTATCGTCTGAGAAGTTGTAATAAATCATCAGCTTTCAGTTTCCCCACTATTTGAGGGTGAAAACAGTTTTTGCCGATTTCAGTAATTTCAGGTGTGTGGGTGAGAAATGAATTTAAACCCTAAACAATATACTGCAAGGGAGTACTTTAGATTCGAGATATCAATCTGTACAAGTCCGGCCTAAACCAATAAATGGCCGTTCCAGACTTGCCTCGGTCACAAGGTGAAGGAAAATGGGTTGGTTTTGGGGAGGGAAGCAAGGAAAGTAATGAGACTAGAATAGTTGATTTCTGGAAGAGTAGTTATTTTCTACGACTTGTATCAGAAAGTGGGAATCTAACAAATGGAAAGCTAGCAAATGTTTTCTGAGTGTTGTATGCTCCTGACTGAACTTGTTGTTCGGTGGAAATAGGTAAGACCTATTTATACAAGTCGAAGTGAAACGTACTCTGGTCTCATTAAGGAATGGAAAAATGGGTGAGTAAATGGGAGGAGGTGGTAATGCATGGAATTGATGCTCCATAAAACCGTTAACGCATGAAAATGATGTTCATTAAAACCGTTAACGCATGGAATTGATGTTCCATAAAAAGAGCGTTTCACCATTAACTCCTTGTATTTACTAACCGACTCATCCTTATGACACTTCCTTATGATGGGCGTAGTGTACGCCGCACGCTGTAAACCGCCAAACCAATACCCAAAGAGGATCCCCCAATTTGTGATATGTGTTGATGTCTCGAATGTTTTTGTGGAAAACATGTAGTATATTGTTGTTGCATGGAAAGTCGAGTTTGGGATACTTTCTAGCTTGGTGACCTTCGACGGTCGATATTTTACATCTTAAGACTAAAGGTAGCCATTGATCGTCGCACGCTTTCGTTTTTGGTGGCCTTATAGGGAAGACCAGCATAGTGGCACGGCTAGGCCGGCATGCCATACCTTGTCGCGGTTTGGCGTGCCTAAACTAAGGTCTCGGGTCAAAGGTTACCATGTGTTGTTTGGTAACCTTGGACGACTAGGATTTTCTCATGGGATTGAAGAGCAACCGTTGATTGTCGCACGCCTTTATTTTGGAAGCTTCATATGGAAGGCCAACATGGTGGCGCGGCTAGGTCAGCATGACATTGGCGTGGCATACCTTGGTGTGGTTTGGCATGGCCAAACTAGGGCTTTGGGTCAAAGGTTACCATGTGTTATCTGGTAACCTTGGACGGCTAGGATTTGCTCCTGAGATTGAAGGGATACCCTTGATTGTCACACGCCTTAGTTTTGGTAGCCGCATAGGGAAGGCCAGTATGGTGGCATGTCTAGGTCAGCATGCCATTGGCGTGGCATGCCTTGGTGTGGTTTGGTGTGGCCAAACTAGGGTTTTGGGTCAAAGGTTACCATGTGTTGTCTGGTAACCTTGGATGGCTAGGATTTTCTCCTGGGATTGAAGGGAGACCATTGTGTTTGTCATATGCCTTCGTTTTGGTAGCCGCATAGGGAAGGCCAGCATGGTGGCGCGGCTATGTTGGCATGGGGCCATGGCAAGGAGCGTTTGGCATGCTACGGTGGGGGCCAAGGGTTTGGCGTGGACGGTTTGGCTTGGCATGCCATGGGCGCATGGTGCGACTAGCATGGCTAGGGCCAAGGCAAGGTGGGGCTGTTGTCTGGTGACATTAGATAGCGAAGATTTGCGTCTTAGATGGAAAGATGTCCGTTGATTATTGAAGTCTTTTGTTGGCAGCCAACGTTGTGTATGGCGTGTTGGGACGCAAGCATGGTTGGCATGCTTTAGCGTGGATATGTAGATGGCACGACTTGCCATTGGCACAGGGGGTGTGTCTAGCATGGTTGGCATGCCTTGAGGTGGTAGGTGTGGCTGGCACGGGTTGACATTGGCACAGGGGGTGCGGCTAGCATGGTTGGCATGCCTTGGCGCGGTAGGTGTGGCTGGCACGACTTTCCATTGGCACAGGGGTGCGGATAGCATGGTTGGCATGCCTTGGTGCGGTAGGTGTGGCTGGAACGTCTTTCCATTGGCACAGGGGGTACGTCTAGCATGGTTGGCGCGATAGGTGTGGCTGGCACGGCTTGCCATTGGCACAGGGGTGCGACTAGCATGGTTGGCATGCCTTGGCGCGGTGGGTTTGGCTGGCATGGTTTTCCATTGGCACTTGTGGTGTGGGAATTAGGGTTTTGGCACATCTAAACCCTAATTAGTAATTAATAAAAAAAAAGTACCCTGGTAATTTTCTCGCAGACAAATTAAAGGGTTCAATAATTATGTTTAAGTCCTGTGACGTCACTGTCTGACTATGGTTTTATGATTTTACCCCTAAGTTAAAAACCACCATCAACATTAAGTCCCCTGCTTAGCTCGGAACAAGGGCATTGTTGCGAGGTAAGCATAAGATGGTGACAGACAAGGACATAATCGAAATGTAAATCATGCAAGATGGTCAGGAAGATCCGTCTAACCTTTTTCGGGAAACAGGGAGAATCTGTGATCCTTGTTTTTGCCAGCTTTGCATAGATTCTGCTCGTGGTACTGAAAGTTAAGTTGCGGAGTGGTAAAGTTCGGTTGAGATGCAAGTTGTTGTCCTTGATCTGGAACAGTTGCGCGCCTTCTGGGTTAGGCTTTGAAATGCGGAGCGGAGCTGCTAGCATAGACTTGGCGTGAAGGGAAGTCGCTAGCATTTGATCGGCTTGGGATTAGCCATCAGCATTGGTCATATTGGACTTAGAGTCGTTAGAACTTGATTGGCTTGGAATGGGAGCTGTCAGCACTTGATTGGCTTGGAATGGGAGCCGTCAGCATTGGTCGTATTTGAAATGGATCTGCTTGCGTTGCTCGGCTTGGAGTGGATCTAACTTGGGTTCCTTGGAAGGATGACGACTGGCTTCAGTTCCATGGGATGCTGGTGTTTTCTTTGGGAAGATAAAAACTTGCTTCAGTTCCCCGGTGACGACTCGCTTCGGGAAGGTAACAACTTTGCTTCAGATTTTAGCATGTTGCAACCCTAATTAGCGCCCGTTACGAGAATCGTTGTAATTCTCGTACGAACTAGAATTTTGACGGTCCTCCCCTCCATTCTGGACGGAAAACTTCCTAAGTGGGAATATTTAGGTCTTGAGATCGTTCGAGAGGTGAAAAAGGCTCGATAATAAAATTTAAGAAGAATTCAAGAGGGATGTTGCGGGCCCGAGGTAGCATAGTCGCGCCCAGTCATCCATTTCATGGAGCAAGAAGGAATCTTTATTTTGTTCAGGCTATAGAAACTCTATCTGCATGAAAGAGATATGGACCTTCTTCTGTTTTCTGTTGTCCGTCCAGATCCGCGCCTTTTTCTGTAGTGTCTCTCCAATGGATTCCAAAATTTGCCGAACTCCGTCGCATTCTTGGGATGGATGGATGAAATATGTAATCGGCAACGACTATGTTAGGGCTAATATTGGAGATTGTGGTTACGTTGTCGGTCAATCCTCGGCTTTAGGCTATTCAATGCCTGGACTTTCTGATCATGATGATGGTGTGTTGTGAATGCTTGCATGGTCGAAATATTCCGACGCCACTGGATAAAATAGATGAGTTGAGAGACGTTCCGTTGCCGATGTATTGCTATCAAAGTCTTCAAGGAATTTGTTCCAAGCGACATCCTTTGAACCATCTTCTGAATCTTGGACTATCCTGGTTAAGGGGAGTGAAAGCGTCTCATGCTGGTAGTACCCATGTGTATCCTACTTTCACCGCATAGCCTTGAATCCATGTCCACAGGATTTGATACAAGTTTATTGTACTCTTCTGGATGTGACGCTGTGATGCACATTGACGAAATATTCTGGATAGCAAAGAGGCAGGAATGAGTGAGTTATGTTGTTTATCATGGCTCCCTCTGTTTCTTCAAGAAAATGTTTCAGCCGTGTCTTTGGAGTTTTCTCGTGAGTCTTTGATGGTCGTCGAAATGGTCTGCAATGAGAAGTCCCCAGTCGCATTTTTCTTTAGTTTTTGAAGTTTTTTTCCTCTGAGAAGGCTTGGGATCCTCCGCGGCCTCGTAAAGTGTTGAAGGCGTCTTCTAGACAGAGAGGTGATGATATTCTTGCGCTGCACCCTTGAAGAGAAGGTGGTCTTGTTGTGACTATGACCTTTTGGTTGATTGCGTCTTCTGAGATTCGACAGTGAAGGGATTCTGTGTATACCCTCAGTCCCCAAGTATGGTTTACATGTTTCCATCTTGTATGGTCAATGGGTTGACCATGATAAAGATATCACCATCGTGCGTTCGTACTGGTGATTTTGTTACTTATTCCACGTGGAACTTAGAACATGGAGGAGTATGTGTTACCTTTATAGTGATTTCTGCTGTTGTGAAGCTCTGACTGGTATCAACAAATGAGCGGCAACAGTTCTTGGTAGCAGATGTAATCAGAAGAGACTATATTATCGCGGAAACAAAGTAGGTTTGTTGGAATTGTATGGGAATCCATGGAAGTAAAAGGGTTGGCTAGATGCGTATGCGATCAAGTTGTCCATGATCATGAGCTTTGGAGAGATGGACCAGAGGGCGGCCATGACTACGAAGATTGGCTGGCTACGATCATAATCCTTGACATGGTGAGCGTGGTGGCACGACCCTTTGCAGGAAGGAGTGGTGTTGAAGCGAATGTTGAAGCGGAGCCGCTGCTGGAGAACGTTGAAGAGGAGACAATTCTGGAGAGAACGTTGAAACGACGCCTTGCAACTCTCAAATCCTTGACGGTTACCATGTTAAAGTCGGAGGCTGCGTCACATTCTGTCAAACTCGATATCCCTCAAGTGAATAGAGATTAGGAGTCCCCTGTTTCATCTATCGATCGTGCTTTCCAGGAGAGGTTGGGGTTTGACAACGGCTTTCCTGACTGGAAACGCCTGCTTTACTGATGTAGTGCGGTTAAGGGATGAAAATATGTCTTGACTCTATGCCTTGAAGAAATATAGAATCTCACATAACTGTTTCATCATAGACTGTATGACTTTGTGGGCCAGGTTTCCATCGTGCAGGTCCTGACGGGAAGAGTCTCTCTGTGAACTCAGGAGGGTTTCTGATTTCCTTTGCTTTCGATTTTGGAGAAGTCGTTTTCTGATCTTTATGTGTGATGAAATTGGATTGCTTATCCACTTCTATTGGGCATTCAAGAGCAACGCGAGCCTCTTCATCTATAAACGCACATCATGCTGAAGTGTCTTTTGTCTATTCATCAAATCAACAGTGGTAAAAGGAGGTCGGCTTCTTCTGGATCTTCCAGTATCTTGCCCTTATGGTGGAGTAGCATCTCTGGTGACGGTTGGATATGTCATGCTTGAAGAACCGTTGGGGTGGCGGAAGCGGCTCTGGTTCTGGTGATCGTAAGTGTATCGTGATGAGATGGCACAGTTTTGATCATGAAGTGCTGGACCGATGGCGCTGCTTTGGCTGGTTGTGGGGCAGAAAAGATGGCGCTGGAAGGGCGCAAGATGTTAGCGCTGGAAGGATGCAAGCTGTTAGCGCATGGTGTGGTATTGTGGCTGGCATGCGCGTGTATCATGTGTGCCTGGCATGTGCGTATGGTAAGCGTGTATGGCATGCGCGTCTGGTAAACGTGTCTGGCAGGCGCGTCTGGCAAGCACGTCTAGTAAATGCATCTGGAATGCGTGTCTGGCAAGCACGACTAGTAAGCGCGTCTGGCAAGCACTTCTGGCAAGCGCGTCTGGGAAGCACGTCTGGCAAGCGGGTCTGGTAAGAGCGTCTGGGAAGCACGTATGGTAAGTGCGTCAAGCGCGTCTGGCATTGTCTTGGCCACAGACTACTATACACTAAAATATGGGAAAGTTACGGACATATCTCCACAAACAAGAAGATTACTAGTCGATTTGCGCTGGTTAAGCGGGTGGAGAAATCTTTGTCTTCGATTGATGACATGCATAACGTGACTGGTCACACGATTTATGAGGATGTAATCTCGAGCTAAAGGTTTGGTAGGACTTGAAATATACCTACGACTATGTCTAACTGCAAGTGCACAACGTCTGTTGCAGACAAGGCAAATACAGGTCGATCCCACAGAGACAAGGAGAGTGTAGAGTCGATTCAAAAGCTTTACTATAACTGATTCAGAGAGAGTAACCAAAAGGAGTTTGTTTGTGTCGATGCAACAATATATTGACAGAAACTTAAAATAGAAACTAAATAGAAGTAAAAAGATGTACTTAAATCGAGGTGTAAACACTAGGAATATGGATACTAGGGCATTCAAATCCACCTCTAACCTACAATATGCATTCAACTTGTGATGTTATTCTTGTCCTTATAGAAGATTCAAGTTTACCTTGTATCTAAGGTGTTTCTCCAATGGATAAATTAATCACAACTAAAGTATTTATTCAAAGCATTAACTGTCTAGTTAAAGCACAACTAATCTAAGGATCAATAACAATATTTTTAAGCATGAGTTACAGTATAATCAACATAGTGATATTATAACTACAATGGATACATGGCATACATTGTGAGAGTAAAATATTGATAAACTTGGATTAAATTATATTCTAAACAATTTTAAACATTCAAGAAACACACAAATCATGAATAACGTAGAAGTAGGCCCGGGCTTCATCTTAACCCTATTAAATAAATTTAGAACATGAAGAACATGATGAAAATAATTATATTAAGAGACTAAGTGAACCAGCTAGTCTGGGGTGATTCTTTCAACATAACAACACCCCCTATTTATACACAAAATTTCTCTCAATCCTTGGATTCGAAAATTAAATAAAGATACCAAATCAAAGCCTCAATTTTCTCCTTAATTGATGCTTGCTTTTTCTTTTCTTTTTTTATTTGAAGATAACTCTAATTTTCCTTAATTGATGGTTGAAATCATGGGTGATTTATGGAGTAATTGAAGGGAAGGTGGCTCTTTTGGGGACAAGAAAAAATGGAATTGATGAGTGTTTGGTCTTTTGTGCGATTTGGGGGAAGAAAAGTGGGAGTTAGGGTGTGAGGCAGATGTATCATCCATTGATGCACCGTGTGGAGGCGCTTTGGATGCTCATCTGTTATATCTGTAGGATTAGAATATTGTTACAACAATATTCCTGTGAAATAAACAACAGATCTGCGACACATCAATAATAAGCAACAGTTCTGCGATATATCAAGGTGACGTAAGAAATGACATGTTAGATGAAAACGACAGAAACATGAAAAGAGCGTGACATTTTTGCGATGAATCGATTAAGCCTACGAAATATTAAGGCGGTGCCACCTGCGATTTATCGCAAGAACCTAGATCCGAAATTAAAGGGAATCTTAGGTGTAAATGAGTTGTCATGAGCTGTAATCCACTATGTAAATGCCTATATAAAGGAAATGAATAGTTCCAGAGAAGGGGTTGAATTTTTGAGAGCTAGGAAGGTGTTTAGGAGAGAGAAAATCTTTATCAAGTGTTCTGTGTTCTTGATTTTTGTAAAATTCCCTAAGATCATATTACAGAAAAAGTGTCTTTAATCTTCAAATCATGTCATAAATATTGATAAATTCTTGAATAGGGTGTAGTGTGGGAATTCATGCAACTACAATATCAAATCCAAAAGCTCAGGATTGAGACGGGTTTGGATCTTGGATCTTGGGTTTTATCTCTTCTGGGATCATATCTTCTTCAAAGCTAATATCTCAAGGCCCATTTCTACTTTTGAATCGTGCAAACAATATTCTTCACTTGCCTTCTAGTGCGAGCCTTTGTTGTCTCTCTTCCCTTGTCACCAATCCTCCGCTCCTTTTGGTTCCGTAATTCATCCAAGCTTTATTTAGTACCTAAAAACACAAAATTAATTAATACAAATATTTATTCTTGAAAACATTAAATATACAGAATTTGGGCTAATATATGTTTTTAAAGCGCAAAAGATGAGCTAAGTGCCAATAAAAAGGTGTATAAATATGCAATATTTGGAACTCATCAAATACCCCCAAACCTGAATTTTACTTGTCCTCAAGTGAAACAAAAATTAAAAAATCCTAACTATACCATTGTCGCTAGTCTCTCGAATGCATTTAGCGTATGTACTAAGCCTTTAAACCCCTAGGTGTCCCTAGTTGGACGAGTTGTAGTCTCGTGAGGGCCTATCAGATATGTACCCACAAAACCCTCTCCAATTTCAGAGCATAATAGAGTCCCAAGCATCCAAGGAGCTATGAGGACATAGAGTTTCTATATGCTAGTAACACGAAGTTAGAACTACCAAATAACACATTCTCATCCTTAAGTGTTGAGCGAGAAATAACCATACCATATGAAAGAATTCGGGTTCGAGAGTAATCACAAGCTTTGACTTCTTCCTCACTAATAGGGTTTTATGAAATTTGCACTCAAAAAGATCACTTTTCTAGTTTCTCTCATGTGTAGAGGCAGGAGTAAAGAGTGAAATCCTGCACACGTTGAATGGTGGGAAGGAAAACCTTCCGAAATAATTTTTGGAGACTCCACAAAATTGTGGACATAAAGAATCTTTTTCTGATGATCTAAAGGAAATCAATCATTATATGAGGATGGGAGTACTTACTTACCTTCACATATGATCAACAATCAACACCACTCTCACAGCATCCATAGAAACGTCTTCGTCTTCGGTCTTCAACTGTTGATGATGAACTTTTGAATTTCGTAGAACCTTGAATTTTTTATTTTTTTTATAAGGAGCTAGCGGGTCGGATGGGTAACCGCAACGGGTCGGATTTCATTTCGAGATGCCCGAATTTCTATGCCTTATAAACTTCCTTTTTTTTTTTGACCACCAGTTTTTTTTCTTTCTTTTCTCTGCCCATCTTCTTCTTCTTCTCTTCTCTGCATCATATCCTTCTTGTATACTCCAGATCCGGATTTCGATCTTTCTTCTCTTAATCACCGCCTTCATGTTCTTCTACTTTATGCTTGTTTGGTTTATTGTCGTAGTAATCATTTATTGGTGGATTATGCAAGATGCAGTTTGAGCGGATGGAAAGATTACTCTCTGAAGTAGTGTTAACTGAAGTGAGATGTATTTGGTAGAATCTCGGAATAGATTTGTATGCAATTTTTTTTTTAGGGATGAAGATTTGATGATTTAGGGAAAGATGCAAGATTGTTCCATATGCAGCTTCAAAATACATACAATGATAGATATGTCTTTCAAAGTTGAAATCGGATTTAGATTTAGATGTATTCTGACAAGTGTGGACGATCTGCCTGAGATGAAGATGTCTGGATCGGTCAACACTCAGGTAAAATCATATACTTTCTTTATTGGTTCTTTATTTATTTTTCTTTGACTCATCGTCAGATCGTGTTGTTTCTTGTTGTTGTTGTTTGTAAACCTCAGACTATTTCAACTTTCTTTAAATATTCTGATGTTGCTATGCTCGTTGATGATGTGTTTCTATGGATCTGATTGATGTTGTCGAGAGAGAGAGAGTGGTGCTGACTGCAAACATTCTAAAAAAAAATATTTTAGATAGTCACAAAAATGATGGTTAGTGCCTTGCTTGATGAAAAATATGTAGTCTCCACTAAGGGTGATCACAACTCAACTACCAAATATCTTTGCAGTACCTAATTTGCCCTCCGACATGGTTAAATCCAACTTTAACGCTCAGACAAACAAGAAACCCGATTGTGTTCTCCAGTACTTTCAAGTTCAATTATTTCGGTCAGACTCTCTATGTAAATATAGCTAGAAGCATGCTTATGACTCTAAGATCTCTAAGAGTTGGAGGTTTTATGCAAATATTTACAGAAGATTTTTTTTTTTTTTTTTTTTTTTATATATATGCAAAATACTAAACTCTATATGCAAAATGCTCCCCCAAACCTAAATATAACATTGTCCTCAATGTTTCAAAATATAAGAAGAAAAACATACCATGAGAACTAAGCAGAGCAAATTTAAAGGAAAGAGATTACCAGGTGCAAAGATAATGGTGCTAAACCAGAATTGAATGAATGCGTTGAAAGCATTAGGAGAGCAAGATAAAAAAGTTTGGTTAGCACATCTAAAAATTATGCAAAGAGAAAAATAAAAGGGAAAGATAATGGACTTTCAATCCATATGTATGTGCACAGGTGAACTAGTTTATTCCACATAAACCGGGTCTTCCAAGTCCATGGTCTCAACTTCCGGTGGAAGATGTTCCAGAAACGGTTTCAATATCTGACCATTTACCTTGAAGATGTTCTTGTTTGCTGTATTTTCTATTTCAACAGCTCTATGAGAGAACATAGTACGTACCAAGAATGGACATGACCATCGAGAACGTAACTTACCTGGAAAAAGATGCAAACGAGTGTTGTATAATAAAACTTTTTGACCTGGTGTGAAAGACTTGTGTAAAATGTTCTTGTCATGAAACACCTTCATTCTATGTTTGTGCATTTTGGGACTATCATATGTGTCATTTCTCAATTCTTCTAACTCATTGAGTTGAAGTTTTCTTTGGGCACCAGCCTTATCAAGATCGAAATTCAGTTTCTTTACGGCCCAATATGCACGATGTTCTAACTCAACAGGTAGATGGCAAGCTTTACCATACACTACTCTGTAAGGGGACATGCCAATGGGAGTTTTGTATGCAGTCTTATAGGCCCACAAAGCATCATTTAAACGTAAAGACCAATCTTTCCTAGAAGGATTAACAGTCTTTTCAAGAATATGCTTAATTTCCCTATTAGAAACTTCTACTTGACTACTGGTCTGAGGATGATAAGGTGTTGCTACCTTATGAGTGATTCCATACTTGCGCATAAGTGATTCAAAAGGTTTATTGCAAAAATGAGTACCTCCATCACTGATTATTGCTCTAGGTGTTCCAAAGCGAGAGAGAATGTTTTCTTTAAGAAAAGAAAGAACAACTTTATGATCATTTGTTTTAGATGCAATGGCTTCTACCCACTTAGAGACATAATCAACAACAACAAGAATGTATAGCTTACCTTCAGAGTTAGGAAAGGGACCCATGAAATCAATACCCCATACATAAAACAACTCAACAATCAAAATAGGTTGTAAGGGCATTGGTAGGCTTAGAAAGATACCTACTTCTATGTATAAACTGCAAGTGCACAGTGTCGACAAGAAACACAGGGCAAGCACAGGTCGAACCACAAATATTTGGAGAGTGTAGAAGTTGATTCTAAATCCTGATTCAAAGAGTAACCAAAAGGGGTTTGATTTTGTCGATACGACGATATGATTTTCAAGTGACTGAAATAATAAAAGATGCAAATAACAAGATATGTAAACAATGAGAATATGGATACTAGGGTATTCAAATCCACCAATAACCTATGGTATGCATTCAACTTGTAATATTATTCTTGTCCTTATAGTAGATTCAAGTCTACCTTATAACTAAGGTGTTTCTCCAATGGATAATTTAATCACAACTAAAGTATTTCTCCAAAGAATTAATTGTCTTATTAAAGCACAAATAATCTAAGGATCAATATTTGGTTAAGCATGAGTTGTAGCATAATCAACATGGAGATATTCTAACTACAATGGATACATGGCATACATTGTGAGAGCAAGATGTTGACAAACTTGGATTAAATTATACTTTAAACAATTCTAAACTTTCAAGAACAAGATACAAGATATGAATACATACCAATGAGTTATGGCTTCATTAAAACCCTAGCAAATGAACTAGAACATGAAGAACATTATAACAAAACTGAAATTTAAGAAACTAACATGAACAAGCTATTCTTGGATGAGTTTTCAACACAACAACCCTCTCTATTTATACACAAAAATTCTCTCTCACTTGGATTCGAATTTTGGCAATTATTTACTCAACAAAACATGTTTTCTCACTTGATGGATGTTTTGGAATACAATGGGGTGAGGTGGATATTTTGGAATCCAATGGTGGTGAGGTGGATGTTTTGGAATCCAATGGGGTGAGGTGGATGTTTTGGAATCCAATGGTGGTGAGGTGGAAATGGATTTGGGTCTTGGGTTTTGGATTATGGGTAGTTTAATCCCATGTATTGTAAACAGGTTGCCACTAATGCGCGAACGGGTTGCAACACTTCCAACTTTCTTCTCTTTTGTCTTCTCAATTCTTCCAAGCTTTATTTAGTACTTAAAAACACAAAATTAATTAATACAAATATTTATTCTTGAAGATGGTAAAAATGCAGAATTTGGGATAATATATGACTTTGAAGCGCGAAAGATGAGTTAAGTGCCAATGAAAAGGTGTATGAATATGCAATATTTGGCACTCATCAAATACCCCCAAACCTGAATTTTACTTGTCCTCAAGTGAAACAGAAATCCTAACTATACCACTGTCGCTGGTCTCTCGAATGCATTTAGCGTATGCATCAAGCCTTTAAACCCCTAGGTGTCCCTAGTGGACGAGTTGTAGTCTCGTGAGGGCCTACCAAAGATGTACCCACAAAACCTTCTCCAAATTCAGAGCACCCATAGAAATGTCTTCGTCTTCGGTCTTCAACTGTAGATGATGAACTTCGGAATTTCGTAGAACCTTGATAATTTGTGACCATTTTTTTTTAAGACCCGCTACACAGCTGATCATCATTTTAATTTTTTTAATTTTTTTTTTGTTGACCCGCTACACAGCTGATCATCAGATACCAAACACAAGATCCGAGACAAAATAATTTTTTAGGGACCCGCTACACAGCTGGTCATCATTTTTTTTTTTTTTTAGAGACCCGCTACACAGCTAGTCATAGAAAACAACAACACAAAAATGCAAAAGACTACAAAGGATCCTACAAAAGACCCGCTCCACAGCTGGTCATAGAAGAATGCAAAAGACTACAAAGGATCCTACAAAAGACCCGCTAAAAAAAAATGCAAGACCCGCTACACAGCTGGTCATAGAAAAGACTCACAATGCCATATGCAAATACTCCCCCAAACCTAAATCTAACATTGCCCTCAATGTTTCAAAATATGATAGAAACAACAACAAACCATGAGAACAAAATAGATTCAAAGGAAAGAGATTACCAGATGCCAAACCAAAGACAGTGGAGTATGTCTAAAGCAACCAGCAGGGAAGATATCTGTGGTATGTACAAGGGGTGAACTTTTCAGTCCACATAGATCGGATCAGCAAGATGAGTTGTTTCAATCTCAGGTGGAATTGGTTCAAGGAATGGCTTCAGTCTCTTCCCATTGACCTTGAAGACATTCTTGGTTGCTACATCTTCTAGTTCTACAGCCCCATGGGGGAAAATTGTTCGCACCAAGAACGGGCCTGTCCATTTAGAACGTAATTTTCCTGAAAAGAGTTTCAATCATGAGTTGTACAATAAACTTTCTGGCCAGGCGTGAATGACTTGCGCAAAATGCGTTTGTCATGGAACACCTTCATTCTATACTTGTACACCTTTGCACTATCATAAGCATCATTCCTAAGTTCTTCCAACTCATTGAGTTGGAGTTTCCGCTGTGTACCCGCCTTATCAAGAGAAAAGTTAAGCTTTTTAATAGCCCAATATGCACGATGTTCAAGTTCAACAGGTAAGTGGCAAGGCTTCCCATACACAAGTCGGTAAGGGGACATGCAAATAGGGGTTTTATATGATGTTCTATAAGCCCATAATGCATCATTCAATCTTAAAGACCAATCTTTTCTAGACGGGTTAACCGTCTTTTCTAGAATGTGCTTAATCTCCCTATTTGAAACCTCTACCTGGCCACTGGTCTGTGCATGATATGGAGTTGCGACTTTATGAGTTATGCCATACTTGCGAACTAATGACTCAAAAGGCCTATTATAGAAATGTGAACCACCGTCACTGATTATAGCTCTAGGGGTTCCAAATCGAGAAAATATGTTTTCCTTTAAGAACGAAAGTACCACCTTGTGGTCATTAGTTTTGGTTGCAATTGCTTCTACCCACTTAGAAACATAATCAACAGCAACAAGAATGTACAACTTTCCTTCAGAGTTAAGAAATGGACCCATGAAATCAATACCCCACACATCAAAAAGCTCAACAATCAAAATGGGTTGCAGGGGCATCATGTTTCGTTTTGATATACTTCCCAATTTCTGGCACCGGTCACAAGAAATACAGAATGCATGGCTATCCTTAAACAATGTTGGCCAGTAAAAACCACTCTGCAAGATCTTTGCAGCAGTTTTCTTTGCACTAAAGTGGCCTCCACATGCTTGATCATGACAAAAAGAGATGACATCCCTTTGTTCGGAGTTGGGGACACATTTCCTAATGATTTGGTCAGGGAAGTATTTGAATAGATATGGGTCATCCCATAGGAAATGTTTCACTTCGGCCAAGAATTTAGACCGGTCTTGTTTAGACCAATGTAGTGGCATCCTACCTGTAGCAAGGTAGTTCACGATGTCGGCAAACCATGGAATTTCAGAAACCAACATCAGTTGTTCATCAGGGAAGGATTCCCTAATAAGAGTGGATTCATCAGCAGACTCGACATTCAATCTAGATAAGTGATCTGCCACAACATTTTCTGACCCTTTCTTGTCTCGAATTTCGAGGTTGAACTCTTGTAACAAGAGTATCCATCGAATCAGTCGAGCCTTAGCATCTTTTTTAGATAAAAGATATCTCAATGCGGCATGGTCAGAATATATGATGATTTTAGATCCTATCAAATAAGATCTAAACTTATCTAATGCAAACACAACAGCTAGCATCTATTTTTCGGTTGTTGAATAATTCATTTGTGCCTCATTCAGTGTCTTACTAGCATAGTAGATCACATAGGGTTGTTTGTCAACTCGCTGACCTAAGACAGCTCCAACAGCAAAATCAGATGCGTCACACATGATTTCAAAAGGCAATTTCCAATCAGGAGGTCGGACTATAGGGTCCGAAGTTAAAAGAGTTTTGAGCTCCTCCCAAGCATGCACACAAGCATCATCAAACACAAATGCAACATCTTTACTGAGTAGATTACACAATGGCCTTGAGATCTTACTGAAATCTTTGATGAATCTACGGTAGAAACCAGCATGGCCTAAAAATGATCTAACCTCCCTCACAAAGCGAGGTTGAGGCAAGTGTTGAATGATATCAACCTTGGATTTATCTACTTCTATGCCTTTTTCTGAGATGATATGCCCTAGAACAATGCCTGAGTCAACCATGAAATGACATTTTTCCCAATTCAAGATCAAATTATTTTCTTTACACCGAATAAGCACACGAGTAAGATGATGCAAACATTCATCAAAAGAAGAGCCAAAGACAGAAAAATCATCCATGAAGATTTCAAGAAACTCATCTATCATGTCTGAAAATATGCTCATCATACATCTTTGAAAAGTAGCAGGTGCATTACACAACCCAAAAGGCATACGACGATAAGCAAATGTTCCATACGGACAAGTAAATGTGGTCTTATGCTGATCTTCGGGTGTTATGTGAATTTTGTTGTAGCCTGAATAGCCATCTAAGAAACAATAGTACCTATGTCCCGACAACTTTTCTAGCATTTGATCAATGAAGGGCAGCGGAAAATGGTCTTTCTTAGTTACTGTGTTCAATTTCCTATAGTCAATACAAACTCGCCACCCTGTAGTTACACGGGTGGGGACAAGCTCATTCTTCTCATTTTGAACTACAGTAATGCCAGACTTCTTGGGTACCACTTGAATGGGACTGACCCACTTGCTATCAGGAACTGGGTATATGATACCCGCATCAAGAAGCTTTATGATCTCACTCTTAACAACCTCTTTCATGTTAGGATTGAGACGCCTTTGCATATCCCTAGATGGTTTGGCATTGTCCTCAAGGTTTATATGGTGCATGCAATCAGTGGGTCTTATGCCTTTAAGGTCCGAGATGGTCCATCCTAATGCTTCTTTATGCTCCTTAAGCACTTCTAAAAGTTTTCTTTCCTGTTTTGTATCTAAGGCAGATGAAATGATTACAGGCAAAGTATTAGAAGGTCCCAAAAAAACATATTTAAGAGTATCGGCAATGGTTTCAGTTCGAGCTTTGGTGGCTCAACAAGAGATGGAACAGACTTGGATTCCAAGAGTGGAAGTGGTTCCACTCTAGCTTTCCACTTAGACGTGTCCATGAGTGGTGTGGATTCAAGCAAAGTATTCACTTCACTTATGTATTCATCATCAAACATATCCAGGTTGAAATTATTCAAACAAGCATCCAAAGGGTCAACAGACATGCTACTAGGTAGCGACTCCTGAATCAAACTTTCAATCATGTTGATTTCATGCACATCATTATCATCATCAAGATCTAAATGTTGTTGGATAGCATTGAAAACATTCAACTCCACAGTCATATTACCAAATGACAACTTCAGCACTCCATTACGGCAGTTAATGATTGCATTGGACGTCGCTAAGAAAGGACGTCCCAAAATGACAGGAATGTGACTGTTAGGGTTTTGAACAGGTTGAGTATCTAAAACGATGAAGTCCACAGGAAAGTAAAATTTATCAACCTTAATCAAAACATCTTCTACCACACCACGTGGCACTTTGACGGATCTGTCCGCCAATTGCAGAGTTATAGGTGTTGCCTTCAACTCTCCAAGACCTAACTGCACATATACTGAATATGGAAGTAAATTCACACTTGCCCCTAAGTCTAGCAACGCCTTCTTAACCGTATGGTCACCTATTTTGCATGTGATAGTTGGACTACCTGGGTCTTTAAACTTAGGTGGTGTGTTGCTTTGAATGATTGCACTCACTTGCTCAGTGAGAAAAGCACGCTTATGCACATGAAGCTTTCGCTTTTGTGTGCATAGATCCTTAAGGAATTTAGCATAAGCGAGGACTTGCTTGATTGCATCAAGAAATGGGATGTTGATGTTAACTCGTTTGAACATTTCTAAAATCTCGTTGTCTTGTGTACTCTCTTTTGTTGCACCAATCTTTGTGGGAATGGAGCAACAGGTACATGAGATGGTGTAGAGACATTAGAATTATGGGAATTCTTATGTTGCTCGATTTGTTTTCAACAATAGGTGTTTTCTGTGGTATTTTATGCACTGGTGAGTCTAATGTAGACTCACTCAACTGTGGTACACCTACATTGTTTTCAACAACTTTACCACTACGAAGAGTGGTGACAGCATTTACTTGATTATTGGAGGCCTCATTTCGAGTTGAATTTTCTGCCTGATATACAGTTTTTGGATTTTGTTGGGGTTGACTATGAAGTTTGCCTTTGTCTCTTTCATTCAATGCTTCAAAAATTTGACCCATTTTAAGTTCTAGACTTGAAAAACGTTGGTCTGTGGTCTTTTGAAGTTGTACCAAATTTTGGGTCAACAAACCGAAACTTTCTTCGAAGCTAGGCTTTTTCTCTGCAGGGTACTGAGAATGTGGTTGCACTTGGGAGTTTCTAGGATAAGGGTATCCTTGGTTATTATTTGATGTTCCCCCTTGCACATGCCCCTTAGACCATGAAAATTTAGGGTGATTTCTCCACCCTGGGTTGTAGGTCTGAGAATATGGGTTGTTCTCTTGCCTTTGGTACAATACATTGGCTTCCTCGGTTTTAGACTCTTGAAATGCATGGAGGTCTGGACAAGTGTCCACTAGATGGTCTGAACTATGGCATGCGGCACAAGTGGCCATTTCAATTTGACTACGGAGAGTAGGGATATTAGTTTTTCCATTCTTTTCTAGCTCTAGATTTTCTATTCTCCTGGCCAAGGATGCCATCTTTGCACTTCCTTCGAAGTCAGAGTCAATTCTATGAACATTGGATGCAAGGGTAATCCTATTTGGTTCACGGGGGGATTCCCACTGCTAAGTCTTTTCAGCGACTTCGATTAAGAAATCCCAAGACTCATCAGCAGTTTTTTTCAATAAATTGACCATTGCACATGGTCTCAACTGTAGTTCGGTTCTTGACATCTAAAACTTCATACAAAATTTGCACAAGTCTCCATTTTTCAAAACCATGGTGAGGACATTGGAGCAATAATTCATTGAATCTCTCCAAATATTTTGCCAAAGTTTTCGTAGTCTTATGGTTTGGGAAGAACTTTTTGAAGAACTCTTTCGTAAGAGCATCCCATGTATGAAATGACTGTGGCTGTTGAGCACACAGCCAAGTCTTGGCCTTGTCTATCAAAGAAAAAGGAAAAAGTTTCATTTTGAGGTGCTCATCCGTTATTTGGTTGATCCGAAGAGTCCCACAAATTTCCTCGAACTCTCTCACATGGTGGTAGGGATTTTCAGCTTCAACCCCTTTAAATTTAGGCAACATATTGAGGATACTTGCCTTTAGCTCAAATTGTCCATCAATAGCTGGTAAGACAATACACGAGGACTGGGTTGTCCTCGTTGGGTACATGTAGTCTTTTAGACTTTTTACTGGTTCTCCCATTGTTTCGGATGGTTCGGGACTGTCTGTTTCAGAACTATGTATTTGAACTAACTCTTCTTGACTGATTCTAACTAGTCGTTTTGTATGGTCACGGAAAATAACACTCATAACCTAGCTAGCACATCAAGCATGTTAACCATTCACCTAGAAGGGAAGTTCTATGTAATCACAAACAAGGATGACTCCACCACAGTAAACCTACTGATTTCTAGCAAACAAAAAGCATGATGGTTCCACTTAGATTGTTTTCTAGACCAGCTTCTAATCCTTCGAAATGGAATTCGTTACAATCTGAGAAAACTCCTCTGGAATCAATCCGAGTTTAAGTAAATTGAACAGAGGCGAGAGAAGTTGCAGGAGCTTTGATACTCAAGGCCTCACCGTATTACAAGGCGGCGCAGTCACGCATTCAATTTACAGAAACCGTCATGAACTTCGAAGTATGCTTAAAGAGTAACCAATATTTTTCAAACGACTTTCCTACTAAGCTCGTTACCTTATAGGTCTTGTTATATTTCAAATTTTAAATCTTAGGTTTGTGTAGGTAACGCTTTCCTAAGGCGGGCAAGAAGAGAACGGTGATGAAATCCGAACCCTTATCTTGTATGGCCAGTCCTTGCCGTTTACTAGGAAATTAAAGCGGCCGTATTCAAATCCTCAACATATATGCAACCGAAGGAATACAGTAACTCGCTAACAGGGGATTCGCGAGTGTTTCGACAACCTTACCTCCCGTATCAGACGGGGGATGAACCGTTGTTGTCGACTCGGGCCACGACTCCTATGTCATGAACGAACCCGAGGTGATATTGTAATCACCGTCCTTCTCTGCAAACAGTTTGATATTTAATACTACCCTTCCGTAGGGTTTAACAATAAAAATAGAATGTCCAAGTCCAAAGTCCAAAATAAAGTGCAAAAGAAAAATAAAATTACAAGAGTAAAGGAATCCTAATACAAACTAAAAATAAATAAAATAAACTCTCTTTTTTTTTTTTTTTTTTTTATTAAAATAAAAACTTCTTCCGCTTTCTTTCGCTTCCTTTCCTTCGCCTTTACAACAGCTACTCAGGCACCTGTTGAGCTCAAAAGAGGTAGTTAGGGTTTCGAAGTTTTAAAGCAAAAGCAAAATAAATAAATAAAAAAAAGTGTAAAATTGACTGTGAATAGTTGCGTTGCTACAGTAACAGTGGACTATCGTTGCTACAGTAACATTAACAGATGAAGAACACGAAGAACAGACGCTTGAATCGCGTTCAAGAACACGAAGAACGACACGAGAGAATAACTGTCGTTGTTTAACAGTGACACGATGAATAACTGTTGTTGAAGTGCGACAGTTTTATGCGACTGTTCTAGGCGGGCCCTTCTTTTTTTTTTTTGGTGTTCCTGAATACGCTACAGTAACATCGACTTTTGTACAGCGTTTTATCTACAGTAAAATTCTACAGTTCCAGGAGACAATTTATGAACAGTGACAGGAGACAGAAACTTGAACTACACTTCTACCAAATCCCCGGCAACGGCGCCAAAAACTTGGTAGGCTTAGAAAGATACCTACTTCTATGTATAAACTGCAAGTGCACAGTGTCGACAAGCAACACAGGGCAAGCACAGGTCGAACCACAGAGATTTGGAGAGTGTAGAAGTTGATTCTAAATCCTGATTCAAAGAGTAACCAAAAGGGGTTTGATTTTGTCGATACGACGATATGATTTTCAAGTGACTGAAATAATAAAAGATGCAAATAACAAGATATGTAAACAATGAGAATATGGATACTAGGGTATTCAAATCCACCAATAACCTATGATATGCATTCAACTTGTAATATTATTCTTGTCCTTATAGTAGATTCAAGTCTACCTTATAACTAAGGTGTTTCTCCAATGGATAATTTAATCACAACTAAAGTATTTCTCCAAAGAATTAATTGTCTTATTAAAGCACAAATAATCTAAGGATCAATATTTGGTTAAGCATGAGTTGTAGCATAATCAACATGGAGATATTCTAACTACAATGGATACATGGCATACATTGTGAGAGCAAGATGTTGACAAACTTGGATTAAATTATACTTTAAACAATTCTAAACTTTCAAGAACAAGATACAAGATATGAATACATACCAATGAGTTATGGCTTCATTAAAACCCTAGCAAATGAACTAGAACATGAAGAACATTATAACAAAACTGAAATTTAAGAAACTAACATGAACAAGCTATTCTTAGATGAGTTTTCAACACAACAACCCTCTCTATTTATACACAAAAATTCTCTCTCACTTGGATTCGAATTTTGGCAATTATTTACTCAACAAAACATGTTTTCTCAATTGATGGATGTTTTGGAATACAATGGGGTGAGGTGGATATTTTGGAATCCAATGGTGGTGAGGTGGATGTTTTGGAATCCAATGGGGTGAGGTGGATGTTTTGGAATCCAATGGGGTGAGGTGGATGTTTTGGAATCCAATGGTGGTGAGGTGGAAATGGATTTGGGTCTTGGGTTTTGGATCATGGGTTTTGGATTATGGGTAGTTTAATCCCATGTATTGTAAACAGGTTGCCACTAATGCGCGAACGGGTTGCAACACTTCCAACTTTCTTCTCTTTTGTCTTCTCAATTCTTCCAAGCTTTATTTAGTACTTAAAAACACAAAATTAATTAATACAAATATTTATTCTTGAAGATGGTAAAAATGCAGAATTTGGGATAATATATGACTTTGAAGCGCGAAAGATGAGTTAAGTGCCAATGAAAAGGTGTATGAATATGCAATATTTGGCACTCATCAGGCATCATGTTTCTTCTTGAGATACATCCTAATTTCTGGCATCGGTCATATAAAACACAGAATACATGGCTATCTTTAAACAACATTGGCCAATAGAAACCACTTTGCAAGATCTTTGCATCAGTTTTCTTGGCGCTAAAGTGGCCTCCACATGCATGGTCATGACAGACAGAGATGACATCCCTTTTTTCAGAATTGGGGACACATCTCCTAATGATTTGGTCTTGGAAGTACTTAAACAGATATGGGTCATCCCAAAGGAAATGTTTAACTTCAGCCAAGAATTTAGAACGGTCTTGTTTAGACCAATGCAAAGGAATTCTACATGTAGCCAGGTAGTTTACGATATCAGCAAACCAAGGCATTTCAGACACAAGCATCAGTTGTTCATTAGGGAATGATTCTCTAATATGCACGGATTCATCAATAGATTCAATATTCAACCTAAACAAGTGATCATCAACAACATTTTCCGACCCTTTCTTATCTCGAATTTCGAGGTTGAACTCCTGTAACAAGAGTATCCATCGAATTAGACGAGCCTTAGCATCTTTCTTAGACGAAAGATATTTCAATGCAGCATGGTCAGAATATATGATGATTTTAGATCCTATCAAATAAGATCTAAACTTATCCAATGCAAACACAACATTTAGTAACCCTTTCTCAGTTGTTAAATAATTCATTTGAGCATCATTAAGTGTTTTACTAGCATAGTAGATCACATAAGGGTCTTTGTTTACTCGCTGACCTAAAACAACTCCTACAACATAGTCAGACGCATCACATATAATTTCAAATGGTAAGGTCCAGTCGGGTGGTCTGACTATAGGGGCAGATGTAAGGAAAGATTTTAATTATTCCCATGCTTCCTTACAAGCATCATCAAAGACAAATGCAACTCTTTTGCAAGAAGACTACATAAGGGTCTTGAAATTTTACTAAAGTCTATGATGAATCGCCGATAAAAACTGGCATGGCCCAAGAATGACCTTATCTCCCTCACAGAGCGAGGTTGAGGCAAGTGTTGAATAAGATCAACTTTAGATTTATCTACTTCTATGCCTTTTTCAGAAATGATATGCCCTAAGACAATGCCTGAATTGACCATGAAAGGACATTTTTCCCAGTTTAAAACCAAATTCTTTTCTTTACATCAAATCATCACAAGACTAAGATGATGCAGACACTCATCAAAGGAAGATCCAAAGACATAAAAATCATCCATGAAAATTTCAAGGAATTCATCTACCATGTCGGAAAAGATGCTCATCATGCAACGTTGAAAAGTAACGGGTGCATTACACAACCCAAAAGGTATACGACGATAAGAAAATATACCATAAGGACAAGTAAATGTTGTTTTTGATTGATCTTCGGGTGCTATGTGAATTTGGTTATAACCTGAATAACCATCTAAGAAACAATAGTACCTATGTTTTGACAGTCTTTCTAGCATTTGGTCAATGAAGGGAAGAGGAAAATGATCCTTCTTCGTTGTTGTGTTCAACTTCCTATAGTCGATACAAACTCGCCACCATGTGGTTACACGAGTGGGTACAAGCTCATTCATTTCATTTTGAACTACAGTAATTCCAGACCTTTTGGGTACAACTTGAATGGGACTAACCCATTGGCTATCTAGAATTGGGTATATGATACCCGCATCAAGCAATTTCCGAATCTCACCTTTAACAACATCTCTCATGTTGGGGTTTAGTCTCCTTTGCATTTCCTTAGATGGTTTAGTGTTTTCTTCAAGATTTATATGATGCATGCAAATTCTAGGACTTATACCTTTAAGGTCAGAGATGGCCCAACCTAAGGCCTCCTTATGCTCTTTAAGCACTTCTAAAAGTTTATTTTCCCGTTCCGTGTCCAAACATGATGCAATAATCACAGGCAAAGTATCATAAGGACCTAAGAAAGCGTATTTCAAGGTGTCAGGCAATGGTTTTAAATCAAGCTTAGGTGGTTCGACAAGAGATGGGGCAGGTTCAGAATCAGGTTGTGGAAGTGATTCCACAACATGTTTCCATTTAGAAATATCCATGGGTGGCACAGATTCAAGCAAAGAGTGTACTTCAGTAATGTACTCAGAATCAAAGAGATCTAAGGAAAAGTTATCTAAGCATGCTTGCACAGGGTCCATAGATAAGATATCAGGAAATGAGTCTTGGATCAGACTCTCAATCATGTTAAGCTCATGCAATTCATCATCATCACAATTCCTAGGTATCTGGTTAACAGGAAATACATTCAATTCCACAGTCATGTTTCCAAAAGACAATTTCAATATTCCGCTACGACAATTTATGATAGCATTTGACGTTGGCAAGAAGGGACGTCCTAAAATGACAGGAATATGATTTTCAGTATTTTTCACAGGTTGAGTATCTAACACAATAAAGTCCACGGGGAAATAAAATTTATCAACCTTGATCAACACATCTTCAATAATACCTCGGGGGATTTTTACAGATCTGTCCTCTAATTATAGCGTAACAGGGGTGGGTTGCAATTCCCCAAGACCTAACTGCACATACACAAAATATGGCAGTAGATTCATACTAGCACCTAAGTCCAATAAAGCCTATTCTATTGTATAATTACATATAGTGCAAGAGATAGTTGGACTACCTGGGTCTTTAAACTTAGGTGGGGTCTTTTTTTGAATAATTGAACTCACCTGCTTAGTGAGAAAGGCACGCTTATGCACATGAAGCTTTTGCTTTTGTGTGCATAAGTCTTTCAATAATTTGGCATATGCAGGGATCTGCTTAACTACTTCAAGAAAAGGGATGTTTATATTGACTCGTTTAAACATTTCTAACATCTTATTATATTGTGTACCTTTCTTCTGCTGCACCAATATTTGAGGAAATGGAGCAATAGGGACATGAGATGGTGCGGGGACATTAACACCAGTGGAATTCTTAGAATCGCTATCATGCTCAGGTTCCTTTTCCACAACAGGTGTTTTCTGTGGAGTTGTATGCACTGGTGAGTCTGATTTAGGCTCGACTGACTGTGGTACACCCACATTGTTTTCAACAACTTTACCACTACAAAGAGTGGTAACAGTATTTACTTGATTATGTGAAGACTCATTTCAAGTTGACGTGCTTGCATGAAATGCACCTTTATGAGTTTGTTGGGGCTGACTAGGGAGTTTTCCCTTTTCTCTCTCATTCAATGCATCACAAATTTGGCCCATTTTAAGTTCTAGATTTTAAAAACATTGGTCTGTGGTCTTTTGCAGTTGTAAAAGATTTTGGGTCAACAGACTGACACTGTCTTCAAAGCTAGGCTTTTTCTCAGGGTACTGAGAGTGTGATTGTACTTGAGGGTTTCTAGGATATGAATATCCTTGGTTATTTCTAGTTGTATTCCCTTGGACGGGCCCTTTAGACCATGAAAAGTTAGGGTGGTTTTTCCACCTTGGGTTATAGGTCTGAGAATAAGGATTGTTCTCTTGCCTATAATACAAAACATTGGCTTGTTCAGGTCTTGACTCATGAAATGCTTGTAGATCTGGACAACTATCCACTAGGTGGTATGAACTATGACATACATCACAAGTGTCCATTTCAATTTGTTTACGGAGAGTAGGGGCAGTAGGTTTAACATTCTTATGCAGCTCTAGCGCTTCTACTCTCTTATCCAAGGATGCAATTTTTGCATTTCCCTCGAAGTCAGACTCAATTTTATGGACATTGACTATAGGGGAAGTCTTTTTAGGTTCATGAACGGATTCCCATTGTTGAGTCTTTTCAGCGACTTCAATTAAGAAAGTCCAAGCCTTATCAACACTTTTGTCAATAAATGCACCATTGCACATTGACTCAACTGTGGTTCAGGTTCTGACATCTAAACCTTCATAAAAAATTTGCACAAGTCTCCATTTTTCAAAACCATAGTGAGGACATTGGAGTAATAATTCATTAAACCTCTCCAAATATTTGGCTAGAGTTTCCTCATCTAATTACACAAAATTATTCAGACTTTGACGAATGGTCGTAGTCTTATGATTGGGGATTTTTTTTTTGAAAAACTCTTTCGTAAGGTCATCCCATGTATTAAATGATTGTGGCTGTAAAGCATACATCCAAGACTTGGCCTTTTCTTTCAAAGAAAAAGGAAATAGTCTCAGTTTGAGGGACTCTTCCGGCATTTGGTTGAAACGCAGAGTCCCAAAAATTTCCTTAAATTCTCTTACATGGTAGTAGGGATTTTCAGCATCAACCCCTCTAAACTTAGACAACATCTGAATGGTACTTGCCTTTAGTTCAAACTGACCAGCAGCAGCTGGTAAAATAATGCACGAGCGCTGGCTTTCCCTTGTTGGGTACATGTAGTCCTTGAGTCTACGAGGTGGATTCGGTGCTTCACCCATTGTCTCAGATTGGTCGGGACTTTTTGCCTCAGAACTAGGTATTTTAACTAAGTATTCTTGACTGACTCTAACTAGTCGATTTGTTTGGTCTCTAAAAGACACAATCATAGCCTAGCATGCATACCAATCAACATGTTATAAAAATCCGTACAACCAGGATAATCACAACTCACTGCTCACGAGAATCAAAAGATAATTCATGCACTTAGAACAAAAATGCTTGTAAGACTAGATAGTACACAGTTTACATTCAAGGTTTAGAAATGATACCATCGGTACAATTACCGGGTGCAGGAACAACCGCAATTTATCCCGCTCCTCTTGATCCTTTGCCTTAGTTCCCGCAACAGTATTACAGGTACCTGGTGAGCTCAACAGAGGTTGTCAGGGCTTCGAAGTTGCAAAGCAAAATCAGAGAGTATCAATACTAATTATGCAGGAAGCTGTGGTGAGCTCAACAGAGGTTGTCAAGGCTTCGAATAAGCATGAAGAGGAATTCAAAAAATTATGCAGGAAGCTGAAGTTGAAGAGGGAGGCTCTCCAAAGCAAGAGGGGGGCCTTTGCCAAGAGGAGCAAGCCGTTGTTGGAAAACTTTCCTTGAATGCATTTCTGTCTTCTAAACTTCTTTTTTTTTGAAAGGCAAATGAAACACCTAGTTTATGGTTTTTGATTTCCTGGATTTCTTAGGTTGATAGATAAATATTACCTTGACGGTTTTGGGTTATTCTTTTTGGAATGAATTATTTTGGAAATGATGTTGTCTTGGATATGGTTGAAAGTGTTGCAGGCATCCTAGGAAAACCATGGAACCGCGCATTTGGTATATGACATGGGATGAAATAGAACATGGCTATTGGTTTTATCATATCCATGAAAACTTGAAAAAGCAAACCACGTATCTTGTCTATGTAGGACTTACTCGGTTTTTTAGGTCTCCTGATGAAAAGGAAACCTTCCCGGTGTAAGACGGAGTTTTATGGGAAGCACCGCCATGATTGTGGAAAGTCCCCAGTCGTTACTAAGTTACTTGCTAACCGAGTCGTCGATTCTCAGGCGGATAGTTTGCTTCTAACCTCTGGGATGTCCCCAGTTATCCCTTGTCGTATCATGACTGATAATTAGGTCGTCTGGTAATTGAGTCGTTGATCCCTGAGCGGATCACCTGCTTCTACCATCTTGATGTCTGGGTCGAAGCATGAGATCGATGGTCATAAATTGACATTGTAACCGAAAGATCAATCTCCCACTATGGTCGCCAATTGTTTGAGGGTGAAAAAAGTTTCTGCTGATTTCGGTAATTTTGGGCGTGTGGGTGAGAAACGAATTTAAACCCTAAACAATGTACTGCAGGGAGTACTTTAGATTCGAGATATCAATATGTACAAGTCCGGCATAAACCAAGAAATGGCCATTACAGACTTGCCTCGGTCACTAGGTGAAGGAGAATGGGTTGGTTTTGGGTAGGGAAACAAGGAAAGTGATGAGACCAGAATAGTTGATTTCTGGAAAAGTGATTGTTTTCTACGACTTGTACCAGAAAGTGGGAAGCTAACAAATGGAAAGCTAGCAAATGTTTTCTGAGTATTGTATGATCCTGACTGAACTTGTTGTTCGGTGGAAATAAGTAAGACCTATTTATACAAGTCGGAGTGAAACGTACTCTGGTCTCATTAAGGAATGGAAAAATGGGTTAGTAAATGGGAGGAGGTGGTAACTCATGGAATTTATGTTCCATAAAACCGTTAACGCATGGAATTGATGTTCCATAAAATCATTAATGCATGGAATTGATGTTCCGTAAAAAGAGCGTTTCACCATTAACTCCCTGTATTTACTAACTTCCTCATCCTTATGACACTTCCTTATGATGGGCGCAGTGTACGCCGCACGCTATAAACCGGCAAACTAATACCCAAAGAGGATCCCCCAGTTTGTGATATGTGTTGATATCTTGAATATTTTTGTGGAAAACATGTAATATATTATTGTTGCATGGAAAGTCGAGTTTGGGAGACTTGCTAGCTTGGTGACCTTCGACGGTCGAGATTTTTCATCTTAAGACGAAAGGTAGCCGTTGATCGTCGCACTCTTTCGTTTTTGGTGGCCGTATAGGGAAGGCCAACATGGTGGCGCGTCTAGGCCGGTATGCCATGCCTTGGCGCGGTTTGGCGTGGCCAAACAAGGGTTTCGGGTCAAAGGTTACCATGTGTTGTTTGGTAACCTTGGACGGCTAGGATTTGCTCCAGGGATTAAAGGGCGATCGTTGATTATCGCACGCCTTCGTTTTGGTAGCCGCATAGGGAAGGCCAACATGGTGGCACGGCTAGGTCGGCATGCCTTGGTGTGGTTTGGCGTGGCCAAACTAGGATTTTGGGTTAAAGGTTACCATTTGTTGTCTGGTAACCTTGGATGGCTAGGATTTGCTCCTGGGATTGAAGGGAGATCGTTGATTGTCGCACGCCTTCGTTTTGGTAGCCGCATATGGAAGGCCAGCATGGCGGCGCGGCTAGGTCAGCATGCCATTGGCGTGGCATGCCTTGGTGTGGTTTGGCGTGGCCAAACTAGGGTTTTGGGTCAAAGGTTACCATGTGTTGTCTGGTAACCTTGGACGGCTAGGATTTGCTCCTGAGATTGAAGGGAGACCGTTGTGTTTGTCGTACGCCTTCATTTTGGTAGCCGCGTAGGGAAGGCCAGCATGGTGGCGCGGATAGGTTAGAATGGATCCATGGCAAGGTGTGTTTGGCATGGCACGGTGGGGGCTAAGGTTTTGGCATGGACGGTTTGGCTTGGCATGCCATGGGCGCATGCTGCGGCTAGCATGGCTAGGGCCAAGACAAGGTGCGGTTTGTCTTGGCTTGCCATGGGCGCATGATGCGGCTAGCATGGCTAGGGCCAAGGCAATGTTTGGTTTGACTTGATGGGGCCAAGGGTTTGGCGTGGACGGTTTGGCTTGGCATGCCATGGGAGTATGGTGCGGCTAGCATGGCTTGGGCTAAGGCAAGGTGCGGTTTGTCTTGGCATGGTGGGGCCAAGGGTTTGGTGTGACCAAGCTAGGATCGTGACCAAACTAAGATCGTGACCAAGCTAGGGTTTTGGGTCAAAGGTTACCATGTGTTGTCTGGTAACCTTGGACGGCTAAGATTTGCGTCTTAGATGGAAAGATGGCCGTTGATTGTTGTAGGCCTTTGTTTTGGCAGCCAGTGTTGTGCATGGCGTATTGGGACAGCAAGCATGGTTGGCATGCTTTAGCGTGGATATGTGGCTGACATGGTTTGCCATTGGTACATGGGGTGCAACTAGCATGGTTGGCATGCCTTGGCGCGGTAGGTGTGGCTGGAACGGCTTGCCATTGGAACAGGGGGTGCGGATAGCATTGTTGGCATGCCTTGGCGCGGTAGGTCTGGCTTCCATGGGTTGCCATTGGCACAGGGGTGCGGCTAGCATGGTTGGAATGCCTTGGCACGGTAGGTGTGGCTGACACGGATTTCCATTGGAACAGGGGGTGCGGCTAGCATGGTTGGCATACCTTGGCACGGTAGGTGTGGCTAGCATGGCTTTCCATTGGCACAGGGGGGTGCGGCTGGCATGGTTGGCATGCCTTGGCGCGGTAGGTGTGGCTGGCACGACTTGCCATTGGCACATGGTTGCGGATAGCATGGCTGGCATGCCTTGGCGCGGTGGGTGTGGCTAGCATGGTTTTCCATTGGCACACGAGGCATGGGAATTAAGGTTTTGGCCCATCGAAACCCTAATTAGGAATTAATAAAAAAAAGTTACCCTATTAATTTTCTCGCAGACAAATTAAAGGGTTCAATAAATGTGTTTAAGTCCTGTGATGTCACTGTCTGACTAAGGTTTTACGACTTTACCCCTAAGTTAAAAACCACCATGAACACCCACTAATAGTCGTTCTTATCAACAAATCAAAACCCTAAAAAGTAGAATAACATAATCTCTGCATGAACAACGACAAATAGTACCTTCAAGAAATCATCTTCGAATTTTTAATCGATTCTAGTGGATTAATAGATGCTTTTCTTCTTCCAGATCCGCAACAGAACTTGCAAATCAACCAACACCATTAGCACACGAACATCCAAAATTAAAATCAGCACCACCAGTTAACTACTCTAACACCCAAATCAATTAATCACCAAAAAAACCTAATTTCAATTCATACATGCCTTGCCCGTAAAACTTAATTAACAATTAAATCTCTGCAAACTATCAACTGCCTTCTTCATATATCTCAAATCTAATCAATTACCTTCTTCATTAAACACAAAAATATATAGAAAAAAATGAAAGGAAATCGATATGAAAAAGAGGAAAATGTCGCAGCTGATTTTTTTTTTCTCTTTATTTTCTCAAAAATACGTAGTGTTAGGGTTTGTAAAGACTGAACCTTGAGGATAAGGTATTAATTTCAGCATGATAAATTGACTAAATCAACGGTTTTCACTATTTTGGTAGAACCACGTGAAATAACTAACGGAAATGCCAGATTATAAAAGACCTAAAAAATGGTCGGTTTACTAATTATGGGTCTGTAAGTTGGTCACTTTATTAATTTGTGTTAGAGCATTGCTCGGTTGAACCCACCAAGCGTTGGTATGTCAAGTTTGGTTGTCATATTTTAGTGAACCAAAACTTATTTAAGAGTCACTTGATTTAAATATACTAGAGTCAACTTCGTATAGGTTAGCTTGAAAGTATTAGGGTGAGACATTACAAGTATTGCGAAGACTTGAAGAAAGTGAAGAAGAACGGATCTAGAACCACAACATCATCCTTCCACTTGAGGTTAGTGATATTTGACTTGAACTATTTTATTCCCTAACGTATCTTTCAAGTCGTGCATATTGAAAACATAAAACTGCGAAGCATGAACACGCTAGATAGACATGGTATTAAGGAATACAATATGAAGTTTCTTGCTTAACCATTACAATTTGTATATAAGACATCGACATAATGGAATGAATGCTATTGTGATTATGTATGGGTATGAGGTGAGGATTTCATCCTAGGGAACAATGTTTACATGTGTTCTAAGGAAGTAAATTCATGATATGTGTTGTGAACCGAAAAGGAAATCGCCAGGCGTTATTGGGGTTGTTCTTTATTGCATATCTTATGAATGACTAATATGTGTGATTAGTATAAACGCTCATGACTTGTTTGTGTTTTTGGTAAAACTATTCACATGAGGCCTGACTTATGTATTGGTATGACTTTTATTAGTGAAACTGATCTTAAGTAATCACCTGGGGTATTATCGGGTTGTGAGTGTCTGAACTTATTACCGGGAAAAGGGGAATCGATCCAGAGGTGCAGTGCATCACAAGGGGAACCGATCCTTGTATGAGGTGCAACAAGGTTTATGGAACAAATGGGAACCGATCCTATGAACATGTACAACACGTTTTTGGGAAGGGGGAACCGATCGTATGGACATGTGCAGTGCATACAAGTTAGATACCAAATATATGTGGGGAATCGATCCTAGTACCTAGTCAGCCGTATCTTTGGTAAGCTAGTGTAACTATGCACAATAATCATATGGAGGTAGAACCGAAAGTTGTTTTGGTAGAACCGTAAACCCATGAGTTGTGATTGAGTGTTACTTGATCAATCACGTAGTTCTTGAAAGTCAGATGAACCAATTCTAAACTTGTTTGGAAGTGTGGTAAATCGGCTTCAAGTGAGTAAGTATGAAAAAGGACTTATAAGAGTAAGATGTCGACACACTTTGAACACGGTGCATTAATGCTTATTATATATTGTTCAAAGATATTCCTTAACGGCTAAGAAGGAAGTAAATCCCAAGATCGAATTTAAATAAGTTAAGAATATTTTTAATTAAGGGTTTTTAATTATATATGGAAAATAAAAATTAGTAATGTGCATTTGCTAATTAAAGATTTTACAAGGAGATTTTGATCATGTATTTTTGGACAGTGCATTTACAGGAATTATGAAAACTGAATTTGGTGGAATAATTAAAAATATCTTGAGAATATTTTCGATTTTGGAAATTCCTTGGTGTCCAAACTTCCTTGTCTATGAATACTTTGAGTTTGCATTTCTAGCAAACTAATCATGTGTAACATAGACTTCCTCTTTTGTCTTTGTTATTGGTGAAGCCGCCTATCAGAGAGAAGTGTAATCTAATTAGGTGAAATCTCTTACGGCCGCTCAATTTAAAGTCTTTTTTGGGATTGAGAATCTCTAGCGCGACCCGTTGGTTGGAAACTAGATATTGCGGTTTATCTTTAGTTTTCGTATTTATTTGATTGACTAACGGTGGTTTAACTTTAATTGCACCTATTTTGTTTATGCTTGATAATCTTCTCTTCTGATATAAGATTCACTCAAACTAGTTCAAGGTTTCGACATGGATCTTTAGACGGTTATTAGATCTAAAGACGTTCTTGTGATAATCCGTTGTTAACAAACTATGTTCTGTGTATGAATGATCACAAGAGATTCAAGTAGTTGTGTGCATGTCTTTATTGAAGATCTAAGAAGATGTGAAGACAAAGAATATATTGAAGATTTCTGACTTAGTTTTTATAATCTTAGGTGTGCACAATACTTGTTTTGGAAAAAGAGGATCCGACTATAATTTATTTATCCTTTTGGGTATTTTGATATAATAGTTGAGGAAGATCGGCATCAATACGTTTCCTTGTGATTAAAGGTATTGATTGGCTTAATCTTAACAATTGCCTTTGAGTGATTGAACATAAGATAGATCTTGGAACCTGGCAAAGGAGTTTATGTTAAGATAAACAAGTGACCCTTTGCGCAACTCATATCACTTGGTTGAAGAGAGTTGATACCAAACATATTTGTTGTTCCTTTACTGTTTGGAATACGAACCAAAGAAATTAGTCCAAGTACGTGACTTGTTTACAGGTTGGAGGCGTGGGAATATATACGGAACTAGGTGAACTATAGGGTTAGTTGCTTGGTCTCAACTATAGGAAGTTGGTTTATTTTGTATAGCGGCTTAATCCTGAGAGTATTCAATTCTGGACTAGGTCCCAGGGTTTTTATGCATTTGCGGTTTCCTCGTTAACAAAATCTTGTTGTGTCATTTACTTTATATTTACGCATTATAATTGTTTTATTATAATTAAAGTAAATTGCACAAACGTTAATTCCTATTTACTTGATACATGAATCCTATTGAGTTTGGTTAAGTCCGAACCTTTGTATCAAGTAAATACACTTTGTTGTTGTATTGTCTCGATCTCGTATCCATAGACGATCACACAAAGTGTGAACCGATTTGTTGTATTGTCTCGACTCAGTCCATAGACAATCACTTTTGGGGAAAGGACTTATAGGAAGGAAAAGTAATAGCTTGAGGTATATTTGGGGTACCCTCGCCTTTTCAATTCCCCCCCCCCCCCCTTTTTTTCCTTCTTCTGGGTTGTAAAATTGCTTCTCCCATTTTGAATGCAAACATTAATTTTCTTTTAATAAGAAAACCTAGGCAAGCCCAGGAGGAATACATATCACTGTGCATGTTAATTAAAGTTCTTACAAAATTCAAAAGTTTCCAAATTTTAAAGTCTATGAATAGTTTTAAGATCAATTAACTAAATTTCATCTTCTTTTTCTCTTATACTTCTTTGATAATAACATAGAATAAATATTCCCTAGGCAGCATTCTGGTAGAGCATTGTGAAGCGGATTAGAATATCCACGCTTTCAACCTAAATTTCAACTTTGGGAAGTTGCATTTCCTTGACCCAGTTGAAAGTTAAATCAGCTCCTCTTGTTGCTTCCCATTCTCCATTGTGCCATGTATGTCCTAGAGTCCCAATGATGTTTCCTGCAAAGTCCATAGAAGTTAGAGCAGTGTACAAAAAATAAGAGACTCGAGATATTGTAGCGTACAAATTTTTATCAAAATCCCAATGGCTCCTCTTCTAAAAGTAGGAGAAGGTATTTGGATATCAGTATATTCCTTTACAACAGAGGGGACATTGTTGAAAACATGATGATCATACAAATTATGCACTCTGTTATGAGAGAAAATATATATTACTCGATGATCTATATCGGTAAAAGCACTCATCATGCCTTAACAGAGATCAAATTCACTGGGCGGAGATAATATTTATCGCGACAGCTAGAAATGAAACAGGGTCTCAAGTGAGTATTTCTGAAAATATTGGAACCAAAATATGATTTCGGTCACAAGACCTAGGAAGGAAAGAGGGTATTTCATAGTCAGTTAATGGTGGGTTAATAGTTCATTTGTATAGAAGGGTTAATTTGTTTTCTCTATACAACAACTCATTTGTATAAAATATTGTGGCAACAATAGTGTTCATTTAGTGCCTGTGTGGGTGGTGTATGCATGTGCATGTTAACAGCTCAGGTTATAAGGCAAGGTCTTTCACAGTTCTTTGTTATCTTTAATAAGCAAGAAACAACTAATAGGCCTGTTAGGAATATATATCTTTAAAACTTTTGAAACTTGATTTTAATTTGGTAGTTTTGTTTTGTTTTGTTTTTCGGCTTATTGGTTTTCCATGTTTGGTTTTGTAGTAAATATCACTTATATTGCTTTTGCATATGATTGCTAACATGGATGCATGGACTCATTTTTAGATTGCATTCTTGGGGCTTGCATTCTTCTAGTGGTCTTTAAAAACCAATCATTATGGTAACGATAGTGTAATTCTCTGGGATGATGAACTTAAGCCTATGCAAAAGCACAAGCGAGCCACTGTAGGATCGAGCAAGAGAGAGGAGAGCACAACGCGGAAGCTAATAAACGACTACATTGATAATCAGTTTGGTGTACAATTCTTATGGCTCAATAACCTACTTATAGTCTCACAAACTTGACGATCACTCAAAACTAACTTTCCTAATAAAGATAAAACTCTAAACAAAGACACTTTCCTAATATAAAGCAAACTCTAAATAGAACTCTTCTAGAACTCTCTAGAACTCATTAATACTTTCTTCACAAGTAGACTCCACGTACAAACCAAATATGACGTGTCAACTACAACTAGTTGCTTCCAGAATGACGTCAACTTCACCCAGTTGCTTCCACAGAAGAAGTATCAACTTCTACTAGTTGCTTCACTCAGATAGCAGCAACTTCGACTAGTTGCTTCCATTAACAGCTTCACCAATATCTTGGTTTAACTTCCAACATCCTCCCTCAAACCAAGATATTATTCAACGAGAATTCCGTAACCCTCTTCTACTCCTCATCTTCTTCCATTGATTGACATTAGTACGTCCTTGTATTTTCTCATTTTCCATTCCTCTTCTTCCATAGATAAACGTTAACACGTTCCTGTCTTTTCTCATCTTCAAAGATACCACCAACAAACCCTTACTCCTTGATACTCGATTATAGCTCATCCCAATTTTATGATTCTACCGGAATTCCGTCAATCTACAAACTCAATTTAAATGCAGCACCAAATGCAACTTAACTAACAAACCAATCTTCTTCTTTTTCTAAAACACCAATCACAAACCTCTTTTCTTCTTCATCTTCATCGCAACGGAACACAAACCTTAACAAGCTAGAAACACGTCATTGTGCTCTATATAACTTGCTAACCAAACAAAAAAACATATTCTTCAACTCATCACCGAGCATTGAAGCTCACCTTCAACTTTCTTCACTGAGCATTGTAGCTCATCCACTCAACTCTTTTTTACCTACTTTACATGCAGGATTTTCACACTCTTCAAATTCCACACTGGAATATCTTCACTTATTTGCCAAATCCACACAATGGAATTGCTTCACTTCTCACGATCACACCCTTGTGACGTATCTTCTCTTCAATCTCTCATCACCACCTGGTGATTACGTCTCTTTCTTCACAACCTTGTTATTGTTTCTTCTTTTCTTCTCTTCTTCTTTGTTCCTTTGTTCCAGTTACGTTATTGTTACGAAACCTTCACACTTTTTTTATTTTCAAGATTCTCTCACAATCTTTCTTTTGTTATGCTTATGCCACAAGCAATAACTAACACAAAGTCTGCCACACTTTGTAGGTTTTCCAAGTTTCTCTCACAAACTCTTCAACAACACTTCAATCTTCCAACATGTTTGAGCTTAAACTCCTACCATCCTCCCTTAAGCTCAAACATCACCACCCAACTTTCTTTGTCATTCTAAGTTTCTGAATTCTAGTCAATTTAATCAAACCGTACCAGTCATTTTTTACTGAAATACCTTTGATCCGCCATCAAACTGTACCAATCCTTCTTGACTGCAATACCAGTTGATCCTCCATCCTCATTGATTTTGAATTCATGACTTAACCCTTCGAATCAACCACTCACCCAAAGCTTCTTACCTCAACCAACAACAAATCTGCTTTCTGCAACGCCTCTAGCAGAAAAACTGTCTCACTCTTTCACTGTTATAACACTTTTGTCATGCTTACTATCACACTTTATTCTGTTAAGCTCATGTAACAATTCTTCAGTAACACTTAACTGTGCCATCCTTTTGTCACACTACTGTTCATCTGTAACACTCTACTGTAACAATTCTGTAACAACACTTTTGTTAACCTTTGTAACACCCATATTGTTAATATCTCCCAGTAACACTTCTATCCAACAACCCGTCCAATTGTGACATCTCTTTAGTAACACTTTTTTTTAACACTTCTCCATGCAGCACCAAATTAATATAGCAGTCAGCAGCTACACATACTCATCTTCTTCTCGTCTGCTTCTTCATCTCGAGCGTAACAACATCCAAACCCATCTTCATCGTCGTCCCATCGCCTGATTCGTCAATCTCCAACAGTGACACTACCGTGAACAAGACTAACTCTCAATTTTTTTAAAAACTTGTATTAACCCTTTGAATCATCGGAACCCATGTCCAAATGATGGAACGGCTTGGAGAGTTGTTAGTTTACATTCATGGCATCAACAACAACTTTCTTTCCTCTTTTGCTCGACAATAATTTCAACCAAAAAATCTTTTCGACAACAACTACATAACCCATATCTCGGCATCAGGATCACTCTTCTGTGCTAGTAATCGGAGTTATAAAGTAACTCAAATTTCCATATTAACAACCTATTTCTTTTTTATCTCAACTTCTAAAACAAGCCATCCTTCCCAAACAGTCATGCAAACCTTGGAAGCGACCTAGCTTTCTTCCGTGTGTTCACAACAGCAGATTCTTTTTTTAATTTTTTTTAAAACTTGGACAAAACACTCATTTCTTCTTAACTTAACAGCGAGAACTTCTTTGACCTCGGCTTTTCTTTTTTTACGACCACAAAAATAGCCAACCACAAAATCTAGGGCATCGTTCTTCAACTGCACTTCTCTGGCCTCTTTTCTTCTTTTTCTCTTTTTTTTTTTAATTTTGAAACCCTAAAAACACCAACGCATCAAAAACAAAAATAAAATAAAATTCTTTATCACCGAAAAACAATAAACATATTCTCCAACTCTTTTCCTTCTCCTCTCCCTTCCTCTCACCTTGCTATGATACCAAATGTAGGATCAAGCAAGAAAGAGGAGAGCACAACGTGGAAGCAAATAAACGACTACATTGATAATCAGTTTGGTGTACAATTCTATAGCTCAATAGCCTACTTATAATCTCACAAACTTGACGATCTCTCAAAGCTAACTTTCCTAATAAAGATAAAACTCTAAACAAAGACACTTTCCTAATATAAAGCAAACTCTAAATAGAACTCTTCTAGAACTCTCTAGAACTCATTAATACTTGCTTCACATGTAGACTCTACGTCCAAACCAAATACGCCGTGTCAACTACAACTAGTTGCTTCCAAAACGGCGTCAACTTCACCCAGTTGCTTCCACAGAAGCAGTATCAACTTCCAAGCGCTACTTGCACCACCGTGCCATTGGCATGTGCTAAATACGACACTACACCATTAGCACACATGCCAATGGCGCTATTGTGCTATTATCAGGCGCCAACAGAATGTGGCCATAATCCATGGCCACCCTTTCTCATGAGTTACGATCTCAGCCATCCAAATTCGCCACAAAATTGATAGGCATATGGCAAGTGTTAGGAGACCAGCCAAGACTATCCTAATAGCATCACATGTTATTTTCTTGCGGCAAGTCTCTTAACTTTGACTTGCTACACATTTTCCACGAAAACACCCGAGACATCAAACATGTCACAAACTAGGGGATACTCATTAGGGTATTGGTCTGGCGGTTTACAGCGTGCGGTGTGCACCACGCCCATTATAAGAAAGTGTCAGAAAGCAGGGCAGTTAGTGGCAGCAAGAAGTAGTGGGTGTAAACTAACCCGTCTCCTTCATAGTGGGAACATGGTTTCTAGCATTTACACATGAACCCACTTCTCCATCACTCTATCATTCCCGCTTTCTACGAGATCAGGGTACGTTCAATATGACTTGTATAAATAGGTTTTACCCATTTCCAATAAAAAAACAAGTTCTGGTGAGAACAACAACACAATATCTAGAAAATACCAAAGAACTGATAGCTTACATTTTGCAAGCCAGTTCCAAATTCTGATACAAGTCATAAAATAGCCACACCTTCATAATTAACCATTTTGGTCTCAACAACTTCTTCGCTTCCCTCCCTAAGACCAACCCTTCTCCTTCACTTTGTGATCGAAGCAAGATTGGAATATCCATTTCTTGGTTTAGGCCAGGATTGTACATATTGATATCTCGAATCTAAAGTACCCCATGCAGTGCATTTGTTTTAGGTTTAGATTTGTTTCTCATCCACACACCCAAATTACCAAAACCAGCATAAACAGTTTTTACCCATAAACAATATGATTGCTATTGGAGAATGCAAATTCTAGCTTGAAATATCTAGGGAATATGCAAAGTGAATTATAGAGATTAAGATACTCTTATTACAAATCTAAAGTTTGATTTGAAATCACAAAAGTGCATCGCGAGATCGATCAAATCTCAGTTATAAATCAAAATAAAAGTAGTAGAAATTACCTATGTCTTTCGATTTGATGGTAGATCCTACGATTTAATCCTTGTTTATTCTTCTTCTGCAACCTACAAATCAAAACCTACAGATTAATTAATTCAATTTTTGTAGATTTCACAAACTAATCTCGATTGTTGATATGTTTCGATTAAAACTTTTCTCTGAAGTTTTTTTAAAGATTTTCTCTCAAAAGTACAATTCAGGTGAGATGATAACAGATTTAACTCAGATTTTGATTTTAGTAACAGAATTAATATGAAATCAAACTATTAGGGTTTTCCAAATTATTTTTCTGAATATAAAAATTTGAAATCAAAAAATTAAATCTACCAATTGAATGAATAAACTTATCTGATCAAGTTTTTTGAAGATGAATCTTCAGATTTATTTTCTGATGATGATTATCACTTCTTTTCCATTGATTTTCACTGAATCTCCATAAAACAAATGATGTTGAATTTAGGTTTAGATAATCAGGATCTTTGTTTGTAAACCTTAGATTTAGGTTTTGAAATATGTTTTCCCTGCAAAATCGATTAGAAACTTTGTATTCTCCTCCCTGTTTCTTTAGCCGAGAGAGAATGCAAAAGCATATGATAGAGAGAGAGTGAAACAAAAAATGAAAATGAAAGTGAAATTATAACTAGTTTTATTAGGTATAAATACTAAAGGG
The DNA here is from genome assembly GCA_023529315.1 of Papaver bracteatum. Lineage (NCBI taxonomy): Eukaryota > Viridiplantae > Streptophyta > Magnoliopsida > Ranunculales > Papaveraceae > Papaver > Papaver bracteatum. The sequence continues at coordinate 1,204,021 of JAJJWX010000566.1, read as the reverse complement.
CAGTCTTGGTATTTCTTATTTTCTGATGACGTCAGCAATCCTGAAGAATTTAAAACCTAGCCCCAAAAATAAAAGTTCTAGGCCTAGAAATATTAAAAGGTGAAAGTATGGAGTTGATAGTAAAGGATCCATTTAGTGGGGCTTCTATATATTTAACCCATATAGTAGGGGGGTTCTAGTATTTTTCGACCTGTCAATTATTTTCGAATTTGTTAAATTTTGCTTTTTTGACCTAAATCTGAACTTACTTTTTGTTCTTGAATGATTATTCCGGTTTGTATTTCTAGTTCTACTACTTCGTTCCCCTCTTACAGTAACGATGGTGGTGGATTTTACTTGATCCATTAAGGTATTACCCCTTAATTCTTTAACAGTTCTTCATTGCTTGTTATATATCATGATTATAGACTATTTTATACTGATTATCAATTTTTAGTTCGTGAAATCTGCAGGATGCTTTGTTTTGTTTTCATTTCTGTATTTGAGTTAGCTGGCTCAGAAGAAAATTTTCATACTTTGCTTGTTCATATACCTAAGCATGAGACATGAATTATAGCTTATTTGGGAGGATTTTTGGTGTTTGGTCTGATTGGAACAAGTCAGGTTAGTGATGAACTGGAACACAAGATTCGATAGATTGAGACTACGCATAATCGTCCTGGGATGGTCCTTGAATCCATACAGGGTGACATCATGCAAGTAAAGAAGCAAATGCAAGAGTGCGCATTGGATAGTAAGTAAATGATTACATCCTCTCGGTCAGACAGTCACATTAGGCAAAATTTAGAATGGTTATTAGACATGTAGTGAATCCGATTAAAAAAAGTATGTTGTTCTCTTTGGAACTGAAAATGTAGTCCATCTTAATGATTTTATTGTTTCAGTTTATTAAATGAGGAAGGTATTTGAGTTTTTTTTATCGAGGTGTTGTTTTGTTTGTATAATTTGTTGATGTTCTCGTGTTCTCATTCAGTTGAAGGCATAAATCAAAAATTGGCAGGACATGATAACTCACTGCAGCTAGTGGTGACTGTTATATCCTTTGATTCTTCTTGTTGTCTTTCTTGAAATTCCAAATCAGTAAGTATCCATTAGTATATAGAGATTTTCGCACATCTGAACTAAACTCTACTTACTAGGTCAATGGAGAGGAAGATATCAAAAATACCCTCGATGAAAGATCCAAATCCTTTCCTGTTCAACTCAGAAAAGAAGTACACAAAGATATTATCTCTGTAATTTCAACATTATAGAATCACGATGAAAAAAAGATGCTCAAGTTAATAACTAAACTTTATAGAGCATTAACCAACTCGGTGAAGGTTTGTCTAGACATTGATAAAGAACAGTACTTACTTAGTCATATTAATCATTGCCATTGCCTTACGATCATAGGAATGGTATGAATTTGGTTTTTTTATTCTCTTGCATGTTATTGAAAGAAGATATGACCAATCTCATTTTGACTTCAAACTATTTTACCTATACAATGTTGCAACTAATTATTTCCTCTTACAATATGTCATGGCCGTTACTCTCTTTTCTTTCGCAATAGATAAATTCAAAACCAGAATGAAGGCATAGACAAACAAGAGAAGCTCCGTGATTCTAACATCTGTCACTAAAGAATAAAGTTGCAGTTGCAGTTGCAGGACATCAACTCTCATATTCAAAAAGACATGTAGGTGGTTTGGCTGTGAAGTAAACAAATTGATAGGTGAAGTGATGGTGATCTTTAACTTGTCTTATCTCTTATTTGCAGAAAGAAGTTCACTGGCATCGGTAAATCTAAGAGGAAACGCCTGGAAACAAGATTCCTTGGTAACCACAATTTTACTGAAATACCCATATTGTTACGTACCTTCTAGTTACACAAGCTAAGTGGATGTGTAACTTCTAGTTATACAGACTAAATAGATGTGAAATTTCTAGTTACATATGCTAATTAGATGTGTAACTTTTACTTACACATACTGTTTGAATGTGTAACTTCTAGTTACATATATTTTACTTACATATAGTAATGGTTGTTACTACTAATAATTTTACCTAATAATTTTTGTGTAAAATTATTCTGTTACATTGTTAACCAGTAAATTGTGTATTTTTTTTCACATAATCATTTAAATCACTCTCAGATGATAGTCAAAATCTCTTTGTTCGACTTTTTACTTGAAAATGTTGCATTCTTTCCATTAAGGTTGCATTATTTTCATTCTGGTTCGATTTTAGTTTGCTCATCTTGAGTCTTGGCCTACAAATATGCAGTTTGATTAAATAATTTGTTATGGTGTTGATGGTGGAGGTACAGGTTTTGGGGGAGGATGAGGAGGTAGTGGTGGTGGTGGTTGTGGATCAGGTTTTGAGGATAATTTGGATTTGGAGTTAGTGGTGGTGTTTTGGTATGAAGCTGAGAAGTTTGGTATGGATGTTGGAGCTGTAATGGACACTGTAAGTTTGATCTACTTTACATTATGCTTGTCTTAGCCTTTTTTTTTATATGTTGGTAGTCATGATCTTGCTAGAGCATGTGTGAACAATCGTAAGTTTATACTGGTTCTTCAGGTCGACTACTTATTGGTTTCAAATGGTATTTTGTTAGTTTTTATCTGGTACTGAAAGAAAATCAAGGTAGTGAAAAATACCAAAGAAGAGCTTGATTCACTTTGTTAACGAAAGAGACGTTTTTAGATTCCTTCCAGTGCTACATTAGAGTCTAAATTTAATTTACTTAGACCATAAAATAATATATTGTTGTTTGACTTGGAGGCTTGAACTCCGAGGTGGGTAGTAATACTGAAAAGTCTTTCGAGATCAATATTACCATATTCTTTCTAGAATAAAAGTCCATTCAGTTTACTAGGAAATATATATTGATGCACATCGTGTTTTAAATATATTAGACAACTATAAGCTCAGTTTCTATCTACAATGAGAAGGATATTCTGTGATTTCTATAACCATATCCTTGCTTATTAGTTTGCAGCAATGTGTACTCTACATGACAGTTTGCACGTTTAACTAACATTGGTAGACTATGGATGTGTAACTAGTAGTTACACATGCTAATTAAATGTGTAACTTCTAGGTACACAAGCTAAATGGATGTGTATCTACTAGTTACACATGCTAATTAGATGTGTAACTTATAGTTACATATGCTAATTTGATGGGATATGCATATGCAGTTCTTAGAGGTATACCTGCTGATCTAATTGAAACTCTTCTGCTAATCTACTAGTTTTGTGTTGTTTTGTGCAGGAAAACACATTAGGAAGTTGGTTAAAGATAGATTCATCAGTTGTAAACCAACCCAGATTCACTCTCGATCACATGCACAAAAAATGACAAAATCCATGTGTTATATTAGGCCTTCATAAGAACAATTGAATTGGCTGCAAAAATGTCTGAGAACCTTTCAGACTATTGGTAAATCGCTTACTCTTAATCTTTTCTAGTATGTATCTAAATATGTATTTCTATGGAATTAATTTCTAAATAATTATAACCATTTCTGGATCAATTGATGTATATGCAGGTCTCAATGTGGTTTGCGCGCACTGATAGGACACCCTGGAAGTTTATGCCTAGATAGATAAGGATGTTGGCTACTGTCAAGGTAAGCAGTGATGATCCTTTGCTCATGGATGATATCGTTGACTATTTCAAGTACTTACAACTTCAGATTAAGGTACTTGTCCCTCTTATATTCATGTGTTTCATTTGGACATGGATAAATTGTGCAAAAAATGATGCAATAGTAGCATCTCATCCCATATGCATATAAACTGCTGAGTGCACATCTCATATTCCTGTTTCACCAAGTCTAGACACTGCTTTTATTTAGACTTAAAAATAATTTACACATTTTTGTACATGTTATCCTAGTCATTTTTTTAATTAACTTTTCCTTGTATTGGACTAGACTATTTTTTCTCTTAGTTTCATTCGGTTAGATGCTTCCTAGTAGACCTTTTAGATGTTTCTTAGTTGAATTTTTGATATAAATAAGTAATATGGATGTGTAATTCCTAGTTACACATGCATATCACATGTGTAACTCCTAGTTATACTAGTCATATGTATGTGTAACTTCTGATTACACTGGATATATGCATATGTAACTCCTAATTACACATGCTAGTGAACCTATATAATTTGTAGATATCACTGGAACTTGTTTATTTGGATTTGGGGTCTAGAGTGGCGTCATTTTTACATAAGTCCGGATGCAAATGCATTTGTAGCTTTTAATTGATATATAAGACAATTTAATTTGATTGTTTTTCATTTTATATCGTATTTGTTTGTCATTCTTGTGCTTCTCATCTGATTGAAGAAATTTAGATACAGGTGCGAATTCATGCTAGGTTTGGTCTCTTTTTAGTGTTTTTTATTTTATCGCACCAATCTGCGGATATTTATAATGCTAGAATATGTTTGAATGCTCTCCGTAGCTTTTACAACGAAAGCATGCTTGTTGAAATAGATATATATGAGTTCAACTTCACTATGCTCATACGATTGGGTTGTTTCAACTGGAGAAGGAATTTACAGTCTTTGGTTGCACAAACCATGAAGAGATCCCATGGGCTGAGACTGGAGCTGGGTACATTGTTGAGTCAAACAGGAGTGTTCACTGACAAGGAAAAAGCTTCTGCTCATTTCAAGGTTTGATATTATCCCATACTCTTTAATTTCAAACCAAATTTCTTTTTCAGTTTTGAAGTTGAAAAAGGCATGGATGTGTAACTGCGGAATACACATCTATATGGATGTGTAACTGCTCATTACACATGCATATTGTATGTGTAACTTCTGCATACACATCTATATGGATGTGTAACTGATGATTATGCATGACGGATGCATGTGTAACTCCCATTTACACATGCTAAGATAGGTTATCATGTGTATTTTCTGTGATCTTTGTTCTATAATTTTGCCTTACAATTTTTCTATAATATTTTTTTTCCTGCTTTTTGTTCATCCAACATAATCTATGGATGTTTATTTCGTTGCAGATATGCAAGCATTTTGGAGGGAGGAAGACAAGAAGGAAAGGCAAAGATTTAAACTTCATAAAAGCACAAATCAGATGTATGTGTAACTTTCAATTACACTAGATAGATGCATATGTAACTCTCAATTACACTAGACAGATGCGTGTGTAACTTTTAGTTACACATGCTAAGAAATTATTGTAAATGAATATTAAAGTAATACATGTATTTTTAATAATTTTGGGCTTAGTTTTATATTTTATTTAATTAGGGGCTTAGTTTTAGGTTTTATTTAATTAGGGGCTTGACAATATATGTAAGGGTATGAATGTCTTTTAATAACTCGGGCCTAGATTTAAACTTCTTTTAATTAAGGGTCTCATATTATGGGTTATCCATGGGTCGGGCCTTAGCATAATTTTCCCATAGGCAAAACCACTTACAAGAAACCATTTGAAAAGTGAGATCAATGCTAATTCCCCATACCTCATATTTTTGTCAGAAACTAAATATGGCTACAATAAAATGAAAGTTATTCAAAGGGAATTTTGTTATTGTTAGAGCATAGCTCGGTTGAACCCACCAAGCATTGGTATGTCAAGTTTGATTGTCATATTTTAGTAAGCCAAAACTCAATTAAAGAGTCGCTTGATTATGTACTAGAGTCAACTTCGTATAGGTTAGCTTGAAAGTATTAGGACATGAGACATTACAAGTATTACGAAGACTTGAAGAAGTAAGGAGATACAACGACAACATCATCCTTCCACTTGAGGTTAGTGATATTTGACTTGAACTGTTTCATTCCCTAGCGTATCTTTCAAGTCGTGCATATTTAAAACATAATTGCGAAGCATGAATTATTATACTCTAGTTAGACGTAGTATTAAGGAATACAATATGAAGTATAACACTTATCTTTTGAACTTTGTATATAAGACATCAACATAATCGTTTGAATGCTATTGTGCTTATGTATGGGTATGAGGTGAATATTTCATCATAGGAAACAATGTTTTACATTCGTTTAAAGGAAGTAAATTCATGAACTTGTTTTGTGAATCGAAAAGGAAATCACTAGGCTTATTGGTATTGTTACTCATTGCATATCTTTTGAACTACCAATATGTGTGATTAGTATAACCGCTCATGACTTGCTTATGTTCTTGGTAAAACTATTCACAAGGCATGACTTTTGTATTGGTATGACTTTTATTAGTGAACCCGATCTTAAGTAATCACCTGAGATGGTATGATCGATTCAGTGTTATTGGTATGACCAACTCTAGGCAAAGGGGAACCGATCCTAATAACAAGAGGGGAATCGATCCTTGTATGAGGTGCAACATGTTTCTAGATATCAGGAACCGATCCTATGAACATGCGCAACATGTTTTTAGACATTTGGAATCGATCCTATGGACATGTGCAACAAATACAAGTTATATACCATATATATGTGGGAACCAATCCTAGTACCTAGTCAACCGAATTTTTGGAAAGCTAGTGTGACTAAATCCAGTACTTACATGGAGGTAGAACAGAAACTTGTTTTGGTAGAACCGTGAAACCCAAGATTGGTGATTGAGTGTTCTTGATCAATCACATAGTTCTTGGAAGTCAGATGAAGCATTTCTAAACTTGTTTGGAAGTGTGGCAAATTGGTTTCAATATTGTAAGTATGAAAGAGGACTTACAAAGTTAAGATGTCGACATACTTTGAACATGTGCAGTAACGCTTATCTTTTATTGTTCAAAGATATTCCTTAATAGATAAAGGGAAAAAAATCTCGGATCGGCTAAATCTACTTATGCTCGATTGATAAGTAGCCATTATTCTGCTACTTCACAAGAACAAAATAGTAGTTAAGACTATGGCATATAGAATTACTGCGTAAGTTTAAATTGTTCCTATGGAAATGTTTACATAACATATTACCTTTAAAATCTTATCTGTTCAGGTTTGGTATAACGGAAAATTCTACATGTCCTTTTTTGAAAAAGTGGGGGTATAACAAACATACCCAATAATTAATTCGACAATCTATATGGACTAAAATCCAATATAATTCCGAGAGCACCAACTTAAAAGCGAGCTCAATCAAGAGATATATCAAAAAGTTTTATCTCTATTTCTCAATCAATCAACAAATCGAAAAAATAGAAATATGTATTCCCGATTGATATGAGAATTAACGAGTAAACCGCAAATTCAGAAAAACCACGGGGCCTGGTCCAGCTTTGAACAACACACTATATTAAGCCGCTACAGACACTAACCTACTACAACTTAACTTCGATCTGGAATGTAGTTGAGCCCTAACCAAGTCTCACACCGATTAAGGTACAGTCACGCTCCTTATGCCTCTAGAACCACACCGGATTCTGCACTTGATTCCCTTAGCTGATCTCACCCATAACTAAGAATTGGTATGACCCAAAGTCGAAGACTTCTAAATAAATATGTCTCCCAAAGATAAGTCTATTCTAATAGATAAATCTGTCTCCCACAGAAGTACCTATGAAGTTTTGTTCCGTCTAATGATAAATCAAGGTGAACAAGAACTAACTAATAATTTGGTATTATACTCCTGAAGAGCATCCTGGAAATATTAGTCACCTCACAATAACTTAACTATATGGTGGTAGAAGAAGTTACTGCGGAATCAGAAAGTCTGAGACGAAGAACTTTGTGACTACTTTTTATATCTTACCTATTGGAGATAAATCTCGAGAAAATATTAGAGAGGATAGTACTCAATACGATAAAACAAGTAAGATCAGAATATGAAATCACATAGAAAATAGTTGGATCTAGCTTCAAGAATCCCAAATGAAGTCTTCAAGTCGTTAATCTAAAATGGTTTTGGAAAAACTTAGGTTAAATGAGAATTGACTCTACTATGAAACTAGGTAAAAGGAAAGTGTCGGGTTTAGGTTTTCCAGTTGCTAGAGTTCTCCCTTATATAGTCTTTCAAATCAGGATTGCTTACAATCAAATCTAAGATAGCTTAGTAACAAAGCATTCAATATTCACGTTAGATGAAATCCTGATTTAAGATTCAAGCTAAGTCTGCTTAGAGATAAATCAATTATTCTCCACCGTTAGATGGTTTTATCTTGTTATACATAAATGAAATATACCCTCATTTATATATGGGTAACCGTACCTAAACGTGTATATTGAGTTGGCTTAATGACAGTTAACCGAAGTTATTCATATGAACACTTTTGTCTTAACCACATTCATCTAACACTTCTATATCAAATATGATGATCAATCAAACATGAAAGATAATCAAATGAATCTAATTGTATTCCTTATAGAGTTGTTCAATTATTCACTATCCCATAGAAATATATATGAATTAATTGAAACAAAGTCAAATTGATTCGTAATCGTACAAAGTACTTATACAAGAATCAATTCATGAACATTAAGCCACAGTTTGCAAATATTGCATTCCTTAATTCATAAATGTTTTAGTTCATGAGTATCAGAATCATACTTGACCAATTTTACAACTTAACCACTATGTTCGCAAACCAGGTATGCGAACAGCAGCTCCGGACCTTGGCATGTCCAGCCGTTCGCACACCAGGTACGCGAACAGTGGTCCCGGACCCAACTCAGGTAGAACCGTTCAATAATAGGTACGATAAGGTTCCTGGACCTTTAAAGATAAAACCGTTCGCATACTAGGTATTCAAACAAGGTTCCCGAACCTGAATCATTACAAAGGAGTTCGCATACTAGGTATGCATACCGTGTCAATCATTGAAAAATCCTTAGAAAACGACAATAGTTGTCTCACACAAACCATTAGCTTCAAGTAATTTTCAAGTGATTGAATGATCAATACGAAACTTTCCAAGTCGACATCAAATGATTGTCTCACACAAATCACGTAAGATATTTCAAGGCAATTTTCACATGATCATTTTTGATTTAATATTTAGTTTCCAACGAATAAATAGTCTGCAACTAAACTCGTCAAGAATATGATGAACAAAATTAAAGCAAAAAGCTTCCAACACATATTTCGAGAAATAGATAAGCGAGATAAACTCAGTTCGAAATATCAAATGTATATAATGTAAAAATCTATATAGCTATACGGTTTAGTCTCATTAGAAGATAGAATAAAATAGACTTCTGAGTGATAGATAAGTTTTAGTCTCCACATACCTTTTGTTAATGAAGTTCTTCCATGCTCTCCTCCTTCGTCTTTAATTAATGAACACCATGAAGTCTAAAGCTCAAATACACATTCTATCATAATCCGAGACATAGGTATAAGTAGACTATAATCAAGACTACAGTTTTGATCAACTAAACTTGACAAACAAGCTTGAGATAGCAACGCTTGCGAGTTCGACCGAGTAATGCCCTAACAATCTCCCTCTTTGTAAATTTTAGTCATAAAACTATCAATACATATGGATTACAAAATAAACAAACTTTGTTGCTTCTCATCCATCATGCTTGATTTCCTTGTCTCTTTAACATTCCTTGAATCTTCGCTACTCCAAGTACTCCAGCAATTATGAACGTGTTCAACTCAGCATCATTGTTGTTGAAGATCCGTAGCCATAACAATAAGAAAATAGTTGTTCTCAGTCACTTTTATACAGTGTCATAGTATTATTACATAACATCAAAGTCACATTGCATCACAACTTTGATAATATCACTATGGTGATATGTTTCACTCCCCCTTAGTCAATACTTCCATCTCACAATGAAAACCACTCCCCCTTACATAATGCTCCGTAAACCATATGTATGTAGTGTGAACTACCAAATAATTCTCCCTCATTTTATCAATAAAAATTGGCAAAGGTACGAAAACTATGGGATCGTAATGAAATTTTCAAAGAGATAATTCATGACTAAAAGAGAACATATCAACTTTTGTTTCGATGATTTCACATAGTCGAAACTTAGTGTATTTATCAAGGATTTTATAAAGATACAAGATGACTCCTATAATATTCCACATCCGCACTCCACACAAAGATTTGGAAATTAAGCACAAGTTCAATTAAGAACTCTCCCCCATAAAATGTCATTTCCGAAAGAACAACAAGAACGACCTTACTTTTACAAAAAGAAATGATTTCTTTGGAAACTTTGATACCTAACAGAAACAAAATACAACTACTAGAAACAAATGTGGAATTTAAACAACACAACACAACACTACACTGGAACTTCAATCTTTTATCTCCCAAAAGATATAGATAAATCCAGGGGCAATTAAAAAGCTAAAAATCTAATGATCTAAAACAACACCAATAGACTGCCGTAAATGTTAAAACGTTACAGTATCTAGAGGTTTTGGCGAGAATATCATCCAATTGTTGTTCGGATGGCATAAATTCCATGTTAATGATATCATTTTCATAGAGATATCTAATAAAATGATACCTTATGTCGATGTGCTTAGTTCTTGAGTGCTCATCAATATTCTCAGTGATGTGAATCTCATTCGAGTTATCACAAAAGATCTTTATTATTCCAGTGTCAATTCCATAGTCAGCAAGCATTTGTTTCATTCATAAAAGTTGAGTACGACACGAACCTGTAGCAATATATTTTGCTTCGCATATTCAAAGGGATTGTGATTTTTGTTTCTTGTTGTGCCATGCCACAAGATTCAACCTTACATGGTGAAACCACCGGGATGTACTTTTTCTATCTTCCACACATCTTTCCCAATCAACATCTGAATAAGAAGTAAGATCAGTGTTGGTATCAAAAGTATAAGATATACCATAATTGATAGTGTGTTGAATCCAGATTGACATCTTTCTTATCTCTATGCATCTTTCCAGTAGTGGGCATAGGAGTAAGTTTTGGAGTTGACTTCTCAAGACCGAACCTTTCTACAAGATCCCTAGCATTTTTATTGAGATAAGTAAATTCCATCCTTGTGTTGTTGAATTTTTAATCCTAAAAAGAATTTTAATTCACCAACATTACTCATATCAAATTCCCTTCCAATAGAGACTTTAAAATCTTTTTCAAGTTTCCCTTCCATAAATGATATCATCTACATACACTTGAGAAATAACAACATCCTTCCCACTCCATTTAATAAAAAAATATTTTATCATCACTGCCTCTAGAAAAACCTTTCCTAAGAAGAGAAGTGGTTAGTTTTTCGAACCAGGAACGAGGTGCTTCATACAATGCCTTTCTGATCCTAAAGACATGATCAGGAAATTCTTAACTTTCAAATCCTTTAGGTTGAGAAACATAGACCTCTTCCTTTAAACATTCATTTAAGAATGCGGATTTTACGTCCATTTGAAATAGCTTAATCTTGAAAAAACAAGCATGAGCTAATAGAAATCTAATGGACTCAAAGCGTGCTATAGGAGAAAAGGTATCGTCAAAATCGATACCTTTAATCTATAAGTATCCCTGAGCGATAAGTCTAGCCTTTTTTCTGACAATCATTCCAAATTTATCTGACTTGTTCTTGAATATCCATTTAGTACCGATAATATTTACATTAGAGGGACAACGTACAAGTTCTCATACATATTGTATTTCAAATTGATTTAACTCTTTATGCATTGAAATCACCCAGAAGGGATCGCTAAGAGCTTCATCAATGTTTTTTGGTTCTACTTGTGATAGATAACATCAAAAATTGCAAATATTTTGAACTTGTTCTCTTGTCTTAGCTGTAGAATCTTTTCCTCCAATAATACTGTTAGTATCATGAATACTTTGAACCCAGAGGTGCCGAGGTGGAGCACGTTATCATTCCACAGGAATACCCTGATTAGGGGTTCTCTTCTCATCGCTAGAAATGTCAAGATTTGTAACTGTTGGAACAACTTCTACTGATTCTGAGATTTCTTTGACTTTCTCAATTGTCTCCAATGGAGGCAATTCAGCAGAAGGGTCATCATTATGGAAATCACTCAGATCGTCAATGGTAACATTTGCTGATTCCATCATAACATGATAATCTGAGATTGTATACTCGAAAACCACGACTATCAGATGCATAGTCAATAAAAATGCTTTCATCGCTTTTGGAATCAAATTCCCCTTTCTGTTCTCGAATATTTTAGAATGTAGCACTTACTGCCAAACACTCTGAGATAGTGTAACTTGGGAATCTTACCGTACCACAACTCACATGGAGTATTTAGGCTCTTTAACCGTAGATAAACATGGTTAATTAAATAGCATACTGTAAAAACAACTTCTCCCCAAAACTTTAACGGTAAGTTTTTGTTATGGATCATTACACTTGCCATTTCCTGAATGTTCATACCCTTCCTTTATGCAACTCCATTTTCTTGTGGAGTAATGGGTGGTGAGTATTGATGAATAATCCCCAGTTTATCATAAAATTCAAAAACCTTTGTGTCCTTAAATTATGTTCTAAGATCGCTTCTAATTTTGTTTAGCTTGCGACCCTATTTGTTCTGGATTCTATTAAAAATAATCTTGAATTATATAAGGGTTTTATTCTTATGAGACAAAAATGGCACCCAAGTGAAGCTGGTGTAATCATCTACCATAACTAAAGCATACTTCTTCCCAGCAACAGTAGGTTGTTGAATAAGGCCGAAGAGATCCATATGAATTAAATCAAGTGGAGCTTTAGTGAGAATATTTCGAGATGATTTATGTGGAACTTTTGTTTGTTTACCATTTTGACAGGCACCACATACACCATCAATATTAGCATTAATTTTGGGAACACCTCTAACAAGTTCTTTGTTGATGATCTTAGTTAGAAGACGGTAATTAATGTGACCAAAACGCTCATGCCAAAGATGAGTAGATTCAACCTTAGTCAAATTGTAACAATTATTAAACTGAGTATCTAAAAGATAACAGTTATTTTTACCACGAGTTTCCTGAAAAATTACTTTGCCAGTCTTGTCTACACTGTCACATCCATTCGCACTGAAGACAATTTTATGGCCTTTGTCAAATATTTGACTATCAGAAAGAAGATTAGTAGTCATACCTTTAACATATACAACATCATGGATTTCAGGAATGCCTGGTAGCTTGATCGTCCCCTTCTTGCTTATGTAGCAACAACTCCTATCTCCGAATGTTACCGGACCTCCTTCAAAATCGTTTGAGTTCACAAACCAAAAGATCTCCAATCATATGCCGGCTACATCCACTATCAAGGAACCATTGAAAGGGTGATGCTGATTTTAGAGCAAACCTCTCATACTAACACTACTATTCCATTTGGGTTTTCTTGTTAGTTTTGTATACCTTTTTAGAGTAGTAAAAATTTGTTCAGCTTTCTTGTGAAGATCACTCGCAACCTTTAAACTTTTTTTGAAAGGCATACATGTATGTTGAAAATGATCACGAGAACCACAAAACATACATGTACCAACATCATTAAACTCATCTGAGAAATTCTGAGTCACATCAGGTTTCACAAAGCCTAAACCTCGCTTATCTACTGACTTACGACAATCCTTCAGGGAAGGATTAAAGGAGTTTCTCAAATCCATTGAAGATTCTTTGACAGACTTCAAATCCTTACTTTTTGCAATTTCTGTAACAAGATCATTATTTATCAGGGTTTGTTCATCTAAATTCTTTTGGAAATCAACTACCTCTTCAGAGCATCCTCGAAAATCAAAGTTTTTGATATAAATTTCGTAATGAAAACCATCAATTTTCCTTTTCAATCATTGTTTTTCTCAAAAAAGATTTTTGATGATTTTTTCAAGATCAAAAAACTCAATATCATTGATAGTTTTAGAACACACAGAGTTGGGCAGATCTAAACCTGGTGAAACGTTTATAGAGACCTTATTATTCATAGAGCAGATTGCTACAAACACGGACTTATGAGGTCTTAGCGTGTTTGCCTGCTCTGATACCAATTGAAAAAGCGGGGGTATAACAAACACAACCAATAATCCGTTTGGAAATCTGTATGGACTAAACTCCAATATAACTCTGAGAGCACCAACTTAAAAGCGAGCTCAATCAAAATATATATCAAAGATATTTATCTCTATTTCTCAATGCAATCAACAAACCGCACATATATAAATCCATGAGCCTGATTAATATGAGAAATAACTTGGACGGTACCAAAGACAAATGCCCAAGTGTCAATCAAGTTATATCCAACAAACAAGGTCGGATTTATCAACTGATTGAAATATACACAACCTGTGATATTTTAATTATATAAATATATATAATGCGGAAAAAAAATAACACAGACACCAAAAAATTTGTTAACGAGGAAACCATAAATGCATAAACACCCCGGCACCTAGTCCGCCACATTGTCTTAAGCCTCTACAGACACTAGACTACTATAACTTAACTTCGGACTGGAATGTAGTTGAGCCCTAACCAAGTTTCACCCCGATTAAGGTACAATCGCGTTCCTTACACCTCTAGAACCACGTCGGATTCTGCGCACTTGATTCCCTTTGTTGATCTCACCCACAAATTAGAGTTTCTACGACCCAAAGTCGAAGACTTATAAACAAATTTGTCTCCCATATATAAGTCTATTCTGCTAGATAAATCTGTCTCCCACATAAGTACATATGAAATTTTGTTTTGTCTTATGATAAATCAAGGTGAACAGGAACCAACTAATACTTCGGTCTTATACTCCCTAAGAGCAGCCTAAAAATATTAGTCACCTCATAATAACTTAACTATATGGTGGTAAAAGAAGTTACTGAAGAATCACAAAGTCTGAGACGAAGAACTTTGTGACTACTTTTTATATCTTACCTATCAGAGATAAATCTCGAGCAAATCTTGAAGAAGATAGTACTCAATACGATAGAAAAAGTAAGATCAGAATACACAACTACAGAGAAAATAGTTGGATTTGGCTTCACGAATCCCAAATGAAGTCTTCAAGTCGTAAACCTAATATGGTTTTGGAAAAACCTAGGTTAAAGGAGAATCGAATCTAGTATGCAACTAGGACACAAGAAAGTGCTGCGATTAGGGTTCTAGTTGCTATAGTTCTCCCTTATATAGTCTTTCAAATCAGGGTTGCTTACAATCAAAGCTAAGATAGCTTAGTAACAAAGCATTCAATATTCACCATTAAATGAAATCCTGATTTAAGATTCAAGCTAAGTCTTCTTAGAAATAAAGAAATTAATCTACACCGTTAGATGATCTTAGCTTGTTATACAAAAATGAAATATACCTTCATTTAGATATGGGTAACCGTACCAAAACGTGTATATTGAGTTGGCTCAATAATAGTTAACCGAAGTTAGACATATGAACACTTTTATCTTAACCATATTCATCTAACACTTCTAGATCGAATATGATGATCAATCTAACATGAAAGATAATCAAATGAATATAATTGTGCTCCTCATAGAGTTGTTCAATTGTTCACTATCTCATAGAAATATATATGAACAAACTGAAACAAAATCGGATTGATTCGTAATCGTACAAAGTACTTATACAAGAATTAATTCCTAAACATTAAGCCACGGTTTGCAAAGATTGCATTCCTTTATTCATAAATGTTTTAGTTCATGAGTATGAGAATCATACTTGATCGATTTTAAAACTTAACCACTGTGTTCGCAAACCAAGTATGCGAACATCAACTACGGACCTTGGCTTGTCCAGCAGTTTGCAAACCAGGTATGCAAATAGCCATCCCGGGCCCAACTCAGGTAGAACCTTTCGCATACTAGGTACGCAAACAAAGTTCTCGGACCTTTACAAATAAAACCTTGCGCATACTAGGTATGCAAACAAGGTTCCCGGACCCGAATCATTACAAAATAGTTTGCATACTAGGTATGCATACCGTTTTGTATCCAGACATGACTAATTGCTCTAAACTCTCATTTCAATCATTTAAACACCCTTAGAAGATGACCATAGCTATCTCACACAAACCATTAGCTTCAAGTAATTTTCAAGTAATTGAATGATCAATACAAAACTTTCCAATTCGACATCAAATGATTGTCTCACACAAATCACATAAGATGTTTCAAGGCAATTTTCACATGATTATTTTTGACTTAATATTTAGTTTCCAACAAATAGATAGTCTCCAACTAAACTCGTCAAGAATATGATGAACAAAGTTAAAGAAAAAAGATTCCAACACATATTTCGAGAAATAGATAAGTGAGATAAACTCAGCTCGGAATATCAAATGTGTATAATGTAAAAATCTATATAGGTATACGACTTAGTCTCCTTAGAAGATAGAATAAAATAGATTTCTGGGTGATAGATACGTTTTAGTCTCCACGTACCTTTTGTTGATGAAGTTCCCCCATGCTCCCCTCAGTAGATCTTCGTCTTCAATTGATGAATTCCGTGAAGTCTAAAGCTCAACTACACATTCTATCCTAATCCAACACATAGCTATAAGTAGACTAGAAATCAAGACTATAGTTTTGATCAACTAAACTTGACAAACAAGCTTGAGATAACAAAGCTTGCGAGTTCGACCGAGCAATGCTCTAACACTTTTTGTGATGATCCAGAGGAGACTATGGAGCATTTATTTTATCATTGTGATTTTACTAGAGAAGTTTGGTTTGGTAGCTTTCCTCAGATTATCCTATCCTTGCTAACATTAACAGTATTCGTGATTGGATTATAAGATGGATAGATGTTAAACAAACACTTGACCGTTAACTGATAAAAAAAAGTAGGTTGTTGTTCTTTGGAAGATTTGGAAAGCTAGGTGCAAAGCTAGCTTTGAATATCTAACACAGAATCATGTTACTATTATACAAAATATCTAACTCGGAATCTCTTTCATACTTTTAAAAACAGTTCTATTTATATGGTTTCACAACAACCGAAAATTAGATTGACAGAGGAACTTCTCAGTAGAGAAGCATATTGTCATGAGATGTTCATTGATGCTTCAAAAAACTAACAATTCTAATTGTTTGTACCCTATTAAAATAGTGTACGTGCATGCCGCACAAGCTATTTGGTATGGGTACAATACGGTTTATTGTGGAAACCGGTGGGTTTATTATGGAAACCCACATGGCTTATTATGGAAGCCAAATACGGTTTATTGTGGAAACCGGTGGGTTTATTGTGGAAACCCACATGGCTTATTATGGAAGCCAAATACGGTTTATTGTGGAAACCGGTGAGTTTACTGTGGAAACCCACATGGCTTACTGTGGAAACCGGTGGGTTTAATGTGGAAACCGGTGGGTTTACTATGGAAACCCACATGGATTATTAAGGAAGACAAATACGGTTTATTGTGGAAACTAGTGAGTTTATTGTGGAAACCCACGTGGATTATTATGGAAGCCAAATACGGTTTATTGTGGAAACCCACGTGGCTTATTATAGAAGCCAAATACGGTTTATTGTGGAAACCTATGGGTTTATTGTGGAAACCCACATGGCTTATTATGGAAGCCAAATACGGTTTACAGTGGAAACCCACATGGCTTATTATGGAGGCCAAATACGGTTTACTGTGGAAACCTACATGGCTTATTATGGAAGCCAAATACGGTTTATTGTGGAAACTGGTGGGTTTATTGTGGAAACCCACATGGCTTATTATGGAAGCCAAATACGGTTTATTGTGGAAACCGGTGGGTTTATTGTGGAAACCCACATGGCTTATTATGGAAGCCAAATACGGTTTATTGTGGAAACCGGTGGGTTTATTGTGAAAACCCACATGGCTTATTATGGAAGCCAAATACGGTTTATTGTGGAAACCCACATGGCTTATTATGGAATCCAAATACGGTTTATTGTGGAAACTGGTGGGTTTATTGTGGAAACCCACATGGCTTATTATGGAAGCCAAATACGGTTTATTGTGGAAACCGGTGGGTTTATTGTGGAAACCCACATGGATTATTATGGAAGCCAAATACGGTTTATTATGGAAACCTGTGGGTTTATTGTGGAAACCCACATGGCTTATTATGGAAGCCAAATACGGTTTATTGTGGAAACCGGTGGGTTTATTGTGGAAACCCACATGGCTTATTATGGAAGCCCAAATACGATTTATTGTGGAAGTCATTTTGAGATAGACATAAATCTTGGAAGATAGACAAGGATCTTCAAGGATAAGCCCAAATCTAGGGTTATTATGGAACTAGATTAGGGTTTTTAGCCTATAAATAGAGGCCAAAAATCCAACTCAATGGATATGGAGTTCTAGGTTTGCTAACCACACACAACTATTGTAATCATCATATCAATAAAATCTCTCCCTATGGGATTCCATCCGTGGACGTAGGCACAACTTGCCGAACCCCGTTAAATTCTTGTGTCTCTTTTATTTTTCTTCAATTTGTTTCATAACCCTAATTTGACATCATCAACATCAAATCAATCGTGTTTTGTGCCTAGAATTTATTTTGGGTATGAACATTGGCGCCGACTAAGGAGATTCGTGAAAACAATCGTGGTTTACCATTGAGAAAAGTGTGAAATAAATCATGCACGATATTCCATGCAAAAATCAGCAAAAAAAAAAGGGTTTTTACGTAACTATTGCGAAGTTGAAGAAACTGTTACAAACAGATGCAGAAACTGTTGCGGAAGTTGTCGAAACAGTAGCATAAGCGTTACACAGAAGTAACAAATATATTTGTTACAGAAGGCGTTGCCAAAGCTTCTCCCTTGTACAACAACAGAGGTCCAACCTCATGTACAACACAAGATTCAGCGAATAGGGTCCGTCAGATACACAAGATCTCAACCGTAAGATCTGTCCAGCCACCAATACAGCTCGCGGTTTATCAAATCGGTTCAGATGGTTTAGCTAATCATAGATCCACACATGTCAACCCGGTCTGGTTCGTTAAGTTCCGTCCACGTCAACGACCAGTCGTCTGCCACGTCAGAGGAAAGTGTTACTTGTCAGTGCCACATAAGCCTAGTGACCTGTCATTATTTATCGCCACATCAGCACTGGATCCATGTCAGTGCTACCTGCCACGTATGCACGATCCCCTCCATGTTAGCAGCGTTTGTCCAATTATTCATTGCCATGTCAGCATTCAGATCCAGTCAGGATAGTGTGTTGCTGGTTCGAGAAAAAGATGAAAAATATGTGCAGGAGGTGAGAGTGGAACTCAAGATCCATAGCTTGGAAGTTCCTTCCTTCTCCCATCTGTGCTGCCACTTCTTTTGTGAAGTAAAGCATGACTCAATAAACTTAGTCTGTTCAGCGCGCTTCATTCAAATATTATTTCGCCAATAACTTCTTCGTTTTAAATCCGAATTCAGTGATTTTTGGCTCATTGGAATCCTCTTTGAATTTCCTACAACATGGAAGCAAAAAATCCAGTGTTAGAGAAACTTTTATATGCACTTGGGGCAGCGACATGATCGAGTTTAAGATGAGGATTGCTTAGACCCTTCAAAATTTAGCCTTGCATCACTTCGCAAGCACTTGAAGCCTCACCTTGCACGTGAGCACATAAGTCTTGATCTTATCGCAAGAATAAAATCTCGTCTTGCACGCGAGTATGAAGGACTTGCACCTTGGAAAGCATAAAGCCTCGTCTCAACCACGAGCCCAATGCCCGATATTGGTCCAAAGACTCGTACTCAACACAAGCAACATCAAGCCTTCCCGAGAAGCGAGCGCTTCAACCTTGTTACGTTGCAAGAAAAAAGCCTTGCCCCAGCCGCAAGCACACACTGCATTCTTTTGAAGGATCGACAATAACATGATCGAATTCAAAGTTCTTTTGATTTGTTGCTTAGGGTTCAGCAGCAACTTGATCAGTTGAAGATAAGCAAAGAAAATTTGTCATATACGATGAAAGGGTCCGGAACCGAGGGACGCGCCTCACCAAGACAACATTTTGAGAGCGATTCCAAAAAGAAAAATCACGATGGAACCAGAAATAAGATGGCAACGGAAAAGATATGTGATCATAAGACCAGAGCCGTCTAGCAAGTGAGGAACGTATATAATAGATCTAGTTCATGCTTCACATGGGGGCATCTTTTCTACTTGGGAATATCTCTACAGATACTGGGGGCGACTAAAGTGTCGCCAAGCATGCAATCAAAGGCAACTTGTTTTGAGAGTTCGAGAAATAGAAGATATATTTTTCAGTATCATGGCAAGTAATGGGGCGGCTAAGGTTCAAGGAAAGAACGCCTGGGGAGGAAATTGTTGCGATGTCTTTCTAATAAAGAGAAAGGATAAACCAAGGTGTTTTAACATAATTAAGCTGAAGCTAAAATGGAGCGAAAGGAGCAAAGGAAAAATATGAAAGAAACTCATCTGGCTTATTGTAGAAGCCTGAATGCTTATTGAGGAGGCCCAACCAGACTTATTAATTAAGGAAGCCCGGTGGTTTGTTAAAGAAACCAAGTCTGGCTTATTGAGGAAGCCCAACCGAACTTATTAAGGAAGATCGGTGGTTTATTAAAGAAATCAATGGATTATTATGAAAGGAAATGTATGACAAAAAGCTAATGACAATCAACCTGTACACCAGAGATTGTCACACATTCATTATCCGCAGTTTCAAGAGTGTTGATTCAGCAAATTCAAGGCCATTACGGAGCATATGGGAAATAAATGTGCCTAGCAAGATACGGGAGCAACCTGCATTCAAATGAGAGTCAATTTCCTATCGATCATGGCGGTAGGGTCTGTTTGACTGGGTGCGAAGCGTATCGTCGATGTCACACCAACAAGTCGGTCAATTATTAGCTAAATAAAGAGCAAGAGGACATAACATGCCGATCTGTTTGGCATATGGTATACTTTGGGGCAAATACACACAACAAGCTGGCCAAGGCCACAAAAGGTTATCGGATAAACAACAAAGTAGCTGATCAATAACTCCAGGTCAAAACAAGGAAGTGCTAACAGAGAGCGCATCTACACATCAAGCCTCACATGCCGGTACGTGCGTAAATTTCTATAAGAAATTTTTTAGTATATTATTGGTACTTTGAACGTGTTTCCAGTATGCTAGGTACTTGCAGTATGAGGGTGCATGGAAATTTTAAGTATATTTTCAGTACTTGGAAATGTTGACCTGGGCGCACTTCAAAAATTCAGCAACGCTAAATTCGTGGCCACATGTTCGTAAAAGTAACGGAAGTCATCGTAGATATGCTGCGACGGACAGTCGAGATAATATTCTTCTAAATTCTTCAACAAGTTGAGAATTAAGAGGGGGAGATGTTTGTACCCTATTAAAATAGTGTACGTGCATGCCGCACAAGCTATTTGGTATGGGTACAATAAGGTTTATTATGGAAACCGGTGGGTTTATTGTGGAAACCCACATGGCTTATTATGGAAGCCAAATACAGTTTATTGTGGAAACCGGTGGGTTTATTGTGGGAACCCACATGGCTTATTATGGAAGCCAAATACGGTTTATTGTGGAAACCGGTGGGTTTACTGTGGAAACCCACATGGGTTATTATGGAATCCAAATACGGTTTATTGTGGAAACCGGTGGGTTAATTGTGGAAACCCACATGGCTTATTATGGAAGCCAAATACGGTTTATTGTGGAAACCAGTGGGTTTATTGTGGAAACCCACATGGCTTATTATGGAAGCCAAATACGGTTTGTTTTGGAAACCTGTGGGTTTATTGTGGAAACCCACATGGCTTATTATAGAAGACAAATACGGTTTACTGTGGAAACCCACATGGCTTATTATGGAAGCGAAATATGGTTTATTGTGGAAACCGGTGGGTTTACTGAGGAAACCTACATGGCTTATTATGGAAGCCAAATACGGTTTATTGTGGAAACCGGTGGGTTTATTGTGGAAACCCACATGGCTTATTATGGAAGCCAAATACGGTTTATTGTGGAAACCGGTGGGTTTACTTTGGAAACCCACATGGCTTATTATGGAAGCCAAATACGGTTTATTGTGGAAACCGGTGGGTTTATTGTAGAAACCCACATGGCTTATTATGGAAGCCAAATACGGTTTATTGTGGAAACCCATGTGGCTTATTATGGTAGCCAAATACGGTTTATTGTGGAAACCCACATGGCTTATTATGGAAGCCAAATACGGTTTACTGTGGAAACCCACATGGCTTATTATGGAAGCCAAATACGGTTTACTATGGAAACCCACATGGTTTATTATGGAAGACAAATATGGTTTATTGTGGAAACTGGTGGGTTTACTGTGGAAACCCACATGGCTTATTATGGAAGCCAAATATGGTTTATTGTGGAAACCGTTGGGTTTATTGTGGAAACCCACATGGATTATTATGGAAGCCAAATACGGTTTATTGTGGAAACCCACATGGCTTATTATGGAATCCAAATACAGTTTATTGTGGAAACCTGTGGGTTTATTGTGGAAACCCACATGGCTTATTATGGAAGCCAAATACGGTTTATTGTGGAAACCTGTGGGTTTATTGTGGAAACCCACATGGATTATTATGGAAGCCAAATACGGTTTATTGTGGAAACCCACGTGGCTTATTATGGAAGCCAAATACGGTTTATTGTGGAAACCGTTGGGTTTACTGTGGAAACCCACATGGCTTATTATGGAAGCCAAATACGGCTTACTGTGGAAACCGGTGGGTTTATTGTGGAAACCCACATGGCTTATTATGGAAGCCAAATACGGCTTATTGTGGAAACCGGTGGGTTTATTATGGAAACCCACATGGCTTATTATGGAATCCAAATACGGCTTATTGTGTAAACCCACATGGCTTATTATGGAAGCCAAATACGGTTTATTGTGGAAACCCACATGGCTTATTATGGAAGCCAAATACGGTTTATTGTGGAAACCGGTGGGGTTTATTGTGAAAACCGGTGGGTTTATTGTGGAAACCCACATGGCTTATTATGGAAGACCAAATACGGTTTATTGTGGAAGTCATTTTGAGATAGACATAAATCTTGGAAGATAGACAAGGATCTTCAAGGATAAGCCCAAATCTAGGGTTATTATGGAACTAGATTAGGGTTTTTAGCCTATAAATAGAGGCCAAAAATCCAACTCAAGGGATGTGGAGTTCTAGGTTTGCTAACCACACACAACTATTGTAATAATCATATCAATAAAATCTCTCCCTATGGGATTCCATCCGTGGACGTAGGCACAACTTGCCGAACCACGTTAAATTCTTGTGTCTCTTTTATTTTTCTTCAATTTGTTTCATAACCCTAATTTGACATCATCAACATCAAATAAATCGTGTTTTGTGCCTAGAATTTATTTTGGGTACGAAAACTAATCTTGCAGGTTGCAGAATCATTTGCTACAAGGTAAATAGAATATTTGGGGCAGTAAGATGTTGGACAACATATGCATATTCAATAATAGATGCAGAAGTAAAATATTTGTAATGGCTATTTCCTGGGCTATACAAATTAAGCTGGAAAAAGTTGTATAAGTATCAATCTTACTCTCGTCAATGCTATTAATGGTGCTCCTTCATCAATGCATTGGTCAAAATTTTCTCTTATAAATAATTGTATAATCGGAATGTCTACTCTTGTTAAAGCTAGATGTGTGTTTATAAATAGAAAATGTAGTAAACAGGCGGACACTTTAGCTAAATGCTAGAAGATATAATGTAATTAAGGAATGGGATCAGTTTCCTTCTGAGGTTGTTAGAGCTAGCACTATCCCTTCCCTATCTCTCAAATAAAGGGAAGAGATGGCACACGAAAGGAAATCCTGCTATGGTGCTTTGCTATCCCTTCCCTACACTATACGCATACTCAGTCCTCATATGAATAGTGCCTCACGGGTACTCAGTACCCGTTTGTAGGTTTAAGTTCACAGAACCGCAGCAGACGGCCATTTTTTCTTTTCTTCCTCTTCTTCTCTATTTATCTCCTCCTCTTCTCCCTATCGATTTGAAGACCTCCCCGTACGATTTTGGAGCTAAAATTCATTGGGTTTGTTCATTAATATCTAGTGAAGCGTTTTCCTTAATCATTTTTTTGTTTCATCCACATAATCATCCAAGGTGAGTTATTTAAAATTTAGGTTTTTTTTTTAATTTGATTTTAATCGAATTTGAGATGTTGGGTTGTTTTAATGCGTCATTGAATGTTGTTTCATAGTTGTGGACATTGTTGATTGATTTATTGATATTTTGTTGATTTTTGAGAATTGGGTGTTGTGTATGAATGAATTTTGATATGTATAAGATAATGTAATTGATGATTTGGGATTGTAGAATGATTAAGAGCATATGTATTATATATATGACACATTGGTGGCAAATTGATGAGTGTTTTGGTATTGAATAATGATTAAATGTATATGGATATGGTATTATGTTTGATGATTTTTGGTTTTTGATTTTGGTAGACAATGTGGCTAATATGTAGACAATGTGGCTAATATGTAAAATACATGATTTATGATCGTTATTTGAATATGTAAAATACATGATTTATGATTGTTTTGTGATGATTTTTGTGTACATGTGTGCCGTAGATGACCAATGTTGATTTTGGACGAATTATGGAAGAGAGATTGTCGGTTTCTTCAACGGAACATAGTGATCATAAATTGAAAATTCTTGATAGTCTAATGTTAGGATGACTTCGTTGAGACATCGCAGTACCATAAGTCAAATTCATGAAGTGTATACCTCAATTTCTAGGTTTCCTAATGCTAAAGTGATTGTAGACAACTGTGGGTTCGGTTCAGTTTTCCAAGTACAATATCCAAAACTACCAGACAACTGCCTTATGGTCGGTTGTCATCCGAGCAAAAAATAATTTCACTTTCTTACTTAACTAAAATAAATGTAGTATGTGATAAGAAAGAGTTCGTATCCACAGAGAGGCTTTTGTTGTTATGCAAATTTTCAGATTATTAGTAACCAATGGGGGGGGGGGGGTTTGACTTATCAAAGCAATAAAAACTAAATTGCAAGCAAAGTAATAATAAAAGTAATCAATAAGGAGAAGATATTGGTCACGGGATAGTTTCATTCACAAACTTGAATTCTCAACAATGACTAGAATTGAAATTTTAATCTCTCATTTACTAAAAGTCCTAGGATACCTTGATCGCAAGTATATCCCGTTAATTCCCTGATTTCATCACAACCACATTAAAAGATGCATATGTGAATTCTTCCTAGAAAGCAATCAAAAGTGTAAAAGCACAATTAGATTTAACTCCCTAAAAGCAATAAGTTCTATGGAATAAGACTAATCAAGGCAATCAAAATGTGTAAAAGCACTAATTCAATTTAACCAAAGTTATGATTCATATGCAATCATAGAGATGTATCACTACAAGGAATAATGGCATTATGCTACTAAAAATCAGGGATAAACAACGTTTTCGTATTGAAAACCCTAATATAGCTCTAGATATGAAAGTAAATCGGATTGATTCCGGACTCAACCAAACAAACAATCAAATAATAACAATATAAAACATGAATCATAAACAATAAAGTTGAGACAAAACTAATACATTGAATCAAATCTTATTTGTGAAATCCACTGTATATCCCATAACCAATAAATGAAATTTAGCTACTCATAGTTTTTGGGTTCATCATATTCATAATCAAAGATAAAATGAAGAACATGAAAAATAAATGAAATCAAACCCTAGTTGCCGCTCTCCTCCAAAACTCCAGTAGAATAATGTCCCCTAAAAGAATAGAAACTTTTCCCTTTTATAGCTTTTCAACTATCCAAAATTAGGTCTTTAAAGCCCAAAGTCTAGATGCTCCAATAGTAAGATTCCACCAAGCCCATAAGTGAGGAAAAACCCATGTGAAAATATGTTCCAAAAATAAATCGCCGAAAAACTGTGTTTTCCGCCAGGAGTTGGCCGGAATCCGGTACTGGAAAATAACTCAGGTGACCGGAAAAATCCACCCGTTCACCGATCAACGAGTCAGATAGGGTAGTCAACTAAGCCACATCGAGTCAAAATCAGAGTCAGCTAACTGACTCGGCTGAGTGGTCAGGCCAAGCCAAAAGCTTGTTGTTGCACAATGCTTGCACTAAACCAAGTCAGTCCAGCCATGATGACCGTGCCTTTCTGCAATCCCTGCAACTCTACCATCCTAGACATTGCCAATTCAATCAATCTACTCCTGCAACATTCACTATGACATAACCACAACTACCAACACCATCTCATGGAAAACACAACCACCTGCAACATGAATTACCCCACACTAACATAGACCAAACACCAGTTCCATTACCTAATGTTCATACAAACTAACTGTAACATCAGTTCTATTATGGGCAATACCAACAACCACCAGTACCTACTCCACCTTCATCGCACTAACAAAATCAGGTAAGCCCATGCCTTCCATTCACAACATCTTGAACTGCAGCTGAAACATCAACATTCCATATTATCCATTCAGCTTCATTTCATGTGCAATTAACCCTTGCGCATCACGGATCCATTAATCAACTCTGCATCACAACATAATTGCCTGCTTCAAACTCAGCAGCATGAGTTCACTATCTCTGCACCACCAAATGCAACTCCTAGCTGCAGCACTTGCACACCAGCTTCATGACCATTCCCAGACATCCATCATTCAGTTCCATCACCTGAGCCACTATGACCATCACCTGCAACTCCATTTGTTGTCTGCAACACAATTCAAACTGCAGGTGCATATACCCTGCAATTCATACATTCCTCCCAGCCAGAAATCTGCACAGATTCTAGAACCAGCTTCTACACACCAACATCTTGAACCCTATAAGCACAGCCACACAAATCTACCTGCAACTACACCTGCAATTCAGCTCTTCTTTCCTGTAACCACCAGCAGCCTCAACATTCATTCTTAGCTTTAGATGCTCAAGAGACATACCACCAGTTGTGACTTCTCTGCAGTTCACTGATTCAAAGTAACCAATATGGCTCCATTGAACCAAAAACAACACCAACACTTCAGTCATGTAACCTGCAGTTCAAATCCTTGAACCCATTGACTGTAGCTTCCACTTTCAGCTGCATCTTCCATTCTGTAGCTCATTAGCTCATTAACAACTGCATCTCATACTTACCATCACCTACAACTCAAGCACAATCTCAACTTAAACCTTCTTGGATACTTCTAATCTTCAATACCCAGTTACCAATTCCTCCTTCTCGATCCCTGAGTTTGACCTCAACCCACCAAATCACCATTTCTCCCAATTAACAGACTTCCATTGCTCAGCATCACCAACACATAGCAGTACCACCTGAATCAACAACATCACTTCCTAATTCAACTTCTTCATCAATTCCACCAGCAGACTGTTACCCCTTTCTCTGATTCATCTTAATCATCCACTAGGACCCTAAATTCATCTGATTTCTCTAACTCTGTCAATTTCAATCAAATTCGACTGAAACCCATTTCTCAATTCAACCTCAACATTCCATAAACACGAAGATCAGAACCCACTTCTTCTCTATAATTCCAACTCATCTGCAAACCCCATCTCTTCTTTGAACTCTCCAGCAGCGCCTCCTTCTTTCTCTCTCAGATCTATCTCAAATCGATCCCCATCTCTGCTTCACTCTTGACCATAAACCCATCTTCTACATCACCTATTCGAAATCATCATTTGCTTTCAATTCATTCCTTTCCTTGAATTTCTCTCATTCTCGGACATCAACACTTTAATGGAGCTGCCATTAGGTCAGGTAGAGAGAAAAATAAAAATAAAAGCAAATGATGAGTTTCTCTGAGTTTTAGGTTTGTGTAGGAAAAGGGATTTATATTGGCACCCCATAGGTAAGGATAAGGGTTGTCCAGTTAAAATGTGGCCTGTCGGTTTCATAGAACTGACTGCATAATTTCTTTCTTGACATTTCATTCTTAACCTCCTTGCGCAACTCAGCCCGTTCCAAATATAGCTCCCATGTGAATTGGCCTCTTTGCCTTTTACGCTCCAAATAGACGTTTTCTCCTTCTTTTGCTCCCAAGGACTCCATTGCACCTAATAACTCAAAACTAAACATAAGAGATGCAATTCCCAAGGATAATAGCAAAGAAAGCATAAATACTAGATATAAAATTAGGTGTTTTACAACACCTATCAAATTCCCCCACACTTAGACTTTGCTAGTCCTCGAGCAAATCAAACAAAACTTATTCTAAAAGATACATACAACTCCCGTGAGCGTTTACTAGAGAAATACCCACAAAACCTACATTTCCAACTTACTAGTTCTCTGAAATGATAGTATCCAACGCGCTAGAAGACATAGAGATTCTGCACACTAGTCATAAGAAGTTAGACACAAATATGAACGCAATCTCATTCTTAAAAGTTGAGAGAGAAATAACCATCCCTTATCGAAAGAAATTCGGGTTCGGAGTGATCAAAAGTCTTGACTCTGCCTCACAAGAAAGGGTTTTATGAAATTGCACTCAATAATAAACAACTTTTTATGGGTCACACATGTGTCCAGGTAGGAATGAAAAGAGAATCCTGCGACACGTTGAATAGTAGGAAGGCCAAACCCTCCGAATTGTTTTGAAAACCCACATCTTTTATTCATTTTGAAAACCCTTTTTATGACGATATCTAAGAAAGGAAATCAACCACTTAACGAAGGTGGGAATATGCTTACTTACCTCGTTATCCGTTCGGCGTGCAGTTAGCACCACTCTCACAACATCCATAGAAACGTCTTCGGTCTTCAAATTCTTGTCTTCATCTTCATCTTCGGTCTTCAACTTTCAATGATAACTCTTGAACCTCGTAGAATCTTGACAATGTGATTCTTTCCTCTAATTCCTTGTTGCTTGAAACTTCACTATAGATATTTCTTCTTCCATTGGCTTTATTGAATGAATACAAAACCAAAAACGAACTAAACAAACCAAAATATGATGCAATGATTTTTTTTTTCTCTTTTTCTCTTTTTCTCTTTTTCTCTTTTCCTTTTTTTCTTTTTTTTCTTTTTTCCATTTTTTTTAAATTTTAAAGATGCAAGATAAATAAAGTAAATACAAAATGAAAACAAACAAAAAATTAAAACTAATGATGAACTTTTCTCTTGTCTTGTCTTGTCTTTTTTTTTTTATCTTTTTTTTTTTCATTTTTTTTTTGAAGGGAACTAGCATAATGATAACCACGTCCCAATTTATTTATTTATTTTAGACAAGAGAAACTAAAACAAATAAAGATAAAAATAAAAATGCAAGTACAAAGGCCATGGTGTGAGTACTTTACCGCTTGATTATTCACAACTTGTATGTCTCGATATCATAAACTTCTTGAATTCTCATCTTGATAATCTTCACTCTTGCACAATAGTCTTCAACTTGTAATAATTATGCTCATTGTCTTGTTGCTTAACTTGAATCTGAAATCTGCTCATTTTTTTACTGTTGCTTGTAAACCTTGAACGTCTTCAACTTTCCTTCGAATTTGTGATGCTCCTCTTATTGATGATGATGGTGTTTCTATGGACCTGTTGGTGTAGAGAGAGATAAAGTGGATGGTGCTAACTGCGAACAAGATTACAAGTGGTATGTAAGTTAGCAATTCGATGTCACCATCATGATTGATAAAATAGCACTCAAGAGATCAAAATAGTGCTTCTATTGGTGGGAGATTGGGTAGCTCACCATTCTACCCGGAGTTTACGTACGGTGACACACACTCTAAAAGTACAAATTTAGACAGGTACAAATAAATGAAGGTCGGTGCCTCTCATGATGTAACATGTGTAGTCTCCACTATAGGGGACCACTACTCTACTACCGAATTCAGTCTGCACCTTATTTGTCATTGGCATGGTTAAATCCAACTTTAACTCTCATACAAGTAAGAAACCCGATCATGTTCTCTGTCATCTCTAAGTTCAGTCACTCTTATGAGAATCTCGATGTAATCTTAGCGACATGTATACTATGTGACTCTAAACTAACCACAAGTTGGAGTTTTCATTCACTAATTTACACAAAAGTTGAAAATTTTGAAAATTTTACAATGCAAATGCTTAACCACTCCCTCACACTTAAACTTTACATTGTCATCAATGTAAATTGAGTCATCCAAAGTAAGTCAAGGTGGGAAATTATGCATGAAAAATGACAAGAAATCAGAAAAATAAAATACAAGATAAGAAAAAACTAAAAACAAGACAAGAAAATGAAAATAAGACAAGAGATACTCATCCTACGGGTTGCCTCCCATTTAGCGTTTGGTTTAAAGTCGTCGGCCCGACTATGTCCTTGCTTTCTATGACTCCTCCAGGGGGAGTACTTCCACAAAGTTGGCTCCTTCCACCACTTCGGAAGCGAAATTCTCATAATATGGTTTCAACCGGTGCCCATTAACTTTAAGTTCCTTTCCTGTAGCAATACTACGATTTTATACTGCACCATGAGAAAACACATTAGTAATAATAAAAGGTCCAATCCAACGTGACCTTAATTTACCCGGAAATAAATGCAAGCGAGAATTAAACAAAAGAACTTTCTGCCCAACTAAAAATTGTTTTCTAGAAATCATAGTATCATGAAAGGCTTTCGTTTTCTCCTTGTAAATGCGTGAGCTTTCAAATGCATCATTGCGAAGATCCTATAGCTCTTGGAGTTATAACTTCTTTGCTTTCCAGCCCAATCCATCTCCATATTGCATTGCTTAATCGCCCAAAACGCTTTATGCTCAATCTCCACGGGTAAGTGAAAAGGTTTACCATACACAAGCCTAAAAGGGGACATCCCAATAGGTGTCTTGTATACGGTTCTATAAGCCCACAAAGCATCATTAAGTCGCATGCTCCAATATTTCCTTGTTGGATTCACCGTCTTCTCTAGTATAGATTTCACTTCCTGGTTAGAAACCTCAGCTTGTCCATTTGTTTGGGGATGATAAGGTGTTTCAACCTTGTGCGACACATTTTACTTCTTCAACAAACTTTATAAAATCCTGTTTTTGAAGTGAGAACCCCCATCGCTAATTATGGCTATTGAAATTCCAAACCTTGCAAAAATATTAGCTTGCACAAAATCTGAAACAACCTTGGAATCATTAGTTAGGGTGGCCTTAGCTTCCACCCATTTAGAGACATAATCAACATCAAATAAGATGTAGTAATTCCCATGAGAGTTAACAAAAGGGCCCAGAAAATCAATACCCCAAACATCAAAAAATTCAATAAATTGAATAAAAGTTTGTGGCATTTGATTTCGGGCACCTAGATTGCCTGTTCTTTGGCACCTATCACAAGTTGTACAAAATGTGTATGCATCCTTAAACAAGGTTGGCCAAAAGAAACCGCTTTCAAGTACCTTGTGAGCGGTTCTCTTACTTCCAAAATGTCCTCCGCAAGGATAAGAGTGACAAAATGACAAGATAAAATTAAACTCAGATTCTGGAACGCACCTTGTTATTACTTGGTCGCTGCCATGTTTCCATAAGTATGGATCATCCCATATATATTGGTTCCCTAACCTCTTAAGTTTGTCCCTCTCATCACGAGACAAGTTCTTTGGGATTTGTTTAGTTACCAAGTAATTCACAATGTCAACATACCATGGTTCTCCAAAAGCAATTGAGAAGAGTTGCTCATCTGGGACACTTTCACGCAATGGGATAGCTTCCTTGTCTACAGCAATATGGCTCAAGTGATTTGCAACGGTATTCTCAATTCCTTTGTTGTCTTTGATTTCAATATCAAACTCTTGCAAGAGTAAAATCCATCGTATGAGCCTCGATTTCACTTCTTTCTTCATTAGCAAGTACATAAGTGTTGCATGGTCAGAAAAGACAACAACTTTTGTACCAATTAGATAAGAGCGAAACTTTTCCAAAGCAAAAACAATCGCTAACAACTCTTTTTCAGTGGTTGTGTAGTTTTGTTGGGCCTCATTTAGTGTTCTAGAAGCATAATAAATGGCATGAGGTATCTTCCCCACACTTTTACCAAGCACCGCACCAACCGAATAGTCACTTCCATCATACATGAGCTCAAAAGGCTTGCTCCAATCCGGTGGTTTAATGATAGGGGATGCAATCAAAAGTTCTTTCAAACGATTGAATGCCGCCATACACTTTTCATCAAAGTTAAAAACCACATCTTTTTGCAATAAGTTGCAAAGTGGTGATGCTATATTGGAAAAATCCTTGATGAATCTACGATAAAAACCTGCATGTCCAAGAAAAGAGCGTATCTCCCTCACCGTAGTGGGAGGGGTTAGAGAACGAATAAGGTCTATCTTAGATTTATCAACTTCCAAGCCCTTAAAAGATATTATATGGCCTAAAACTATGCCATGAGTTACCATGAAAACACACTTCTCCCAATTTAGCACAAGGTTTTTTTCAACACATCGTTCAAGGATTAATCACAAGTTGTTCAAACAAAGGTCAAATGAATCACTAAAGACACTAAAGTCATCCATAAACACTTCAATGATGTTTTCAACATACTCGGAAAAGATACTTACCATACACCTTTGAAAGGTAGCTGGAGCATTGCATAATCCAAAAGGCATCCTTATATAATAAAAAGTACCAAAAGGACAAGTGAAAGTAGTTTTCTCTTGGTCCTCCGGTGCTATCATAATCTGATTGTAATCTGAATAACCATCAAGAAAATAATAATAAGAGTGTCCAGCTAAAAGTTCAAGCATTTGATCAATAAAAGGTAAAGGAAAATGATCCTTCCTAGTAGTGGCATTCAACTTTCTATAATCAATACAAACCCTCCAACCGGTTTGCACACGAGTTGGGACAAGTTCGTTCTTATCATTCTCTACCACCGTTACACCTGATTTCTTTGGTACAACTTGTACCGGGCTCACCCACTTGCTATCGGATATGGGGTAGATAACACCCACTTCCAAAATCTTGAGTATCTCCTTTTTCACAACTTCCATCATGGGAGGGTTCAAACGACGATGCTCTTCCCTTGTAGGCTTTGCATCGTCCTCCAAACGAATCTTATGCATACAAATGGCAGGTCTTATACCCTTGATATCGGCGATTGTCCATCCTATGGACGTCTTGTACTTCCTTAGCACCCTTAGAAGTTTTTGCTCCTGTAATTCACTAAGCTCGTTAGAAACAATCACATGTAACTCTTCATTGTCACCCAAGTACAAGTACTTTAAGTGACTTCGAAGAGGTTTCAATTCCAACTTTGGAGATTTAACAATAGAAGGTAAAAGCTTTTCATCACTGCATGGTAAAGAAATAAAAGAGATATTATGAGTTTCCGGACATCCTTGTAGTAAGTTAAGATCACCAAGGGCTACCTTGACTTCATTAACACACTCTACACTATCATCCATGGATGTAGTTAAAACGGTTTTCAAAGCATCATCACCATTCAATTCAAACACTTGTTGTGCTAATGCATCCATAACATTAACGGAGAAACAAGAGTGGACATCACTAGGATATCTCATCGTTTCGAAAATGTTGAAACGTATTATTTCTCCATCAAACTCCATAGTCAACGTTCCCTTGTCTACATCAATGATGGTTTTAGCCGTTTTCATAAAGAGACACCCAAGTAGCAATGGAAGAGACGAGTGATAGGTGTTGTAAAACACCTAATTTTATATCTAGTATTTATTCTTTGTTTGCTATTATCTTGTAAAATATTTATTTTATGTTTACTTTTGAGTTTATTAGGTACAATGGAGTCCTTTGGAGCAAAATAAGGAGAAAACGTCCATTTGGAGCGAAAAGGAGCACAAAGGACCGATTCACAGGCGAGCAAAGCTAGCTACGACAAGAAAAAAAAAACATGTCAGTTCTATGGAACCGACAAGCCATGTTTGAGTTGGTTATCCCTTAACCACTACAGCTAGGTGTAAATAGCTTTTCTAGCTATTACCTAACCCTAGATTTTATAGAAAATGATTTCTCAATCATTATTCTCAAATTCAGAGAAGAAAGAGAGGCGGCTGTCTGGGACTTCCCTTCTGAGATCGACGAGCACAAAGAGGAGGCTGTGATGATTCTGAGGCTGTTTAGAACAAGACAAGAAGATGATTTAGGGTTTCAAATTTGGGTTGATCAGATTGGCAGTGAAGATTTGGGATTTGTTGGCTTGTGCTAAGAAGTAACTGAAGCTGATGGATTGCGATGGCATTACTAAGATTTCAAAAGTGTTGTTTGTTGTTAAACACAAACATGGAGAAATTGAGCTGCTAAAGTCACTGATTTTGTTGGGTACTTGGATTAACCAGTGATTCGATTTTGTGAGATGATTACAGCTCAAATTGGGTTTAAAAATACTGAGCAGTTGATGGAGTTTCAAGACTTGTTTGAACCAGAGAAGACAATGGCATGTAATCTATTCAAGCAAAGGCTTGAATGACCTTTTATTTATCACTTCAAGTTCAGCTACTATGCATTTGTGGGTCTTTGTAATGGGTTTTGAGAGATGTTTGAAAATTGGAAGAACATGGCAGAGATGGCTCAAAGCAGTGGTGGTATTGGTGACTGCAAGAAAGAAGTTGCAACTGTGAAGCTACGGAGGTGATGAGATAATTTTGCAGCTGATGTGTCAGAGCTACAAAGGGAGTACCGGATCATGTGGTTTGGTTGCAGTGGTGAGGACTCATATTTATAAGTTGAGAAACTAAGCAGAGTTTGGGTTGTATTTGGAATCAACATAACAACAATTAAGTATCCAGGAAAAGAGCAGTTGTTATCCATGGGTCAGGTGGATTGTACAAGGGACGTGTTGGCGCTGTGATTTACAAGGTTTGGATGTATGCTAGGGACCTGGTGATGCTGAATTGAGGATTGGTGCTAATAGCAACGGTGCTGCTACTGAGATATGTTGAATGCATCAATTTGTTGTGATGGTCATGTGTTGAATTGCTGGAATTTCATGTGCAGCTGTGACCGAAGCAATTACAGATGGGCGCAGCTAGAAATAGAGATAGTTGTGGTTGAATGGGAGATTTACTGTGAGCTGTAGCCGAGATAAATACACTTAGCAGCGAATAAAGGGAATGATTCGCATGGGCTATCTTATCGAATGGAGTTGGTTGCAATCAGTTCACGAGACTATACTCGAATGAGATACAATGGGTTTCTGGTAAGTCTATGAAGTTGAGAAGTGCAGTGGTTGCTGGTAAAGATGCAGATGCAGATGTGTTGCTGATGCCAGTTAGAGAATAAGCTGTGGATCTGGTGTTGGAATGAAGGTTATGAGGCAGTCATGAACTTGAGATACTGCTGAAAGGCAGTGAATGTACTTTAGTGGCTTTGAAACTGCAAGGAGCTGCAAGAAGTGCAATCATGGAGCTAACTTGGTTATGGCCAGGGCAAGCTGCGAGAGATGGTGTTGATGCCTAGTGGTACAGTTATCAAGGAGAGAATCCAAGCCATTACAGGTGAACAAGGGATTTAAGTTGAGGTACAGTGACTATTGCTGCAGTCGCAGCCGAGAGAACTGATGTTGTTACAGGTGGCATGTTCAAGTGTTGTATTGCAGGTGGTATTTGTGGCTGCAGTCGAGGTGTAAGTTCTGGGTTAGATGCTTAGGTTCAGGAAACCAAGTGCAGTTCAAGTGGTGCTACAAGGAAATTCAAGAGGGTGCATTGAGCTGGTGCAGTTGGTGTACTGTGGAGATGTTAAAACTAATGGATACAATGGCAGTGATAGAATGAAAGCGTGGATGGGTTTGAAGTTGTGTTGACTGCTGCTCTGTTTCAGTAGAAGATGTAACTGGTGGTGCACAAAAAGAATGAGTTAATTTTGTTGTTGTTGGAGCTTGAAGCAGCATGAAGGGGGTTATGTTGCAGGGATGCAGTATGCAGGGCCATCATGGCTGGAAGTGCAATGATTGTGCATCAGTGCTTAGGCCAGTGCAATGGCCTTGGTTAATACCAACTCTGCCACTTAGATGAGTCAGCTACTTTGACTCATACCTGACTCACCTGAGCCTTGACTGACTATGACTGGTGACCGGGTGGACTTTGCCGGTCACCTGAGATTTATTCCGTCGCCGGATTCCGGCCAATTTCCGCCCGGAAACACAGTTTTCCGGTGATATTTTTTGGGACAGATTTTTACATGGGTATTTATTTTGTGTGGGCTTGGTGGACAACCTACTATTGGAGTATTTGGACTTTGGGCTTTGAAGACCTAATTTTGGAAAGTTGAAAAGCTATAAAAAGAAAAAGTTTCTATTCTTTTTGGGGATTCTACTGGAGTTTTGGAGGAGAGCAGCGACTAGGGTTTGCTTTCGTTTATTTTTCATCTTCTTCATTTCATTTTTATTATTGATTATGAATATGAATATGATGAACCCAAAAGCTATGAGTAGCTAAACACTTTTTATTGGTTATGGGATAATAAGTGGATTTTACAAATAAGATTTGATTCAATGTATTAGTTTTGTCTCAACTTTATTGTTTATGATTCATGGGTTATATTGTATATGATTTGATTGTTTGTTTGGTTGAGTCCGGAATCAATCCGATTTGCATTCATATCTTAAGCTAGATTAGGATTTTCAATACGAAAAAGTTGTTTATCCCTGATTCTAAGTAGCATAATTGTGGGTAGTGCTTGTAGTGATATATCCTACTAGTCACATATGAATCATAACTTGGGTTAAATCGAATTAGTGCTTTTACACATTTTAATTGCCTTGATTAGTCTTATTCCATAGAACTTATTGCTTTTAGGGAGTTAAATCTAATTGTGCTTTTACACTTTAGGTTGTTTTCTAGGGAGAATTCACATATGCATCTTTTAATGTGGTTGTGATGAAATCAGGGAATTAGCGGGATACTCTTGCGATCAAGGTATCCTAGGACTTTTAGTAAATGAGAGATTAAAATTTCAATTCTAGTCATTGATGAAAATATATGTTTGTGAATGAAACTATCCCGTGACCAATATATTCTCCTTATTGATTATTTTAATACTTTATTGCTTTCAATTTATTTTTATTGCTTTGAAATATCAAAACCCCCCCATTGGTTACTAAGAAACTAAAATTTGCATAACAACAAAAGCCTCTCTGTGGATACAAACTCTTTCTTATCGCATACTACTTTTATTTTAGTTAAGTAAGAAAGTGAAATTATTTTTGCTCGGCTGACAACCGACCAACGAGTCCGGTGAACCTTCATCCATCTCTAACACATAAAAGTCAGCTGGAAATACAAGTTGATTAACCTGCACAATAACATCCTCAACAATACCCATTGGGTAAACATTAGAGCGATCGGCTAATTGCAACACAATTCCATCCTTTTTCAAAGGACCTAGATTAAGTGAATTATACATGGATGCCAGAATAACATTAACGGATGCACCTAAGTCTAACATTGCTTTGTTTAAAGTGGTGTTACCAATTGTGACGGGAATGTCAAAGCTACCGCGATCCTTTCATTTCAGTGGGAGTTTGTGTTGTAAGATTTCCGAAGCATTCTTCCCCACACTTAGCACTTCATTTCCTTTGAGCCTTTGCTTATTGGTACACAAATCCTTCAACACTTTTGCATACTTGGGAACTTGCTTGATAGCATCAATGAATGTTATGTTCACATGAATCTTCTTAAGAACGTATAAAATCTCCTTTTCTAATTCCACCTTTTTGAACTTGCAAATCTGCGAGGAAAAGGTATAGGAGGAACATAAGTAGAAATAGGAGTTTTATAGTTAGGAATAGGTACCTCGGGTGTTTGGGGGAATGTCATCCCTTTTTTCCTCTAAAATCGACTCCTTTGGATCTTCTTCTTCACCCACATCAGCAACTTCGGGTTGCATAAGTTGTGTACCACTTCTCAACGTAATAGCATTGACACCCTATTTTGGGTTAATGGGTTGAGAAGGGAGTCTCCAACTATTTTGTGCCTTCAATTTGTTGATATCAATCGCCATGGAGCCCACTTGAGTCTGCAACTCCTTTATAGCACTCTTAGTATCTTGTTGGCTTTCCTTGAACATGGTAGAAATACCTTGCATCATTGTTTGTAACTTTGCATCGATATCGGAACCTTGGTTTTGAACCGGTTGTTGTGGTTGCTGAAATTATTGCTATTGCGGTTGAAATTGTTGTTGTTGCGGTTGAAATCCACTCGGATGGTTGAAAGTAAGTTGTTGAACCGCACCTTGCTTGTTGGCATAGCTTAAATTTAGATGATCTCTCCATCCCGGATTGTAGGTGTTGGAATAGGGATCATACCGTCTTTGTTGATTTGGAAAAACCGCATTAGCTTGCTCTAACTCTTTACCATACGAAGGTAATATAACCGCAACCATCTTTTTCATCATTTTCTCCATGTTATCCATCCTTTGATCAAGGTTTGATAATGATGAATCACTAACTTCATGCACTCGCCTAACCATTGGTTCACTTATTGTGTAGAATTGTTGCGAGTTTGCAGCCATACTTTCAATCAAATCAGTAGCTTGGGCCACCATCTTGTTCACTAGTGCACCAACGCCCGCTGCATCAAGAAGATATCTATTACTTGATTGGAGGCCTTCATAGAAGTATTGGATTATCATAACATCACTAAATTGATGGTGAGGACAGCTTGCCACCAATATCTTGTATCGCTCCCAACATTCGTACAAAGATTATCCCACATGTTGCTTAATTCCACAAATCTCTTAGCGAATTTGAGTAGCTTTTGACGCAGGAAAATACCTCTCTAGAAAGAGTTTCTTCAACCCGTTCCATGTAGTGACACTTCCATATGGCAAACAATACAACCAATCCTTAGCGCTGTCCACCATAGAAAATGGAAAAACTTTCAACATTGCACCATCAGCATCAGTCTCCGCTGGAAGCATGGCCTTGACAATGGTATAAAACTCCATGAGATGCTTGTTTGGGTCTTCATTCACCATGCCATGGAACTTTGGTAACTCTCTAATCAACCCCGGCTTGATCTCGAAAGTTTAGTTTGTTTGGATACACCATTGTTGTGCATCAAGCCTATGAGAAGCCAAGTCCTTGAGTGTACGATTTGCATCACCCATTGCTTCTTCTTCTACGAATGGAACCTCTTGTTCTTCTTCTAGTTGTAACTCTTCTTCCACCTCTAATTATTTTTCTTCTATTGTGTCTTGACTTGGTTGGAGTATTGTTCCTCTTCGAGTAGCTATCCCATACCTTGGATAGTTCCAATCTTTAGAAGCCAGGGATTAGGTACCTGAAAACAATTCTCACAAACAAGTGAGAATCAAAACAAGAAACAAAATCAAATATGCAAGCAGAAAAATAATAAAAAGAAACCAAAAACTTAATAACAAGCCGTATGCCTCCCCGGCAACGGCGCCAAAATCTGGTCGGTTGTCAGCCTAGCAAAAAATAATTTCACTTTCTTACTTAACTAAAATAAATGTAGTATGTGATAAGAAAGAGTTCGTATCCACAAAGAGGCTTTTGTTGTTATGCAAATTTTCAGATTCTTAGTAACCAATGTGGGGGGGTTGACTTATCAAAGCAATAAAAACTAAATTGCAAGCAAAGTAATAATAAAAGTAATCAATAAGGAGAAGATATTGGTCACGGGATAGTTTCATTCACAAACTTGAATTCTCAACAATGACTAGAATTGAAATTTTAATCTCTCATTTACTAAAAGTCCTAGGATACCTTGATCGCAAGTATATCCCGCTAATTCCCTGATTTCATCACAACCACATTAAAAAATGCATATGTGAATTCTTCCTAGAAAGCAACCTAAAGTGTAAAAGTACAATTAGATTTAACTCCTTAAAAGCAATAAGTTCCATGGAATAATACTAATCAAGGGAATCAAAATGTGTAAAAGCACTAATTCAATTTAACCAAAGTTATGATTCATATGCAATTACAGAGATGTATCACTACATGGAATAATGTCATTATGCTACTAAAAATCAGGGATAAACAACGTTTTCGTATTGAAAACCCTAATATAGCTCTAGATATGAAAGTAAATCGGATTGATTCCGGACTCAACCAAAAAAACAATCAAATCATAACAATATAAACCATGAATCATAAACAATAAAGTTGAGACAAAACTAATACATTGAATCAAATCTTATTTGTGAAATCCACTTTATATCCCATAACCAATAAATGAAATTTAGCTACTCATAGTTTTTGGGTTCATCATATTCATAATCAAAGATAAAATGAAGAACATGAAAAATAAATGAAATCAAACCCTAGTTGCCGCTCACCTCCAAAACTCCAGTAGAATAATGTCCCCTAAAAGAATAGAAACTTTTCCCTTTTATAGCTTTTCAACTATCCAAAATTAGGTCTTTAAAAGCCCAAAGTCTAGATGCTCTAATAGTAAGATTCCACCAAGCCCATAAGGAAAAACCCATGTGAAAATATGTTCCAAAAATAAGTCGCCAGAAAACTGTGTTTTCCGTCGGGTGTTGGCCGGAATCCGGTACAGGAAAATAACTCAGGTGACCGGAAAAATCCACCCGGTCACTGGTCAAAGAGTCATCTCGGGTAGTCAACTGAGCCACACTGAGTCAAAATCAGAGTCAGCTAACTGACTCGGCTGAGTGGTCAGGCCAAGCCAAGAGCTTGTTGTTGCACAATGCTTACACTAAACCAAATAAGTCCAGCCATGATGGCCGTGCCTTTCTGCAATCCCTGAAACTCTACCATCCTAGCCATTTCCAATTCAATCAATCTACTCCTGCAACATTCACCGTGACACCAACACAACCACCTGCAACATGAATTACCCCACACTAACACAGACCAAACACCAGTTCCATTACATGCTGTTCATACAAACTAATTGCAACATCGGTTATATTCTGGGCAATACCAACAACTACCAGTACCTACTCCACCTTTATCGCACTAACACAATCAGGTAAGCCCATGCCTTCCATTCACAACATCTTGAACTGCGGCTGAAACATCAACATTCCATATTATCCATTCAGATTCAATTCATGTGCAATCAACCCTTGCGCATCACAGATCCATTAATCAACTCTGCATCACAGCATCATTGCCTGCTTCAAACTCAACAACATCAGTCCACTATCTCTGCACCACCAACTGCAACTCCTAGCTGCAGCACTTGCACACCAGCTTCATGACCAGTCCCAGACATCCATCATTCAGTTCCATCCCATCTTCTACATCACCTATTTGAAATCATCATTTACTTTCAATTCATTCCTTTCCTTGAGTTTCTCTCATTCTCGGACAGTAGCACTTTAATGGAGCTTCCATTAGGTCAGGTAGAGAGAAAAATAAAAATAAAAGCAAATGATGAGTTTCTCTGAGTTTTAGGTTTGTGTAGGAAAGGGGATTTATATTGGCACCCCATGGGTAAGGATAAGGGTTGTCCGGTTAAAATGTGGCATGTCAGTTTCATAGAACTGACTGCCTAATTTCTTTCTTGACATTTCATTCTTAACCTCCTTACGTAACTCAGCCCGTTCCAAATATAACTCCCATGTGAATTGGCCTCTTTGCCTTTTACGCTCCAAATAGACGTTTTCTCCTTCTTTTTATCCCAAGGACTCCATTGCACCTAATAACTCAAAACTAAACATAAGAGATGCAATTCCCAAGGATAATAGCAAAGAAAACATAAATACTAGATATAAAATTAGGTGTTTTACAACACCTATCACCTTACTACCGGAATATTTGAAAGGTGGTGGCATACCACCAATACATTTCACTTCCCTAGTTTTGAAATAGGGTTTACCCCATTAGACTTCACTTAAATTACCGGAAATACAATCGATCGAGGAGATCCCATATCATTGGACTCAATTAGTACGGAGCAAATACATGAAATTTCTCCCCAGACCATAGACTGTTTGCTCCCATATGTTGAGGCGAGACCTAATACTAGAAGAAAAAAAGGCGCGAACCACGTTATCGTTATTGGAGTAAAAGAAGTAATTAGAGATGAAGAAATAGTCCCCTTGCAACAGTAACTTGTGGATAGATGCAACGAGATCAAGAATATTATAATTAAATTATTTCTTGAACATAGAATCGGGCTGGAGAACGATGTAATAATGCAGGAGCATATGGCAAGATGGTTTTTGATTTGGGTTATTGTGAATGTCTTTTTCCCAAACAAAAACAGTGTTGTTGAGGTTAAATGGCTTCGTATAATAAGGGATTTAAGTGTGCTGAGGCATTATGATTGGGGTTTGACGGTGTATGCATATATGTTAAGGGGCCTGAGTACCGGAGTCACGAGCAACGCTCCTGAATTGCAGTTCTTCTCGTATCCTTTGATGGTAAAAATCTCTACCCTCTTGTAACCTTACTTTCCTTTTATTACCACTATATTTTTTATAGTTGTTAATAACAACGTTTAATTTTGCAGCCACGGTTTTGGGATTATTTCCGATATCTATTTCCTTATACAAAGGCTGAAAGTGAAAATATGGATCTGTGGCCAGCTAGTAGGTTATATGATGGATCCCAACGAGAAACGAAAAAAGGCGGTCAGAGAGATTCAGGTAACCATTCTATGACTATTGTTCGTAACCAAATTGATAACTTTGCATCCGATTCCGTATACTGGTCGCCATGGGAGGAGAGTCAATGGAGAAGTAAACCCTAGGTGGAAGAGGCTAAACGAATCTCAGTAACACGTAGAGTTTTTTACGATCCATTTGGTCATAATGTCATGTACCTGGGCGAACGATGTCTCAAACAAGTTCTTGGATTGACCGTAATACCGTGCAACCCTCCTGATTCAACATTAGACATCAACAATGCATATTTGTACACGGACCAGAATCTTAATAGCCTGCATTTTGATGAAGTATCCGATCGACAGTATAAGTTATGGTGGAAGGAGAGGTCAGTAGGGAAGTATAGGGGTGTAATTGTACATGAAGCAAAGCGGGATTTGTATGGAACCAAAGATAACGATGCGTATGTACGCCGACCAGACCCGTAACGCCAAAGTACATACACACAAGAGTTAGTGCCCGTCGACCGTCATCTCTTACCATATCCACCAAGCCAAACAACGGCTAAGATATGTGGCCCCGACTTTCAGGCGACTGAGGTACCGGTTGGAATGGAGTATTTGGGAATGCTTCCTAAATCCAACTATGATGTCAGCTTGGGTACAAGTGTGAGTATAAAATAACCTTTAATTCCAATATATTTGACTTGTGAAAAAGAATTATACTCACGTTCTTCCTTGTTGTTTACAGGAGATGTGGCGTGATGCTTATGTGGATATGGAACAAATTAAGATACAAGGCTACACATCAACAATATTACGACTACACAACGGAGCTGCAACACCAAATCAAATACGGTGAAGCACCCCGTGTGAGATTTGTGAAACCGTATGAAGACCCATATACATGTGAGTCATCTAGCCAAGGCCAGTCTCTGGAATCGTGCTTGTCGACCAGTTCCTTTGTTCCAAATAGTCAAGAAGAACCTTACTTAGGTCAAAATCCGTCTGAGCCATTCAACCAAAGTACAACCACGTACCAACATCAGGGTAGTGGAAATTTTCCATGGTTTGATGTGTAAAAAGGGCTAGTATTTAATTTTTTTAACATAACTATTTTATTTTACAATATAATGGCTACTTAAGACTTTCCTAACTTTGTTCCATATTTTTCAATGATAATTTTACTGTATAACATCATTATTTCACAATATAACGACTAATTTTACTGTATAACGACATTTTTTTTATTATTCAAATTCCTCTCATCATAACTCTATAAATATCAAATCACTTTCCAATATAAAACCTATCCCAACTATCTATCATACCTTAGTTTTATAAAAATGGTAAGATTCAGCAAAGAAGAAGATGTTGCTCTTACGCAAGCATGGATTGAAGCAACCAACAAAATTCTTAACGTAGTTCAGGCGTCAGGCAACCAATTCTGGAATAATGTTTTTGAAATTTTTGATAACATATCCGGAAATCCAAATGATAGACACATGGGAGGTCTTAGAGATAGGTGGAGCAATACGAACGAGGGGATCATAATTTTTGTGACTATTCAGGGCGATGTTAACATACGCAACCCTAGAATGGCATATGAAGAAAGGGTAAATAAGATTTACATAATTCTTTCACTTTTAAGTAAATAAATATACTTAAGCTAATATTAATTTATGAAATTTCATATAAGTGTTGCTCGTTTAGGCTATCTTAACCAGACATGCGATAATTTTCCTCATGATGAATGTTATCAGCTGTTAAAAGCGGTTTACGATACTTACAATCCATACCAAATGTAGCCTATGTGTTTTAGCATCAGATGTTAATCAAGTCTTCGGAACAACAATCCTGAAGAATGATTAATTTTCGGTTTTTCTGTGTGTGTTGCAACATCAGATGTTAATCAAGTCTTCAGAACAATAATCCTGAAATGTAATTTTTGTCTTTTCTGTGTGTGTTGCAGCATCAGATGTTAATCAAGTCTTCAGGACAATAATCCTGAAGAATGATTGTGTTTGAATGTTTTATCTTTCATTTATGTAATTTTTCATTTTCCTGTGTGTGTTTCAGCATCAGAAATAGATGTGTTCGTATTTAAAATCCTTGTTTGTTGTTGGAATAACTTAATTTTATTCAAAATATCGTAATTAAAATTAACTACACTACCGGAACTAAAATACAACATTACTTAAAATAAAATACAATTAAACTAATCTATTACAAATTGAATGGATTACAAGAAATAAAATACGACATTACTTATTAAAACGAA
Source organism: Papaver bracteatum (assembly GCA_023529315.1). Taxonomy (NCBI): domain Eukaryota; kingdom Viridiplantae; phylum Streptophyta; class Magnoliopsida; order Ranunculales; family Papaveraceae; genus Papaver; species Papaver bracteatum. The sequence continues at coordinate 1,159,352 of JAJJWX010000566.1, read as the reverse complement.
TAAACACTTAAGCTAAGCTATTAAAAATGGAACGGATTATCTTGTTGGCTCTGCATCTGCTTGGCCAGTATGGCATTCTGTTGATATTCAAAGTACTTTTTTTTCTTTGGAGTTATCTGCTCGAGATCCAATAGCATTATTTCCCTTTCTTCTTTCATTTAAGCTGCCTGAATTTGTTATTGAGTTGTCTCTAACAACCTTTCCATAATTTGGTTTTGTTGTAGCTGCGAGGTGGGATAATCGATCGGGATTCTTTTAAATAATCAACAAGTTTATTGCCCGCGTCACTCATCTGAGAGTCTTGCGAGGATGGTGTGCCGGGTTTATTTTTCGCAACCCGCTTTTTAAGAATTGGCGCTTGTTTCCCTGCTCTTGAAATGCGTTTATCTCTTGTAAATCCACCAGACGATGTTCCAGGTATAGTCATTGGGCTCGTAGTAGGGGTAGATCCTGATGCAAAAGGGATACCGCTAGGGATATTATTTTGAAATGGATTTTCAACGAACTGCCGTGATGGTGGATTTTGGGAACTAGATGGTGGGGAATTAAACATATTATAGAAATTTGCATTCATTTGAGATGAAAGAGGATTAAAATCTTGTTCCATATCTTCAGTTATACCGACTGGTACAATTGGAACATCTTTAAGCATATCATACTCAACATATCGTTCAAAAGCTTTTCTGTATATCTCAACATATAAGCTTTTCGCAAGTATGATCTACATCAATGTAAAGATATCGTAAATAAGATATTAGTAAATTATATGGAAAACTAGGAAAATGCCCCAATATGGGGTGCAATGTTGGAAATCTGCCCCAACATTTAAAAATTTGCAAAAATGCCCCATTCCGTCAAAAACTCAGTTAAGTCACATGTGTGAGCGCGCACACGCGAAAAAAAACTCTTCAAAATTCGGGATTCAGGGTTCAAAATTCAAGATTCAGGGTTTAGAGTTTAGGGTTTAAGGTTCAGGTGGTGGTAGCGGCGGTTTTGGTGGTGTTTCTGGTGGTGACGGTGGTCTCACACATGTGACTTAACTGGATTGGATGTCAATATTAACGGAATGGGGCATTTTTCCAACTATTGTTAACGACATATTTCCAACATTGTACCCCATATTGGGGCATTTTTCCAATTCTCCCTAAATTATAATGTTTACAAACAACATATATCAAAACTATAATAAAAATATTTAAATAACATACCTGATTAATTGAGTCAATGCCCGGATTAGCGACTGTAGCTCTTGCAACACAACCGGAAAATTTATCCACTTCACTCTTGATTTTGCTAAACCGATTACGAACGCTTTTCAAAGTACGACCGTATTTATTTCCACCACAAGCTTCGACAAATTTATTAAAAAGCACCTCCCAAATCAGTTCCTTGTCTTCATAAATATTATAACCAACAACAAGGTACTGAGTAATAAGGTGATGATTTTCCAAAACACTAAATCTCGTTCTTTGTTTCCTTTTTTGGCTTTGAGTCTCATCCATTAACAAGAAAAACAAAATTTAAAAATATTACTTAAACAAATATAAAATTGGAATGATTTTAGTGAAGAAGTCAATTGATGTAGGAAGAAGAAATTGATTTGGTGTGGTTTGAGTAGAGAATTAGATTGGTATTTATAGGGGATTTTGAAAAAATGGCCGTTGGGATCCGGCAGCATACAAAATAGAGACGTTATTAGTGATGGATGGTTAGGATCGGGTGTGAGAGAGGTGTTAACGAAAAAGGTCAAACAAATATTATTTGCCGAAACGGGAACTGAGTACGCGTACTCAGTACGCGTATCAACGGCTTTACGCGTACTCAGTACCCGTAAAGTGAAAAAGCATACGGGTACTGAGTACCCGTGTGATTTCCCTTCCCTACAAAGCTGAACAGATCTGTTCACCCCTGTAGGGATGGTGGTGTGTATCCCTACTCATGTAGGGATATGGGAGACCATAGTGATTGTATTTTTGGGTTTTTGAGGGAAATTGAGGAATATGGAAGGGATAACCCCTCCCATTGTGCTAGCTCTTACAGAAACATCTCATCTCTTTATGTAACTTTTGTTTTCTATAAATAAAATTTGCTTTCAAAAAAAAAAGTGAAGATACATTGTATGTGATGACAAAGACGATACATGAATAGTTGAAGGGAAAATTTTACAGTTTGAATAAAAGAAGACATTTTATCCACTGTTAGTCACACGATAATGGGAATGCTCTAACAAAATTCCATATTGTGTAGTGTAAAAATATTAATGTGCATGCCTAACCTTTAGTGATCTTCTCAGGATGCCAAAAATTTAGTTAAGAATTCCAGAAGACCAATCATTTATGCAGTCCAAATTAGGGACTCCACTGGTGAACTTTGAGGACAGGAAATGCGATAACATCATGAGCATTGGCCGAGTTTGCAGAAGCATTACTAGCCTGTCGATTCCAAGTCCCTGTGCACATTTTGTTGGATATTTTTCAATAATATAGAAAATAAAATGGTTTTCATTTTTGGTTAGCCACTATAATGGGGAGTGTCATGAGCCTTATAGATGTAATGGATGTTAGTTGGAGATGAAAAGGCATCTCCATAGGGTGTGATGGTTCCCATTAGACACTATTGGTGTCTTTTGGAAGTGAAAAGGCATCTCCAATGGGCATGAATTCCCTATAAATAGTGATGGTTTGTTTTCATTCAAACAATGAAAACACATCTGATTTCTTTTCTCTCTAAGCATCATCAGAAACTTAATACTGTGTGTTCTTGATTGGGACAATGGGTGCAAACCTTGAATCCAATTTCTCTGTTGTAGGGCTTTCGTTTAAACCTTAAATCTCTCTGACCAGAGCCATGATTAATGGTATACTAATCAAACGTTGAATGGATTAGTAAAGGAAGTTTGAAAGAACACGATCCTTCATAATATGTGACATGCCCTCTTGTCGAAACCTATAATAGACATGCTATTTGGTAATGGTTATACTGATGAAGTATGACACGAATCTTCTTGGTCAAGAATATGATTCAAGACTGAACAAAACTGAGGGTGTTTTGAGTCCAAAATCCTACTGGGACGAGAGTTTAAACGTGAACTGAAGGGTTCTAGTTTGTACATCTATTACGAGATTGGGCATATCTCCTGATAGAAACAGTTTTTTAAAAAAAAAAAAAAAAAAAATGAAGAATCGCCTTGTGGAACTTAATTTTAATGAAGTTCTTGTGATTGCATACAAGTGCAAGTGTATGGAGGATAGACAGTTGGTTGAAATTGGTATATACTAATTAATGCCATGATAGTTACTATTGAAATTCATATGTAAAATAATCAGTTCTGAAGGTTTGCAAAATAGAGCCGAATCCAAAGAATGGTATCTGCACCAATATCTTGGATTTGAAGATTTCTATTTAGAAAATTTGTGTGCATGTTTCAGCAGAAATTGGCTTATACAGACAGTACTTAACACAAATCAAAGAAGTGTTAAATGATACATAATTTTGGTCGCGTGACATTAGAAAAGTGTTGTCATGAATTCTCTAAGATTAGAGAACCAAAATGAGATCACCAATGATTGTTGAGACTACAATTTTGGTATGGGTATAATTCTTGCAGTTAGAATTATAAATATAGAAGTCTGAAATCATCAATAAATGTTAAGAAACATTTAGACGTAAACATAATTCTTGTATTAAAAATTATGTGGTTCCAAATCTGGAAACTTGAATGTCTTAAATGACATCGAAAAGAAATTTCCGGTTGATATGTAACGTATTGGAAGATTGGGCGGCCGACCAAATATCCAATGATGAGGTGTTACGATGCATAAATTATGAACGTTTGCATTACATAATGTAAAATGTTAAATAGACATTGTCTATGCATTTGGATATAAATTTGTAGAGGATTGGGCATGAGTAGAGGAGTTACTCATCGTAAAAATGTGCTTGTTGAAATAACAAGTAAGTTACCTACAAATTTTCTATGCCTCTAGTGTATGCAAGTCTGTAATGACTTCTTGTGAATTAACCGTAAATGTTAATTAGGATCACTAGAGAAGTTACAATTATTTTGTAAAATCAAATGGGAACATTTTTATTAATGTTTTCAGTATTGGTTGCATGAATAAATGCAATTAATGTGGAGGAATTGCTTAGAACCTAACTTGTAAAGATCCCATTTTTGGAAGAAGCCATCTCAAGCGGTCTTGATTAATTGTGAATCAGACTATGATCTATAATGTCTCTAACAAAGACTTTTAATGAAAATTCAAGACATACAAGTCTTGTACATTGAACGGTAAGTCAATACTCAAGAAAGGAGTAATTGCAGTTAGCCATTGAAATAGACAAAAACTTGGCAGACATAGCATGAAGAGTCTCCCAAAGAAAATGTTTTCAATGAAGTATAAAGAAATGGGACTAAGGTCTATGAAGGAAGGTTGATCTCCCATAGCAGAAACCCAACCTAAGTTTTGAATAAGATAAACAAGGTTCAATGTGGTACCAACAAGTTATAGATGTAGATTATGGAGCACTAATATAAAACTTCCCATTTCTAATTAGTGCTGGGTTCTGCAAGAAAATAGGATGGATGTAAATCCTTAATGAGTCTGTGATTAGTAAAAGGTGTATCGCAGAAACACCTTCGAGACTTACCTATATGAGTATGGAAATCAGGCTGTTTCCTAAGAGAAGAAGACTGTTCTCCAAAGAAGACTCATGAATCAAGGATATAAGCACATGGCCATTAACGTGCTTCACTACAGAACACACAATCCATGAAATCAGTATGTGTTGAGATTCCGATTTTATCATATGGGGTACTTGGTTCAAAACTGGTTTCACCACTGAACCCCGATAAGGCTTTGAATTTCTTACACTAAGTGAAGGTTCAAATCCAAAAGATACCTATCATTTATGTGTTGATTTCAACGATGATGCTTATTTCCCAACTAATCTTGAACTACGTTGGCTTGATCCCACTCGGGTACGTAGGCAGTCACTTGAGTGATGCGGCCACTCCAGTTTTGAAAGTTTTTACTTTGTTTTATTTTCATGGTTTTTGGTTATTGAAAATAGGGGGAGATTGTTGGATATTTTTCAATAATATAGAAAATAAAATGGTTTTCATTTTTGGTTAGTATTACGTTGCTGCAAGTGTCGCATAATGATGGCGCGTTACAGAGTTGCAGGCCAAGTCAGTGTTCAGCCGTAATGGCGCATTGCGAAGCCATAATAGCGGTATTACTGTACAGACTGTTAAGTACTGAGAATGGCATGATCCCACAAGGCCAATGTATTGCAAGTACAACACTACATTGTAAAGATATTTGGCTAAGGAATGAAGCTTATTGAACGACACAATGAGGCTTTATTAAGGGAGGCAACACAAGGACAAAGTGACAAATGCAACATGCGATGTTGGCATTAAGGCATATCCGTGGAATTGAGTTGGCTCAAACTCAAGGATGATGCAAGAAGAGTGAAATAGACTAGGAGTTAGTCTATGGAATTGGTTCAAGGCTGGCCAAATCTTGAACAATGCAAACAAGTTGGTAATGCAAGAGTTGCATTGATATTGTCAATCTAATTGGCGTAGTGATGCATATATGACACACGAGTAACTAGAGTGGGCTTAAGGAGCTGGCCTCGACAAGTAAATCTTAAAGAGTGTCCGTGTATGAGTTTAGAAGGATAAACATGCAGGGCCAAGATGGCTGAACGTTGGAGCGTGACAGAATCCAGTATGACAGAACAAGTGGCGCAATACGGCTCAAGTGACGGTTACAAGTTGGTTACGAGATTCACAAGCATGACAATGACGCGTGATGAAGAGGAGTGGTTATAAAGGAGTTTATAATCGTGGGAGAAGAGTTTTAACTACCAAGAGAACATGTGTTGGACGATTGGCACAAGTTAAAGGAGAACTTTCCATTTGGCACAGTAGTTGGCGGTTATGAAACTGCTCCCCGAGACAGATGGCTGTCTCTAGCGTGTGTAACAGTTATGCACGATTTGGCTAATCAAAGATGTTGTATAAATAGTCCTAAGGCATGGGAAATTCGGAAGCCTAGACTGTGTGAGAGTGAGCCTAGCATATGTGAGAGTTAGACTCATATTAGGAGAGTTTTTGTAAGACTTAGACTTGGTTCAAGGAGTGAACAAGTCTGTTTAAGTCCCCAAGTGGGAAAGTTTTGTATTTCTTCCCTTTGATGCAATAAAAGAGTTGATTGTGTCATATTCTAAGTGTTCTTGGTTGGATGATTGTTGTTAGCAAAGTATGGCAAAGATTGAATGCATTATGGGCTGCATTTGATGAGTTTAAGTTGAAGAGAAAGAAGGTTAAAGACTTCCGTTGTTGAATTATTGAGTTGGCTGTTTGCATTGGTGCAAACTTATAAGGCTGAAGTACAAGTGGGTGAAGCTTTATTCACAGAACCATTGTGTTGTCTGGTTACACTTTCGCAGAAAAATATCTGGGGTGTTTGAAGGTGTGACAATTCGGGTATCAGAGCTGTGTTTGGGGCACAGTTCAAGTGTATTTGTTGGATAATACTCTAAGACTTCTTTCGCTCTTAAGCTATTTTCCTGTGAGCAAGTAAGTGGCGCATTATTTTCAGAATATTGCATTAGAAATGAGTTCTAATGGCATGATGATCGACGAAGAACTACCAGGTATGTTTGATCAGCTTGAGGAGTATGGCAGTAATCTTGATGATTTTGTCATAAACATGGGCTGTGATGGCCTTGAGAATCCTCTTGTTTCTGAAGATAAGGGAAGGCTAGACCTACTTGAAGGAAGGACATCAGATTGGTTTAAAGAATTCGACGAAAGGGTAGGTGCAATCGAGGACAAGGTGTCTGATGCAACCTTGTTGAATTGCGAAACCAATGATGAAGTGACTGAATTGAAGGTGCAATTCAGTGACATAAAGACCATACTAACAAGCCATGCGAATAAAATGTCTGAGGAAGTGGCTAGCATTCGCGGGTTAATCAGTAACGACATGTTTTTAGGAGGAAACGTGCATGGAGAAAGCTCAAGTCGAGTCTCCGAGCCAAGAATTTACGTTGGTTCTAGAAATGCTAGGGAAATTGAGAATTTCTTGTATGACGTTGAGGAATACTTTGAGGTGAATGGAACTGGGGAAGGACAAAAAGTAACTCTCGCAGGCAATTACCTTAGTGGTGATGCAAAGGTTTGGTGGAGAAATATGCTGCAAGAAGATGAAGCTGCTGGTTATACCAATCCAATGTCATGGGATGACATGAACGAGGGACTGAGATGTCAGTTCTGGCCGAGCAATGGTGCTTGGTATGCAAGAGAAAGTTTACGTAGGCTGAAAATGACGAGTACACCACAGGCCTATGCTGAAAACTTCCTTGCATTGGTGCAAGAAGTGCGTGGGATGAGTGAAGAAGATCAGATGTTCCGATTTCTTGCTGACACAAGTTCAAGTGTGATTGCTGAACTTAAGAAGAGCAAAATCCAGAGTATCCAGATGGCTATTCAAGTGTTAAGAGGACTTACTAGCTGCACAACGAATGAATATGCAAAGCTGTGAAGGTGAAGCCAAATGTAAGGAAAAATCTGTAGGCAGTAAGCGCAAGCATGAACTGAATGAGGATGAATTATTCCCTTCAGCCCGAAAGTATAGGGGATGTTTCATCTGCAAAGGTTTGTATTTCGCAAGAAGCTGTCCACTCAAAGCACAACTTAATGTATCAGTTAGGAATGACTATGTGGGTCATTCTAGCAAGACTCGTGAAGGACGAAGTGAAGGTTCAAGGAAGAGACCACGCAGCGAAGTCGTTGCTCACTTCGACAAAGTTAAGAACTAAGCTAAGAATAAGAGTAAGTGTTGCTGTCTCCATTGGCGACACTTTGATACCAGAAAAAAGAGTGTTCCTGGCCTTGTTTTATGTAGCTTTAGTTATTGGTTGTTTCAAACTCTGTGTGTATAGTTTGGTTGTACAGACTTTTATTTGAGTCTTCAATTTTGTATATACTTTGCTTTGGTGTAAGCAAGTTGCTTTGTTAATGAAGTTTTAGCTTTCCAAAAGTGATCAAGTGGATGATCAATCATGTAATGGTACATGGTCTTGTTATGTAAGAGCAGTAATGAATAAGGGTGTTTTCGTTTATAAAGTCTTGCCTCTTTATTTACGATGTAAATCTAGTTCATGGGAGGATGCTTCAAGTAGCATGCTTAGCCTAACGTATGCAATGGCAAGACAAGTTGAAAGCTAATAAGCAAAGCATAGGACAAGGGTCCTAGTTGGTGAAAAAGTGATGTTGCTGTTTGGGAATTGCAGAATAGCACGACGGCAGATGGGCAGCGACAATGCAAGCAATAAAGCAAGTAAGAAATCACATCATCATCAAGCATGAGTCGGGTAGAACTCATGGCCTTAGAGAAAGACACACACTTTCCAGGCAAAGTAGCAATGCAGTTCAAAGAATTATTTGGAGACATATTGGCTTTGAAGCCGTAGCATATGGACAGATAAAGGGTTAGCTAATGATATGTCCAAGAGATAGTTAGTCACAGTTTTAAATGGGCTGTGCAACTCAATGGTTTTGTTGCATGGAAGTTAAGCAAAGAAAACTCACCATTCCAGTTTGGGGATGCAAAATGGCATAAGTATAGAGTTTATACTTGGTGGCCACATTCATAGAGATGAGTTCTTGAATATTGTTTGCATAATCAGAGTTTGGTGAGGCATGAAATGTTGAATTCGGGTGTCTAATGCAAAGAGAACCCCTATTTACTTTGTGACGTGCTTAATAAGGAGCGTGAAGAACAACAGTTCAATGGCGGGTCGTCGACAAAATTGATTGAAAACAAAGCCAAGTCGTTCATAAGTCCTTGTCACGTTGAGTGGAAGCAAAGTCGGAAAGCGATGGCAATGATCATGATGATCAAATTGAGAAGAATCACTCAGTGCGTACACTTAGGCGCAAATGATTCATGCGAAATTCAAGCTAAAAGGGAGTTGGCTAAGAAGAATTTCAGATTCACATTTGGGTATTGAAGCATGATTTGAGTAGCAACGTAAGCGTAATGCACGACGCCGAGAAGTGGCTCAAGTATACGAGATCAATGGAAAAGCAGTAAATCTAAGTGATGGCATGTGGTACTAAGCATAAAGTTTTGGCAAGAAGGGTGGCCAAACAAGTTTGCTGAATTCTGAGAGTGGCTCAGAAGTGTACAAACGCCGAAGAACAAGTATATTGGGTATACTTGGTTGCGTTCAATGAGGGCATTGAATGGATTAGGTGGGGGAGGTCTATTACGATGCCGCAAGTGTCACATAATGATGGCGCGTCACAGAGTTGTAGGCCAAGTCCGTGTTCAGCCTTAATGGCGCATTGCGAAGCCATAATAGCGGTATTACTATACAGACTGTTAAGTGCTGAGAATGGCATGATCCCATAGGGCCAATGTATTGCAAGTAAAACACTACATTGTAAAGATATTTGGCTAAGGAATGAAGCTTATTGACCGACACAATGAGGCTTCATTAAGGGAGGCAAGACAAGGCCAAAGTGACAAATGCAACATGCGATGTTGGCATTAAGGCATATCCGTGGAATTGAGTTGGACCAAACTCAAGGATGATGCAAGAAGAGTGAAATAGACTAGGATTTAGTCTATGGAATTGGTTCAAGGCTGGACAAATCTTGAAAAATGCAAACAAGTTGGTGATGCAAGAGTTGCATTGCTGTTATCAAGCTAATTGGCGTAGTGAAGCATATATGACACACGAGTAACTAGAGTGGGCTTAAGGAGTTGGCCTCGACAATTAAAGCTTAAAGAGTGTTCGTGCATGAGTTTAGAAGGATAAACATACAGGTCCAAGATGGCTGAACGTTGGAGCGTGACAGAATCTAGTATACCAGAACAAGTGGCGAAATACGGCTCAAGTGACGGTTACAAGTTGGTTACGAGCTTCACAAGCATGCCAATGACGCGTGATGAAGAGGAGCGGTTATAAAGGAGTTTATAATCGTGGGAGAAGAGTTTTAACTGCCAAGAGAACAGGTGTTGGACGATTGGCACAAGTTAAAGGAGAACTGGCCAGTTGGCATAGTAGTTGACGGTTATGAAACTGCTCCCCGAGACAGATGGCTGTCTCTAGCATATGTAACTGTTATGCATGGTTTGGAAAAGCAAAGATGCTATAAAAATAGTCCTAAGGCATGGGAAATTCGGCATCCTAGCCTGTGTGAGAGTGATCCTAGCATATGTGAGAGTTAAACTCATATTAGGAGAGTTTTTGTAAGACTTAGACTTGGTTCAAGGAGTGAACAAGTATGTTTAAGTCCCCAAGTGGGCAAGTTTTGTATTTCTTCCCTTTGATGCAATAAAAGAGTTGATTGTGTCATATTCTAAGTGTTCTTGGTTGGCTGATTGTTGTTATCAAAGTATGGCAAAGATTGAATGCATTATGGGCTGCATTTGATGAGTTTAAGTTGAAGAAAAAGAAGGTTAAAGACTTCCGTTGTTGAATTGTTGAGTTGGATGTTTGCATTGGTGCAAACTTATAAGGCTGAAGTACAAGTGGGTGAAGCTTTATTCACAGAACCATTGTGCTTCCGGGTTACACTTTCGCAGAAAAATATCTGGGGTGTTTGAAGGTGTGAAAGTTAGCCACTACAATGGGGAGTGTCATGAGCCTTATAGATATAATGGATGTTATTTGGAGATGAAAAGGCATCTCCATAGGGTGTGATGGTTCACAATAGACACATCCATTCCCATTAGACACTATTGGTGTCTTTTGGAAGTGAAAAGGCATCTCAAATGGGCATGAATTTCCTATAAATAGTGATGGTTTGTTTTCATTCAAACAATGAAAACACATCTGATTTCTTTTCTCTCTAAGAATCATCAGAAACTTAATACTGTGTGTTCTTGATTGGTACAAGGGGTGCAAACCTTGAATCCAATCTCTGTTGTAGGGCTTTCATTGTATCCTGAAGGCATTATTTTGCATACCTGTTGCAATCGCCAATTGATATTGGGAGGGTAGAAATAATCGTCTAAAAGAAATCTTATGAACCTTGAAAGTTTGGAGTACAACAATTTCTTTTAGTGTTATCATCCTCTGTTTTTACCCATATTTTTCCAACACATTTTTGCGGAGACCACTAGAAGTATTTGTATGATAAACAGAGTTCTCCTTCTCTTACCAACATAATAAATATGAACTTATAAATTATAATCAAGTACTCAACTCCAGTATTTCGCTGACCCACTTTATAAGTGCATCCAAAATACCCTCGATCACCCAACTAGTTAATCTTACTTAGTCAAAGAATGGTGATTATATGATGCCAAAATTGTTGTGGCTGGATTATGCACGTTTAATGGCCTATACATACGTGTAAAAAGGGTCTCTGAAATGAAATTCTTGATTCTAGATGAAAATTGAAAGTTATCTGGATAATGAAATGAATGGGTGCTCTGAGGATCGGGCGACTGACGAGTTGACCCAGTAGAAAAATCGGTGTTTTTTATTTTGTTTATCTGATTTTTTATGTGATTGATTTCAATGTGTTCTTAAGTTTTCCACCGTTAATCTTATCTTCTTCTTTAATTTTCTGTTTTTTATGGTCCTTTTGTTATCATTTGATTTAAATTCCTGGTAGGTGTATATCTCCTCCAGTCTTTTATCTTCTTCTTATGTTATTTTTTCTTTCATTCTAATGGAGTCTTAATTTTTTCAGGGCCTCACATATTCATCAAATTCATGGGAAACATACATTATTGGACTCTAGTCTCAACTATTCTCCTTCTTCCTCTGATTATTTCGAGAACAAGAAGCCAATTTTCTCCAATTCAGTATGAAGCAGTATTGCCAAACATCTCTTTAAAGATAGAAAATTACAGTATGTACCAGTATTATCTCTTGTATCATGTTTATGATTTAAACAACATATCCAACTACAGGAAAATTTCTGAACCGATTCAATACCTTGTTCAAGATCCATTTTTTTCAAAATTCAAATTTCAGAACTTTCCCTCTTTGAAAATTTGTAACAGATGGATTGCTAGTCTTGAGGTGAAATTTTCTCTATTCAAAAACATATTGCGTATCCATTATCCTGGCAATATGATAATTATCTCCTTTGCCTATTTAGAGAAAGAAAATAATCTGATCTTTACTTCCACCTCAAGTAGAAACGATATTTATATCCTCAAAGAACTCTTTCATAGTCCTCAACCCAACCCTATAATTTTTCCTCAGAAAACTATGGCTTCCTATTCTAATAATCAAATCTCTGCAATTACCGGTAAGATGCAAAACACCCAAATTAGGGATATTGCAGCTAGAAATTTTAGGAAAACTGTGGGTTCAAAGTCAGCATTACCAAAGCCAAATATGAATGGGCTACTACTCTGATTGGGAAGTTGTTTGCCAAAGATCCGATTGAAACTGATACTATGAGGAAAGGTGTTATTCTCTTTTGGAATAAATTCAGAGTTAAGGATGTCCGAGCTGTTGATAGGAATTTATTCTTATTTAAGTTCTTCACTGAAGAAGCTATGAACAATGTACTGAAAAAGGGGCCATGGAATGTCAATAAAAGTCATCTCAACCTCCAAAAATATGATCCTGCTGTCCCCACCAAAGATCTGGTTTTCAAATATCAAGAATGGGACATTCAATTCAAAAACCTCCTGCCTGAACATCATTCTGTTGAGATAGTTAGTGAAGCTATTGAAGAACTGGGCTCAAAAATTTCTACATACCCAGAAGACTGCAAACCTTATTTTGGTTCTCAGATTAATGCAAGAATCAAGTTTGACATCTCTAAACCTCTCCATAGGGGAGGATAGTGGAACACTGCTGCTGGAGGAGTTACCTGGATAAGATTTCATTGGGAAATACAACCTCACAATCTGTGCCAAGATTGTTATGTAATAGACCATGATGAAGAAAACTGTCCTAATGTGGCTCATGACTTGATGCTAAGAAGATTTACCAATGAAGAATATATTAACTACTTCCATGAGCTTGTTGCTGCCTATGAAGTAGAAATATGTGATGATTTTGATCTCCTCTTAGAAAGAATTTGTGAGGCTAGTAAAAAAAGAATGGAGGATGAAGCTAAAGATCTTAAGCACACTGAGGAGGAAGAGCCTAGAAACAACAAAAGATCCAGAACTGACAACCTTTCTGATAGTGTTGTGGAAGATAATACTGGTACTACTCAATCTGCTAATAATCAGGATGAAATGGAGTATGATCTCATAGAAGAAGGAGAAGTAAGAGCAGGAGAGCATTCCCATGAGATGAATGAGGCTCCTAACAATCTGGTAACTCCTTCTAAAACTCTCTCTTTATATTTTTTATCTTTAATTTTTTCTGCTTCTAACTTGAGTATCAGGTTAAGTTTTCCTTACACTTATATTGCAATGAAAATCTTAGGTTGGAACTGCCATGGTATCTTAGGCAAAGACACTAAAGATCATTTGTTGCTCATAAATAATACTCATTCTCCTGATATCATCTTTCTGTCTGAAACTAAGATAAATGATGATAGAATCCTTAATATTACTCAATTCCTTCAGATACCCAATAAATGCTATGTCCCTTCTGTTGGGCAAGTAGGTGGAATTATCTTACTGTGGAAGGATGGTTTCTCCCTAGATATTCTAAACACTTCTTCTAATATGATTCATTCTTTAGTCAAGAATGATCCCAGCAAAGGAGAATGGTTTCTCTCCTGTGTTTATGGTACTCCCTATAAAAATGAGCAAACTGAGCAATGGAACTACATTCACATCTTAAGTAAATCTGTCAACATTCCTTGGGTTCTTTTAGGAGACTTAAACATTACCATGAGTGCTAATGAAAGAAATACCAATACTGAACCTACTTCTTCTGAAATTCTAGATCTCATTAAAGACTCTGATCTCCATGATTTAGGTTATAGAGGTAATATTTACACCTGGACTAGCAATAACCATGGCACAGGTAAAATTAAGTCTAGACTTGATAGATCTCTAGTTAACAGTGAGTGGTTACTGTCTTATCCTAATGCTACTTTATTCCATTTACCCATTAAAGGTTCTGATCATACTCCCTTACTTTTTTCTATGTATGAAAAGTCTAGCATTACTGGAAAATGTTGGAAATTCTTTGAACATTGGTTAAAAAATGACTCTTGTAAACATGAAATCTTGTCTGCTTGGAAAACTAACCTTACAGGTTCTGCTGCTTTCCTACTTTCTGACAAGCTCTCAAATACAAGATTCATTCTTTCTAAATGGAGTAAGGCAAATTTTGGTAATACTCAAGCAAAAATTTCTTTACTTCAACAAGACTTGCAACAACTCCAAGCTGCTGATGTTCAAGGTAGTAACACATAAAAGGTTAAAAGATTGGAAATTGAGATTGATAATCTTAATGAAATTCAAGCTATCTCAAACAAGCAAAAGTCAAGAGATCAGTTTTACAATGAAATGGATAGGAATTCCAAATATTTCCATATAAGAGTTAACTATAGAAGAGCAAGAAATAAAATAGATTCTCTCCTAGCACCAAATGGTCAATGGTGCCAAGATAGAAGTTCTATGGAAAATATTTTGCTAACTCACTTCAAGAAAATCAGCACTACTTCTCATCCTGGTGATTCTTTTCATTTTCTGCAACATATTCCTTCCTGCATTACAGAACAAGATAATGAAAAGTTATTTAAAACTCCAAATGATGCTGAAATATATGAAGCTCTCATGCAAATGCAACCATGGACCAGTCCAGGCCCTGATGGTTTTCCACCTGGTTTCTATCAAACCCAATGGCAGGTAGTGAAAGATAATGTTTGCAATATGGTCAAAGCTTTCTTTACTTCAGGGTACTTACTGAAAAAGATCAGCAATACAAGGATTACTCTTATCCCTAAATGCATTGGAGCTAGCAAACCTGAAGACTACAGACCCATTGCACTTTGCAACACCATATACAAGATTATATCAAAGATCATAGCTCTTAGACTTAAGCAACACATGGTGAATATCATTTCTCCAATGCAGTCAGCTTATGTTCCGGGAAGGCTTATCTCTGAAAATATCTGTCTTGTTCAAGAACTTGTTAAAGCCATGAAAAGAAAAGGAGGTAGAACTGGTCATCTATCTCTAAAAATGGACATGTCTAAAGCTTTTGATAGGCTAGAATGGACTTTTTTAGATGGAGTTCTCAAACAGTTTGGTTTTTGTGCTAAATTTTGTCATCTCATCCATCAATGTATCAACACCTCAAAAATAGAGATTATGCTTAATGGATCACCTACTGCTTCTTTTAATCCTTCAAGGGAAATCAGGCAAGGAGACCCCCTGTCTCCCTACTTATTCATCTTATCTATGGAGACTTTTTATAGGCAATTGCATCATCTGGAAAACACTAGGCAGCTAACAGGAATGAAGATATCAAGGTCTGCTCCAAAAATAAATCATCTCTTGTTTGCAGATGATTGCCTTCTATTCTGCAAGGCAAATCTTGTTCAAACAAACAGATTATTACAAGTGATAGAAGATTTCAGCTCTTGTTCTGGTCATCTTATTAACTTTCACAAATCTGCAGTTTTTTTCAGTAGAAATACTAGTCCTTCAAGTGCTCAAATTATCAGTGGCATCCTCCAAGTCAGGAAACTAAACATCAATGAGGAAAAATACTTAGGCTTGCCTTTTTTTGTGGGAAGAAATAAGAAAATCCCATTCTCTAATCTTCAAGAAAAAAATGGAGATTAGACTCTCTAAATGGGCTTCCATTAATATTTCAGAAGCAGGCAGATCAGTTATGATCAGGAATGTGGCTAATGCTCTTCCTGTGTATCATATGAGCAGTTTCAAGCTACCAGATACTACTATAAACAGTTTGAACTCAACTCAACAAAAAATTTGGAGGAAAAAGAAGACCAATAAGGGTAAGCCTCCTATCTCTTGGAAGAAAGTGAGTAAACCTAAAGAGGAAGGGGGGCTAGGCTTTAGGGATCTTAAGCTATTCAACAGAGCTTTACTAGCAAAGTCAGCCTGGAAATTATGTACAGATGATTCTTACATATGTGCAATGTCTCTTAAAGCCAAAAATTTCTCTGATGGTAAGGTATTCAATATTAAAGAAAACCCAAATTCAACTTGGTCTTGGAGGAGCATCAGTTCAGAGTTCATGTTTATAAAGAATTACAGCTGTTGGAGTCTTGGAAATGGTCAAAAAAATTTAATCTGGAGCTATAGATGGATCCCATACTTGCAAGATCCTCCAACCCCAAGACTTGGTGTTACTGATCATCAAAATTATTCCTATGTGCATCAATTATTTTCAAGCTCAGGAGGGTGGAATCATTCTCTTATATTTCATCTCTTTGAAGCTCCTACAACAAGGCTAATCCTTAATTTATCAATTCATCCTCAACATATGGACAGACTGATCTGGACTCTAGAAAGAAATGGTGTTTTCACTGTAAAATCTGCCTACAGGAAAATGGTTGAAGAACAAAACAATGGGCAGTCAGTTGATCAAAGAATGCAGAGTGTTTTTAAAAGACTATGGAGACTTCCTTTGCTGCCTAGAATAACTCAATTTCTCTGGAAATGTATTCAAGACATCCTGCAAACCAGAGATAAACTTCACTATGTGATCCAAGATGGTAACTATGATTGTCCATTATGCTCTCAGTCACCTGAAACTACCTCCCACAGTATTCTACACTACAACATCTCTAAAGTTGTGTGGTTTGCTGTTCTTGGTCTTCAAATTGGACATAATGCTGATTTGGCAGAATGGATCATAAACTGGTTTGATCAGTTATCAAATCACCAAATTCAACAAGATGATATCTGCAAGATAGCAATTGTAGCATGGTGCGTATGGACTGCAAGATGTGATACTGTTTTTAAAGGTGCAAAGATCAATCTAGAGTCAATTATCTACAGATGCAAGATTGAGATTGAGATTGAGATACTACAACAGAAAGCAGCAATCCCAACTGTTCAAATCCCTAAACAGTGTAGAACCAATCTTCATTGGAGTCGCCCCCTGCTGATACTTTTAAAATAAATGTTGATGGTTCATATAATTATGATACTAAAACTGGTGGCATTGGACTTATTGTGCGAAATTTTGCAGGTGCACATTGGAGGTCCAAATGTATCTACTTAGAAGCTGCTTGGAGTCCAGAGCAGGTGGAAGGAAGAGGTCTATGGGAAGCTGTAAAGTTTGCTCAGGAAATGCAACTAGTGAAGGTTCAATTTGAATTGGATTCACAAATTGTAGCTGATGCAGTAAACAAAGACAGAACTAATGTGGACTGGAGAATTAGAAACTTGCTCTTAGACATCAAAAAAATCTTCTCAAATAATAGCTCTTGGCAATGCAACTATGTACCCAAGCAAATCAATAAGGTAGCAGACATTTTAGCAAAATATGCTAGAGTCTCTTGTTCAAGTTGTGTCTGGTTAATTACTAGTCCTGATATCATTATAAATCAGGTCCAAGAAGATGCAAACTTTATACTTCATGAAAATTAATAAAATCCTTTCTTGCTTCAAAAAAAAAAAAAAAACGGGAGACTAGTATAAAGGATCAGAATGTACACCTACACAAAGTGATGGGTTTCTTATGCCCCTGCATCACAAAGTTAGCATGTACACGATAGCCAATATAAATGGCATATATACCATTCCAGAAGCGGGTGGCATTCCATACTCCAAAGCTGTCAGAAAATCGTCGTCTAGAGTGACTTCGTAAGATTCATCGTCGTTTTTCTTTTCTCTTTCTTCTGCAGAACCGGCATGTAAACCACTTGCTTCGCTCTTCTCATTATGTTGTTTTACTTGTTTTTCTAAGCGATCTCGCTGCAATAAAAGAAAAATCAGCATACTCCTAAACAAAAACCTATGTACCTAAAAAATAAAAAATAATTAACAAGGTCATAAAGGTTTTGACTTCAGAATCCATTTTGGCCAGAAATAGAAAATGTATTAATAAAAAAAAAAAAAAAAATTGTCTCCATGAAAATGTGATTACCTGATCCGAAGGATCTGTTAACTCAGAGACCCAATTGGCAAGTTCACGACCACAGATGAATAAATCAAATATCTCAGTCAAACCAGCTTTACTAAAATGAGCAATATAAATCGGAAACTTATTACAACTTATTACATGTCACCTTGTGAAATATAAATAATTTTAAATTTATATAAATAGTGTACTTTCCAGACTTCCAACTTATTACATATCACTTTTTTAAATGTCAGTCTGAGTTGCAAAAAAGTTGGAGAAGTTGACGAGCTGGGTTGCACAGAGGCGGATATGATACGACGCGGATGCGGACGCTACAAAATTATCAAAAAATTAGGACGCGGACACATATATACATATTTTATTTATATATACAATTATGTATTTATACAACAAAGTCAAGTGTTTCGATCCTAAAAGTTAGAAAATAATGTTACATGTGTATAAATTTCAAAAGAAAAGGAAATATCGTTTGTTTATATGCGCCGAAGGTCAAGCAATCAATCACTATTAAACACATGGCACAATCAAATTGCATTCTTAGAACAACACATGCCCAACCAAGGGTATATGTGATGTATTCCAATTACAAAACCGTAATAAAGACTTAAATGATTGATTTATATGTTTGTCTTTCTCGAAGAAGTTTAAATGAAAATGAAAAAAAAATGCTTCAAACCCGAGTCATCGGTGCGTCCAAACAAAACGCGCGCGGGACGCGCATATTGGTGTGTCGGACACACATCCTGCATCCGACGCGGACACGACTTCAAAAACGGAGCGTCCGTGCAACCCAGTTGACGAGGCACTTTTTAAGAAATGACAAAAGGGGCAGGAAAAAGATTCACTCGGTTAAACAGGACAATGCTACATAAAAAATAAAAAATTGGAGGCTCGGGGATAAAAATCCTGGCTTAATTGGGGTATACCCCAATAAGAAAAAATAGGATCATTTGGAAGTAAAACAACCTGGCATATTTAGGGGCGACCCCAACGAAATTAGGGGCGACACAAAACGACAAAATATGTCATAATCGGTAGGTTATTTCACAATCGTTAGTTAATCAACTATCGGGAGTAAATTTAGTTTGTATAACTTCCGAATATAAAGTATCCCCAAAATAAAATCCTATATCTTTTGAATTTTGATTATCCTCGGTAGTAAATAAAGTTATCTTGACTCCCGATTATATAGTAGAGCTTTGGAAAAAATGCTACCATAATCGGTAGGGAATTTAGGTTATTTAACTTCCGAATATAGAGTAGCCCCAAAATCAGAGTTTGCAAAAATCCTCTTTTTTTTTGAATTTTGGTTGAGCCTATAATCGGTAAGAAAGGAAGAGTTATCATGACTTCCGATTATACAGTGGCTCTCTTTGTAAATATCCTACCATAATCGGTAGTCAAGATACTTCGTATAACTACCGAATATAGAGTAGCCCCAAAATCAGAGTTTGCAAAAATCCTTTTTTTTTTTTTTGAATTTTGGTTGAGCCTATAATCGGTAAGAAAGAAAGAGTTATCATGACTTCCGATTATACAGTGGCTCTCTTTGAAAATATCCTACCATAATCGGTAGTCAATATACTTCGTATAACTACCGAATATAGAGTAGCCCCAAAATCAGAGTTATCATGACTTCCGATAATGAAAAAACCCAATGGGAACAGACACGTTTTGTGAAAATTTCTGGAAAACCGAATAGGTTTTCAAATTCATTAACCAAAAAAAATTCCACGAGACGATGTCTCGCACTCTGCTAGGGGGAATTGTCCCCTAGACCCCCACGACCTGACCTGTCAGGTCGAACACAGTCAGGAGGGGCTACGCCCCCCGGACATCGGCAAACAATCTTGAAAATATCCAACACATATAACTACCGAATATAGAGTTGCCCAAAATGAGATTTTGCAAAAATCCTCTATTTTTCTAATTTAGTTGAGCCTATAATCGGTAGCAAAAATAGTTCATATAACTACCGAATATAGAGTTTTCCCCAAAAATGAGATAGAAGTATTTTTAATCGGTAGCTAAAAAAAACCTAAACTACCGATTATGGAGGGGCATAGAAGTATTTTTAACCTATTTTGTCTTTTAGTGTCACCCCTAATTGCGTTGGGGTCGCCCCTAAATATGCCAGGTAAAACAAGCCACCCCTTAACCATATATTTTCTAAATGGCTAATATACCCTTGTTTCATTAACGCTAAAAATTCTGATTAAGTTAATTAATTGAGTTTAGATTGATTAATTGAATAGATTAAAACTTATGAAATGAAATTTTGTTTTTGATTGAAATTATTTGGGAAGATTTTTGATGAAAAAAAATTGTTTTGAGAAAATATTTTGCAACGGAAATGAAAGCACACAACCCAAACACTTCTAAAAAGGGGATTGCAAAGCTGTTGTATGAAATCATACTCAAAATTAGATTAAAAATCAACACTTTCAGTTCTGAAAGTATAAAAAGTCGGCAAGGTCGACGAATGAAGATCATGCCGGCCAAACTTTGGCCGACATGATCTTCATTCGTTGACCTTGCCGACTTTATTTTTTTGACACACAGGAGACGACAGAAAATTTTTATTAGCCGGCAAGGTCTTCAAAAAATACCCTGCCGGCTGTTAAAAATACCCTGCCGGCTGTTTCAGAAAAATGAATTAGCCGGCAAGGTTTTAAAAAAATACCATGCCGGCTGTTTGTTAGCCGGCAAGGTCTTCAAAAAATACCATGTCGACTGTGTATTAACCGGCATGGTCTTCATAAAATACCATGTCGGCTGTTTAAAAATTTACAGTCGCCATGGCTATTATGAAAAGTCGGCAAGATATGCATGTTACGACCTTGCCAGCTGTATTGGCCGGCAAGGTCTTCAAAAAATACCCTGCCGGTTGTTGATTTTTTTTTTCAGTGGCCATGGATGTTATGAAAAGTCGGAAAGATATGCATGTTACGACCTTGCCGGCTAAAAACACAAAAATCACAATTTTCGATTTCTAACCTAATATAATAGTCAAATCACACAACACAATGATGGTTTTGAGTTTAAACATTTGTCGATGGTGGATTTTAGACAAGGGGTAAAATCGTAAAACCCCATGACCTAGTGTTACCCGCAACACAATAACTGAGAACATTTAATTCAGATGTAAATAATTAATAGGGGTATTTTTCAAAATACCGGATTAGGGTTTTCGACACAAAACCCTAATTCCAAAACGAAGCCGCATACTGCGCACCATGGTCACTATGCCAAAACCAAGCCGCTACCCAGTTGTAGCGCCCACAACTTGGCTAAGGTGGTCGTGCGTGCCATTGGCTCATGCCAACACGTTACCACTAGCCACTTTCTATTCTAAGCCGCTACCCAGTTGTAGCGCCCGCAACTTGGCTAAGGTGGCCGTGCGTGCCATTGGCACATGCCAACACGTTACCACTAGCCACTTTCTATTCTAAGCCGCTACCCAGTTGTAGCACCCGCAACTTCGCCTAGGTGGAATTGCGTGCCATTGGCACATGCCAATACGTTACCACTAGCCACTTTCTATTCTGAGCCGCTACCCAGTTGTAGCGCCCACAACTTGGCCTAGGTGGCCGTGCGTGCCATTGGCACATGCCAACACGTTACCACTAGCCACTTTCTATTCCAAGATGCTACCCAGTTGTAGCGCCCGTAACTTGGCCTAGGTGGACGTGCGTGCCATTGGCACATGCCAACACGTTACCACTAGCCACTTTATATTCCAAGCCGCTACCCAGTTGTAGCACCCGCAACTTCGCTAAGATGGTCGTGCGTGCCATTGGCACATGCCAACACGTTACCACTAGCCACTTTTTATTCTAAGCCGCTACCCAGTTGTAGCACCCGCAACTTGGCTAAGGTGGTCATGCGTGCCATTGGCACATGCCAACACGTTACCACTAGCCACTTTCTATTCTAAGTCGCTACCCAATTGTAGCACCCGCAACTTGGCCAAGGTGGTCATGCGTGCCATTGGCACATGCCAACACGTTACCACTAGACACTTTCTATTCCAAGTCGCTACCCAATTGTAGCGCCCGCGACTTGGCCAAGGTGGTCGTGCATGTCGTTGGCACATGCCAACACGTTACCACTAGCCACTTTCTATTCTAAGCCGCTACCCAGTTGTAGCGCCCGCAACTTGTCTAAGGTGGCAGTGAGTTCCGTTGGAACATGCCAACACGTTACCACTAGCCACTTTCTATTCTAAGCCGCTACCCAGTTATAACGCCCGCAACTTGGCTAAGGTGGCCGTGCGTGCCATTGGCACATGCCAACACGTTACCACTAGCCACTTTCTATTCTAAGCCGCTACCCAGTTGTAGCGCCCGCAACTTGGCCTAGGTGGCCGTGCGTGCCATTGGCACATGCCAACACGTTACCACTAGCCACTTTCTATTCCAAGATGCTACCCAGTTGTAGAGCCCGCAACTTGGCCTAGGTGGCCGTGCGTGCCATTGGCACATGCCAACACGTTACCACTAGGCACTTTCTATTCCAAGCCTCTACCCAGTTGTAGTGCCCGCAACTTGGATAAGGTGGACGTGCGTGCCATTGGCACATGCCAACACGTTACCACTAGCCACTTTCTATTCTAAGCCGCTACCCAGTTGTAGCGCCCGCAACTTGGTCTAGGTGGTCGTGTGTGCAATTGGCACATGCCAACACGTTACCACTAGCCACTTTTTATTCCAAGCCGCTACCCAGTTGTAGCGCCCGTAACTTGTCCTAGGTGGTCGTGCGTGCCATTGGCACATGCCAACACGTTACCACTAGCCACTTTCTATTTCATGTCTCTACCCATTTGTAGCGCCCACAACTTGGATAAGGTGGCCGTGCGTGCCATTTGCACATGCCAACACGTTACCAGTAGCCACTTTCTATTCTAAGCCGCTACCCAGTTGTAGCGCCCGCAACTTGCCCAAGGTGGCCGTGCGTGACATTGGCACATGCCAACACGTTACCACTAGCCACTTTCTATTCTAAGCCGCTACCCAGTTGTAGCGCCCGTAACTTGGCTAAGGTGGTCGTGCATGCCATTGGCACATGCCAACACGTTACCACTAGCCACTTTCGATTCTAAGACGCTACCCAGTTGTAGCGCCCGCAACTTGGTCTAGGTTACCATGCGTGCCATTGGCACATGCCAACACGTTACCACTAGCCAATTTCTATTCCAAGACGCTACCCAGTTGTAGCGCCTGTAACTTGGCCTAGGTTAACGTGCGTGCCATTGGCACATGCCAACACGTTACCACTAGCCACTTTCTATTCCAATTCGCTGGTAGGATCGGAAAAGTAACCTACTACTATGTAAACCGCAAGTGCACAGCGTCCAATGTAGACATGGCAATTACAGGTCGATCCCACAGAGACTTGGTGGGTGTAGAAGTGATTCCAAAATATCACTAAATTGATTTAAATAAAATTAACCAAAGGAGTTTGTTTTGTCGATACGACGAGATGATTTTCAAGTGACTGAAATAATTAAAGTAAATAGAAGTAAAAGATGCAAATAACACAAGGTTTAAACACTGAGAATATGGATACTAGAGCTTTCAAATCCACCACTAACCTACAATATGCTTTTAACTTATGATGTTATTCTTGTCCTTATAGCAGATTCAAGTTTACCTTGTATCTAAGGTGTTTCTCCAATGGATAACTTAATCACAACTAAAATATTTCTCCAAAGCATTAACTATCTAGTTAAAGCACAACTAATCTAAGGATCAATAATATGTTTAAGCATGAGTTGCAGCATAATCAACGTAGTGATATTCTAACTACAATGGATACATGGCATACATTGTGAGAGCAAAATGTTGACAAACTTGGATTAAATTATATCTTAAACAATTTTAAATATTCAAGAACAACACACAGTATGAATAGCATAGAAGCAGACTAGGGCTTCATATGAACTCTAGCAGAGAGTTTAGAAAATGATGAAAATGGAAATGAATTGAACTGATAGGAAATATGGTGTGTAGAGAACCCCTCAGCCGGGCCTCCTTTGGGAGGAGAGTTCGAATGCTATTTATAGGGTAGAATACCCGACCATTTCATCACTGTGTGCATGTGGTACTGGGTGTTTTCCTCCCACGCGCAGCATGTGGTGCTCCCATGCGCATCTTTATTTTCTTTTCCTTCATTCTCTTTTCTTTACAACAGCCCATCTTTACCCGACCATTTCATGTGCAACATGCAACAACTCTTTCTTCCTTTTACTTAATTCTTTTCTTTTGATTTATTCCCATGCTCGACTTGTTTATTCATCTTAAGTGAAGAAAGTTCTCACTTTCTTTTAGTTTTCACGTGCTTCACCCGAGAAACAGCAAGTATTCTCACGTTTTCATGTTCTCGATTTCTCAGCCATCCACAGCAAGCCATCAGCCGTGTTCTCCTCGCTGTCTCTGGCCATGGATATCCTCGGCTTCACCACCTCTTCAACAGCATGTGGTAGCCCATGCTCTTCATCACGTGTTTCACCAGCTCATGCTGTCTCGACAACTCGTGCATCAATCAGCAAATCCTCACCATCATTACTCCAGCTCGTGCTCGTCTCAACTCATCTCTCTTTGTTCTGCCATGCTCGAGTTTAACAGCAACGCGAGCTCCATAGATAGCTCTTCCGTCATCATCAGTCCCGACAACCCGTGCTGTCTCTGGTGAACATCATCCTTCACGTTCAACAGGTTCGTACCCGAACCATCATCACTTCCATCACCAAGCTCGGCCAAGCTCATCAGAGAGCTTTCTGCCTCATCACCATTGCTGCCATGATCATCACGTGCTCTGTGTAGATCAAGCCGACTTTTCTAGCCCTTGTGAAGAAGAAGGGTGCCCCCGATATGCATGGCCGGTGCCCTTAACAATATTTTAATTTTTGGACAACCCCATAAGCAAAAGACTAGACTGCCCCTTATCATTCGGCTGGGTGCCAATAGCACTTCCTGTGTTAAATGACCATTTTGCCCTTTTCTTGTTTTGGCCATAACTTCTTCATACGAACTCCGAATGACTCCGTTCTTTCGTCGTTGGCTTCCCTTCTCGTCCTCTACACGATGAAAAGTAGAAATCTTGTATTTGAACGAGTTACATTTGGTTTTTGTCCCTTCTTTACTCTTAGCTAGCTTTATTTGGTACCTAAAAACAAAAAATTAATTAGTATATGAATTTATTCTTGAAAACAAAGAAAACATAGAATCTGGGATAATATATGATTTTAAAGCGCAAAAGATGAGTTAAATGCCAAATAAAAAGGTGTAGAAATATGCACTATTTGGCACTCATCAGTCGCTACCCAGTTATAGCGCCCGAAACTTGGCTAAGGTGGCCGTGTGTGCCATTGGCACATGCCAACACGTTACCACTAGCCACTTTCTATTCTAAGCCGCTACCCAGTTGTAGCGCCCGCAACTTGGCCAAGGTGGTCGTGCGTTCCATTGGCACATGCCAACACGTTAACACTATCCACTTTCTATTATAAGCCGCTACCCAGTTGTAGCGCCTGCAACTTGGCTAAGGTGGTCGTGCATGCCATTGGCACATGCCAACATGATACCACTAGCCACTTTCTATTCTAAGCCGCTACCCAGTTGTAGCGCCCGTAACTTGGCCAAGGTGGTCTTGCGTGCCATTGGCACATGCCAACACATTACCACTAGCCACTTTCTATTCCAAGCCGCTACCCAATTGTAGCGCCCGCGACTTGGCCAAGGTGGCCATGCATGCCGTTGGCACATGCCAACACGTTACCTCTAGCCACTTTCTATTCCAAGCCGCTACCCAATTGTAGCGCCCGCGACTTGTCCAAGGTGGTCGTGCGTTCCATTGGCACATGCCAACACGTTACCACTAGCCACTTTCATCCCCAACCTGCTAGCCAATTTCCAAGGCATTCTGCACATGCCACACATGCTCCACTAGCGACTTTGGCATTGCTATTCACACTCAAAATGTAACTTGCGGCCAAGGCATTCCGCACATTCCATTGGCACATGCCGAATGCTCCACCAAGCGACTTTGGTATTGCCATCCGCGCTCAAAGTACAACTTGTGGTCGAGATGTCCCGCACATGCCGCAACGCTTCACTAGCAACTTTGGCATTGCCACTTACGCCCACTCTCGAGACATCAACACAAACTGGGGGATGCTTTCTTGGAGTTTTGGTTTGGCGGTCACAGCGTGCAGCGTACATTACGCTCGCAATGAAGCAAGGCGTGCAAGGAATGAATACGGTCAATTAAATAAGGAAATTTATGGTGAAAACGTTTTTCACCATAAAGCCAACGGTTTCCACCTCCTCTGTTTTAATTGGCACATTTACTCAATTCCTTAATGAGACCAGGGTATGTTCATTCTCGCTTGTATAAATATGTTTCACCTATTCTGCCTAAACACACAAGTCTTGGTCAGGCAAGATACAATACTATCAGATAGCCACTTTTCAAGCTCTCTCAAAAGCTTCCATCACTAGCAAGCTTCCTCAAGATTCTACACTTCTGATACAAGTCGATATACTACCTAGCCAGAACTCTCTGGTATCATCACCCTTCTTTGCTATCCTCCCCAAATCAACCCTTCTCCTCCACTTTGTGACCGAAGCAAATATGGAACAACTATCTTCTTGGTTTAGGCCAGAGCTGTACAAATTGATATCTCGAATCAAAAGTGCTCATGTGCAGCACATTTGTTTAAGGGTTTAAACCAGTCTCTCCACCATCGAATTTACCAAATTCGGCAGAGGCGATTTTCTCCCATAAATAATTGGCGATCACAGCGGGAGTTTAAATCTTTCGGTTGCAATATCTACTCCTAGAAATTGGTCTCGCGTCTCGATACAAGCACCAACATCAGAAGCATCCAATCGGTTTGGAGATCTGCGACTCAACTACCAGACAACCCAGTTGCCAGCCGTAAAAACTACACGGGAAACTGGGGACTCTGATTTTGGGACTGGCTGGCGGTTTTCTTTCAAAGAAAAATCACATTATCAAGAATCGGGGACTTACTGGCAAAGTCACCGGCAAAACCACTTCTTATACGAAAATAGGCATATTTGCGACGAAAGATCCATACAACAAGTAAGTCTAGCCCGGGCAAGATATCTGATCTATTTTTGGGTTCTCAGTAAAACCATCATACCATTACTTCTTGTGTTATTGCTAGCACACACTTTCATAAAAACAATATTCCATTCGCAAGGCATGGTCAAAGTTATATATTAAAACCATTCATCCCAGAAAATAATCCAACATCTCAAAAAACATCAACCAACTACCAAAATCAGTCAGACTCTGAAATCAAGCACCCAAAGTGTTTCTCGAAATAAACAAAGAATCTAAAGGAGAAACATTCAAGGGAAGTTGTCCAGCAGCGGTTTACTCTTCTTAGCAAGGCGGTCCTTTGCATTTTCAATAACCGCTCTCTTCATAGCTAACATCCTGGACAGCTCATCAGCCTCTGCTTCTTGCCGAGTGATCTCCTCCGCAGAAGGTATTTCGACTGCTGTATCCTTCAATTTCCGAATATCACCAAGATTTTCGACGAACCATGAAGCATTAAATTCCTTCTCCACACACACATCGCGGTGATGCTCCCAGTTAGCGATGACGTCTTTAGAAACGGTGTAGCCAGTCACCCCGCACATGTCCTCAATAGAAGATAAAGCTTCTTCCACACGTTTAACTAATGCAATACGACTAGTGATCTTCCTGGTCGTATCCATGTGTCCATGCTTCTTCCAGATTTTGGTATACAACGCCTCATATTTGGCCAGCACGCTGAAACCGCCGACCAGCACGTGACCTGGGTAGGGAATCAAGTACGGAGGATCGAAAATGACGCTTATAACTAGATCCGAAATCTGCGAAGGTTTCCTTTCCGCATCTGCGCCAGCAATCAGAGAATTATTTCCCGGTCGAACTGCATTCATGCTTTGTGATTATCGACTTCCATCTCCAAGTCATCACTGACGGTTGCTGTCACCAAGGGAAAGTCTTCATGTGCCTCCACCTCAGATCCATATCTTGAGTCAGATTCCTCCTGCAAGATTTATGTTAGACGTTTTCAAAGGGAGAAGGAAGAAAAAGAGGCGCGAAACCTACCGAGCCACTTTCCGAAAGGGATCCAGCGCTGCTATCGGAAGAATCACCTTCATCTTCCGAACTTCCTTCTTTCTCTGGCGCATTACCATTGTGAGAAGGCTCAATATCGCCAGAATTACTCGAAGGAGTTACCGTTTCCTGACAGCGAGCAAGAGCAGCAAAAGCATTAACACTACCAATGACCTGGAAGAAACAAGACACATACCTTCAGTAGAAATTCACATATTTGGAAAACAGACCAGCAAAGAGGCGACACATACCTGGTTATTGGAAGAACTGAAAGACACAAGGGCTGCAGGAGGATCCTTTGAAGCTGTCCGAAAACCACCAGCACGGTTTTTCGTCCTTTTCTCTTTCACTTGGGGACTTCCGGAATTTCCATACGACTTTCGTTTGAAATATCTCAACATTGGGAACTTCTTCAAAACTTCTTGGGAAGGCTTACCACGAATATTCTCCACCGCGTCATCCACGAACTTGCGAATCATAAGACGCTCACGGCACCATAACTCGTTATAACTAGAAGTCTTCGAGGGAGCTCTTTCCGATTGAAAGAAAGGAAGGCGGATACCTGACTCCAGGGCACAAGCATCGAAGGCAGCACGCAATGAATCCTCAGGAAGAACCAGCTGGCGAGCAAGAGGCACCCCTTGATCGAAACCCATGTGACGAGTGGCACGATCAATGTTGTAAGCAGTCATCCGAAAACCCCCCATAAAGAAAGCCGGCATATAACCCGTAATGCAGCTTTGAATAAACAAGTTTTCACCAATACTCAAGTCGTCATCCGAAGACAAGATCACATCCGGAGCAGAAGCGAAAGTATCAATTTGAGTCACAGACTTGTGAACCGGATCCCATGGGCGAAAGTTGATCTCATGAAACTTATCAAGAAGACTAACCAGGCTCACGCCAACTCTTGAACGCCTATTCACCCATCGAAGAATTCGAGAACCACCCCAACTCGAGGGGAATCGTTGGCAATGGCTTTGGGGCATACTTTTCAAAATGCTCACATAACCACACTTGCAGAAAAACGATGTGCACATACGAATCTACTTTCATAAGACCATTCAAAACTTGCATGTTCGTGACTAAGTAATCCAAATGCACGTACAATGAGCCGAGGAATAGCTTGCCAATGGGTAGAACTTCACCCTTCATCAGTTTCATGGCAATCGGTAGCAACCCCAATCTTATCTCCTTCCTGCCAGAGCCGTCGTCAAAAATATCTCTAGACAACCAGAGAGCCAAAAATGTTGCAACGTGGAGATCGCTGCTCTTCTGTTTGGCCTCAAACTCTTCCAGAAACCACTGAGATATTCACCAGTTGTAAAGGCACCTTTCGTCTTCTTTCTGGGCAGGATTTCTCGACTTCGCAGAAGAATCTTTTCGGGAAAAGTCTCCCAACTTAGCAGCAAGGTCATCTCGCATCTTCTTCTCATCTTCTGACAATTGGACGTTATGATTCCCGGTTACCGGAAGATTCAGCAAGAGAGCCACACTCTCCAAGGTGAAAGCTATTTCGCCCCATCTACAGATAATTGTGTGAGTGTCCGAACACCACCTAGAGAGGAAAGCAACCAAACCTAGGACATCTTTCCTAACCTGGAGACTGACTGAAGCTCTGACAGCATCAATGATCTGTGCTCGAGTCAAGTTGGAATTTATATGCTCCTTACTCACCATAAACTCAACCCACACATCAAAGGAGCGCAATGGGCTTTGGCACATTCTGAAGTCGATACTGGAAGAGGCGTACAATCCTTTATGCAGACAAAGCCATATGATGTGCTCCGGCCGGACCGAACGGGTTTTCTTTTCATCTTCACCACCAGTCAGTAAAATTGGCACAAAATCTGGATGATTTCTCTGAGCAGGAGCGAGGGTTTTGGTAAAGAACTCATCATCTATGTTTGGTTTCGAACTATCGACATCTTTCAACAAAACGGAGCCTTGTTTAGGTAACATCTTGTCGGTTTTTCTCGCTTAGCAATAAGATATCTGCGCAAAACAAGGAAATTATGAAATGATCCCCCAAACACACAACCGCGCTCGACAAGAAGAAAAATCCCTGACACATGGGAGAATAGTATTTTCTATTGTTTCGAAATACATATGCAGTATCCTACTTCGGGTTCAAAATTATATGCGCAGTATATTTTCTGGGTTGAAGAGCGGTATTCTTCTTTGGGATTCATATACAATAATTCTTTCGGGTTCGTGTGAAGAGCATATACGGTATTCTTCTTCGGGATTCATATACAGTAATTTTTTCGGGTTCGTGTGAAGAGCATATACAGTATTCTTCTTCGGGATTCATTTCGGTTCATATGAAGCACGTACACGGTATTTTTCTTCGGGATTCATGTGCAGTATATTTCTCGGGTTCAAGTGCATATACAGTACCCTACTTCAGGTTCGAAATTACATATGCAGTATATTTCTCGGGTTCAAATGCATATACAGAATCTTTCTTCGGGTTCAAAATTATGCAGCAGCATTCTCTACGGGTTCAAAATCATATATGCAGTATTATCTACGGAATCAAAACATATATTCTCTACAAGAAGCACGCCAACCAATCATTGCGCGCGATATCGGCGCAAGATTTATAAAAGGAAAAGCACATACTTCTAGGGTTTGCACCTACAAAGGAAAACAAGAGAAGTATTAGAAGACATACCTGGATAGCCGGTTTCTCCTTTATCACTTTACCGCTAAAAAGAAAGAGGGAAGGAACAAAGCGCAAGGTAAAAAGGAAAACTTCATGCATATATATATGCAGGCAGTTTCCACAATGGGGAAGGTTTCCTTTTCTCCCAAAGCCGCGCGTGTAAAGGAAGTTTTGGGCCCACAAGGACGCCCAACTTCTCAACGGAAGCTCAAGCCCCATCAACGGTGCCAGTATCTCCCCAGGCGTGCTCCCTTCGCACCGGTCCCACCATGATAGCCTCTCAACCTCGCGCCAGTACCGCCCAAGTTAGCGTACTCCTTTTTTCCGGGCCCACCAATCGCGCAAACTTGCCAACGTCGCCCAAGTCGCACCAGCCATCACGTCCATCTCCCACCGGCCCCACCATCCAGCATGCTCAGTTTCTCAACTCGCACCAGCTACTCAATGCTTCCCAGCTTCCTGTTTCCGCCAAATTGTGACAACCTCTCGCTTCGTGCAAAACTTCTAAGGACAAGGATTCTAAATCCAGTTCGCATCTCAGAAAAAAGGTCAGATAAATCTCCCGTTTCTCTTTCAGATTTTGTCTTGGCACCATCATATGCTTACCTCGCAACAAAGCTCCTGTTCCGAGCTAAGCAGGGGACTTAATGTCGATGGTGGATTTTAGACAAGGGGTAAAATCGTAAAACCCCATGACCTAGTGTTAGCCGCAACACATTAACTGAGAACATTTAATTCAGATGTAAATAATTAATAGGGGTATTTTTTTTCAAAATACCGGATTAGGGTTTTCGACACAAAACCCTAATTCCAAAACCAAGCCGCATACTGCGCACCATGGCAACTATGCCAAAACCAAGCCGCTACCCAGTTGTAGCGCCCGCAACTTGGCTAAGGTGGATGTGTGTGCCATTGGCACATGCCAACACGTTACCACTAGCCACTTTCTATTCTAAGCCGCTACCCAGTTGTAGCGCCCGCAACTTGGCTAAGGTGGCCGTCCGTGCCATTGGCACATGCCAACACGTTACCACTAGCCACTTTATATTATAAGCCGCTACCCAGTTGTAGCGCCCGCAACTTGGCCAAGGTGGACGTGCGTTCCATTGGCACATGCCAACACGTTACCACTAGCCACTTTCTATTCCAAGCCGCTACCCAATTGTAGCGCCCGCGACTTGGACAAGGTGGTCGTGCGTGCCATTGGCACATGCCAACACGTTACCACTAGCCACTTTCTATTCCAAGCTGCTACCCAATTGTAGCGCCCGCGACTTGGAAAAGGTGGCCGTGCGTTCCATTGGCACATGCCAACACGTTACCACTTTCATCCCCAACCTGCTAGCCAATTTCCAAGGCATTCCGCACATGCCACACATGATCCACTAGCGACTTTGGCATTTCCATTCACAGTCAAAGTGTAACATGCGGCCAAGGCATTCCGCACATGCCGAATGCTCCACCAAGTGACTTTGGCATTGCCATCCGCTCTCAATGTACAACTTGTGGTCGAGATATCCCGCACATGCCGCAACGCTTCACTGGCATCTTTGGCATTGCCACTTGAGCCCACTCTCGAGACATCAACACAAACTGGAGGATGCTTTCTTGGGGTTTTGGTTTGGCGTTCACAGCGTGCAGCGTACATTACGCTCGCAATAAAGCAAGGCGTGCAAGGAATGAATACGGTCAATTAAATAAGGAAATTTATGGTGAAAACGTTTTTCACCATAAAGCCAACGGTTTCCACCTCCTCTGTTTTAATTGGCATATTTAATCAATTCCTTAATGAGGCCAGGGTACGTTCAATCTCACTTGTATAAATAGGTTTCACCTATTCTGCCAAAACACACAAGTCTTGGTCAGCCAAGGTACAATACTATCAGATAGCCACTTTGCAAGCTCTCTTAAAAGCTTCCATCACTAGCAAGCTTCCGCAAGCTTCTACACTTTTGATACAAGTCGAGATACTACCTAGCCAGAACTCTCTGGTCTCATCACCCTTCTTCGCTATCCTACCAAATCAACCCTTCTCCTCCACTTTGTGACCGAAGCAAATCTGGAACGTCCATCTTCTTGGTTTAGGCCAGAGTTGTACAGATTGATATCTCGAATCAAAAATGCTCACATGCAACACATTTGTTTAAGGGTTTAAACCAGTCTCTCCACCATCGAATTTACCAAATTCGGCAGAGGCAATTTTCTCCCATAAACAACATCATCTTCATCCAAGTTGAAAATTGCTTGATAATGTTGATATGCTAGAATGGTAAATTAGCATATCATCCAAGCTAATTTACCACTCTCAACTGATAATTTTCTCCCATAAACAACATCATCTTCATCCAACAAAGGCATTTCCAAATTCAGCAAGAGATTTTCATTATAAAATCAACATATGATAAATTAGCTAATTTGGAAATGCCTTTGTTGATTCATAATATCTTCAAGTTTATATGGCAGTTGAAAGTTCCTTCGAATATTGGTTTCTTTATTTAGACTTTAGCTCATTCAAGTTTACCTACAAGAGACATGCTTAAAACAAGGGAGATTGAGGTGCCTCAGAACCGCTTATTCTACAATGAGAATGAAACTGCAAATCATTTTTTCATCCATTATGCTTTTGCTAAGAAGATCTGGTCTCACTTCGTAGAGAAACTCAATTGGTTTTTCGCCCTAACTCCAGATGTTATTACTCTTCTTTTTGTTTGGGAGCTGCCTCGAGGATAACAAGACACAAATTCAAGTTTGGTGTATTATTCCGGCTATTATTCTCCGGAGTATATGGAAAGAACGTAATGATAAAGTTTTCAACGGGAAACAAAATTCATAAAATGTTATCATTTGCGACTTGCGAGGCTTATTATTAAATGTTTTCTTGGTTCTGATGTTTAAGGAATTTCAGAGCTTATCCCATTCTGATGTAGTTGAAAACTAGCCGAGAGCCTATTTTAGTCATTGTGTAAGTGGTTGCGAATTAATTTTGAGAGTGGTGTTTTTTAATTTTTTACGGAAAGATACAGTGTTATTCCTTTGTCCTCGCTTTTTGATCAATATATCATTCTTTGCCGATTGTAGGTGCATTTTACTACAAACTACATCCAAAGGATAGAAACCTTCTATTCATGCAAAATGAAAGTAAAGGCTCAACAATGGACACAAGATATACGTGGTTCGGTATGGTTACCTACGTCCACGGGGGTGAAAGGGTGAATCTTATTACTTCAAAGTGTTACAAAGGTGTTGCTCTTAACCCAAACTCCCTTACACGATCAACTCACTTCTCACTTTCCTCTTCTTGGTGAGATATCTAGTCTCTCTCTCCCAATTTACAACCAACCTCTCTTGGATATAAGTTCCTCTATTTATAGGAAGGGTTACATACAACCATACTAGGGTGTTGGTCATATTACATCTAATCTGAAGTTCTGTGGTCGGGCCAGCTTATGTCGTCCCTTCTTCTGTGCATGTGGCCGATGTATTTTGATTCCTTCGCCCATCTCTCGTCCGAGCCGATTTCTTCGGGTGTTCTTATGGGACGATGTGACACGTATCTTCTTATCCATTGGACTATCGCTCCTCGTTTGACCCACCGTGTCTTGTCTTATCAGCTCTGTTAGAATCCTGGAGTCGAGTCTTATCCGACAGCCGCAGAGCAATCATGCACGATCCACGTGGATTCTTAAATCTCGTGCCTGGCAATCTTGATTCTATGCTTCTAGTCTCTTCATTCTTAGGTGTATCATAGCTTAAGATGTTTCTACCTGGCCCTGTGGATAATTTACACCTACATTTATTCCCCTTCTTTCGCTCGTGTGGCAGACACGAGTGGAAGAATGTCGTCCCAGCTGACCACGTCCTCGTCCATGCCGCAAATTTCGTCACGCAGTACCCCATTAACTCCACTTTATTACTTGTAACCGTCGACGTCGGTTACAACTTCTCTACTTTAAATAACCCGCTTCATTTTCTCTTTCTTCTTATTTACCATTTCTTTTATAGTTCCCCGCCGCTGCAACCTTCTATTCGAGATTTCTTCGCCACTTTCTTCTTCTAAAAGTCCTCGTTTTCTTGATTTTCTTGTTCATCTTCTCCTCATCGATTGTCATAGTAGATGTGGTTACATTCTCGTCGACCCACCCTTCTTCACCGATTTCTCAGTTCTGCACTGTTTGCGTCCATGGCTTCTTCTCCCTCCATGACTGAAAAAAGGTCTGTCGACGATGTTTTTTCCGAGTTTGATGCTTTTTCCCTTGCTTCCTTGTTTTCGTTTGATAGTCCCTCTAAGTACGATGATCGCGCCATGAGATCTATATTTCCTGATGATTCTCCTTCTATTTCGTGCAAGTCCGAGAAAAGGGTGAAATATCTCTCTGACGAAGAGTTCATTGAGCAGCTGAAAGAGAAGTGCGATCTTCAGAATTACGAAGTTACCCTGATCTCGGGCCAAAACAGCGTTTTGAAGAAGTCCGACGTGGGGAAGCACGAACAGTCGGCTAAATGCGTGGTTATTACTCAAGGCCAACTGGAGCTAGGTCTTCGTCTTCCTTTGTATCACCCCGATAACCCTTTCTACTATGAAGTTCTTTCTCAGCTCAAGCCTTATCGCGCCCTTGTTCAATGGACTGGCAACACTTTTCGAATTATGGATGAATGGAGAGCTCGCCGGGATGGTCACGGCTCCACCGCCGAGTGGTCAACCTACAAGCCCGAGGACGCTCCGGGGTATACCGTTGCCAATTTCCTTGCCAACTACCGAGATGGTACTTCAACCTTGGGTGATCTTGCCGGTTTTGCTGCTAGTCCTCATTGTCACAGGACTATGCCCAAAAATGTTGAAAGGATGATGTTGGATGCTGATCCCCTCGGCCAAGGTTCTAACAGGCGACCCCGTCATACCAATGACCCGATTTACCCCCGAGTTCCACTCCTTGTCTGAGGTCCCATTTTACATGGTAGCTTCACGTCGCCTCCTTTTCCCGCCGAGCCCTATCCTTTATGGGTGGTTAATGATGACAAGGCTAATAAGGTATGTGTCTCCTTCCTCTTTTATCGATTTCTATCTTGTTAGCCTTGACGCTAATTGGTTGTTTGTTGTTATTAAAACCTCAGGGCGATTCTACCAAGACTTCCGGATCATCGAAGAAAAGAGGTGCTAGCACAAGGGTTGAGGAAGACCAGGGGAAGGTAACAAACATAGTGATTTTATTATAAGTAGATGTACTTGCCCCTGTTTTTTGCCTTCACATGTTCTGACGAGAGGCCTTGTGCAGAAATTTCCTAGGCGCGATGGTGATGAGGCCGATGTAGAGGAGATTGATCCTCAACCCCTTAGGCGTAATCCTCTTAGGGGCAAGCAGGTTGCCAAGCCTCCACAAAGGCAGAAACCAATCTACGATATTCCTGATGAAGATGGCCTATTCGGCGATGATCTCTCGGGTGACAAGGGCGAGAGGAAGGAAATGGGCGAGAATGTTGGTCCTGAGGTGGTCGTTAATCCTGAATTGGCCGACAAACAGGAACCCCTGAGGGCGCCCGAGATAGGAAATACCGTTAATGCTGAATCGGAAGTACTTCATCGTCTGCCCAAGATTACTGGTGGGCCCTCATCTGGTGTTGAAACCTCTTTTACTATCTCGGGTCCTATCATGAACTCTCTGGGAGCGCTTACTTCCCCTGACTTTGGAGCATATACTGATGAAGAAATGCTTAATGTGGTGCCCCACTATGGCGATATCGCCCAGACTCTTGACACGGTGGTGTGTAACTCGGCTTAGCTCGGTGATGCCCCCTTTCTTACTTCCGTCCTTTTTGTCGCCTTCAGCCTAATCGTGTTTACCTATGTCATATCCTGAATCGGGTACGCTTGGATGCCGCCAATCGCCGCAGAGAAAGGCTGCTACTAGAGTCTCTCCAACTTCAATTGCAGAACGAGAGGAATCGTGCGCGCGAGCTAGAAATTAAACTCATTGATTCCCAAGGTATGTCATAATTCTTTAACTTTTAACTTATGTTGATTGAGTTTATCGTGCCAGTATCCCGAGTCGGGTATCCTTCTTCTAGCCGAGGTAGCTAGTATAGGTTTAGTCGCTTCTTCGGAGTTTAGGATTATGAAGAGGAAATGGGAAATTGAAAAGGATTTAGTGGAGAATCTTCGTCGGCGAATGGCAAACAAAGATGACAAAATAGATCTCCAATCTGAGGAGATCGAAAATCTTGAGGGAGAGCTAGAACGATATCGTCAGTTTGAGTATGACCCTGCAGAGATAGACAATTTGCGGGCTCATTTGGGCTCTTCTCAATGTCTTGCTGCTGAGAGATCTGCTCTAGCCAAAAATTTAGAGCAGCGGGTAGACGCTTTACAGTTGCATAATTGAGACCTCCACGAGGATCGCCGACGAATTTTGAGGGACAAATATGTAGTAGAGCGAGCAAACAGGGATTTGTTGGGCAAAGTGGGTGAATTTGACAAAGTGGTGGGGGAACTTGAATGGAGTAGGTCGCAACTTTCAGTGCTTTAGGTGTCACGCAACCGCTTAATGGCCAAGTGGGGTGAACATAAGAAGTACTGCCCCGGCAACGAATTCAACGAGTAGCACTATAACGAGTTAACCATGAAGTTGTCGAATACCGAGGATGAGTTGTCCAAGTCGGTAGAGTCGCTTCAGTCAGTGTTACCAGCCTTTTCAGGTATCTTAGACGATGTGTTGAGGCCGTTCCTTAGATTTAGGTTACGCCATATTCTTGCAAAATTGCTAAACCGTGTTTACTGAATAATGCTCTGTCTTTGTGATCCTATAGCCGAGCAAAAATGTTCTCATGAGCTGGATCTAGAGGTCCGAAGATTGAAGCAGGTCGAGGCCGATTTGGGTTCCAAGCTGGCCGATGCCGAGGAAACTGCTTCTCAGCTTACCCAGCAGCTCGAGGAGGATCGCGTCGCTCATGCAGAGGAGGTGGACGAGAAGGTTTGGACGGGCATTGAAGAGTGGGTCGAGAATAAATGGCGCGAGGTCGCACAGAAGAGGGCTGGCGCGATTCCTCCCAAGGCTTTATTTCTCTTTTTGTAGTGCTGCGTCACTAATTCGCCCTTTGTTCTGGGTTGTAAATCGCTTTGAACACCTCTTCCCCTTTTTACCTTTGAAACACTGCTTGTTTGTTTAAATGGGGGTGCTGCGTCGCCGATGCTTTCTGTTTTATTTACACTTTTCATTTCGCATGGTTGCTTGACACTCTCCGTACTTTGTTAATGTGCGCATGACGCTATCGATATAGTTTTTGCTTCGTATGTCGTTCCTGCAATTGTTAATTGTGTACGTTAGTATTTTAACCTTTTCTGTCGAACACACCCAACAAGGAGGGTCACCGGGCCCAATGCCATGTCCTGATTGGGGTATCTCATCACTATCTATTGGATTCAGTGGAAGGGTACCAGTTAACCTAGTTCTAGGCCCGATATCCCCGAGCGGTTATCGACCAACCAATCTCGGGCAAGTGGACACAGCCACCTGCGATGGGGGAGGCCTTTCAAATGTAAGTAGGCCACCTGGATGAGAAGACCTAGCGTCTTAACAACCTTTGGAACTGGTTTCCAACCACCAGAACCCTTAGGCTACCTCGGCACTTGCACACTGCCACTGCCACGAGTACGAATATCCAGGCGACTGTAAGGCACCTCGGCACTTCCACACTGGCTTTGACCCGAGTACGAATGCCCATTCGAGTGTAAGTCACCTCGGCACTTCCACACTGGCTTTGCCCCGAGTACGAATGACCATTCGAGTGTAAGTTACCTCGGCACATCCACACTGTCTTTTCCCCGAGTACGAATGACCATTAGTCGCCCATGCCCTATCTCATACCCCTCACGGTTTCAAAGATATAGAAGACAAGTATGCTTACCTTTTCTCCGCATCGCCCTTCAGGGGTGGTATAGTTTCAAATACTTGATGTTCCATGGTTTGAGCTCTTTCGTTCCGTCGAGTCTCAATAGCCGATACGATCCCTCGCCTGCCTTAGAAGCAATTATATATGGCCCGCCCCACTTTGGTACTAGTTTTCCGCCATTTTTGTCTCGCTCCCATTCAGCCAAAAACTTCAACACTTGTTGCCCTGGGTGAAATTCTCTTGGTCGAA
Source organism: Papaver bracteatum (assembly GCA_023529315.1). Lineage (NCBI taxonomy): Eukaryota > Viridiplantae > Streptophyta > Magnoliopsida > Ranunculales > Papaveraceae > Papaver > Papaver bracteatum. The sequence goes on along the minus strand of JAJJWX010000566.1, from coordinate 1,120,381 downwards.
CGTGCTTGTTGTATTCTTGCTATAATCTTCTTTGATAGTTCTCCATTTTTTGTAGTGTCATCTCTCTTGTTTCTTCCAAATCGTCGAGTTTGGCCAGAATTAGATCGGACGAGACGTTCCGCCTCCAAGCTTCTGTCCTTGTGGTAGGGATCATTCCCTCCGTAGGTAGGATCGCCTCGGTTCCATAAGTAAGCATGAACGGAGAGAATCCCATAGCTTCCCTTCGTGTGGTTCTGTACGCCCATAGTACATTATATAGCTCCTCACACCAATTACCGTATTCCCCATCCAATTTATTCTTCATATTATCGGCGATGGTTTTGTTAGTGATATCGGCTTGCCCATTACTCTGGGGGTAAATTAGGGTAGCTTTACTCTTCCTGATGTTGTAAGTGTTGAACAAAAGATCAATGTTCTCGCCTTGTAGTTGTTTTCCATTATCGTAGACGATAGCTGCGGGGACCCCAAAGCGGCAAATGATATGTTCCCAGATAAACTTGAAGACATCTTTGTCTCGGATGTGTCTTAGTGGTGCAGCTTCTACCCATTTGGTGAAGTAATCTGTGGCCACGATCAAATACTTCCTTTGCCCTGTTCCTACATGCAATGGTCCGACAATATCTATTCCCCACTTAGCAAAGGGCCACGGGCTTATAATTGAGTTTAAAGGCACTCCTGGTGCATGGATTTTCTTCCCGAAACGTTGACGTTCTTCACAAGCTTTCGCCATTTTCTTTGCATCTTCGTTCATGTATATCCAAAAGTATCCCATTGTCTTTGCCTTGGCCGATAAGCTTCTCCCCGAGCTGTGGTTTCCGGCGGCTCCATAGTGTAATTCATGCAGGATTATGTGGCCCTCTTCTTTACTCAAACATCGTAGGAGTGGTCCTAAGTAAGATTTCATATATAAAATCCCTTCCCTTAACTCGTATGCGCCTAATTTACTTTTGATTTTATTTATCTCGGGACGACCCTTGGTTAGCTCGCCCGTCTCCAGGTATTGATGTATCGGCTTTCTCCAATCACCGTATTTGTATCGCTCGGCTGTGTTAATAGCAACATCGATCCGTACTTCGGGTGTTTCTGGGATAGAAGGGGTAAGGTGCCTCATAACACGAATGCCTTTGATGCTGGGGTCTACTAGTTGTGAGGCGATGTACGATAGAGCGTCCGAGTGCCTGTTATCTTTTCGACAAATGTGGCGAAATTTAATGTTCGGTATTTGGTTGATGTAAAATTGGGCGAGCTCCCAATACTTTTGCAGCACAGGATCGTGTGTAGCATATTGGCCCGTAATTTGCCGGATCACCAATTGTGAGTCACTTGTCAAGCGGACCTCTTGCAGCCCCATTTCCATAATTATTCGTAAAGCATGGATTACCGCTTCATACTCGGTGACGTTGTTTGTTGCCTTGAATTCTAGTCTGAATGAATGTATCATATTCCTCCCCTTTGGCGTGGTGAATACTATCCCGAGGCCCGATCCCTCCTTGTTCGATGCCCCATCGACGAAAATCTCACACCGTGTATGACTATTAGCGGCTAGCGGATCAGCGGGTTCTTCTTGTTCTTCCATCATCCCCGGTATATCTTCCACCTCGTGTTCATCACTAAGAGGGAAATCCTCCAAGAAGTCGGCCACTACCTGCCCTTTGATCGCCGTTCTTGTCTCGTACACGACATCATACTGTTTGATTAAGGCTTCCCATTTAGAGATTCTTCCTGATCGCCCTGCACTGTCCAAAACTGCTTCGATTGGCGATTTGGTGAGCACCCGTATACGATGAGCTTGAAAATGTTCGGAGTTTAAAAGCGTCAAAGGCTAGCGCAAGTACCATCTTCTCCATTCTAGTATAGTTTTTATCGGCCGGACTTAGTGTTTTGCTGGTGAAATATACGGGCTTCTCTACATTCCCCTCCGTCTTTACTAATACAGCAATAATGGAATATGGCGTCGCCCCTAGGTATAGGGTAAGAACTTCTGTTGGCTCGGGCCTCTGCAGAACCGGGAGGCTAGCTAGGTGTAACTTGATATTTTGAAAGGCCTCTTCGCTGGTATCCGTCCATTGAAATTTTTCTCCTTTCTTCAAAATGTCATAAAAGGCCTTACATTTGTCCGATGACCGTGATACAAATCGCCCCAATGCTGCTATACAACCATTTAGCTTTTGCACATATTTTACTGTCGCGGGAGATGGCATTTCTAGGACGGCCCTAACCTTCTCGGGATCTGCTTCTATTCCTCTGGGGGTGATGATATACCCTAGGAACTTCCCTGATGTAACCCAAAAGTCTCACTTGGCGGGGTTAATTTTCATCTTGTGTTTCCTCATCATCTGAAAAATCTCACGAAGGTCTCGGATGTGATCCTTAGCTCGGAGACTCTTGACTAACATGTCGTCTACGTAAACTTCTATGGTGTTATGGATCTTGTATTCGGATATGTCGCCTACCAATCTCTGATATGTCGCTCCAGCATTTCTAAGTCCGAATGGCATCTTGGTGTAACAATACAGTCCCCTTGGTGTGAAGAAGGAAGTATGCTCCTGGTCCTCGGACGCCAACGATATTTGGTTATAGCCCATGTATTCATCCATTAGGGTCATCGCCTCATATCCGACTATCGATTCTACTAGTTGATCTATGCTGGGAAGGGGGAAGCTGTCCTTCGGGCAGGCTTTGTTCAAGTCACTAAAATCAATACATATTCTGACTCCTCCTTTCTTTTTTGGTACTACGACCATGTTAGATATCCACTGTGGGTAATGGGATTTCCTGATTATTTCGAACTCTTGTAGCTTCTTTAGCTCGGCCTCGACCGCTGCCTGTAATTCTGGCGCGATACGCCTCATTTTTTGCCTGATTGGTTTGAACTTTGGATTAATCTTTAAGTGGTGGCAGCAGATCTTTGGGTCAATGCCCTCTAAATCGCGTACTTCCCAGGAAAATGCGTCTAAATTTTCCCTTAATACCGTTGTGAGTTGACTTGCTTGCTCGTCCGATAGCAATGCCCCGATCCTTACTACCTTCGGCTCCTCTACCGTCCCCAAGTTCACTTCCCGAGTTGGCTCAACGGTTGAGAAATTTGATTTGGCTTCTCGGAATAGATCCGCTTCCTTTGATTGCTATAAAGGATCTTGCTCTTGGGTCACATATGCCATGACCACTTGTGAAATAATCTCCTCCAATTCCTCTGCAGCTTTAACCTCCTTGGCTTACTTTTTCTTTTGTCTTTGTTGAGCTCGCCGATTTTCATTGATTTCGGTATCAACCTGTATGCATTGTCGCGCCGCTTGAGTGTCGCCCACAACTTCAGCTATTCCCTTGTAAGTCGGGAATCTTAATCTATAATGATATGCTGATGCCACCCCTTTAATCCCAGCGATCCAAGGTCGCCCGATAATTGCTTCATAAGGTGAGGCGACGTCAACCACACAAAAGGTGGTTAGTGTGTCAAGGTAGCCACCACCATCCGAAACTCTCAAAGTTACTTCTCCCTTAGGGATGGTTATTGTTCCATTAAAGTCATAGATGCGATACGTTGAGGGGACGAGTACGTTGTCTGATAGTTTCATTCTTCTGAACGTATCGTAAAATAACACCTCGACTGAACTCCCGCTATCCACCAGAATCCTCCTTACTCCCCAATCCTCGATCAATAAGGTGATGACCAGGGGATCACTGTGTGCTTGTCCATTCGCTGGGAAATCCTTGGCCGAGAACGAAACGGGTTGCACCATCCAAGGTTCCATAGGTAATGCCTTGGCTACGCTAAATATTTCTTTACCATCGCGGTCCCTTTTGTGGATCTTAGAGGTGATTACCGGGCCGAGAGCATAGCTTTGAATAGCTGAGTGTGAAATGGTACTCACGAACTGAGTCGTCCTATCGATACGAACTTGATGAACCGGTACATCGGGTGTTGTCGTCGGCCGAGGTGGTTTTCGGACGAACTGCCTCAAATACCCATCTCGGATGAGATGTTGTACAATATCTTTTACTTCTCGGCAGTTGTTAGTGGAATGGCCCCTATACTGATGGTAGAGACAGTATTCGGGGTGATCCCTAGTCTCTTGGAACTGAACTCCCCTTGATGCTGGGTAGTTGATATCGTTCCTATTCTCGACTTCCTTGAATACCTCCTCCAAGGAAGCATTCAGGTGGGTATATAATCGGGCTTCCTGTCTCGGCTTCTTCCCTTTGGCCATCCATTCTCTCTTCTCACCGCTCCTCGGGGGAGGATCCGATCTCTTTTCTGGACGCCTAGTAGGATCGTCTGTGACCGTTTTAGCTTCCATACCAGCTTCAGCACTAGCTTCCTGTATCTCTCTATCTCTTGACTCGACCTGGATTTCTTCCAGGGCGATGTAATGCTCTTGAATTATTCTCATCTCCTTTAAGGTTTTTGGTTTTTCGGAGAACATGGCTATCCAGATGGGGTCCGATCTCCCCAATGCGTTTTCAAACCCAAATATGGCTTGATCCACCGGTACTTTTCCGATTTCAGTATATAGTTTCCTCCATCTATCGGTCAAGGTTCTTAAGGTCTCTCTGAACCTTCGGGCGAGGGTAAACAGCTTGTTCATTCTTGGGCGAGGTCGACTGTTGTGCATGTAGGTCTCAAGGAAGGCCTCGACTAGCATATCATACTCATTAATCGACCCAGGTGGGAGCGAATAAAACCAATCTCGTGCCTCTCCCTCCATGCTAGCTGGAAAGAATTTACACATGACTACCGGGTTGTTCTTCCACTGGATCAATGACATGGTTTACATCTTTAGATGCTCGATCGCATCTCCTGTTCCGTCGAATCTAGAAGTAAATGTAGGTAAAGTACACTTTGGTGGGAACGGCATTTGCTCGAGTTCTTGAGAAAAGGGCGTCTTCTTGGCTTCGCTCATAATCTCTGCCAATTTCTTCTCTTCGCTTTCACCCGAGAGCTCTTTGATTTTTTCCTCCAATTTCTTAAGCTTAGCTTATGTTGCTCGATCCTGTCGTCCGTCCCTTCCTCGCCTTTCCTCGTCAGTGGACGAGTCCTTGGGTGGCCCATATCTTTGTGGGTGGGGGGGGGGGGGGTACGGGAGGTGGTGGTGGTTGACCTAATCGCCCGGACTGATTAGGGTTGCTTGGCCTCATCATAGGTGGTGATTGACCTGATCGGTCATGACGACTCGACGTTCCTCGGCTTGACGAACCTCTTGATCTAGTCCACTGATTCCTCAACTGATAATTTTCGAATTCCAAGGCGAGATTCCGTTGCTGGATCTCCCTTAATGCCGCCTCCTTCCTTCTTTGACTTTCTAAAATGGCTAAGAGTGTCGGGTCTGTGCTTTCATGGCTAGAGTATCCATTAGGGTGGTGTGGCCGAGGCTGTAGTGGTATCGATGTTGGTGGTGGGGGTAGTATCGGACCAGTTGCATGACCGGTTGCGTGGGTAGGTGCAGGGACGACGTTGATAGCTGCTCCTCGTCCAAATTGAATATGTCGGAGACGTTCTTGTTCCCTTCCTAATGCTTTTTGGTACTCGACTTGTTGCCTTGCGCGTTGTCGCTGGGCTTGTGCTGCAAGCGCTTTCTCATCATCTTCGGTATCTGAAGCTGTGAGTCCGTCAACCTGGTCCACTCTTCTCTGGGTCAAGATGACCTGGTCCAATGGTAGGGTGTTATCATCTCGTCCCAGATCCAATTCCTCATTAATAATTGGCATGCCTCGTGCAGCTTCATGAGATTCCTCATGCGGTGGTTGTCGACTGTCATCTTGCCTCGGCCCAGTTACCCCTTCATGTATGCTGCTGCTATTTATCGTGCGGTTCCTCAACATCCTTCCCGTCCCTGAAGTGCTAGACATCGGGCACAACGTGTGGTGAGACGAGTATCGTCCCTACCTACGTCATCAAATACCAAGGACACCTTACTTTGACCTACTTTTACAAACAAAAAGTTCAAACAAAAGAGGAAAAAGTTCGACTGACACCACAATTACTACTACTCCAGCTATCAGGTGGGTCCGCCTATCTACCCTATTTTGACCCTATGCTGAGAAAGTTCGACTGACCCTATGCTATTACTCCGTACGACATCTCTTTCAGTACCCGACCTATGCATTTAAGTTAGCTTGTCCTTTATTCTATAGGCTCAAAATCATTAAACTTATGCACGTTATGCTTAAAAAGTACGGCACACAACCCCAGGGATCGAATCAAGTTTCTACAGACTCCATTTTCTCAAGATCTAATCATGACCATCCCTCCCGGGTTCTCTTTATGACCTTTCCGATGACGTATGATACATCGCCGGGAAAAACCCCATACGACTGACAACTTATCACACGAGGAGACATCTAAAACGCAAAATTTCTGTAATCCTGAGCACTCAACAACTTACTTAACGCTAAAATTCATTCAACCAACGGAAACAAATAGTCATCCTTTCAGCAGATTCTCCACCTAGCTTCTAACCCGAACTGTTAGTCTCCGGTGAGCTTATGAAGATTCTCTGCTGATCAAACTGTTGGCGGGGGAAAAAACGAGAGCTCTGCTACGCTTAGTGAAGACGCTGCTACTGCTGTAACTTTACATGCATAGTAAATGACTCAAAACAACTATCATTTCGGCCAACAGAGTTCATCCTAGCTTCAACTACAACACATTAACGTGTATTTAGGAGCTCTCGATCGTCTCTGAAGGCCTTTTAGGCAAGGTATCTGGAGATCTTAGTCGGATCCCCTTAGTTGGCTCCAGAATGTAGATGCATTTTACTACAAACTACATCCTAAGGATAGAAACCTTCTACTCATGCAAAATGAAAGTAAAGACTCAACAATGGACACAAGATATACGTGGTTCGGTATGGTTACCTACGTCCACGGGGGTGAAAGGGTGAATCTTATTACTTCAAAGTGTTACAAAGGTGTTGCTCTTAACCCAAACTCCCTTACACGATCAACTCACTTCTCACTTTCCTCTTCTTGGTGTGATATCTAGTCTCTCTCTCCCAATTTACAACCTACCTCTCTTGGATATAAGTTCCTCTATTTATAGGAAGGGTTACATACAACCATACTAGGGTGTTGGTCATATTACATCTAATCTGAAGTTCTGTGGTCGGGCCAGCTTATGTCGTCCCTTCTTCTGTGCATGTGGCCGATGTATTTTGATTCCTTCGCCCGTCTCTCGTCCGAGCCGATTTCTTCGGGTGTTCTTATGGCACGATGTGACACGTATCTTCTTATCCATTGGACTATCGCTCCTCGTTTGACCCACCGTGTCTTGTCTTATCAGCTTTGTTAGAAGCCTGGAGTCGAGTCTTGTCCGACAGCCGCAGAGCAATCATGCCCGATCCACGTGGCTTCTTAAATCTCGCGCCTGGCAATCTTGATTCTATGCTTCTCGTCTCTTCATTCTTAGGTGTATCATAGCTTAAGATGTTGCCACCTATCCCTGTGGATAATTTACACCAATACCGATCAAAAAAATAAATAAATCTCAATCTCATTTTCTATATCCAATATTTTTATATTTTCTATGTTCACCTCTGTTTTACATATTGCGTTCAAGTAAAAGAAGCAGATAGTAAATATATTCACTACATCTTGCAAAAAAATAAAATTAATAAACTGCATGATAAATATAGCCTAAACAAAAACAACGAAGGACATAATAACCTTGATCATTACATGTAATTAGGAACACCTTGCATTTTGTTAATATCGGTGTCCAGATATTGAAGTCAAAGTGTCCTTGTTCATTCAAATATTTGTCCTAAATTAAAAGAAGTGGATTGCAGATTAATTAAAATTAATCAGTTAACTGAAAAATAACGGTTAGGAAATAAAGAGATAGTAATGGGGGTAAGAGGGAGTTTCGGTAGTTCATTGAACCCCCTCATTTCCTCTTTTTGATCAAAATTTTATTCAATTTCGTTTAATTTGTAACCACACAATGATTTAACCACTAATTTATTCCAATTGAAAAGAAATCAGTATTGATTATTATTAATCTGTCGTCTGCGTTTTTTCAAAATTTTGAAAGAGAAATTCAAGATTAACAAAGAAGATAGAGAAGAGCATTCTAAACAATAATTAACATGAGATCATCATCAATTAACAAGATAAAATTTTGGTTATCAATTTTCATTTTGAGTGTATATATAAATGAACAATTCCTTGTTCTTGTTTTAGCAGCAAGATCCCATCCGGGCACTATGGGTGGTGGCAATGTTATTCATAATAAGGGTTCAAACAAACAACAACACCAGCAACTAAAAGAAGAAGAACAACAACAACAAACAGGTGGTAGTGGTGGTGGTGACAGTACAAGACCCCCACCAGGTGACGTGGATAATGGTAATATTGTTCATGAGGTATCAAACAAAGACCGACAACAACAACTAAAAGGTACAAGACCCCAATCAGGTGATGTGGATACTGGTAATGTTGTTCATGAGGTATCAAAAGGTGATGTGGATGGTGGTAATGTTGTTCATGAGGTATCAAACAAACACCAACAACCGCAACTAAAAGAAGAAAAAGAAGAACAACAACAACAACACCAGCAAGCAGGTGGTAGTAATAGTACAAGATCCCAACCAGGTGTTGCGGGTGGTCATAATGCTACTAATAAGGGATCAAATGAACACCACCACCAACAACACAAACAGAAACAAAAACACCACCAACAAGCAGGTGGTGGTGGTAACACCTTTAAAGAATCAATCACAAAACAATTAGGTGGTGCTGGAGAATCAGTCAAAAAACAACTAGGTGGTGCTGGAGAATCAATATCAAAACAACTAGGTGATGCTGGGAATAGCGTTAAAGAAGCAGTCCCGAAAAAAGTCCGTGATGCTAGTAGTAGCTTTAAAGAATCAGTCACAAAACAACTAGGTGGTGCTGGAGAATCCGTCAAAAAACAAATAGGTGGTGCTGGAGAATCAATATCAAAACAACTAGGTGATGCTGGGAATAGCATTAAAGAAGCAGTCCCAAAACAAGTACGTGATGCTGGTAGTAGCTTTAAAGAATCAGTCACAGGTGCTGGTAATAGCTTTAAAGAATCAATCCCAAAACAAGTAGGTGATGCTGGTAATAGCTTAAAAGAATCAGTCAAAGGTGCTGGTAATAGCTTAAAAGAATCAGCCACAGGTGCTGGTAATAGCTTCAAAGAATCAATCCCAAAACAAGTAGGTGATGTTGGTAATAGCTTCAAAGAATCCGTCAAAGGTGCTGGTAATAGCTTCAAAGAATCAATCCCAAAACAAGTAGGTGATGCTGGTAATAGCTTCAAAGAATCCGTCAAAGGTGCTGGTAATAGCTTCAAAGAATCGATTCCAAAAAAAGTAGGTAATGCTGGTAATAGTTTCAAAGAATCAGTCACAAGTGCAGGTAATAGCTTTAAAGAATCGGTTTCAAGACACCTAGGTGGTCCTGGTAATAGCTTCAAAGAATCATCCCCAAAACAACTAGGTGGTGGTAAACATGATAAAGGCTTTGGCCTGGCAGTACTACCGAATATCGGCGGAAAACTAGCAACCCAAACACAAATTGGTGGCAATAGTGGTGGCAGCAGCAGCAGTGATAATAGTGGGGGTGGTAATGGAGGCGGTAGTAGTGGAAATGGTGATTCTGGGAAAGGAAGTGAGGAAGCTACACCACAAATTAAGAAAGGAGGTAGTGGGACCGACGGCAGCAGCAGCGGAGGGGGTGGTGGCTCTTCACAATTCAATGTTAAGAAGTATGGTGCACGCGCTGATGGAAGAAATGATGATACCCAGGTTCGTGCACTCGGTCTGTCGTAAAATTGGCTTCCTTTGGGTTTTCCAGGTTTTTGGATTTACTAATTTGCATCTGTAGGCGTTTACGGCGGCATGGAAAGCTGCATGTGCATCCACAGCACCTGCTGAAGTTTTTATACCCAAAGGAACATATTTGGTTGGACCTGTTAAATTTACAGGGCCTTGTAAAGCATCACCTATAATAGTTAATATGCAAGGATTCTTGAAGGCATCAACAGATCTTAGCAGATATGGTTCCTCTTCTGACTGGTTTGAGTTTGGTTGGGTTGATGGTTTGAATTTGATCGGTGGCGGGACATTTGACGGTCAAGGTGCTGCTTCTTGGCCCTTTAACAAATGTCCTACAAACATGAACTGCAAAGTCCTTCCTACAGTAAGTCTCATTGTCATTTTCTAATTTTTATGGACGCAATTAATGTAGACTTACATGTTTATATTTCTTTTTACAGAATGTTAAGTTTGTTTCGTTAACCAAAACGGTAGTGAAGAGCATAACATCACTGAACAGCAAATTCTTTCATATGGTTTTACTGGATTGCACCGATTTTAAAGCAAGTGAGATCCATATATCTGCACCAGGAAACAGTCCCAACACTGACGGTATTCACATGGAACGGTCAACAGGTGTAACCATTGCCAATGCTAATATTGGTACTGGCGACGACTGTGTATCAATTGGACAAGGAAACGCTCATGTTACCATAACGGGTGTTACTTGTGGACCTGGCCACGGTATCAGGTTCGTTAGGGAGTATATACATGTTATGGTTGTCTGAAGGAACAAAGAATATGCAATAACATGAGATAATGAGCTCTCTTTTTTTTGTAGTGTTGGGAGCTTGGGGAGGTATCAAAATGAAGGAGATGTAAATGGATTACTGGTGAAAGGGTGCACACTGTCAGGGACAATGAATGGCATTAGGATAAAGACATGGGCTAATTCTCCTGATTCAAGTGTTGCTTCGAACATGACATTCGAAGACATTGTTGTTAACAATGTTGCTAATCCTATCATCATTGATCAAACTTACTGTCCATACGCCTCTTGTTCTTCGGTTGTAAGTATTTCCTTCAACCAACGGCTGTCTCTAATCCAATATGCTACAAATCTACTACTTTTGTACTATCTAGCCATCTCAATTGCACATTTCATAATATATGTTTTGATTCGTGCAGTCCCCATCCAAGGTTAAATTGAGTGATATAACTTTCAAGAACATAAGAGGGACAACATCTTCTCCGGTGGCAGTAACACTAGAATGCAGCAAAGGAGTTCCATGCCAAAACGTTAAGCTTGAAGACGTGCATTTGGACCCAGCTGGTGGGGGTACAGTAGCGAAATCATCATGTTTGAATGTCCAGGCCAAATACGCTGGAACTCAGATTCCTCCTCCATGTGCTTAATAATCAAGTTAAACTACATTGGGATTAAGAGACTAATTATAGTTGGTCGTCAATCCACCGAGCCGTCCTTTTTCCCATGTAAGAGTAGCGGTTTTAATCAGTAGTAGTGTATGTTTTGTATGCGACTGTGCATTTCATTTCAGATGTATAATGTAGAAATTGCACCCCCTCTCATCTCTAAAAGAAGGGCTTTTTTCCCCACCATTTTTGTTTATATCTATTACTTGCCGTTCATATATTGAAATTGAAACTTCGTGTACAATTTTATTTCAGTTTACACACAGGTAGGTGACAGGACCCAAATCTCCGATACATACCAGACCTTATAGCTACATCAAATACATTACAGACTCTTATTTCCCACTGGCTTTAGCTAATTGATTTTGAACAAATTTCTTAACTTCCTTAAAAAGAAGAGGAGTTTCAGGGAATTCAGTAAGAGCATAAAAACCATGAAATGCATTTGGAAACTCAACAATATAAAGCCTCTTTACCAAATCTCTTCAACCCTTCATAATACCTTCTTTGCCAATCTTGCAACAAATCCCATTTGCCAACGACAACCAAAGTTGGTGGAAATTTCTTTAATTTCGAAATGTCTTCGGAACAATTTGGACCGAAAACGTTACAAGCGAAATGATCACGGTTAGACCCTGGTGGTAGAAACGCTTTCCAAAACCAATCCGCGCGATTAAGACTAAGCGCTGGACCATTCTTTAACTTGATTTCAGATTCAGTTCTTTCTTGTCCACCAAAAAAAGGTTGGATCCCGATTAGTCCGACCACTTTTACCTGTTTTAACTCGTCGTCATCGGTTTTTGCAACACGAACAGCCAGATGGTGTGACAAATTACCTCCAGCACTGTCTCCGGCGATAAAACAACGTGATAGATCAGCATTGTCTGGAAACCCTGTAAATTGTTTCTTGTCGATGAATTTCAAAGCATCAAATCCGTCTTCATACTGTGAAGGATATTTGAATTCCGGTGAGTACCGGTAATTTACCGAGACAACAACAGCTGAATTCTCGCGGGATAAACGACGGCATAGTGTGTCGAAAGGTTTTGAATCAGCAGACATATATGCAAATCCACCGCCATGGAAGTAAACAAAAACCGGAAGTGGAGTAGTAGCGACGTTTGTTGGTGTGTAGAGACGAAACCAGAGGTTACGTTTTGGATCTACAGTAATATCTGATATTTTGATTCCATCAATTGGTTTTGAGGGGAGTTTCGCAGTGATGTTAATGAAATTGATGAGCCTGCGGTTGATGGTACCGTCATTACGAAAGGCTGATCCTCTAATGGTGGAATAAACTGTAAAAACAATCCTTTGTTCCATGGGAGCAATCTCTGTAACTACAGAAAATCCATAGTTATACCCACTCACGAATTAGATAGATATCAAGTCGAATGAAAACGAGATCACAAACAAATCTACTTTTCTTTTATTAAGATCCTTAATATCTCAAGTTACAAGTCTCTCAAAAACACTCTAGATCTGGATTGCTCTCTTACAAAGATTCTCTCTCTCTCCAATAATGTTCCAACCCCTTCTCAAGAGGCTAAGTCCCCCTTTTATAGTGCGATATTACATAATGGAATACAAACTTCGATTTATCTCGGACGGACGCTTTTATCTCGCTCCAAACAACTTTTATGCTTACTTTTTGCCTTAAAGATCGGCTCATGTCGGGGACAATTGTCCCTTTTCTTGCATAACAATCCACACTTCGGGTTATTACTTGGAAACCTCACTATTTCTTGGACAATAAGTCATACCTCGCGCAATCGACTTCGCGCTCCTTCCCTTTTCTTGTGCAACAATCCATACCTTGTTAAATGTCTCCTCGAGCAAGTTATGCCAACCTCGCCAGATATCTTTCCGATTAAGGTAGCTCTACTTCGCTAGATGCCCTTCCGAGCAGGTTGGCTCTACTTCGCTGGATATATTTCCGAGCAATATAGCTCTACTTCGCTAACGGACCTCGTTAAGGCAGTCCGATAGCTTAATTGGACCATTCACTTACACTCCTTCGGAAGTGGTGAACGATATCTTTCTCGAAGATACTTCTCATTATTCCGCCGAATTCTCCTCGGACACGTGGCGGAGTGGTTTTCTGTACCTACATTTTGCCTTTTCTCATTCCTTTCGCGGGTTCCAAGAGAGGAAAGAGAATCCTGCATTAATTTCGTAACCGCCACGTACGCGGATTTTCCGCTAGCTTGTCCCCCACGATTCTTATCTACAGTCGCCAACCGGTTTCCCTTCCTGCGTAACCGTTTCTCTAGGTCATTCTTTGGGTTCATTATAAATAGTCATCTCTCTCATCTTCTTTTCTTCTTTACGTCTTTCAATTTCTTCTTCCCCAGCATTGTTTTCCTGTATACTCTGCTCGCTTTTGATCTCCTCAGTTTTCCTCACTTCTTTCACTCCGTTCTTTCTTTTTTCAACAATGGCGCCCAAAAAATTTCCTCTTGCCACTACGTCAAAGGAGCTCGAAGATTTCCAGGCTGATTTCAAAAAACTAGGTTTAACGCTGTCACCGGCGGTGGATCTTACAGTTGTGCCTCCGGTAACCGCGACCAGACGGATGGAGTTGAATAATCGTTGGATTGAGGTAGAGACATGGTAATCTACCAGGATGATTGCCACTTTGGGTCAATTGAGAGCGGGTTTAACCTTCCCGTATGATGCCCGAATCCTCTTTTCTGTGAGATTCTCGCTCATCTCAATAGGGGAGCCTTCCAGTTGAATGGTAATTCCATTCGGATTTGCAACGAATTTGTGAGGCGTTCCTCCGGCGGTTTATCCCAGATCCCAGCTTTGGCGGAGAGCTTCAACCCTGCGGACTACAACCTTGCTTCTTTCTCGGAGAATTACTTCGACAAGACTCAAGGTAAAATAAGGAAATTTCAAGAATGGGGTGTTGCCTTACATCGGAGGTCCCTGAAGGATTCTTCCAAAGTTCTCCTTTTGGATGTTGAGCCTGCTGGTTCTTCGAAGGAGGCCCCCAAAGGCCCCTCCTTGCGTCTAACTAACGATGAGGACTGGATGATGTTTCCTGTTGTTATCGAAGGTCCCCTCGTCTGGGGTTATGATGAGTCTGGGAATGCTCGGGAAGGCCCCCTCCCAAGTCACGTTCATCTCGCTTCCTTTGAGCCTTGGAGGTTCAACTGGTCCGAGAGGCCCTCCGATGTGAGCTCGCTAGTCTTTTCGCTCCTTTCATTCTGGTGTCTTTTATTTGAATTCTTCCTTCTTTTTTTTGTTGGGTTTTTTTTTTTTTTGTAGTATTCGTTGCCTGCTCCCGGCTTGATCAAGGATAGATCCTCTAAGAAGCTTGCCGTTGGATCTCCTGATACGGACCAGGTAAGACGTTTCCCGCTTCGCTTCTGATATTCAAATTCTGCTTTCAAACTCTAACCTTTGATTCTGACAGGATGAAGAACCCGTGGAAACCCTCGTGTTCTGAAGCGAAGTCACCAGGAGAGCTCTTCTGATGCGGCTGCTGCTACCAAGGTATCCTGCTACTATGTTTACTTCGTGATAGTACTCCCTCTTTGTTGCCTTAGACCTTGTTCAACTCCTGGATACTAACCCTTGTTTCCTAGGTTCCTCAATCCACACCTGCTGCTGAACCCCAAAAACGCTGTAGAGTTTTGAGTATTGGGGATATCACCCGTATACCCTCTGCCCAGAAGCCAGCAGAATTTCCTTCTCCTCCTGGCAAGAACAAACCCGAGAATCTAAAGAGCGCCACTCCTCCTCCGAAGGTTCTCATGCCCACTCCTAGTATCACAGTGGAAGAGCCCCCAGCTAGACCTGAAGAGTTTTCGAAGCAGAAGATCCAGCCTATGCCCCTGACATGGACTTCTTAAGGAATGCTCTTATTTTAACTCGGGAGAACCCTTCCACGAGGTCTGCATCCATGGAATCTGTAATCTCGTTGTGCGCTGACACTTTTCTAGCTCAAGATCAAGCTTTCATGCAGAACGCTTCGTTAAATCTTTCCACCAACCAGCACGCTGCTATTATGGCCCTGGTTAGTATTATTGATCTTAAAGCATTTGTCGTACAAATCCCCGTCTTACTGAAAATACTTCACAGGAGTTCAACCGTCACATGGCTCAACTCGTGGAGATGAGGGTTGCTCGGGAGGATCTGAAGACTGCCAATGAACGACTTCAGGATCTCAGGAACGATCTCGCTGATGAGAAGGAGCGCTCCGCTAAAAAAGATGAGAAGATTTCGGAGCTCCGTAGTAAGTTTAATCTTTTCTCGGTCCTTATTTCTATCTCGTTCTCGTTTTTACTATCTTGTTGTTTTCGTCAAGCCCGTTCTACGAAGTATTATATAAATTTGAAGAAGCCAAGTCGACCGTGGATGATTACCAAGCAGAACAAGCAAACCTTTTGTCCCAGATTAATTGTTACATATCTGAAAACGAGATTTTGAGCGAAAAACTTTCGACGTCATATTCTCTGGCTGATCATCTGGCTAACGAGTCTGCTACCCATGAAGAATCTAATTTCCACCTTCGTGAGGAGAATGAACGATTGAGGACCGAGCTTCGGCAGATCAGTAATTCTCTCACCACTTCCCGTAATCTTCACTCCTCATCCATGGACCGATCTAGGCGCCTTGAGGAGGATAAAGAAAGAGTAATTAAGAGAAAGGACAGGTCCGAAGCTGAACTTCGCAAGCTCTGGAGTGAACTCAACGAGTTGAAATCGGGATATGAGAAGCTGAAGGAGGAAAATGCTGGGTTAAGGAACGAAAAAAACGAATTGAATGGCGACATATCTTCTATCTTAGTTCGCTTGGAGAGGCTTCAGGGCAAGAAAACTGCTCCCGCTCCTCCTGCGAAGAAGAAGCTTGTCGTGCCTCCTCGAGGTGGTAAACTTGTCATCGGATCCCCTAATGATGATAAACCCATGTCAGGCCCTGGAGAGGACGCGGAAAAATCACCTCTAGAACTTCACAGCTTTCTCGTATCAGAAATATCAAGACTTGACCATTTTAATCTTGACGTCCAGAAGACCTTAAATTTTGTTATTTCACAGAAAGAAGGTAGCTCTAGGTATTGTTGTTGCTTCGTGCTTCGCTTAGTTACTCTTGTTTCTCATTCTACTGTTATCTTGCAGAATCCGAGGAGAGTTTGAAGAGTCAAATTTTGCACTTGTCTCGCCAAAAGGATAGCTTGGCTGAGGAATTATCCAAATTGCAGGGAGAGCTTGCTTCTTTGAACGAGGATTGTGATAAGATGGAGGAGGACGCTAGGAAGGTAGCGAAATGGACTCACCGGAATGCCAGAAAGAGAAGGTGAAATTTGTTACCGAGTTCTGCGAATCTCATGGTCTCGACGTCCCTAACATGAACCTCGAGGTTTTCTCCGACGATGAACCCACTATCTTCGCCGAAGTTGAGAACGAAGATACAGAGTCTGATGAAGACATTGAGAAACCCCGCCACGAGGTCCGTCAAAGCACAGGAGGTAACGATGCTGGGGATGGTGCCAATACTGGAGCTGGTGACAATAATGGGGCTGCGGGATTTGATGGCAATCCTGATGAAGAGGGAGTTAACAATCCCTGATTATTTGCTGTGATACTTTGGTTCTTTGTCCTTTTAACATTTTATCTGGGCGCTCCCAAGCTTGGGGGGCATGACAATTTTTGCTCGTATTTTGCCTTAATATATTAGCTTTTCCCTTTCTTTGCTTCACTTGATGCGCTTATATATAACTTGCATGTTTGTTAATTGCTGCCTTGCCCTGGTATTTCGGAATCACTCCGAGATACCAAGTATATACTTGTGACGAAGGAAATAATCAAAGAATAATTAATGTTGCTTAAGTATATACTTGCCCCTTATTCTTTTGGTGTTTCCGAAGTATTTTTTTTTTTTCCTTAATGCGAAATAAATGCTCGAAAGAATAAAATTGTATTTAAAGTATATACTTGTCTCTTATTCTTTGGTTTATTTATGTAGCATACCTTGTGCTTTTAGCTCCGATCGTTCTGCCTTAGTTGTTTATGCGAGTCGATCTCGCATTGTTGTCATCTCGCTGCTTCTTTGCAAGTGTATACTTGCCTTTTCGTTTTGCCTCAGGTCTCATGTTTTTCCTCACATCTCTATCATCATTTCGGGGTCTTATTTTGCCTCCTAGTTAAGGTCTTATTATGCCCCACCCCGTTGGTCAGGGCTTTTCGACGAAGTCTCAGACACTCTTTACTCTTGCGAAGTAAAGACCCATCAACCTCGCCTTATCTCGCTCATTGAGGTCTTATTATGCAACAATATCACAGGCCTACCTACTCCCATGAGTACCAGCCCCGTGACATTGCCGACTTTGGTGGTCACTCAGCTCCCTAAAGGAGGGTGCCGTCCCTTCCCCTCTGAATACCCCCGTGCTTTTGGGCTTAGGTATCAGTTGCTTCGTGACCTCGTGCCCTTTTGCCGATATGGCTCTTGGTTACGAAGTCACACCCTAGTTGGGGTGGTTTTGGGACCGAGCGGAAGAACTACACCAGGCCATCTTCTTCTCCACTGGATAGTTCTTACACCCCTCACCGAAGGTTACCCAATTGGGGCCCTCGGCGGATGGGTCTTACGATTGCCCCGAGCTAGTGGTTTTTAGCCACTTCTGAGGTTATCTCGTGACACGCGTGTAGGTCTTACATTTTCCCCTTGCACTTTGTGCGAACTAGGTTGCACGCCACGAGGTCTCATCCTCCCTAAGTAGAGGTTTTATATAGGACTTACCATCGCCTATTTTGAGGGTCGTAAGCAGACCTCCTAAATGAGGTCTTACTTGTGGCCCTCGCATTTTCATGTTTTGAATTTACACATATATATATTTTTTGCACATTTTCCAATGTTGTTCAACAAATAGTTCATTCATTTTTGATTGATTCATATATTTGTACCTTTCCTTTTTTTTTATCAAATCTTCACGAGTCTCTGTTGCTCATGGGCAATATTTCTTGATGTAAATTGGATTCCATGGGTGGTCCAATCTTCGACCTTGCCTTTCTGCTTCGCCATATACAATGTCCCCGTTACTGTCTGTATCCTTTCCTTCACAGTCCGCGAGTTCATAAGCTCCATTTCCTACTTTTCTTTTTACGATGAAAGGTCCTTCCCACGTAGGCTCCAGTTTTCCTCCGGGTCCCTTTTGATATGGTGGTATTTCACGCAGGACCAGCTCCCCTGGGACGAAACTTCTTTCTTTCACCCTCTTGTTGTATTCACGAGATAATCTCCTATGATAGTTCGTCATGTGTTGCATGGACATCTCCCTGTTTTCCTCCAAGTCATCTAACTTTGCTAGGATCATGTCCGAGTTTAAATCCCTTTTCCAAGCTTCTTTTTTTGTGGTGGGGAACATGATCTCAGTAGGCAGAACAGCCTCAACTCCGTATGCCAAACAAAATGGAGACATTCCCGTTGCTTCGCGCCTCGTGGTTTTGTATGACCATAGCACCTTCAGAACTTCTTCGCACCAATTATGGTCTAACTTCTTTTTTAAGGTGGTTGCTATCGTCTTGTTCGTTGCCTCCGCTTTCCCATTACTCTGTGGGTATAGCGGGGTCGATTTTGCGGACTGTATCTTGAAAGCACTAAATAACATCTTCACGTTTTCCCCCTCGAATTGCATCCCATTGTCAGAAACGATTTGCAGAGGTACTCCAAACCTACATATGATATGTTCAAGTATGAAATCATACATGTCACCATCTCGTGTGTTCTTCACAGGCTTTTCCTCAACCCATTTTGTAAAATAATCCGTCGCCACTATCAGGTACTTCCGCTGCAAGCTTCCGGCAACAAATGGCCCCACGATATCTATTCCCCATATGGCGAACGGCCATACACTTAGCACAGAATTTAGGCTTGTCGAGGGTGCATGTATACGCTTTCCGAATCTTTGAAAGCTTCACACCTCGTTGCCACACCTTTTGCGTCTTTATGCATGCTCGGCCAAAAGTATCCCTGCGTCTTGGTTTTATAGTCCAATGATCTGGTTCCGCAGTGGTTTCCAGCGTCTCCGTAATGTATTGCCTTCATAATTTGCACTCCTTCTTCTCGTGACAAGCATCTCAATAGTGGCCCCAGGAATGATCTTCGATACAGGATTCCTTCTCTTAGTTCATAATTTGTGGATATCCCTTTGATTTTGTGCGCCTCGAACCTGTCTCTAGGCAGATCACCCTTCTCGAGGTATTTGTAAATCGGTGTCCTCCAGTCGTCTTCTTCTACCCTGCCAGGTACACTATCCTCTACTATCATCGTGGACTTCTCTTCTTCCAACTCGTTTGTTACTGAGGGGTGCATTATCCTTTCAATTCGGATATATTTTTCCGATGTGTCTTCTATCATTGATGCAATAAAGGCTAAGGCGTCTGCGTGTCTGTTATTATCTCGGCTTACTTGTCTCCATATTATATTGGGTATTTTCTTTGAATATTCTTTCACGAGTTGCAAATATCGATTCATCACCGCATCGTTCGCTTGATACCTCCCTTCTATCTTCCTTACTACCAGCTGTGAATCGCTAGTTATTCTTATTTCTTCCAACTTCATCTCGATAGCCATCCTCAAGGCCTGTATGACTGCCTCATATTCTGTCTCGTTGTTAGTGGCTTTATATTCCAATCGGAAGAAAAATACTGTTCTTGCTCCTTTTGGCGAAGTAAATACTATTCTCATTCCTCCTCCAGCGCTGTTGGATGATCCATCTACAAATATCTCCCATCTCCTTGGGTGATTTTCTTTCAATTAATCTGTAGGATCCGGACGCTCCTCATCTATATCCAACATCTCTTCCACTCCTTCGTCTTCTTCTATTGGGAACTCGGCTAGGAATTCCGCTACTATGTGTGACTTCGTTGAAGTTTGTACCTCGTATTTTAATCCGAATTGATCTATTCGGGTGTTACATCTTTCGACTCGCCCAACTCTCTTCGTATTCTTTAAAGCCGACTCTATAGGGATTCTCGTTAGAACTTTTATCTTGTGAGTCTGAAAATAAGTCCTTAATTTTTCTGATGAATACACCAACGCTAGAATCAACCTTTCTATCTTTGTATAGTTCTTTTCAGCAGCATTTAGTGTTTTGCTGACGTAAAAGATAGGTTTTTCAACTCCTTCATCTATCTGAAGCAACACCGAACTGATGGCATTTGGCGTAGCTGCGAGACAAATTAGTAGTTCTTCGTTTGGCTCGGGCTTTTGGAGAATTGACAAATTGATAAGATATTATTTTATATTTTGCAGGGCCTGTTCGCATTCTTGTGTCCACGAAAATTTTGTTCCCTTCTTCAAAATATCGAAGAAGTGTTTGCATCTATCCGAGGATTTAGAAATGAATCTTCCCAGAGCTGCCAACTGTTCGTTCAGTTTTTGCACGTCTTTTATCGTTGCTGGCGATGGCATGTCCAATATGGCTTGAACCTTTGATGGATCTACTTCGATCCCTTTCTCGGACACGATGTGCCCCAGGAACTTCGCTGACTCCACTCCGAATATACACTTCGCATGATTTATTTTCATTTTAAACACTCTCATCTGCTCGAAGATTTCTTTCAAGTCTTCAACATGGTCCCCTGACTCCTTAGTTTTAACCAGCATGTCGTCGACGTAGACCTCCAACTTGTTGTGCACCCATTTTGCAAAAATCTTCTCCACCATCCGCTGGTAAGTTGCCCCTGCGTTTTTTAGTCCGAACGGCATTCTTGTGTAGCAATACAAGCCTCTAGGAGCGAAAAAGGCCGTGTGCTCTTGATCTTCTTCCGCGAGTGGTATCTGGTTGTACCCACAATAACCGTCCATTAAAGTTAACCTCTTGTACCCCGACGCTGACTCCACCATTTGCGGTATATTGGGTAGTGGGAAACTATCCTTCGGAGAAGCCGTATTTAAGTCGCTGAAATCTATGCATATTCTTATTACCGTAGTCTTTTTTGGTACTATCACCATGTTAGTTATCCATGTCGGATACTTCACGGGTCTTATTATTCCCGAGTTTAACATTTTCTGCAATTCTTGCTCTATTTGCTCGTGATAAGCAGTGGCTATTTTTCGTATTCGTTGCCTTATTGGTTTGATTTTTGGGTTCAGATCCATTTTGTGGCAAGCAACTTCAGGATCTATCCCAGGCATCTCGTTCATGCCCCATGCAAAGATATCATTGTATTCTTTCAACAGCCTTATCAACCTTTCCTCCTCATCCGCCTCCATCAATGTTCCTATCTTCACCTTTTTCGTTTCGTCTTCGCTGCTCAAGTTTATCTCTTGCGTGGGTTCTACTGCTGCGAAGTTCATGACTGGTTCTCCAAGCGGAGATGGGCCCTTTAGTTGCTGCACGGGTTCGTCCTTATCTTCTGGGATTTCACTTGGGATAGCCCATTCTTCCTTTGCTTTGACCATATACACCATTAATTCTTCCTCCCTCTTTGCCTCTTGCACTCTCTTCTTTTGTTACTTTCTTCGCTTTATCTTCTCGTCATAGTTGTGCACATCTTTATAGTTACATTCTCTGGCTTCCTTCTGATCTCCCTTTATCTCGCCAATACCACTTGGCATAGGAAATCGAATAGCTTGGTGATATGTGGATGCTATTCCCTTGATCCCATGTATCCATGGTCGCCCGATCAGAGCGTTGTAGGGAGATTCTACATCCACCACGCATACTTTTACCTCGGTTTCAAGTTCCCCTGCGAAGATTTTCACGATCAGCTCCCCTCTTGGCTTCGATGATACTCCGTTGAACCCATAGATATTATAGGTTGATGGTACCAGATCCGAATCTCGGTAGCCCATTGGTTTGAACGCGTGGTAAAATTGAATATCTACCGAGCTCCCTGTTCCACTAAGATCCTATCTATTGCCCATATTTTCTTTTTTCCTGCGGAACTTTCTTCCCACTTCGTATGCTCTCCGAAGTTCAAAGTGATTACCAAAGGATCTGTGTGCGAAGCTCCTTCTTCCGAAGTTCTGTATATTTTTCGCAGAGTGAATGATGGAGTTGAAATTTAACTTCTGTGCTCCTCTATCGATTTCAATTCTGTACACTTTTGATTGCTTTTGATCACCTCTTGGAGGTGGGGGCGGGGGTACGGGTCCTGAATTTTCCAAGAAATGCTTTAGTTTTCCCTTTTCAATTAGGCGAAGTATTATTCGTCGAATGTTTCTGCAATCTTCCGTGCGGTGTCCGTGGAAGCAATGATACTTGCAAAAGTCATTATTTCTCACACTTGACAAGGGCTCCACCCCAAAATTTCCCTGGGGTGGAATTCCGTCAAGACAATTGACTCTCATATCTTCTCGACAGTAGTGTTGAGCTCGGGCAATACTACATCCTCGAACTGCGGTTTCTTTCTCCCATATTGCTGCCCTGGTTGGTATCTTTGTGAGTTCCTTGGGTTATCATCTCGGAATCCTTCGTAGTTCCGAGGTCTTGGATCGATATACCTCGGATGTTGATCTATCCATTCTTGGTCCTCACTTGATACTGCTACCATCTTCGCGGGTATTGTGGCCAGTGGTTCCGCGTCCTCATATTTCATATCGCCTTCTATCACATTTGTTATTCTGGGCAGCAGACGCGAGTTTACCTCCTTGGATTGAATTGGGGCTGCTTCAATCGCCTCCCTTTGTTTCTCCTCCAATGCCATGTACTCCTCCTGATACTCTCGGAGTTCACTCATTGATATTGTGTTACGAATTACAAAAAGCTGCGTGTGCAAGAGGTCGGTTGGTATTAATACGTTTACGAAGGCCAGGATGAAATTTATCTCATCTATCCTTCCCGCGAGTTCACTGCATACTGTTCTCCATCTCGTAATTAGACTTCGCAAGTTTTCTCCTGGTTTTCTTCGCAAGTTGAACAAAGTTTCTATTCCCGGCCTTAACATGTTATTGCTTATGTAAGTTGTCAGGAATACTCTCTGCAAATCTTTAAACGACGAGATTGAACCCTCGGCTAACCCTTCGAACCATTTTGAGGCTTCCCCGGTTAAGCTAGCTGGGAAATATTGTCACAGTACTGTTTCATACCTCGCCCACTGCATTAATGAAAGAGTGTACTGTTTCAGGTGTTGTATTGCATTCCCTATTCCGTCGAATATGCTTCCGAAGGTAGCCAATGAACACCTTCCTGGGATTCTTCCCTCTAGTACTTCGCGCGAGAATGGTGATTTGTCAGCTTCCACGATTGCCTCGGCCAACTGTAACCTTCCTCCCCTTCGTGGATTATTGAGTAAGGCTTTCATTTCCTGTATTTCGTTCATTACTGTCTGATTAACTTCGTCCCTTCCTTCTTCTCGCCTTCGTTTTCCCCTCCTGTTACTTCGCTCATCATCACCTTCTCTCCTTTCTTCCTCTTGCCCACTTCTCTCTGCTCGGTATCTCTCCTCTTCCTCTGCATACTTCCTTGCTTCCTCCTTCCACTGTTGTTCTCTGTATCTTTGCTCTTCCCGAGATCTTTCCTCCCTCCGGATCCTCTCAGTTTCTCTTCGCATTTCGTCTTCCCGAAGTCTCTTCTCCTCCCGAGTTCTTTCTTTCTCGAATCGTCGTCTTTGGTCTTCCCAGGTTGTTTCTTCCAGGGCTCTCCTAAGCAACCTTTCTTCGTTGCTTTCCCTTCGACGTCTCCTTCTCCGTTATCCTCTTTCTCCTTCCTCTTCGTTCTGATACACTCCCCCTCCTTGATTCACGTTTTCTCCCATTTCAGTTTCACCCCGTGCATCTCGAGCAGTCCGTTCTTCATCAAGTTGGTTGTTTCGTTGTACCAAGATCGCGTTTTTCCTCATGAGTATGGTTCTTTGCTCCATTAGAGCTCTCTCCCTTTCCCTTTCTAAGCGCAGCACCTCTCTGAGCTGCTCCAATGTCATATTTTCTTCGTCGGCGGCTTCCCCTCCGTTCTCTTGTAGAGGTTCCTCTTCCACCTCCGTTTCATCGTTAACAGTATGGATCGATCCTTCCCGATAACGTTCGTCCTCTTCCTGTTAGATCTCACCTTGCCTTCCTCCTCTGCTCGATGTTTCACCTATTTCCATCCCGCCTCCTCTTCCTGCTAGACGCAAGCTTCTCCTCGATGCAGTGAGATGCCGTGCTCGTTCCGCTACTCTTGCCATGGATAACCTGTTAAACTTTCTTTCTTTGATTTACCGGTTTTTGACCAGATCTAGCTTTCTTTCCTTCCGGTCAGCAGGTTTCAGATCTACCTTTCTTCTTTTAGCACTATCAGGTTTCCTTGACCACTATTCTTCAGTTCCTGCAAAGTAACAACCCACTTAATGATTTGTGTGATAACAGATTTCCCAAACAATCTCAATTGAGACTAGGATCTCAACATGAGATCCCTATTTCTCGGCGCCAAAATGTAACTACAGAAAATCCATAGTTACACCCACTCACGAATTAGATAGATATCAAGTCGAATGAAAACGAGATCACAAACAAATCTACTTTTCTTTTATTAAGATCCTTAATATCTCAAGTTACAAGTCTCTCAAGAACACTCTAGATCTGGATTGCTCTCTTACAAAGATTCTCTCTCTCCAATAATGTTCCAACCCCTTCTCAAGAGGCTAAGTCCCCCTTTTATAGTGCGATATTACATAATGGAATACAGCTCGATTTATTTCGGACGGACGCTTTTATCTCGCTCCAAACAACTTTTATGCTTACTTTTTGCCTTAAAGATCGGCTCATGTCGGGGACAGCTGTCCCTTTTCTTGCATAACAATCCACACTTCGGGTTATTACTTCGGGAAACCTCACTATTTCTTGGACAATAAGTCATACCTCGCGCAATCGACTTCGCGCTCCTTCCCTTTTCTTGTGCAACAATCCATACCTTGTTAAATGTCTCCTCGAGCAATTTATGCCAACCTCGCCAGATATCTTTCCGAGCAAGGTAGCTCTACTTCGCTAGATGCCCTTCCGAGCAGGTTGGCTCTACTTCGCTGGATATATTTCCGAGCAATATAGCTCTACTTCGCTAACGGGACCTCGTTAAGGCAGGTCTGACAGTTAATTGGACCATTCACTTACACTCCTTCGGAAGTGGTGAACGATATCTTTCTCGAAGATACTTCTCATTATTCCGCCGAATTCTCCTCGGACACGTGGCGGAGTGGTTTTCTGTACCTACAATCTCAGTGGTGAATCCTTTCCTCCAAACATTTTTTAATGAATGAATAATAATCTCTCTATCTCAAAATTCCCAGTTTTTCTATCTTAAATTATTTACCTTATTTAAGCAGAAGCAGAACCAGGCACTTTTATGTTGTTGGAGCATTAGAGGAAAAAGTGGATCCCATGTGTACATTTAGACTACATTGTACTTAGATGAGGTTCTTCTTTTTTGTGCTTTGATCTTCAGTTGATAAAGAAGTGGCTGGCTGTGAATGTTGCAAGAGTTAGTTGGTTCACTTATATTGTATTCATTAAATAGAATGGGATGGGACAAGTTCAGAACATGACAGTTGTTGAGTGCTTGGAATTATTGGATGTGAAAAATTCCGAGATTCAAAAATGAAAATCTATCCAAGGGTGCATCACAATCTGTACGTACATATGTTGTCATAGAGACAAATGTATGCTTAGAGTTGAAGATATTGCAAATGAAGAACCAATCTTAAAGACTCGGTATTCTACAAATCTACCCATATAGATTTTCTATTGAAAAGCAACTAATAATTCACCCAAATTATACTTTCCTTGGAAGGCAATTACATGTGCATACACGTAAGGGAAACAAGTATAAATGGACACCCCATTTCTTGTTTCAGTTCATCCAGTTCGCTTCGAGTAATTTTACTCCTGCAAAGTGATATTGAATGGCGACTTTGTGGTTACCAATTTCTAAACCATGCTGTTTCCTTTTTCTCTCATTGTCACTCCTATTGGTGTGCTGCACCCTTGCTCGTGATTTTTCTATTGTTGGTTATTCATCAGATGACTATTGTTGGTTATTCATCAGATGACTTGACATCGGTGGACAAACTCATTGATCGGTTTGAGTCGTGGATGTCTAAACATGGTAAAGCGTATAGAAGCATTGAAGAGAAAGTGCATAGGTTTGAAATGTTCAAGGACAATTTGAAGCATATAGATGAGAGAAATAAGTTGACAGATAGTAGTTATTGGCTTGGGTTGAATGAATTTGCGGACTTGAGCCACGAAGAGTTCAAGCAGAAGTATCTTGGACTCAAAATTGATAATCAAATCCCAAGGAAGAGAACAGAATCACCCTCTTGTGCTAGAGATGTTGCTGATCTACCTAAATCTGTAGATTGGAGGAAAAAAGGTGCTGTAACTCATGTCAAGGACCAAGGTGGATGTGGTATGTATCCATCATCTCTGTCTCAATCACTCGCGCAGTCTCTAGAAGGACCGCTCGTTTGATCACTTTATTGTATCATGCAGGGAGTTGCTGGGCATTTTCTACCGTGGCAGCTGTAGAAGGCATAAATCAAATTGTAACTGGAAATCTGACTTCATTGTCTGAGCAACAGTTGATAGATTGTGATAAACCCTTCAACAACGGTTGTAATGGAGGATTGATGGATTACGCTTTCCAATTCATTGCTTTTAACGGCGGTTTGAATAAAGAAGATGATTACCCGTATCTCATGGAGGAAGGAACATGCGAAAGAAAGAAGGTAAACTAGTTTCTCCTGCGTTTTTTGTTTTTTTCTTTTCTTAAATGTTTTCATTAAAGTCGTGTTGCATTTTGATTCGTATGGCTAATTCTTGATCAGGAGGACATGGAAGTAGTAACTATTAATGGTTACGAAGACGTGCCAGAGAACGACGAGCAAAGCTTGTTAAAGGCACTCTCACGTCAGCCTCTTAGTGTTGCTATTGAGGCCTCTGGCAGAGATTTCCAATTCTACAGTGGGGTAATATATCAGCTAACTATACTTACTAGATTTAATAACAAGTGTAGAAATCAGAGTATAATTGATACATATTAACTACGAGGCTAAATTTGTTGCGCAGGGGGTGTTTAATGGAGCATGTGGTACAGAATTAGATCATGGAGTGACTGCTGTTGGGTATGGATCGGATAAGGGAGGATTAGACTACATCATCGTTAAAAACTCTTGGGGACCAAAATGGGGAGAAAAGGGATATGTTAGGATGAAGAGAAACACTGGAAATTCTGAAGGGATTTGTGGAATCAACAAGATGGCTTCGTATCCAACCAAAAAGGAAAAAAGCTACTGATAAACGCGTCAGATCTTGGTTCTGAAAAAGTTTCAAGTCTGGTTTTATTTTTCATTTTTCAATTGTTTTTGGTGATACAAGAGGTGCAGCACCCTCCAAAGGTATCAAAGATACAGAACTTACAAAACTCTGATTGAAATATTTCAATAAATGCACTATATACGTACAGATTTAATAACTTATAACAGGCGCACAACATGAATTTCTTGATTGAAAATTAAGCCAATTTAGAAGCAGAAGTAGCAGCTCTCCTTTGATCAATAGCAACTGTGCTATTGGTAGTGCTACTACTAGTGGAACTGATGATACTCTGACGGACATGAGAACTAGGATGTTAATGATGTTCAGGTCCTTCAGGACCTGTTTGCTCACCACCTCTAAAACATGCCATAAAACTAGTTTGGTTAGACGATCCATATTCCACCTCATTTTCTTCTAATGACCTTCCCATGGTTTCAACTGTGAAGAAATATGTCAAGACCATTCCCAACAGTGATATTCCACCAAGAATCACTAATACATTAGTCATCCCAATACCTTTTTGATAACCCTTTTCAACTTCCTTCTCATTCTGACTTTGAGAAGCCCACAAAAATCCCACTGAACCTATGATAGCACCAATTTTTCCAGCTGCACCAGAGATCCCATGACAAGTGGATCGAAACCTTGCAGGAAATAGCTCGGCAGGTACGATGAATGTTGTCGTTTGGCCAAAAATTAGAGAAGAAGAATGTAAGTCCATAAAGGATTAAGAACCCTGCATTTGTATGATCATTCCAATATTGGTAATAAGGTATACCAATAGCAAACATACAAATTCCCATGACCAAGAACCCCATCATTTGGATTTTAACTCGACCAATTCGGTCAATAAAAATAACAGTAGCCCAGTACCCAGGAATTGTAGAACAAACTGCTATGATCGCTTGAAGTTTTGCTACATCATAAGCCTGGTGATAGGCATTCAGCTTTAGGGGATCCCGAAGCAGGTCACTGTAAACATGGGACTGGAACAGATTGCTGCTATAAAAAACAACATCCACAAGGAACCAAGAAGAAGCACAAGCAAAGAGATCTTGTCCATGACGCCAGAAAAATTCTTTAGAAAACATTCCATATGTTGGTGACACGGGCGCGAAGTCATGTTCTGTGATTTCGGTCAATGGTATGTCCAGCACCCCTTCCATGTCTTTCACTGCTTGTCTGATGTTTTGTTCTACCAATGCAGTATACCTACAGAATTTAATAAACAGTATCACATTCATCAGAATTAGAGCAGTGCTCATTTATGAAGCCATTGTTAATATGTTTTCTCTGGCACTCACAATTAAGTTAAAAGTTACTACCTAAACATCTGATTGAAATTATTATATCGCCAGTTAGCACGTTTAAGGAGCATCAATCAAGCTTTTTGCCGGTAGAAATTTCATTATAAAATCAAAGTGGTTGATATTCAAAATATTCATTTTCCAGCTTGCAGAAAATAGCAAACAACAACAAAATGAGCTAGCGTATTGTAGATACCTGGCAGTTTCAGGCATCAGCATTCGCCAATAAAACGTCATAACAGCCGGAATAGCGCCGAACATCAAAATCAGTCGCCACAGTAAATCAGACTCGTCAGGTGTTTGAGTAACTTTGTTCATAGACTCGGAAGCTCGATTAAAAATCCCACAGAGAAGCATGGTAACAGCGGAGCTAGTGAGAATCCCGAAACCCTGCATGGAGAAAACAGTGGCAATAAACGAACCCCTCGTCGCTTTATTAGCAAATTCAGACATGATTGTAGCTGAGATTGGGTAATCCCCACCTATACCAAAACCAAGCATGAATCTAAAGAAGCAAAGACTCGATATAACACATTTCCTTGTCCTACAAATTGAGAAACCAGAACCAATAGAGCTCAAAATCATGATTAGGAGTGCTGAACCATAGCTCAAAACCTCCCACAGTATCCGAATACCAAATTCCCGAAGACGGTACCGATAAGAGCGGTGGCAACTGTTATGGATACGACTGATGGTGGAATTGTACCTCTCTCAGATTCATTGGTATCTTGATCTTCGTAGTAGATCCGTCCGATCAATTTCATGACAGGCGTAATACAAAAGAGGTCATAAGCATCAGTGAACAGACCCATCCCAGCTATTATAATTGCTTTGAAATGGTACAATTGTGTTTTTGCTGAATTAAGAGTTGACAAAAGTTTTAAACCCGCCATCTCTCAGCTAGCTAAGTCAATGAACAATGAACAACTTTAGTTTAGTTAGCTTCCTCACAGCTCAGGATACAAGTACAAGTAGGTTCTGTAATGATGAGAATGATCAGCATAATCATTAACCAAACAGTTTGTCCTTTGATGGACAAGTTTTTCTTTATGTTTTGGTTTCTAGTAAGGAAAGAGAAGAGAAGAGAAGACTAGTTCTGCAATTGGCCTTTCTTTCTTCTTTGGAATGTGGAGGCAATGCTGTGTATGTCATGGTTTTTAAATAATGTAAGCTAGTTTTTAAATCTTGGATTCTACCAAGGAGGGAATATACTGTGACTCTTGATGCAAAAAAGACGTGCAACCCCAACCGACTAACTGAACTAGGACCAATCAATCATACGATCTCAGCTAGTCAAAGGAAATACGAACACAAGGAACAATCACGTGCTACATAGGCCTATAACCTTGTTGTATGTATAAGAACTTGCAAAACTCTGATTGTATGTAATAAATGAATGCACTATACACGCATAGATTAAACTTAAAGAGGCACAACATGATTGAAAATTAAGCCAGAATAGAAGCAGAAGTACTACTTCTCCTCTGATCAGTAGCAACAGTACTATTACTAGTGCTGCTACTAGTGGTACTGCTGATGCTCGGACGGACATGAGAACTAGGATGATGATGATGTTCCGGACTTGATTGTTCAGCACCAGTAAAACATGCCATAAAACTCGTTTGGTTCGACGCTTCGTATTCCACCTCGTTTTCTTCTAATGACCTTCCCATGGTTTCACGTGTGAAGAAATAGGTCAAGACCATTCCTAACAATGAAATGCCACCAAGAATCACTAGAACATTAGTCATCCCAATACCTTTCTGATAACCCTTGTCAACGTCCTTCTCATTCTGACTCTGAGAAGCCCATAGAAATCCCACTGAACCTATAATTGCACCAATTTTTCCAATAGCACCAGAGATCCCATGACAAGTGGATCGAAACCTTGCAGGAAATAGCTCTGCAGGGATGATGAATGTTGTTGTGTTCGGCCCAAAATTAGAAAAGAAGAATGTGAGTCCATAAAGGATTAAGAACCCTGCATTTGTGTGATCATGCCAATAACTGTAATATGGTATTCCAATAGCAAACATACAAATTCCCATGACCAAGAACCCCAGCATTTGGATTTTAACTCTACCAATTCGATCGATAAAAATCACAGTAGCCCAGTACCCTGGAATTGTAGAACAAACTGCTATGATTGCTTGAAGTTTCGCTACGTCATAAGCCTGTTGATAGGCATTCACTTTATGGGGATCTCGAAGCAGATCATGATAAACATGGGACTGGAATAGATTGCTACTATAAAAAACAACATCCACAAGGAACCAAGAAGAAGCACAAGCAAAGAGATCTTGTCCATGGCGCCAGAAAAATTCGCTTGAAAAAAATCTGTAAGTTGGTGGCATGGGCACGAACTCGTGTTCTTCTGTGATATCGGTCATTGGTATATCCAACACTCCTTCCATGTCTTTCACTGCTTGTCTCAGATTTTGTTCCACCAAAGCAGTATACCTACAGATTATAATAATCAAAGTCAGTCAAAAAATTGAACTGCATTAACTCCCTTAGTTGCATTAACTGCATTAAGCTTTTTTAACTTGTTTTCTCTGGCAGGGCCATAATTCGCAATTCAGATATAATTTAGTATAACCCTGAACATCTGATTAAAGTTATTATCCTTTTAAGTATATTAGATCGGTAGCTAGCACGTCTAAGTAGCATGACTCAGTCTGTTGTTGGTTGAAACTTCATTATAAAATGAAAGCAGTTGATATAATTCTAGCGTACTAGCTGACTGCAACATGTTTCTTAAGTATCATTTTCCAGCTTGCAGATAACAAGTATATACTACTCCCTCCGTTTCAGGAAAAGTGTTACTTTCACTTTTTTATTTTAATTTAAAAATATGACAAATTGAAAAAGTAAAAGTAACACTTTTGAAATGGAAAGAGTATTTTTTAAGGAAATTTACCCAAGCATTCAATGTTCCAAATTCTAAAAACAGAAAACAGACATATAGCAAACAATACCAAAATAAGCTACAGTATAGAACTAGATATCCAAATGAGATCTAGAGCCTTGATTATCGAGGGAGATTAGTTACCTGGCAGTTTCAGGCATCATCATTCGCCAATAAAATGTCATAGCAGCCGGAATAGCACCGAACATCAAAATCAACCGCCACAGTAAATCAGCCTCGTCTGGTGTTCGGATAACGGTGTTCTTAGACTCGGAGGCATGGTTGAATATCACACAGAGAAGCATCGTCACAGCGGAGCTAGTGAGGATCCCGAAACCCTGCATGGAGAAAACAGTTGCAATAAACGAACCCCTTGTCGCTTTATTAGCAAATTCAGACATGATGGTAGCTGAGATTGGGTAATCCCCTCCAATACCGAAACCAAGCATGAACCTAAAGAAGCAAAGACTAGTTATAACACATTTCCTTGTCTTACAAATTGAGAAACCACAACCAAAAGAGCTGAAAATCATGATTAGGAGTGCGAAACCGTAGACTCTTTTCCTACCACACTTATCACCACAATACCCAAATACCAATTTCCCGAAGACGGTACCAATAAGAGCGGTAGCAACTGTTATGGATACAACTGATGGTGGTACTACACCTCTCACAGATTCATCAATATCTTGATCTTCGTAGTAGATTCGTCCGATCAATTTCATGACGGGCGTAATACAAAAGAGATCATAAGCATCAGTGAATAGACCCATACCTGCTATTATTATTGCTTTGAAATGGTACAATTGTGTTTTTGCTAAATCAAGAGCGGACAGAACTTTCAAACCCGCCATCTCTCAGCTAATCAGTGGTTGACGACAAATAAATACAATGAACAACTTTTGCTAGCTTCCTCACTCAATCATGTTGCTGATCAGGATACTCATTTTATCAAACAGTTTGTTCTTTGATGGACAACTTTCTCTGATGTTCGTATAATTGGGGGTGTTTTGAGTTTTGGGTTCTAATAATTATTTAAGCAAGGAAAGAGAAGAAGACTAGTTCTGTGCCGAGCAAAAAAAAAAAGAAGACTAGTTCTGCAATTGGCCTTTCTTTTTTCTTTCGAAGGTGGAGCCAAGTCTGTGTATGTCATAGTTTTTGAATAAGCTAAGCTATTTTTTTAAGTTTAAATTCTTGATTCCACCAAGGAGCGAATAAATTCTGACCCTTATATGACAAAAAAATGTGTGGCCCTAACTGACTAGTCAACTCAACTAGGACCGATAGAAACGAGCTCACCTAGTCAAAGAAACGACGCAGGACCATGCTAATACCGTAATACGCTATATAGGCCTGCTATAAGATGTATCCGTCTTTTCTCCATGGTGCGCTAATTATAGAAAATTGTTTTTGGGCATACCAAAAAAATTCCGGGCATACTTTTTTTCTAAGTTCAGCTCACTCGTTATCAGCCGAACCTTTCAAATCTAGGCAAAAAAAAATTGTGAGCAAAACCTTGAGTATGCCAGGCAAATTTGTTGGCATGCCCAAACACATGTTTCAATCCAACTCCCAGGCATCTGCAAAAGAGGAAGATGACATCAATAATTGAATCAGACTTGATTGTGGTGGGCTTTTTGGTTTAATGAGAAGGGATTTTGTACTTCAAAGTCAATGATAACATTGATAAGTGATTTTCGAGTGCGGACTTACATGTTTGCGTAACCTGAACTTCCTCTCGCAACAGATAGCGATCGAATTGAATTCTGAATCTAAGACAATTACTTAGAACTTACCCGATTTAATGATGAGCCAACAAAGTTTTAATCATAATGATTAATGACAATTAGATAATACAGATACTGTACCAGGAATCAATACTTTATATATATTTCCTTCAAATACGCAGCATCTTCTCAGCATCTATCGATAATGATATGTCTGTATTCTTCAAATACATAGATTATCCGAGAGCGGTAATAGCTGTTGAAGAGTAAACTAATAAAGATAGATGGACCTGGTATACCATACATCCTTAACTCCCGAGTTGTTTCTTTTCTCTGATTTTCTATGAACCCAAAAACTAGGCCAACAATCAAAAGATATCATCTGCTTTGAGCTAACTAACTTCAAAAAATAATAATGTAAATGGAATATAATGTAACTGAATCATTTATAAGCAGAGTATTACAACAGAAAGAATTTCCACAGATTTTACACTAAAAGACCCTAAAGTTGGCTAACCAACAAACAAAACTATTTCTGGATCTTACTTATGGAGTGCAGATACACCGATACGGATACAACCCTGAAATGATAATAGATAAAGATATTATACAAAATTTATCAAGGTTCGGTTCTTAATATAATATGAACGAAGGAGAAAGGGGCAGGAATCATGTTTACTCACGTAGAACCAAGGAAGAATGCAAGGGACAGATGGAAGTTAAAGAGAAACACCGACACAATCGCTGTGAGAAGCATTGCCACCGAAGTAGAATAGACCTGCCAACATCGATCACCAAATGTTTTTGCTTACTTAGATAGAGTCGAAGAGCCGATGAAAATATCGAGGTGTTCAGGTATTGTACAAATGATCGAGCAAGTTTGTAATGAAACTTATAGTAAAAACGGAATATAACAAAACAGTTTGGTAATGCTCGTTTATTACCTTAACAATATTATCCGCATACTTCATAACCATTGATACAGCAATTCCACTGCAGATATTACCATTCATGTTAAAAACGGGAGCGAATGTGAATGTGATACAACCAGTCAAGTCT
Source organism: Papaver bracteatum (assembly GCA_023529315.1). NCBI lineage: Eukaryota > Viridiplantae > Streptophyta > Magnoliopsida > Ranunculales > Papaveraceae > Papaver > Papaver bracteatum. The sequence goes on along the minus strand of JAJJWX010000566.1, from coordinate 1,085,925 downwards.
AAAACCCAGTAAAAGGGACAATTACCTTAGTGCATGGTTGAGAATCATTAATGTAGTAATTAGTGTGTAGCCATGAAAGAATCCCCTAAACACAGAAAAAGATGAGATTGCAAAGATACAAAAACAGAAATTACGAGAGTTAACCATATGAAGCAGCTTTTCCTATGGCACTTACTTGTTCATGACCGCATCGAAATCCTGAACAAAAATTGCTATGGCATTGAAGAGCATACCAAAGACATACAACCAAAAGTTCTGCACGTTGATATTTCTTGATAGACGCTTCTTCATTATTGCCTGCATAGTAAGTGAAATTTATATATACCAAATTAAGTAGTTGTAGTTAAGATGATGAATGTTGGTACACACTTAAGGTCTTAACCAATAGAAGTTTATGTATTTAAGGAGAAACTTACGACTTGTTGATTTTATGCGTGGCTAATCAAGCTTCTAGCAAATCATGCCCATGCAAAAAGATTTTTAGTAATTTTTTTCTCAGCCCACTATAAATTACGAGGAACATTTCTACTTGTTTTAAAACTGGCTCTTTTTAGTTTTATAAATGGTTATTTTAGGATCTAGACGAAGCTTTACACCAAGTTAACTTCTTATATTTTCAACGTTTACATGATTCAAGTAACATTGCAGTTTCAAAGAACACATTACATAGTATAGAACTTGAAAGGACAAGTTTAGAGTTCAAACCTCCGTGTACACCCCTGCAAAACCACTTAGAAGTGCCATGATCTGCAAAAGGGATGAAACATTAGTTCCCAAATTAAACTTTTTATCCTTCATCGACTAAGAGCATGAAAATAGTGGGAACTCACGATGGCCATTATCCATCCTTGGAAAGGAGTTTGAAGAACATGATCAGAACTGCAAAGCAAATGAAATCGATATAAATAGCATGTTATATAAATGTATAAGAAGAAACCCAGAAGATGAATGGAAGAGAGTCTATAACGTGATATAACACTTACGAAGGATCAAGTTGTGCAGTAGTACAACCAGCACATAACAGAATAAAAGCTGCCCACTGAATCTCACTCAACCTGAAAGAAACAATTCGTGCAAAATACCCAAAGCATTTCGTTAATCGCAGGAACTCCTGGGAGAAAGGATAATAGACTCATTTTGGTTGTCAGGAACAAATTTATGAAGATTTTTTACTTAAAATCAAGAATCTCAAACATCAATAATGCTATCGTGAAAAGGTCTTTACTTTTTCTTTAAAATGATACGATATAACACCCCGGTGCTAATGATATTGAAATTCTTCAGTATTTGGTAACCCGGAGCATCGACATAGGCAAAGATGTAATACTGCCACACAAAATAAACAGGACCAATGTCATCTTAATGATTGAAAAGCATTACTGTCTGTATTCAAGGCAACAAAAACTTATCTTAATTACCTGAAGTAAATTCTTAACAAGATAAAGTGCGGCAGGAATTGGGTAGTAAATAACTTCATTAAATGTTGTACTCAACCTGACAGTAAACACAATATGATAAGTGATTTAAACCAACCATTAAAAAAAAGCGTAAAAAGATGCAATCCTAACACCTGTTGAGAGCAACAGGTCCTACCTGACACATCTTAACAAACATGATGAGGTTAGGGCTCAACCCCAATAAAACAACAATAACAGCCCAATATGATGGACTAATTTGGATGGTGAGATAGCATATGCATATGTGTTTAAGGCCTCAATTTAGCACATTTTGTAAAAATAAACAGATATGCGTTAGAAAACTTACATAAGATATTAACTTATACAAAAATAAGGATCTCGAACAAAACATTGTCTTACCTTTTCTATTTAATCTTAAGCACTTCAATAACATTTCATGCTCATGATTCCAGGAAAGCAAGATTAAGAAAGTACAAGATCAAAAATACATATTATTGGGGATTTAGATCAAGGAGTTTTAAGGATGATATGTACTTGTTATCCTCTGTGACACCTTCACTTCTCCACGTTCTTGCCAGAGCTGCGAGTGATAGAGCACATTTCAATGCCTCCACCTGATTCAAAACAAGCAATGAAATATTGATGTGTGGTAGTTCTACGGAACAGACTTGTTAAAATGAAAATGTATCCTTAGTCTGCTGAAGTGTTAATATCTCAGGAAGGCTGCTCCAGTTTTGGAACCTCTGTCTATCCAATCAAAACGAATTCACAAGGAGAAAAAGAAAGACTATGCTACCAAAATTCGGGCCCTGTTTACTATTACACCTCACCGAAAAATTTGCAGTCGTCACACTGTAATCATATTTCCCAGCCCTTTTAGACCAGACAATCAGAATTGCCTGTGAACTCGTGAGGAGAGTTAATGCAAGTGTGACAATTGACCTATACGAATAACACCAACAGAAATCAAGACATGAAAATCAATAGAGTACTGATTCTATCCAAATGGTTCAGAATAAGGTGCTATCAAATGTTCCAGAGAGTTCTTACTTGATTTTCCACTTGGACCGATCACCAAAGCTACTTCCCAATGTATTCTTGTTATTTAAAGAAACTGCAATAGCACAGAAATTTTTATTAACTAGAAGGAAACAAATCATATAAATGAAACAAAATATGGAAAATGCTTCGTCAGTTAAGAGTGTGAGCACTGCTGGAAACGTAACATACCCCCTGTTAAAGATTTCCCGCGCAAGCTCTCCACATCAGCTTCAATCAAATCGGCATCCCTATCCTAGAATAGGCTTATAATTAGAAACTATATTCATAATCAACCACACAAGCAAACAATCTAAGAATCTCCAAAACTCGATTACTTTAAACTTTCGCATCTATGAGTGACACTAGTGAAGTTAATCAGTTCTAGGAGCAAAAAATAACCACAAAACAAGAAGCCAGTTACAGCAATGTAACAAACAACAACTTAAACCTATCATACTTTTCTAAATGCAAGAAGTGGAAACTAACAAGCAAATGCATTATCCATCTTCTATCTGTTCCCATCCACAAAGCCATTTTCAGAGAAATGAAGATTATTCTAATTACACAAAGATCATTTGGTGTTTACAGTCGCCCATGGAAATTAACATTGATAACTTATTATCTGATATTGTGGCATGGGTTTGCCCAGCTTTACTTGAAGTTTTACAGATATGGAGCGAATTCTCGTTACATTGGGTCAGCTAGGAAAGGCGGGATCGAACCTAAACTCAGCTTATTCGTTTTCCGGTGCCTATATACTAATCCAACTAGACCTGATTGAATCATATAAACTAGGTTTCACATTTTAATAACAGTGTTTCAGTAAGCAAATCAGAAATTTGTCATTTTGAATCAATAAATCTATAAGATGAGATTAGTAGTACCTCATCGTCTTTGATTTTTCTGTACTCCATTTGTTAAAAAACCCTTAGTACTTAGGGTTTGGGGATCAAATCACTTTCAGATCTCCCTCTCTTCGCTCTTTATTACACCCGCCCTCTTTGTTCTTAACTTCTCATTCCACTCGAGTTGAGTTTTTCACCTCTGTATTTCTCCTTAACTACGTGTAAGATGTCATTCGCATTCGATTGGTGATGATCTAGATCAGCCATCGTACTATGTGGACATTGCGCTTCTAATTGGGCTTACTAGTCTAGAGAGTCGGAAGAAGTCTACTTTGACTTTGAGAGTCGGAAGAAGTCTACAACTATGGCTGAGCAAAACAATCGTACTCGCGGATTTCACCTGGCTCAATCCGAATTGTAGCGGGTGAAAACCCGGCATGTCTTTGATGGATTGAATGTAGCTGAATTTCTAAATCCGGTTGTTTTTCCGAGTTGGATGCGGGTGGTACATCACCCATCCGATCCAAAAAGGTATACATAGGATTTGATCAGTGGAAACTACAGACAAACCCATTATTTAGATTTTTTCCACTGTGAAACCCAATCCTAAAAATCTTCAGGCGCACACCCATTCTCAGTGATATTTTTATGCACAGGCCCATAATTTCGAGAAATTGTGTTTTGGTTTTTCTTCTTTCCAAACCAACTTAAGGTGAAAATTTCCTTCAAAATTAAAAAGTCATTGTTCTTCGATCTTCTCTCACAGCACATACACACAAGGATCTCCATTTTCATCGTTGTCATCGTCACCACCGTTTACATCTCAAAGGAAAATAATTAGAGACGAAATTGAAGACGAAGAGGAACGGTTAATGAAGGAATTGCAGGTCTTCAACAAAATTCTTTTTACATGCATCGAGCTCTGGTAATTAGATCGATTCATTCCCCGAAAACCCTAATTTTTATTCTTATTAGTAATTTTAATTTCATTTTCTTCAGATTCATTGGTCTGAATCTCGTTTTATCTTTAGTCAGATCGTAGGTCATGGTAACTCTATCAGTAAGCTAGTTCGAATAAACTGCAGACTGTATCATTTGCCACAATCACTATAATTTGTTATTGGGTTTCTGTTGCAATTACCAGTTCTTGAGCAATTGAGAAGAAATAAAGCTTTGATACGATTCTCCATTCATGGGATTTAGGGTTTACTGAGCGTGGAGTTATTTGAAATCGAACAATAAAGAAATTAGATGAGTTGAGATTCAAATGAGTATGAGATTGTGCTGAGATTTGTGGTTGTCCTGGTGTGGTTGAGTGGATGTTGGCTGGTGACAGTGCAGCAGAGAGGGTGAATGGTTGAGCTAATAGTTGCAGTTAAATTTGTGAAATAAAATTGAGTTGCACCCCATCCTAAAAGCTTGTTATTTATGCAACCGTTGCAGGGAATTCGTTCAAACTCTAGCAGTGATTTCATCCGAGAGCAGGTAACTAATTTAGCAGGTAATTAATTAGTATCCGCTACTCATCCTGATACAGCAGGAGCAGCGAGTTGTTGCGTATGATTTTTCTGAGCATCTGGAATAATTAAGAAAGACTGTTGCAGCTTCCTTAGTTGGGAATCCACGGGGCTAATGAATCTGTCTGGGGACATTTCGTCTTCCAGTGGCAGTGCATATACAAAGGTTGTGGAGGAAACACTAGAGCTGATAGAAGCAGAAGTTCAGAAACTACATTCAGTTACGTTTTCTAAGCTTTCCAGCAGAGTCTCACCACCTGAAAAGATCACCTATTAGAGGGTTTTATTTGAATCATTCCTATTCAATCTTCAGTTGGATCTTATATGTCAAAAGCACGATGAAGCAATCAAACTCGGGGTAAGCACGCATTCGGTGAATCCTCTTCATGGAAGGATTAGTTTGAATATGTAGCCATGCACAGAACAGTACGTATTTACTATCTTATAACTTTCTTGAACATATTTAAAAATTCTTTCTATTTGCTATGTTTTTAATTAAGACTCAAAATTCCTTTCCAATGGCAGGTGGCGGAAATTACATATATGCTAAGAGATGCTTTTACAAATTAATTTTTGATGATGTGAAGTTTTATCATAACAAGCTAACCTAGCACTGAACTCTTAGATGATTAAAAATAATGTATTGAACACTACTTACTTAGTCCCTAAGGTGTAAGTGGATGGATGAACAGGAAAAGAGACATTTAACACGTGGACGGCGACCTCTCATCTTCCCTAGTAACTAGCCAGTGGGTCGTCAAGCTTTTTTGCTTTGTTATTTTATATTCTCAAAGGATGTGTGTATACTGTTTGGCATTGTTGGATTACCATTTGCTCACTCTCATTTTCTAAAACACTCATTTAAGTCAAAGTTGGTTTGATACTTTTTTCTTAGTATTGAAACCAACAAAAAAACAAGGTTGCATAACTTGTTATGCACCTACAATAATATCTACATAACAAGTTATGCAGTCATGAAAGTGGATGCATAACCTGTTATGCATCAGAAAATATGACTGCATAATGCATTATGCATCGAGAAAATTGTTGCATAATCTTTTATGCATCGATAAAATGGATGCATAACCTGATATGCATCATTTAAATATGTATGCATAACGCATTATGCACCAATTTTTATGTACGAACTAAAATCAACCAAAACAATGGATACATAACTTTTTATAGATGCATAACTTTGTTATGCAAATACATAACTTGTTATGCAATCGAAAAAATGGTTGCATAATTCGTTATGCATATGCATAATATATTATGCATCTTTTTTGGAGGCTGCATAATGAATATGTAGTCATGTTTCGAAAATTTTCCCTAAAACGATGATCACCTCCGATTTTTTCGTGAAAAACAAAAATTTGATATTGTTGTTTGTACTCGTTGCGTAGCTCTCTTTAAAAGATTTCCAACGATATAAAATTTGTAAAATTCCAAGGCGCGGATTTTTAGATATGTTATATCCAAGTTGCGTTGCCAATTATACCCCTAAAAAATTAGGATGCATAACGAGTTATCTCTGAAAAAACAGTATGCATAACAAACCATGCGGATGCATAAACCGTCATGCAGACTGGTTTTAATAATTTCGGATAATTATGGGTGTCACAGAAATATTTATGGGTGTCACAGTATCCAAAATTAATTGTGGGTCTGACAATGAGAATATTTTTTTTTTGGGTCTCCCCCTAATTTTCCCATTTGATCAAGAATTAGATTATAGAGGTCGCATGAAATCAACTACCAGTTAAATTAAGATTTTTTATTAATAACAAAAAAAAAATGGTCAATCGAATTTTCTCAGAAGACTTAAATCTTTGAAAAGAAAAAGTTATTAAGTTTTTCAACGCTTGGTTATGTGTGTTGGAGTTGGTTATGTTAATAGAGACTTAAAGTTTCCTTACTACGAATGTGATATTGTTGCCAAAATGTATAAGAATATCACTTCAGATAAAAAATCTCAATCGATGAATAAAGTTAAAGATTCAGTAGTGAAACAGTTCATTGAGAAGTAATGTTTAAGGAAGCCAAGAAATAATCCTATTGCTTCTGAGTTACTTAAAGATCAATTTTTTGATGGAATCAATGACGATGATAAATAAAACAAAAACCTCAAAGACGACAATAACAATTACGTTATTTCACACTTTAGATCCATGAAGATATGAACATTGATGGAATTATCCGAAGATTTGTGTTGTTTGCTTGAATTTTAGTAACGATTTACTTAGTAAATATGAATTATTAGTTTAATTCGTTGATGTAAATATAAGCAATTTAATCAGGGGTGATGAGGTGCATGATGAGTGCTTCAGTATTTTAGCAATGATGGCTCATTCATATTTTTCTCCGTTTTTTTTTTTCTTCTATAACAACACGAAATTAAAACAAAAATTATCCTTAGTTTTGAATCCGCTAATCGAATCGCATCCACTCGGTTCATCTGCTCACCTGCGGGTACTACACAGGGCCGGCCCTGAGGGAAGGTCAACGAAGGTTGACTTCGGGGCAGCAAAATTTGTTTTTGTCAAGGGTGATTTTGTGCTAAAACCAAATATGAAGGTTTAAATCGTGAATAGCACTAACAAATGGACATATTTCTAAATATTTTAGGGGCATATTGTAAATAAATAATTATGCATCTGCATAATATATTATGCATCTTTTTTGGAGGCTGCATAATGAATATGTAGTCATGTTTCGAAAATTTTCCCTAAAACGATGATCACCTCCGATTTTTTCGTGAAAAACAAAAATTTGATATTGTTGTTTGTACTGCTATGTAGCTCTCTTTAAAAGATTTCCAACGATATAAAATTTGTAAAATTCCAAGGCGCGGATTTTTAGATATGTTATATCCAAGTTGCGTTGCCAATTATACCCCTAAAAAATTAGGATGCATAACGAGTTATCCCTGAAAAAACAGTATGCATAACAAACCATGCGGATGCATAAACCGTCATGCAGACTGGTTTTAATAATTTCGGATAATTATGGGTGTCACAGAAATATTTATGGGTGTCACAGTATCCAAAATTAATTGTGGGCCTGACAATGAGAATATTTTTTTTTGGGGTCTCCCCCTAATTTTCCCATTTGATCAAGAATTAGATTATAGAGGTCGCATGAAATCAACTACCAGTTAAATTAAGATTTTTTATTAATAACAAAAAAAAAATGGTCAATCGAATTTTCTCAGAAGACTTAAATCGTTGAAAAGAAAAAGTTATTAAGTTTTTCAACGCTTGGTTATGTGTGTTGGAGTTGGTTATGTTAATAGAGACTTAAAGTTTCCTTACTACGAATGTGATATTGTTGCCAAAATGTATAAGAATATCATTTCAGATAAAAAATCTCAATCGATGAATAAAGTTAAAGATTCAGTAGTGAAACAGTTCATTGAGAAGTAATGTTTAAGGAAGCCAAGAAATAATCCTATTGCTTCTGAGTTACTTAAAGATCAATTTTTTGATGGAATCAATGACGATGATAAATAAAACAAAAACCTCAAAGACGACAATAACAATTACGTTATTTCACACTTTAGATCCATGAAGATATGAACATTGATGGAATTATCTGAAAATTTGTGTTGTTTGCTTGAATTTTAGTAACGATTTACTTAGTAAATATGAATTATTAGTTTAATTCGTTGATGTAAATATAAGCAATTTAATCAGGGGTGATGAGGTGCATGATGAGTGCTTCAGTATTTTAGCAATGATGGCTCATTCATATTTTTCTGCGTTTTTTTTTTCTTCTATAACAACACGAAATTAAAACAAAAATTATCCTTAGTTTTGAATCCGCTAATCGAATCGCATCCACTCGGTTCATCTGCTCACCTGCGGGTACTACACAGGGCCGGCCCTGAGGGAAGGTCAACGAAGGTTGACTTCGGGGCAGCAAAATTTGTTTTTGTCAAGGGTGATTTTGTGCTAAAACCAAATATGAAGGTTTAAATCGTGAATAGCACTAACAAATGGACATATTTCTAAATATTTTAGGGGCATATTGTAAATAAATAATTACTTTAATGGTTTAGTGCTAAATATATAAAAAGTCTCTTATAGGATACGTTCTTCACCCTTGCTCTTTCAGCTCAGTTCAATCCGTTTTTCTATGTGAGAGTGTACATAGCTATACCTTGTCTTTGTTATCACCTCAGTTGTGTTCTTATGGTTTTAGGATTCCCTTGTTTTACTAGACAAAGATTTGATCAGCTATTTGATTTCATGCATGGTACAAAATGGGCTAATTTGTTGTGTTTGTTATTGAAGTTGGAGAACAGACACTATAGAATATTAATCATAGCACCAACAAGTCTGAGTATCAGTCAAGTTGTATTAAATGCCCTATAAATTTCGTTAACTCTACATTTTTCACTTGTTTAATTTTACTTCTTTCATATTTACAATTTGTTTCATCGGTAAAACATGTAGTACACTTGAATGCAGCATAAGCATTTCCGAATTCCATGATCACTCTTGGGTTTTTCGCAGCATCCGGATATGATCCCACTAGTGAGGTAATCGTCTTTTCATTTCCCCATTTATTTTCTGCATTTTCAATTGATTCAAAAAAAATTGACGGCTAATAATAAACAACTAGGTGTTAATGGTGAATTTGGGGTAATTATCCCTTCACTTGATTTTATTCAACTAGGAATTTGTGTCACATATGTAATATGGGAAGCTTGGTTCCTTACTTCCTTGGCTATAATTACCCTTTTTGATTAATATAACCTCTTTTGTTAAGAAAAAGAAAAATATGGTGAACTTGGTCATGCTTCAAGAGCTGTGAAATGGGGCAACAATTTTGCTGGCGCCTTCGGGGTAACAAAATCTTAGGGCCGGCCCTGGTACTACATCCCCCAATTAATATACTGGACATGTGTGCATTTCTTAAACCCGTCATTCTAATGGAGTGAATGCGAGTAGTACCAAATCCTTATCCGCTCATCCATTACTCACCCCTAACTATAGTAGATATCACACACCACGATTCCATTTCGCATGTTTTCTTGGGAATATAATTCGAAAACATAATGAGAGAGGATCCACCCACATTTTTATTCTCACACTTTGGAAACCTTTTATTTATAATCAAAATCTAAACAGTAATGGATTTGAAGGTTTTGGGGATACATTCTTCATACAAAGCTCTACATACCTACTAAAAATAAGTGCATTATGAAATACTAAACCTCACAATATACCAATCTCAATGGTTGAAAATTCGTTAATTTTCAATGGTGGATTTTCAAAATAATAGATGGTAGTGTTGTACGTCTACGAATGTGCTCACTTATGGTAGGAATATAGACCATTATAAGAGCAACATATTTCCAAAATGTTAGCTTCAAATCAGTTACCGTTTAGATCTTAAAAAAAAAAGTCCAAAGTGTGAGAATGGATTCTCCGACAAATATAATAGCCCAGTACTAGTACACAAATATTAAATCAGACTTTTCCAACTTGTGCATCGGTCCCCTTTTACTAACAAGTTTGTTTGAGGTCGCTTAAGTTTGTTTGTGGATTGAATATTTCAAATCTAGTGAATCGGGATCAGAAGATAGAGCCAGTAATTAGCCAACATTAATATATTTCATCTTGTGGTGATCGATAATTAGTAAGAATCAAGTTGTTTATACAGGTGATACTTTGATGATTGAAGAATAAAAGATCTTTTTTTCCTGGTATTCTAATATTTGTGATACTTCGCGCATACTTAATTCTATGGGAGCTAACAAGCAGTTTATTTTGAAAATTTCAAACTTGTGGAAAGATCATTCAAATTGGTTTGTTGTCTTTCCTTGTAGAATTTCTTGAATAGAGCATGCTGACTACGATAGGTTATCCCTGTCTTGGTATGATCTTTGACCAAGTGAGTTTATATTAAATAAACGGAAAATCTTTTCGCAAGTGTTTCTATCTCAAGCTTGTTTGTCAATGTTAGTGATCAAAACTATAAGTCTTGATTTCTAGTCTACTTAAAGTAATGTCTCGGACTAGGATAGATTGTGTAGTTGAGCATTAGACTTCACGGCAGTTATTAGTTAAAAACGAAGAACTACTAAGAAGAGCTTGTGGAACTTCATCAAAGAAAGGTATGTGGAGACTAAAACTCATCTATTACTTGGAAAGTCTATTTCTACTTTATCTCCTATATTGATACAAAAGTCGTATTACTATAGTTTTTCGATTATGCACATTTGAGATTTCGAGATGAGTTTAATTCGCTTACATATTTCTCGAAATATGTGTTGGTAAGCTTTTGCTTCAACCAAGTTCATTTTATATTCTTGACGAAAGTCAAAAGATGATCATGTGAAAATCGCCGAGTAACATCTTACATGGTTTGTGTTATACAATCATTTGGTGTAGACTTGGAATGTTTCGTTATGGTTATTTCAATAACTTAAAAATTGCTTTGATGTTAATAGTGTATGAAAACGGCTATTGTCACCCTCTAAAAAAGTTTCAATAATTGAAATAAGAGTTTAGAACACTTAACCAACATTGGATTATAAACATGTTGTGCACTCTTGCATATGTGTGATCCATGTCCATGAACCATAGTATGCATACCCGTATGCGTACCTGTTGGTTTGAGAAGTTCGGGAACCTAAGTGCGCGTACCCGTACGCATACTGGCATAGGTATGTGACCGGAAATTTCTGCTGGGTTTGGAGGTACGCATACCCGTTCACATACTGGCGAAAACCAAACTTGGTCCGGCTATTTCAAGTATGTGTACCCATTTGCATACTTGAATGGATAAAGTTCTAAAATTGGTTGAGACATGAACAAATACATTTATATAATAAGGAATATGTTTCAGTATAATATTAGGGAAAGAGAGGAGGCAGGGAAAAGAGAAGATACAATTGATAAGATAGTTCTTAGGTTACATGGATATAATTCATGTATATACATGGAGATGGGAAAACCAAAAGACATCTATTTTGGGCCGCACATCTATGGGCTATAATCCCTACAACACTCCCCCTTGTTCGGTTCAATAAAACTTTGTATGTAGTGCTTCACATATAGTGCTTCGAATGTAGTTCTTCAAATGTCATCCTCTCCTTGATGACTTGTGCCGAAATCAATTGCCCCATTAAAACTTTGACAAGGAAAAACCTAGTGGGATAAAACCTTGGTACAATTCTTAACATGTATTACTTCACATGTCGTCATGTACTTTACATGCAGTTCATCACATGCAATACAATCTTCAAAGACCGACGAGTCTAATTTAATTACCTCTTTAAAACTTTTTCAGGGAAACCCAAAGGGACAAAAACCGATCTAAAGAAAAAGAGTACAATATTACACAAACGTAGAACATAGTTAGACTCGAATATGTTGCCTCATTAAAACCTTGACAAGGAAAACCCAGTAGGATAAAACCTCGATGAAGGGAAAAGAGTACAACGTGATAAATACAAGTAAAGGTGATTTGTTGCAGATGATCACTTTGTTCCGTTGAAGTTGATTAGTTTCTTCACAACTCCTAAGGAAGAAAATCCTTGTGGGAAATACAATAGCCTTAGTTGGGAAATTACTTCCTGGTGTTTGTTGTTATCTCATCAAAAACCTTGCCGAGTAACAAAACCCTGTGGGAAAAATTAACCTCGGTGAAGGAAAATAGTTCAACATACCATTAGATGCTCCCCCTGATGTCAGACAATTTTCATTAGTCTAATGCAGTCAAAAGGAGTTTATCACACTGTACCTTGTTGACTTGAAAGCTTATAAGACCATGTTGTTGATCCTGGAAGTTACGTTGCTTAACAGACTATCGCGTTTTATTTCTTTGATTCATATATTTTCAATAATATCAACGCGATCTTTATGTCTTCAACGTTCAACATACTTGATGTTTTTAGTGTTGTCTCGCTAAAAACCTTGTCGAGTAACAAAACCCTTTGGGAAAAACTATTCTCGATCGAAGGGAAAGAGAGTACAACACAGCTTCAATTTTGAAGTAAAATATGACGACATCATATCCTTCGATCCTTCCCCTGATGTCGGCTTCTCCCCCTGATTACTTTCAGAGTTGTTCCAGATAGTTCCTTTAGTCATGTACTTGTAGAAACTGAATATCGGTAATAACCAAGAAAATAATCTACCATATCTCCTTCAGATTACATTCGTTGGAGAAGAGATTATTGTTCCTTCATAATCAAAAACTTTTGGATTGCACTTTCATTAGCATTCCTTTTAATATCTTTGTAGGGATAAAACAAATTTATGTCAATGGTTACTTTTAAGTACGTGATTACATTCACTATACCATTCCAATGACATTGCATAGGCGATGAGCTATATTTAGCTAACAAGTTCCTTGAGGATGCAAAATTTTATCGAGTACATTATTATACTAAGTACAACAATGCGTCTATTGTACTTATATATGGGAATTTTATCTCCCAACACATCTTCGTCATCTTCCTTTAGACGAAATGGTCACTTACTTACATTTGAACCCCGACTAATCATGGGAGTGCTATTAGGATGCATGTCTTTGTTAAATTGCCTGACAACTTTAGACAAATGCAAACTGGTGGGATAATATACCACAAGATCGTATTCGGTCGAGCTTTCCCCATATTTTTCATCTCAAATACGGATTTCAAATAGCTTTTAAGGTCTCAAATTACATCAAGAGTACCCATTATGTCCGTACCATCGACATAAATAGCTATAATTCCAAATCAGGAACTTTCTTGTGAATACGCAAGGAAAAATAACTTACTTGTCTATCCCCTCCAAATCTAATAATCACTTAGACGGGTATACTACATCCGCCTGATTGATTCAATCTATAAGTGAGCGTTATATCTAACTGTAAACATATTCTGTAGTTTAGAGTCATTTGATTTAGGCAACAAAAGTCTATCAAGTACTTTTGTAAATATCTTTTATCTCTTAATTCTTTCAGAGATATGTAACAACCACATACATATGCTGCATTTCAAGTCCTTTTGAAATTACCAAGCTAACTAAGTAGCGGAACTCTATAACATTCATTACAAGAGAACAATTACAGGGATTTGTGAGAAACCTCGCGCCACAAGGCGGGTCTTTGTACTTTAAGACTACTTTCTTCTCATTATGCTTTATGACAAATTAACTTGTATGTCCAATAGGCTTAACACTTGGTTGGTTAGCACTACCACACCAAATACCCGTATATTTGCCAAAAAACTAAGTTCTACCTGGATTGTGTAGGCCAAATGTGTTTTTTATTTGAAATTAATCAAAATAAATCATGGTTCGATCTCATTGTGCTCTACTTCTGGGGCAACTATTTATGGATTATATCATCATTGTGCACGCATGATCCTTCCATTGACTCATGTGCATTCTCATAATCCGTCTGAATTTCATTGTTCTCTAGAATCATTTAAAACTTCGGAGCGTCCTCCAATATTGATTCATGGACATATTCAGAGAGAATCTTATGAGATAATTTCTGAAAATATAAATAAGTTGTGCCTTACTCATCTACTTCCTTTCTAAGTGAGCATTGATCGAACCTGGTGGCATCTCCATCTTCCTTTATGGATACACGGCCTTAACTACACTTCCACCAAGTGTAGTTGCAACACCTTAGTCTATGGTGTACCCCATATTGAGGATTTATAATCTTTCAGGAATATTTGCAGTAGGTATGTGTGATCTTGTCACTTTAGCGACATTAGTGTACATTCTGAAAATCAATTATTCTTTGTCACTTCACATTTACATTTGTGGAGTATAAGAATCAATATGAGACACAGTGGGAACACACCACGACAATTCCTATCGTTCCTTTAGAAAATACTTTTTATTATCTCCCCCTAACGATAGGAAGACTGTCTCATTAAAGTGATAACCCGCAAATCTAGCGGTAAGATATCTCCTGCCAAAAGTTTTAAAATGCGGAGAATTGTTGGGAACTCATTTCCAACATAACTACTTAACAGTTTTGAAGACCCATCATAATACGATATGGAGTCATAATGGCACATATATAGTGCAACTAAAAATGCGTAAGAACACGAATGTCAGATTTAAATCCAGTTACTAACTGGTACGCAGAAAAGGCTGACTAATATTGGGTTCTAAAAACGAATTAAGTAAGATGCGTGTAATATTGCATATCCCCAAAGCAATAAAAGATATGTTGGTACGCATAACCTATTTCTTAGGCACCACCTGTAACCTTTGATGGTAGCCTTTGCGAGACCATTAGGCATAAGATGCTCTATATTGATCCTATTAAACATGCAATATTCATCCAATCTTTTTGATGTAAATTCTCTAGCATTAATAAGGGTGGTGAGCCTTTAACACTTTCTATTATGTAATATGTGCTAGGAATTTTTAAACGCAAATTTCTTTGGAACTATAACTAGTCCAAAATGTCAAAACATTCACCAGATCCATCAGTCACTTTAATGGTCCGCATTCTGCATGAATATTTTTTCTAAATTTCACCTTGTTTTCTTTGTAATATGGAATTTTTACCATTTGCATATTAGGATGGTCTCGGTCCTATTTTGTTGAAGACTTTGTAAAAATGAGTGATATGCTTTCTTACCTAAAAGCATAATGGGAAGGGGGTTTGTGCATCTATTAATTTAGAAAACACTTATTGAGAGATATGTTGTCACTTTGCATTCTGTCAATCTTTTTCCCAATTTCGTTCACTCAAATAAAGTGATATTCGTATGAGTTCTTTCAAAACAATCATCATGTCACAACCAAAGTTTCTTTATGGTTATGCCCAAAGCCTGTATGAGTCAGTTTCCAACATTTCATCGTCGGAGTCAATATGATTCAATAATCCAAATATTATAATGAATTACATTTCACTAGATTGACTCACTAGTTTCTCTAAAATATATTTCCTTCCAAATATATTATAGACTATAAAAGATGCAATTACATTCTCACCACGGTGAGGTTCCACATGATATCCATTTGCATGGGTTTGTTTGGAATTTAACAAGGTATTACTAGCCCTTAGTACATATAGAGCTTATGTGACTTTTAGTCTTTGTTCCATATGGCAACAAATTTATGAGCAGTGCTTCGCTCGATAATCCAATCATAGTTACATTATAAGGAAATAGTTCAATAACTAGTTTAAATTCTTAAGCTAGTGGAAGAAAAACAACTATGAGTTAGAAATTTGGGTCTTGAGAGTTTTAATAAGTGGTGTGGCCTTATTATGTAATAAAAGTGGGATCGAACTCAAATACTTTAAACTGAATATATATTACGTTTAACCCAATATATCTCAAGTGCTTTAGAGAGTTTATGTCTCGTGTTTTCATTCCATATGTGCATATATTGGATCTAGTTCAACTGAATAAAATAGTCAATTGGCCCGGCAAAGTTCTTGTTGTCATTAAAGTTGATGTTAAAATTGGTTGTTAATATGATACATATACACATTATATTGTATATACCAACACCTATGACCAAGGTGCATTTCCAACTCTTTTATTTATGATGGCAGCTAGAATTACATTTTAGCTGATCCCATGTTCAATTGATACCTATACTTCGGTGTCATTACTGTTGGGAAAAAATAATAATATATTTTTAAATTTTTAATTTTTAATTTTTTTTTCATGATATATATGTCCCTTTTCACATGCTTTATATGAGTCGGCACGTCTAACCCTCATTACTTTGGGGTTCTTTCCATTTTCAATTTTGCTACATTTAGCTTAATTTGAGAAATTTATTTATCTCGTAGGCCAAGAGAATCTCACTGCACATGTCAACCACTTAATTTAGGTTGAATATATTACTAAAGATAGTTCTTTTGTTGTCATACTTCAACATATACCAGTTCGTTAGTATGATGGATGAAGTAGAGAAATGGAAATTTTCTGACACATATCACTTTTTGTGAGTTCTTCCACAAAAAAATTAGAATACATGTAATAGTTGAGCAAGTGGATTACATCCCATGGAACATTCAAATTTAAGGAGAAAATATTATGTATGCAACAATGGTTCTCAAGTACTTTTAAACCTCAAATGAATACATTAGAATCGAGTTGGTACAACCAATTAAACAAACGACATCATTCAACCATAGCCAATATCATATTCAATAGAACAAAATAGCATTAAGACCAAAATTCTTAATGATCGAGATAAGCAATCATAATTTAAATTTATCGTTTATATGATGTGAACTTATCTTAAGACAAAAATAAACAAAACTAGGCATGTTTTACAAACAAATAAATAAGCCTAGCAAAAACTCAATGTAAGAACCCATGTATTTTAGAGTTACATACCTTTAAGTTTTGGTTCCCACTATGTATATACGAAACCGGAACATTTTTGGTACCGCGCGCCGCGAAAACAAAACAGAACAGAACTGGCCAGGGCAGGACGCAACTAAAACTTGGGTCGAAACATGATAGGACGGGACAAATGTATCAGAAACTTTCAGAATCGGACAGATGGGACGGAAATGCTCAGAATCGGACAAAACGGTAGGAAATGTTCAGAATCGGACAAACGTGTCAGAAACATTCAGAACCAGACAGCTTTTCATCTTCTCGGAACGCAAAGAGTCAGGTTTTCTTCCCCGCATTTTTTCACTGATTTAGCTTATTCGATTCCAGCGTTGATGGAAATCATCCATGTAGAAAAAGAAAAAGAAAAAGAAAAAATCAATCGATCTCATATAGCTCCGCGGTATAGCATCGTGGTGATAACGTGTTGCAGTATAATATTAGGGAAAGAGAGGAGGCCGGGAAAAGAGAAGATACAATTGATAAGATAGTTCTTAGGCTACATGGATATAATACATGTATATACATGGAGATGGGAAAACCAAAATACATCTGTTTTGGGCCGCACATCTATGGGCTGTAATCCCTACAACAGAATACATTCTTTGCAAATTGTGGATATAATGTTCATGAATTGATTCGAGTGAATCAAACCGATTTTTCTTCAATTGTGTTCTTGTATACTTCTATGAGAATATAGCAATTGAACAATTCTTTAACTAGTTTCATTTGAGTCATTTGAATAAGGTTGATATGAGAGTGTTCATATAGATAACCTCTGTTAACTACTGCTGAGCTAACATGGTGTACACATTTAGGTACGGTTACATAAACCTAAATGTGGGTACATTTCATTTGTGTGTGACAAGATAAGTTCGATCTAACGGTTAAAAGATATAAGATTGAATCTAATAAGGTTTTCATCTAACGGTGAATATTGAATGCTTTGTTACCAAGGTAACTAAGATAGCAAACCCTGATTTGAAAACTATATAAAGGAGAACTCTAGCAACTGGGAAACCTAATCCCCATACCTCCTGTGTGATACTAGTTGCGACTAGAGTCGATTCTCCTTTAACCTTAGTTTGTTCACGAAATCATGTAGGTTAACGACTTAAAGACTTCATTGGGATTGTGAAGCCATACCCAAATATTTTTTTTGTATTTCCGTGTTCTGATCTAGCCATGTTCTATCGTATTGAGTATTATCTTCTCTAAATTTGCTCGAGATTGATTCTCCGATAGGCAAGATTAAAAGTAGTCACAAACATCTTCGTCTCATCATTTGTGACTCCACAATATCTTGTTTCACTACCATACGATTAAGATTATTGTGAGGTGATTGATAATACCAGGTTGTTCTTCGGGAATATAAGGAAGGTTTATAAATTGGTTCATGTGCACCTTGATTTATCAAAATACTAAAAAAAACTCGTATGTATTTCTGTGGGAGACAGATTTATCTTTTCAAATAGACTTTTAAGTGTAAGACAGATTTGTTTATCAAGTCTTCGACTTTGGGTCGTAGCAACTATTGGTTGTGGGTGAGATCAACTAAGGGAGTCAAGTGCGTAGAATCCTGCTGGGGTTCAGAGACGTAAGGAGCGCAATTGTACCTTCATCAGTGTGAGATTGATTAGGGCTCAACTACATTCTAGTCTGAAGTTAATTGGAAGTAGGCTAGTGTCTGTAGCAGCTTAATACATTGTGGTGTTCAAAGCTGGCTAGGTCCCTGATTTTTTCTGCATTTTCGGTTTTCCTCGTTAACAAAATTATGGTGTCGGTGATATTTCTTTTCCGCATTATATTTTGTTATATAATTGAAATATCACAGGTTGTGTGTTGAATCGATCAATTGGTAACTTGAACATTGTTCTTTGGTACCGTTCAAGATATTCCTCTTATATTTAATCGGGGTCGCAAATTCCTATTTGCTGATTGCGGATTGAATTAAGAGATAGAGATATAAAACTCTTTGATATACTTTTCTCTAGATTGAGTCTGACTGTCTAGTTGATTCTCTTGAAAGTATATTGGAGTTTGTCTATTGAGACTTCTAAACGAAATATTGGGCGTGGTTGTTAGACCCCCGCTTTTTCAATTGGTATCAGAGCCGGCATACACGTTTAAGACTGTTAGAGCACTTCTCAGTCGAACTCCCATGTGTTGCTATCTCAAGATTTTTTTGTCAAGTTTAGTTTCCAAGACTATAAGTCTTGATTTCTAGTCTACTTATAACTAATTCTCGGACTATGATAGAAAGTGTAGTTGAGCTCTAGACTCCATGGCGTTCATCATACAAAGACGAAGAACTACTCAAGGAACTGGTGGAACTTCATCTACTAAAAGGTACATGGAGACTTAAACTTATCTATCACTCAAAAATTGTACCTACTCTATCTTCTATCTTGAGACAAAAGTCGAATTGCTATATAGACTTCGATTATAAAAATTTGTTATTTCGAGCCGAGTTCATCTCGCTTATCTATTTCTCGAAATATGTGCTGGTATGATTTCGCTTTGGCCAAGTTCATCTTTACAAGTGACGAAAGTCATGTTGATTATTTCAATATCTTGAAAATTACTTTGATGAAAAATAGTGTGTGAATAACCTCTATTTAACATCCTCTAAGAATATTTCAATGATTGAAATTAGAGTTTTGAATATATAACCTTGAATGGATATAAACATTGTATGTGAACTCATACTTGTGTAAGTCCAAAATCCTTGAACCAAAGTATGCGTACTTTGCTGCTTAGGATAACCGGAACTAAAGTTCGCTTACTGCCGGAAGTTCACATCCCGTGAATTTCTGCTGGAGTTTGTGAACTGAAAACAAACTCAATTCGGTTACTTAAGTATGCATACATGTATGCGTACTTGAGTGGGTTATTTTTTAAAAACGGTTTATTCGTGAACTTAAACTTATATAAACTAAGGAATGCATATTTGCAAATCGTGCCTATAAAGTTCATGAATCGATTCGAGTGAATCAAAATCGTTTTTGATTCGATTGTATCTTTTATACTTCTATGAGATCTAAGCAATTGAACAACTCTCTAACTATTTCTTTTGAGTCATTTGAACTAGTTATGGTGAAGATGAATATGGTTGATATGAAAGTGCTCATATGGCTAACCATTGGGTAACTACTTTTGAACCAACTAGGTGTACACGTTTAGGTACGGTTACACAAACCTAAATGAACGTGCATTTCATTTGTGTATAACAAGCTAAGTTCGATCTAACGTTTGAAAGATATTAGCTTGAATTTAATTAGGTTTTCATTTAATGGTTAATATTGAATGCTTTGTTACCAATGTAACTTAGATTACAAATCCTGATTTGAAGACTATATAAAGGAGAACTCTAGCAACTAGGAAACCTAATCCCCATACCTCTTGTGTGATACTAGTTGTATAAGCTAGAGTCGATTCTCCTTTAACCTTAGGTTTCTACCGAGACCCTGTAGGTTAACGACTTGAAGACTTCATTGGGATTGTGAAGCCAGACCCAACCATTTTCTCTGTAGTTGCGTGATATGATCTTGCTATTTTTATCGTGATTGAGTGCAATCTTAAGATTGGCTTGAGATTAATTTCTCCGATAGGTAAGATAGAAAAGTAGTCACAAACACCTTCGTCTCATCGTTTGTGATTCCACAATATCTTATTTTGCTAGTTGATTAAGATTATTGTGAGGTGATTGATATTTCTAGGCTGTTCTTCGGGAATATAAGTCCGGTATATCTAATGGTTCATGTTCACCTTGATTTATCAAAAGACGAAACAAAACTCGTAGGTATTTCTGTGGGAGACATATTTATCTATTCATGTAGACTTTTCTATGTGATACATATTTGTTTATCAAGTCTTCGACTTTGGGTCGTAGCAACTTTTAGTTGTGGGTGAGATCAGCTAAGGGAATCAAGTGCGTAGTTTCCTGCTGGGATCAGAGACGTAAGGAGCGCAACTGTACCTTGATCAGTGTGAGATTGATTATGGCTCAACTATATTCCAGTCCGAAGTTAATTGGTAGTAGGCTAGTGTCTGTAGTGGCTTAATACAGTGTGGTGTTCAAAGCTGGACTAGGTGCCGAGGTTATTCTGCATTTGCGGTTTTCCTCGTTAACAAAATTCTGGTGTCTGTGTTATTTCTTTTCCGCATTATATTTTGTTATATAATTGAAATATCAACATGTTGTACTTTGATCAATCATAGTAGATACATCTGATCTAGTTTGTTGGATACGACTTGATTGATTCTTGGATATTGGTCTTTGGTACCGTACAAGTTATCTCTTTGTGATTAGGTTCACAGATTTGTTTCTGTAAACGTTCTACTTGTAAGAGAGAGAGATATATATAACTCTAGATACTATTCTTTGATTGAGTTTAACTCTCGGAGTTGTATTGAGTTTTTCCATACAGATTACATGAGAAAAAAATGGTGGTGTATTTTGGTACCCCTGCGTTTTCAGGTATTGTTCCGGGATCCTATAGACATATTGAGCTCGCGAACCCAAGTTTCTTAGTTGGCCTATGTTGAAGGGTGGATATGATTTTGATCCTACTCGTCCTAGCTACACCAAATGACTACACTTTCTAAGAATGGTATGAGAGAGAACTTGCTTTCCATTGTACTATATACTTCCTTTTATAGACTTTCTCAAAAGCCCTTCCTTTTGTGACATCATGTCACATGTCCTAAACCTCCTTAATTATTGCTAAGGCCACTCTTTGTTTTTCTTTAATTCCCTCCTTATCCTTTTTTACTCATGTACACTTCTTTAGTGGACTTGGGCCCTAGTCCCCTTTGTTCGTGTTGGGTTTCGCACCCCTTTAGGGGCTCCCTATCCCTATTTGGTGGTAATAATTTTCATGTATCAACAGCCGACTACTTTGTTTTTAGATGTTACTAAACTCCAAATTTTCTTGATGGTTCACAGATCATATTAGTTAATTCGTGAGCTAGCTTTTGTGCATGGTCCTTAATCGACAAATACCTGGTGCTCATTCATCTTTGTTATGCAAGGAAGACTTCTCAATGCTTATGTGGTTTCCATTTTTTGGATCAATCTATATTGAGAAGATAAAGTTCGTTTTGGATCAAAGCAATTCGTAAACATGAAACAGTTCACGAATTTACTTTGAATGCAAATAATAGTTGCTTGACCTTTAATTGACCTAACCTGGTTCATCATTATAAATAGAGGACTCCCTGTAACTAAGAAATTCAATCCTTGCACGTTGTGCATTACTTGCTGCTAGAGTCGCCCTCCAAAGACCTGTGTTTTTATGTGAAACTTAATTAGGTAATGACTTTGAATATTTCACTTAGTACATGGGAATCTTATTATCTTGGTCATTGTAGTTCTTGGCTATTTTAAATGTATGTCTCTTCTGTTTTTCGACCACCCAAGAACTATTGAATGAGGTCTAAGATTGATATAAACTACAAGGAGTTCTTCGTCTTTAACCTTATAATTCCACAAGACTAACATCTAAACTTGATTTGGATAGGTCTTGTGAAGTAGAATCAATAAGGTATCTTTACAATTTTTGAAGAGAGTAAATTATCCTAATTGTCAAGGTTAGATTGATATCTTTTTTACCTGGTGATCCCTCAAAGCAAATAGATTTCCATTCACTTGACTAAAACATATCTGAAATAAATCAAATAGTTGTCCAGCTGGAGGCAGGGAGGTTAACAACAGTCTTTATGAATGAGTGTGCAGTAACTTTTAGTCCTGTAAAGGACGTCAACTAGGGGAATCAAGTACGTAAGATCTTGCGAAACCCAAGAGATGTAAATAGCATGAATGAAGCTGAATTGTTTTGAAGGTTGATTCTATCTCGGCTACATTACGAAGTCTGATAATAGGCTTGTGTTTATAGCGGCTTAATACAGTGTGGTGCTGAAACTAATGAGGTCACAAGGTTTTGGATTTCAGTTTTCCTCGTTAACAAATTTTTTGGTGCCTTATATATTTTTTCCCCAGCATTATATTATTTTGTCTGTATAATTGACATATCACAAGTAGTAGTTTAATCAACGTAGATAGTTTTTAGCTTGATAGTAATGATCATACGATGCCCGTTATTATTGAATTCAGATCTTGAAATATAATTCACACAAGAATTTGTCTTGATTGAATTCGGATCTTGAAGGTTCAAGTACACACTAGGTTGACCTTGAAGATCTATATCTTAATTGATCATTTTAAAGACTTATTTTTTTACAATCTTGAATATGGGTTTCATATCCGAAATTATAGATTTACAATATTATTCCATACATGTTCACGAACGAAAAGATTGATGGTGTAATAGGTACCCTCTCATTTTCAAGGGGTTTGTTTCTTTTCTAGCATAACTTCGGGGGATTATTTTTGTAATGAAAGGAGGAGATGTTTCTTTTGTTTTTCTTATTACTTGTACAATTTTTTGTTTGGTAAATGCTTGAGGAGTTTGGTGGGTTTAATATTTTGTATTGTATCTTAATTGTTCATGTTGTTACCGGCTATGGTGGATACTGGTGATAGTGATGGAAGTTCAAGATGATGGTATTGATTTATCGTTTGGAATTGGTTAATGGTAGTATTTTGGTACGGTTGATGTATTGATTTGTTGATATTGGTTGCATTTCAACTATTTTATTCTTGGAGGTATTGATGAGTGGTGACGATCTTGATGATGATGGAGGAGAGATGGTGGGTGGTGATGCTGGTTTGAGTAGTAATGGTTCTCATAGATTGTGGTGGCGACGAGTAGGGTTTTCGAGGTAGGTAGGTTGGAGAGGTATTAGCGGGTCAGGTTTTGGGGACCTGTTTGGTATAAATGGGCTTGATTCTTCTTATAAATTGTATTGAATAAAGTCTTTTTTTTTTTTTTAGTAAAAAGCTTGTAATAGGAATATGTATACTTACATTAAGTGACTAGTGCTAGGTCCATTGGTCATTATTTGGAGTCAGCTGTTCTTGGGTAAATGAATACGGTACCACAACATTGTGAACTATTCTTTGAATTGTTGTTCATGCTAGTAACATACTCTTTAAGATCCATTATTAATCATATAATAACTTTGTTAAAAAAGAAGAAGAAAAGATTACTGATTTTGAATTCTCGCATAATTTTACTAAGAAAAACTTAAATCTCCGGGTACACCTAAGACCAGAACACTACTAGGGATCAATAAATGCCAAACTCTACGCAATGTGTTCCGGTGATTGTCCAAAGGAAATTATATGTTAGATTTCCTTTAGGGGATAAGTATATGTCCAAGGCAAAGTGGGATATAATGTTCGAGAGAATGGAGGCTAGGTTGGCTAATTGGTCAGTTATTTATCTTTTTAGAGGAGGTAAGCTTATCCTTATTCATGAGGTTCTACAAACTTTACCGGTGTACTTTATGTCATTATTCATATCTTCTGTTTCTATTATTAAGAAGATGGAGAGGCTTTTCAGAAATTTCTTGTGTAATGATAACGAAGACAATCATAAAATTCATCTTGTTAGATGGGAGGTGGTGAACTTTGAGAAGGATTGTGGTAGGTTAGGAATTAAGAAGATCAAATCTCTTAATATAGCTTTAATATGAAATGGTTGTGAAGGTTTGGGTGTGAAGAAACATCCATGTGGAGGACTATCATCGCTGAAAAGTATGTGGAAGATCCTTTAGGGTGGTTCACTAATTAACAAACCTAAATAAGCTTACGATACCAGTTTGGATAAGGATCGCAAAGTTCACTAAACTTTTCAAATCTAGTTGTGGTGTGCACGTGGGTGATGGGGTTCCGACAAGTTTTTGGAACGATAAATGGTTATGTACTATGTGTTTGAAAGATCTTTTCCCCTCTTCTTATGATGTTTCAGAATAAAAAATGCCATGGCGGCCGCTCATATAAGGTATGTTAATAACGATATGGTAGAACGGAACTTAGGCATCACGAGAAGAGTGCAAGACCTGGTTATTGCTGATCACTCTTCCTTATTATTTATATTGGATAATATTCTAGTTGGAGATGTTAACTCAAAGGATAATAAAATTTGGAGTGGTGAAAAGCCTAATGGATCTTTTTCGGTAAAGTCTTGTTATCAGCGGTTGCAAATTTCAGAACCGCGTCCTGCTAGATGTATTAATCGCCGAAAAATGTGGTCTAAACATTGGCCAACAAAAGTGACTTTTACTTATGGCAGGTTATGAAAATACCTCTACTCAAGATGTTTTGATAAGACATGACTGGTGTAGAGAATGGGGGTAACGATTGATATTTATGTGTACTGGATGGAGAATCGGTGAATCACTTACTAATCCATTGTAAAAAGTCTTGGGAAATCTGGTGTCATTTTGTCAAAGAATTCTTTGTCGTATGGGGCGACGCCTCCAGAATTTAATTAGTTTGGTGAATTCTTGGCCTAGGATTAGAAATTCTTCTCGCAAAGCTCCGGTTCTTAAAGTTTTACCAGCTGCAATTGTTTGGTCTATTTGGAAGGAGCGTAATTTAACATCCTTTCAAAATAAGAGTAAGGAGGTGAAAGGGACTATTGAGCAAGTGAAGATAAAAGTGGCTCAATGGTTGCATAGTCGCGGTGTCTTTAATGATATCACCATCCCGCAATTCATAATTAGCGGGAAAGAAGTGATTTTCCAACCTCCCTGAGTCGATTTTGTTATTAGAAGAACGGAGGCTTTGTATTGTCAGGTTGGGTTGGTTTTGTGTTTTTTTGGTGTTCTTCTTGTGACCATTAGCTTTCTTATTTTGGTATGTGTTTCAGGATTTCATCCTGTTTCTCCTTTTTATTTTTGATGGGTTCGTTTTGGTTTTAAGGACATACTGCGTATACTTTAATTCCTCATTAATAAAATCTTTAATTTACGGATCAAAAAAAAAATGACCACAGGAAATTCACAAGAAAAAATGATGAAGTAGAAGAATTGGCTTTGACATACTTCCCCGACATCCAACAATGGTATATTAAAACGCACAAGTAGGAGTTTTTATTATAGGAGAGTCTAAAGAGGGCAGGTTATAAGAGGGCAACTGATAATATCAAAAGTGTATTCGCGTTTCTGCTTTATTTAGCCTGCGTCAAGAAATTACATGTTGCGATCACAAGCAAGCTAGCTTTTTATAGGCTTTTCTTTGTTTCAGCTTTTTAGCCTCTTTTTAGACTTTTTTTTTTTTGCTGAACAAAGAACCTTTTCATTAATGGGATTTCAAGGTTACAATGAGTTTAAGATCGAAGATAAGAGAATACAAAGTAACAAGAACATACCATAAGAGTACAATACCGAGAAATCCGACAAGAGAAAGAGAAGGATTACCGGAGTAAGTCAAATACAAGTATGAATAAAATCCGATTAAATCGGAAGAATGATGGTTTTTCTCGGAATTAAATTCCAACCATTTAGTTTGTTTTTCTTCTATAGAAAGAAATGCTCCCAAAATAGGAGTGATTTGCTCAAATCTCTTATAGCTAGTGATGAAGCTTCCGTCGTCAAAAAGACCATCTATGGAGATTTCGTCACGGATAAGTTGATGATGAAGATTACGTCAGAAGATAACCAAGATGAAGATTTCGTCGTTGGAGAGCTTGGAGAGCATCACTATCGATCTAAAAACCCAACCTAATAACCAAGAATCGCCATTAAAGCGAAGATAAACCTCAAAAGAGTAGATAAAACCACCAAAATGATGTAGATAAATAGAAAACATAATAAAAACCAAACTAACCTAGAAAGCAAGGAAAAATAAAAAAATCTGCTCACATCTAATCCAAAAATGGACTAGATCTGAGCAGAGAATAGTTGTTTTTTGATGGTTTTGTTGAAGAAGAAAAAAGAGTGAGAGAGAGAGGAGAGAGAAATGTTTGTAAAATTACCTCTTTTTAGACTTCATGGTCCAAAGTTTGTAATTTTGGACTTTCACGTTAAAGTCCTTCTTTTCTTCGCAACTCCCTATCACTCATATGCTTTCTCTCTAACTTGTTCGACAAACTGTTACATAACAAACATGTCGACATTGTTAATAAATCTTGTCATTACCAGTGTCGTTGTAGTAAAATGATAAACTCATAGGGTGATGATACCAGTGACCCGAATTCAAAACTTGCCAGCACCAAATGTTTTGTCGATCAAAAAAATAAATAATCCTGTAATTCGAAACCTTCTGCTCACTTATTATTATATTACAAATGAATCCTACTTCCTTCGTTTAAAAAGGAAGAAAAGGAAGGACTGCACTCGCAAGCACAGACCACTTGTAGTCGATGCATGCCCGAGATATGGATGGATGGACGGACGGATGCGTACCACATTTGAAAACGATTCGATCGGCACGCCTATAAAGAAACTGATACGAGTATATATCATTGAGGTAGGGACACTTGAAATTGATGCAAGTTAGCAAAACACTGCATCACTTCTCTTCTTTTACCATGTCATGCAACCAGTGTGAGCTAGCAAGTTTGCTGACCTAACCTCACCACCACCACATTTGAACGTGGAGCCATACCAACCTTAATCCGAAACCCCACACCCCCCAAATAATCCTAAACATAAGAGTTGGGGACCAACAAAGTGACAGCAGTACAGCACCACCCTTTGATGATCTAGCTAGCTGTTTATATATATATATATATATCATGTGGCAAACAGCTGCATCCCATCAAATATTAGGACATCGCAGATATTTATGGTTGTGATTTGAACTTGATTGAGGACAACATTTGGTATTTTTTTAGTGAGTTTGGAGTTTGGACAGTAGAATTTGGCATTAGACTGCTGAGCTGCCGGTCAAAATAATTAGAATGTAGCTGAACATTTTCTTAGACTTGCCGGAGTGCATCTAGCTGAATTGGGTTACATTTGAAGAGACATGACAGTGAGTTTGGGAGTGTTAAAATGCCAGAGCGGATAAAGCTGGCCGACTATTTATGAGACTCAAGTGGGTTATAAGTGAACTACACGTGTAATGTTACATGACACGTGTGCATGTGGGATGTAAGTAATACTATCCTATCCAGCTACGAACTACAACTATATCAGATTATTAATTATCTGTTGACAATTATGGATTTGAACCAGTTTCGGAAAGAACCTGTTCCATTATATTCCTTCCAAAACCTGTTGACAATTGGAGAAAACAAAAACAAACGATAAAAATAACGTAAATTTATGACATGATATTTCATCTAGCATTACGAAATTACCCTTCGTCAGTGGGAGTATCGAATTTTTAATTGGTATTTCTTTTACACGTACTGAGTCTACTGACTGTAGTCACAGTACTCGTAGTATCTGGATAAGGTAGGAAAAAATTAATGATTTAATAAGCAAGTGTAGTGTACTAATGTACGAGAGCAATTCCTATGGGATGAACAAACTTAGAGTTTGTTTATTTTGATCCCATTATGGGATGAATAAATCAAGAACATGGATGTTCAAATGAACAAATCTGTTCATTTGAACATCGAGACACTCTACCAGACGCGCGTCTGGTGAAATGACGCGCGACATCCCTACTGACGCGCGAGCCAAGAAGAAACGCGGGCGTCACTAGCACAATCTCGGGCGAAATTAGCCCAATCTCTGGCGTCACTAGCATGAGCGCCCACTGCAAATCCAGATTTTTTTACTAATATTTTTCCCACTTTATCCTATTTTATCTCACTTTTATCCTATTTTATCTTACTTCATCCTATTTTATCTCACCAAAATATTACTCCCTCCATCCATAATTAGATGAGCTACTTGTAGTTTGCACAAATTTTAAGGCAAGGAGGAAAGTGGAGTATATTTAAGTATTTTTTATAATTAATTATACTCTTATGGGCAATAATTAGTAAAATTTAGAAACGATTTATCTCTTAAACTATACCACGGTTTTTTATAAACTTTATACCGTTGAAAAACATTTTAAAACACCTACGCAACGAATATAAACATGACTATCAAATTATACATATTTCTTATAGAAAAAATAATCAATTAAAAGGGTAGTTTTAGAAATATCCCCTTGGTTAGTGAAATAGCTCATCTATTTGTGGACAAAACTAAAAACCAAATAGCTCATCTTGTTAGGGACGGAGGGAATATATTTTATATTTCAACTTTATCCTACAAATCATTTTATATTAAAAAGAAATACTAGCGGGGCCCTAGAAAAGCAAATTTGTTCATTTTGCCCTGCTTTACCATAGTGGAGAAACCCATTTAACCATCCACGTGGATGAACAAATATTTGTGTTTGGCCATTGACATAGGAATTGCTCTTAGTAGTAGGATGACAGGAAAAAAAAAATGCACATTTTTTCTTTTAATTTATTTTCATTAACCGCAAAGGGTGATTACATCGTGGTTAAGTAGCAAAATAAATAAATAAATACATCAAGAAACCATTGTAGAAAAAGAAGAACATATTGTAAAATGTACATGGCCGAATATTTCGACAAAACAAAGCGAAGAAACATCAAAAATCGACATATTACAAGTATGGGAGCACCAATTAAATCGGCAGAGGATGATATTCTAGTTATAAACCGACCAATTGATAAGATATTTTCTTTGGGGGTGTAACAAGACCAAGAAAAACCCGGTTATGTCTTATATAAAAACCTATTTTTATCTTATCTTGATTTTAGTGCACCCGCTTAATCTGGTACCCCTTATTGGCAATCTTGGAAAAGAGAGGTAGGAGAGCCAATAAATTATTATTTTTCAATGAGTCTGCGTGTGAGGATGTCTGCTCACCATTTTGTTTCTTTTGGCCGGTTTGGTGGCTGAGGGCAATTCCTATGGAAATTACGTAAAAGAATGGTTTGTCAAGCCGCGTGGATAGGCAAAGTGAATTTTACACTATGGTAAATGGATGTTGGTGGTCGATGATGAGACGTGTGGTTTAACGCACGGTTTAACATAAGCCGTTGGCGGTTAAAGTTCAATCTCTGGCGAATTAGCGATTTAACATAAGTCGTTGGCTCGCGTCACACTGTAATTTCACCATCAACGATCATGAATACACTCAGATATATTATCTTGCAGATGGGATCTATCCAGAATGGTCAACTTTTGTTCAAGCTTATAGTGGGTTTGGACCAACTACTGCGAATGATATGAAGTATTTTAATGACATACAAATGGGTGCGATAAAGGATGTTGAACGGGCTTTTGGAATTTAAAAAAGGAAGTTGTCCATGATAGCTAGGCCGACACGCTTTTTTGATCTTCAAGAAATGAACAAAATTATGCTAACTTACATAATATGGACATTGAAGAAATCATACGTGACACCACCTGGACTAGTTATCCAGACGAAAATTTGAGGTTAACGCTTGTGGTGTACCGTGGCCGTCCGAAAAGAGAATATAGACTTGCAACTGACATAATTCAAAGTCGGGGCCTCTACGGATAGCTAACAGAAGATCTAACTAAACATATTTGGGCCACAAAAGGAGCAAGATTATCAAGAGCATCTATGCGCGGTCGTTAAAACCAAGCCAAATAGTAGTCTTTTCAATTAAATGTTGTTTATTTTAATTATGTTTAATATATGTACTTTGAAATAAAATGTAATATAGTGAGACTGTTTAAATTAATTGATAAGCTAGCTAAAAGTAATTGCATTAAATTTAAGTTAAACTAGATACATTTAAATAAAACTTAATTACTAAATTACAATTAAAAATATCTAGTACATTTAATCAAGGCGGTATTCATCTTCATCTCCTTTCGAGGCATCAACATCAACATCGTCTTTCTCATTCTCATACTAGGAAGGTTGGTAGTTTTGTTATTCATTTAGTTGTTGTTCAACCTTATCTAGTTCGTGCTCCCATAACCCAAGTTGTCGTGGATTCATTAATGAAGTGTTCATGGAGAGTATCTTGTTCCTATTAAAATCCTTGTAGTGTTGTTCTCGATACTCTTTAGAGCCCCGATATGTTCATCTAGTTGTTGTTTGTTTTAAAAACCTTTTATTCGAGCTAGTTCTACCTGGCGGTCGTTTTCCATGTACTCGGAGTAGTTGAACTCGGTTGAACCTCCTTTTGCTACTTTTTGGGCTGCGTCTCTCGCTACTTTTCCGTCCTTTTGACCCCCTCCTCTTATTCTTTTGACATTGGCATTAACATTCAGATTGATGTTGTGTTGTTCCTGACTACATGTAGACCCAACATGCGGAGATGCATGTCCTTCAGGTGAGAAAATCCTGTGAAAATGGATCATATGGTGATCTTTTTAGCATTTGGCTACCTTTCAACATGTATGGATTAAATTTGTTAAGAACCTTCTGAATGTTAAAACTACTTTCGTATTGGAAACCAGTTTTGTGGAATCTTTGACACTCTTCTCGACATCTTCGCTCCACATATGGTTCACCTTCACCACTTCTTTAACATCGCCACATTTGCATGATTAAATCTACGTATTCACTAACATATTTGCTAATTGCATAAAAACGATGAGACAACCCTTCGAGATCACGATTATGAATGTTACCGGTTTCTTCACGAAATTTTCCAATTTTTTTTTCGGCTTCTCTTAATATAGCCCATGCTTTTATTAATTATAGCGCAAAAAATTTAAGTTAAAACGAAAAACCAAAATTACCAAACGAGTCTTATTTTTTTAACTAATAATCCTACTTCTTCCCAAAAATTAAAATATGAACCCTAATTATTATTTTTATCCAAACTAAATTATATTTCAATTTCTTTCTCTCATTATTCTTACAAATCACCCTGTTATAAACCTTAATATTTTACTTTTCCTTCAATAAAGACTAAACCCAACCTTTCACCTTTTCTATAAAACGATGTTATTTTTCCAAATCATGATTATCCCTTAAAACTTCTCCACAACAATATTATCAATCCAAAAATGAAATGAAATCAACTACGGTTTTGATTCTTTTCCTAAAATCAATTTTCTAAAACTCCATAATCATTGTTATTCTATCAAAAAAATTCTAAGATGATTTTCTTTTTTCTCAATCATGATTACATAAAACTAGGTATTCTAAGATCATCAATTATATATGCAATCTAATTATAAAAATTACATGATTAACTTTATTTTATTTTCTGGATTTAAGGATTTGATAATTTATTTTGAGCTATATATAAAAATTATGTATAATTTTATGGGTTATGTTAATAATCATAAGAGCCCGTTTGGTTGAATTAATGACTTATTTTATGTGGGTTATAGTTAATAAAAGCATGAGCTATATTTAAGAGAAGTCTTTTTTTCTTTCCATAAAACACATTCCCATATTGTTGACAACCATTGATTTGATCTCCTGTATAGAATCCATAATTCCTACAAATTGATTCATCTTCATCGATCGTAAACTTGGCACCAAAGACTCTACCAGATCTTTCTTGAGTTTGTTGTTGTCCTTATTACGAGGGGGTTGCCATATTTATTGTAAATAAGGATTTTTGAATTTTTTTTATGATAGATTGAGATGATATGAGTGTTGTGCTTCAAATGAAGGAAAAATGAGCATTAAAATGAGCATAATTTATAAGGAAAAGAATTAGAGTCGTCGGATGGTAAAAATCTTATATATCAGCTGGCGCGCGAGAAAGGCCGTGCGAATTACCTTGAACCGCCGACGGATTTACTAAGGCCACGCGGATGATGCTAGTCCGATGGCAGTTCGAAATGAAGCGCGCGACTTGAAAAGAAACACGCGGCTGATCAAGAACCGCAGTCGGCAAACCATTAAATGTGCCCGTTTGGAGAACCATTCTTCTCTTTTGTTGAGTCCGTAGTGGGATCAAAAATTTTCCCATCCCATAAAAATTTCCCTGATATCGTTGTGGAATGTGGAGTGTTCCGGATGATTTATAAAACCCATGCAGATATTACAGTAATCGGTGATAAAATCATCGGTGAATGATATTAACATCATGTTTGGTTCAAGGTATTGGATTCTTGGTAATCCAATTCTGGGGAATGTGACCAATTCCTAGAACCAAACGGCCCAACTCCATGTAATTGAGAATTTTGATTCATAGGAATCCAATTCCCTCCAAAATAATAGATTTCCATTGCATAAATTGGTCTAGTAGTGCTATGTAATTGGATTTCAGGATAAAAACAAAAATAATTGGATTACCTCAACCAAACGCTAATTTTTTGGATTCGAATTCAATTCCTAGAATTGGATTACCCTATAATTGAATTCCCAGGAATCCAATTCTTCCAACTAAACGAGGTGTAAGGATTTGAATTTGATTATTAGTATTAAGTTCCTTATCCATAAAACAAAATAATTGCTCTAAAATTTACTTTAATTTTTATTTTATAAAAGAGTGTATTCAGGCACTCAAACACATTAAGCATTCACTTCAACATAGATCCTAATTCTAACACCATCCGTTTCAAAGTTGTTTATCTTTTACACTTATTTATAAGTATCATTATCGTACTTTAATATTTTAAGATGCACGCTTACTATGCGCTAGAATTCGTGATAATACTAGTCCCAAAAAGTGTTGGAATTTTAAGTTATAATTATTATTTGAGTGAAAATTAGTTTTCAAGATTTAAACTCTAAGAGATGTGTTTGGGTTAAGCATTTTCACCATAAGACACCTAGTCATGGATAGGTGTTATGGAGAGTCACCATTGGCCATGGAGAGTCACATATGGGTAAAAAGACATCTTGTAGAGTCAAGATTGACTCTATATAAGCCCACCTCTTAGTTTTGTTTTGTATGAGTTTTTGACACAAGTTAGAAGAGAACAAAAACAAGTTTTGAAGTCAAGAGTCAGAGTCATTAAGAGCACAGTAATTGTCAACATTCGCCGGCCTAAAAGTATTGTAATGCTACTTACTATAAGGCGTGATCGTTGTATCTTGGAAGATGACATCTGTAGAACCATGAGCACCGTATGCGGGGATGAATTGTCTATAAGGAAAGAGGATTACCTCGCCTCGATCAACCAATCCGATAAGTCTTTCTAACTCTCTTCTTATTATTTTTGTGTTTGTTGCATGAACAAGATTTCTGAGAAACCGAAACCGCATATTATTTCCAACAATCTTAAAGACAATTCATTTTCATGTTTTTCGGTTTCTTCATGGAAATATTTACTACTAAATATAATTTTGTGAAGTAGGCATGCTTTGCTGTGATGTTTTATGGTTGGTTGCCATGCCGTGCTTATTTTGACTAGTTGATTGCATCCATAAAATGTTTCAATCTATACCCATGAAACTTTCCTCTGTTCCTGGAAACTTCAAAACTGATGCCACCATGCTTAAAAATTCTTATGAATGATAATGCTCTGGTCTATAAGAAATTAGAGAATGATGGACACTGTGATGGAAAGTACACTATGGATTAAGGTTCAAAGTGCACCACACATATGTATGTATATTGTTATCATGATTCCAATTAGTATGTATTCGGTGGAAAAAGTCACTGTATGCAAGAATGTGATTCATTTTGTTGTTATGACATCGCACATGTTAACGTTTGTTTGAATACTCTTGTTGAGAGAAGAAATAGGTATTGACTCATTGATCCAGGTTAATTATGAATCTGTTAAATAGGTATTGACTCATTGATCCAGGTTAATTGTGAATCTGTTAAGATTAGTGATCATTTAATGTTCTTTATGGCTGCATGAATTGATCTTCTCTCTGTTAAGTTTTAAGTGCATTGATAGGAATTTTTCTTGTGTGAAAGGTTGTGATGCTTAGAAAAAACAAAACCATTTCTGATTAGAAGGGTACTTGATGGTTATGTCATCGTTGTCCAATATCTCTGTTCGTTTCTAATATTACCTAAACCGCTTCTAACTAAGAGACAACTTTTTTCATGAGACGCCATTTTAACTACAAGTTTACAGATATGTCCATCTGTTTCTGCATCTAGTAGGATTTAAAGATTGTAATTAAAATGACATTTTTATTGATCATGCATAGGATTCCATCATAATAAAAAATGATATGAAACTTTCTGCTGCCAAAGTTTGATCAGGGGCTCAGTTAAATTTTGGGTAATGCATGATCAGAAGATCACTGAGGTGTGGGATCACACTAGTGAGATATTGATAGTGGTACTCAATGATTGAATACCATTATAACTACAGTTTGTAGTGTAAAATCAGTACAATTTGGTACATAATGTCTTTGCACTCTGTAGTTTCATGACATTTGTGAATGGTCATGAAATGTGGGGGAATGGAGTAGAAAGATTGCCCGATGATACTTGGGAAAATCTTTCCATACTTGCACTAAGTCATTTGTGTCCAACGATGATCTAGTTATGATCTCATTGGAGGAGTGACTGACTGGTTACAATGGACGATTTGGAATCATAACATTTCGCATGGAAAACGAAATATGAGTGGATGATTCAGGTACCATTAATTTTGGTTGGTACTGGCAACTGTATATGCAAAGTTTGGTGCTCTAGTAATTCCAATCTTGTGACGCATATCTTAAAGTATCTCACAGTTGGCTAGTTACCATTAGTGGGAGTTTTTTACTCTCAAGAAAAGTGTTCTGTGGTTTTATATCTACGAGGAAGAACCATAAATGACTAAGATTTTGCAAGGAAATCTTAATGACAGTTTGAATGGAACATGCGATTAAAAATTCAATCGTTACAGTCTTATCGTAGACGTTGGAATAATGAATTGAACTTTATTTTGGCACCCAGTTGTTAAGAAAAAAGCATAGATGAATTCTCAAAGGCAGTACACCATAGAATTGTGGGGGTGATGGTCATAACAAGATTGTTATGATTAGAAATTTATCAAAATGTGGGGTGCCTAGAATGGTGTTACAAAAGGTGCCTATAAATATGAGGTCAACGCAACATCATAAAGCAATTGCTCTCAAATGTGCTTACATCTAAAGAAATTGTATAAGAGAATTATATCAAGTTGACAAAGGATACAAATTTTAGAGAGAGCTTATAATTGCATCATCGAGGGGAATGGGCTTATAGCCTTACTAAAGAGTAAGTTACAGCGGTAACCCAACCGATATCCCATGGTCTAGGTTTAAAAGGGAAAAATAAGTTGTGACGGACTCGCCAGATAACACTGAAAGAGATTTTCTCTTTCCCATTTCTATGATAAGAGTCAGTGTTGCATGTCACGTAAGAGGTTGAGATTTTCTCTTAATGATTCCTATAGCTTAGTCTAACTAAGAAAAGTATGGCAGGATACTTTCAAATAGGAGATCACCTATATGAGTGAGAAGTGGGGCCGCTTCTATGATAACTATAAAGTCTAGGTTAATCTAGAGCACTCATAGAATTCCAAGAACGTTCAGGGCCGAAATGAACACAACCGAGAATTTGACGATTATAAGGAGATATAATGTGTAAGATTTATTGTATCGATTTACATCAACGGCTGACAGGTCAACGACATCGCGTCCACTGATTGGATAGTAAATCCGGTAAATTTTCACTAGGTTTGGTTCAAAGCCACAAGCTACCATTTATCGATGCATTTGCTTGTGCTCTTAAAAGTTTGTCAGTTTTGTTGAGTCATTATTTTCACTCATGTGGGGGATTGTTGTAATTTTAAGTTAAAATTATTATTTGAGTGAAAATTAGTTTTCAAGATTTAAACTCCAAGAGATGTGTTTGGGTTAAGCCTTTTCACCATAAGACACCTAGTCATGAATAGGTGTAATGGAGAGTCACCATTGGCCATGGAGAGTCACCTATGGGTGAAAAGACATCTTGTAGAGTCACCATTGACTCTATATAAGCCCACATCTTAGTTTTGTTTTGTATGAGTTTTTGACACAAGTTAGAAGAGAACAAAAACAAGTTTTGAAGTCAAGAGTCAGAGTCATTAAGAGCACAGTAATTGTCAACATTTGCTGGCCTAAAAATATTGTAGTGCTACGTACTATAAGGCGTGATCGTTGTATCTTGGAAGACGACATCCGTAGAACCGTGAGCACCGTATGCGGGGATGAATTGTCTTTAAGGAAAGAGGATTACCTCGCCTCGGTCAACCAATCCGATAAGTCTTTCTAACTCACCGGATATGTAAGGAAATAAACTGTGTGATATCCATTGCATCGGTTTACATCGTAAAGTTGGGGGTTCAAGACATCGCGTTCACCGAACAACTAGTTAACCCGGTAGGTATTCACTACGAAATATTCAAAGCCAAAAGCTATCTCTCCCGATGGAGTGATGTTCCGCGCATAAACTTTTTCTAGTGTTTGCATTAAACTTGCATGAATTTCTATTCAATGTGGGATTGTTGGAATTTTTGAATAGAAATATGAATAGGTGTGTCAACTCACTTGAGATTTTTCAACATTAGTGTCTTATCCCAAGGGATGTGACTCTCCATTAAGGGTAGTGACTCTTCATGAAAGGATTTCTCCAAGAGTCAGCTCTAGCCTATATAAACCCCACTCATTCTCCACTACAAGTGTGTATTTTTAGAGTCATAAAACTAGTACTAGAAATTTAAGAGTTTGCACGTGTCTTTAAGAGTAAAAGAAGAGTTTGTGCTACATCCATTCACGTTCGTTGTTCGGTGTTATCGAAGTGCTGCGAAAAACATCGAGGTATTGTTGAATGTTGGAGACATATGCCGCTAAATCTGTAACAGCATTATATACAGGGCATCAAATGTCTTAAGCAAAGAGATTACTCGCCTCAATACACCAAGTAAGTTTGTTTAAGTTTTGTGATTGATCATCTTTTTCTATCCTTCTTTTCTTGTTTTGTTGTTGGTATTACAAGATGTAATACATAACCGGATCGTTGTTACAAAAAGCTGTAACGAATTGGTGGATATAATACACGAGTCATATTATGGAGAAATCGGTAACGAAGATAATTTACCCAACAAAAAGTAATGTGAATTTATGACTCCGTGTTGCATTTTCCCGACGGAATAAATATATTTTATGTTTTTCTTTGATAGGTTAGTGCAGTGATTAGTTAGTGGATCCCAATAGTTACTAAGAATTACAAGGTTTAGGAATCAAACCCTACCTCTTTTAAGGGAGGGAGCATGAGAACCATCGTTCCATTCAATGGTTATCTTCATGGATTGAAGGACTAAGATATTATGGCTGACCTGACTCGCATTTACTAAAATGACTAGCTTAGTTTGGATTTTGGATTAGCGTGCAGAAATTTTAGGTGATATCGCATTTTAGTGCCACATATATTAACACGTACCTGGTATTGGTCTTGTATTACACGATTTTGCAGGTAATTGAAGGGGAAGCCTCACCAAATGCTATGCAGGAATAATTAATTCAGAACATGCAGAATGTCTCGCTCTCTTGGATACAGCTGTATGGAGTAAAGAGTTGATGATATCTCACGTTGTAATTCCGACTGATTTGAAGAACATAGAGGGCTACATCAATAATAACACTTCTGTTATTGCCTGGGAGAATGAAACACTTATGTTGGATGCTATATCTCTGTTAAACACCAACCTATCTAGTTGGAAATGTAATTTCATTTCTAGAGTCTGTAATAAAATTGCGGATGAGCTAGCTAAATTCAGTAGAAAGTTTAGAGTCGAGCGAGTTTGGAATGACACCCCTCCGGAAATCATTCAAACCCAACTATTGTCAGATTTCACAAACAATATGCATTAATAAATTTAGTTTGTTTGCAGAATTTTTTTTTTTTTTTAACACGTACCTGTCTAGGCTTGTTCCACCAGAGTAGTCTTCTGTTTTGGGTTATAGCAACAAAAGCTCGTGGTTCACTGTATGCGGCACCTTTATACCACTGGTATTACTATGGTTAACAACTACTGCTGCTTAATATACTTTCCTTTCCAGCTTATATACTAGTAATACACTCAGGTGCGGTATCAGCCAATTAATAGCTTAGTCTTGAGTCAAAATTTAGAGTAATATGCCAAATTTCCAATTTATCTCTCATAGATATTAAATCATTCTTTTATATTACTTCACTTCTATTAGTATCTTTCAGCACGTTCGAGTTTGGGCTATACGTTGTTTACGGTTCAATATCAAAAGTCGTCTATACAGTCCACAAAATCAAGATATTATTAGTAGTATGATTAGAAGGGAGATTTGAACAATCAAAAAAATTATTGCACGTTTTAGGCATGATGAAGGGTTGCTTCAAGGGTCCAAAAGGCGACCTCAAAGAGTTGCCTTCACATTGCCAAAAATAACTAAAAACGCTAATGTATAAAGAGAGATCTTAATAATATTGTCAAAATGACAGGTTATTGATACATATTAGAAAGGATTTTTTTTTTTTTTTTGATATACTACATGTTATCTTATAATATACAAGGTTTCAACCCGTGCCGTAACGACACAGACAAGGATATGTTTTTCAAATGTACCCATCGATTCATACGTGTCGTAATTTTCTGAGAAGAATCGAACCGATCGATTCAGGTCTAAATGTTTTGAGGAGTTGGTTAATAAACATGTCCTTATCCTCGGATTTTTTAATATTGTGTATGTAAGTCATACAACCCTTTGGGACAAACATAGTTAATCGTTTTAGCAAAACCTATGGGCAGTAGAACATTAATTCGTTCACTACTTCAAAACAATAAAATCAAAGGTCATTCACCAAACTTGTAATAAAACTAAAAACACCTAAAATTACTTTAAAATCAATTACATTAAAAAATCTGTTAGCATTAGAATTTAATTTTTCTCTTTAATATAAATTGTTGGGTTCCCAATTTACATAAATTTGTGTTTATTCATTTTCCTAAAATTTATAATAATATTATTTTATTTTTTATTTTATTTTTTGGTATACAAAGAGGGAGGAAAGGCTAACTAGGAATAACATTCCAGAGAATAGCTATGTTAGCCGGTACATCAGAATTCGTCCATCTAGTTTGGACTTTGTGAGAGAGAGCAAAACCAGCCAGTGAATGAGCTGCATAAATTGGCTTGATTTTGAATACGTACTCAAAAGTACTATTACTGATGTTGTTCCGTAATCTTTTCACCTCATCTCTGATCTTCTAGATTCTCCAATGAGGATTAGTATTCTTCCCATTTATAACATGGGGTATTTTGCGTTTCCTCCCCTATAAAGATAGCTAATTAGCGTTTCCTCCCCAAATAGATTCAAATTAGCGTTTCCTCCCGTCGTTAGTAATTCCGTCCAAATTTCTATTAGCCGAGTCAGCAATGATATCCATGTGGAAAAAACAAACACGTGTCCAACAAAATGTCCAAAATAGCCTCCTATTTTTTTATATTTCCATCTTATTTCCTTCGCTGTCCGTCTTCTTCTTTTTCCCTTTTCAGTCCATCATCTTCTTCTCTCAAGCCTTATCAAAATCCATCATGCCAGTAGTTTATTATATAGGTTACTAAAAATTATACCGCATTACTTGTTCAATCTCATCTACAACTCTACTTTTAATTTCAATTTTAGGATTCAAATGAAACGGATTTGAACTCTGCCTTTGATGTTGGTAGTAGATGTAGAAGATTGTTGCATGTTTTTGAAGCTTTGAGAATCCTAGAGGGATTAGATTGTCGGGTTTCCGTTGGATTGGAAAATGGACAATTTTTTAGAATTAAAAAACAGTGAAGAAGATGGAGTATGTTGCTATTGAAATAAAAAGCTTGCAGCCATTGAAATAGTGGATAAATAATGATGATTAATGAATGTTTACAAGGTTGATATGGATTAGAAAAATGGGTTTGTTGTAAATTTGAAAACGCAGGGGAAGATTTAGGTATAAAAAACGTTCAAAGTTATAGAAGAAAGGAACATAAGGAATTGCACATGGAGTATTTGAGAAAACTCCTCAGAGAGAAGCTTTTCAAATTTAGATGCAACACTTATCTCTATCTTCTCACCGTTCAATGTATATGCCATCCAACCAACAAAAGCATCTCAGGTAATCTGTTTGCTTCCAATTCCATCCAACCACCAGACTCAACCAAATCGATGCTATCATTACCAAATATGATCTTTGATAAACCCTTCTTTGATCTCTTCCATTTATCAGCTCAATCGACAGCAACAACTATTCTTGCATCACCTTAATCGGACCCGTTAATCTTCTTACGAACTCCGAGTACTTCTGATCTTCAAATCTGTTACAAATACTCGGTGAATACCCATTTAACTCCATGGTTTTCTGGAAGCAGCATCAGCTAGGGAAGAGGTCTTGGTGTTGTTGAGAAGAGAATGGCTAAGTAAATACGACCCAGTTTGTAGGGTTAAGAATTGGGATCGACTGTTGGCACCCGACTCAGCCAGGTGTGTGAGATCGTTTTAATTTTTTGTTGAGGGTATTTTGGGAAGGTTATGAAACACGTGTACTATTTATGCCACACGTGTACAGGTGCTGACTCATCTAACTGAGCAATGGACGGAATTCCTAACGACGGGAGGAAACGCTAATTTGAATCTATTTGGGGAGGAAACGCTAATTAGCTATCTTTATAGGGGAGGAAACGCAAAATACCCCTTATAACATTAACCACGACTTCATTATCCCCTTCAATGTTGACTGAGTTTAAGTTCATTGTGGATGCTAATTCAGTGGCTAGCAAGAAACCATCTGCTTCTGCGTAAATAACACTATCAGATTTGCCAAGTCTTGTGGCTGCGCCCAAACAATTTCCATTGATGTCTCTAACAATTGCAGCACAAGCATAATCTCCCTCTTTCCATGCTGCATCCACGCTGATCTTTACAGAAGGATGTTGTGGAGGGGTCCATGTTGTCGTAATCGTGCTTTCAGCTGCATTAGTAACTTCACTCTCCACATTAAGATTGTCATCCATATTAAAGTTATAAAAGAGATTAAACCAGTATGCTGCCATGTTGAGAGTACCTAGTACTGTAGTAGTTCTTCTTTCAAAAACTTTGGTGTTCCTTGTTTTCCATATAGCCCATAGAATTGATAGTCCTAAAGATGTAGAGTATTCATTATCACCATTGAGCAACCAACTTTGAATTAACTGCGGAAGAGTAATGTCTGGAGTTTCCTGTAATCTGAGTCCCAGAGGTGAAGCAAAATATATGGCTTGAGTATGAGTACAATGAATCAAGAGATGATCCACTGTTTCAGCTGCAGCGTTGCAGAGGGAGCATTCTGGGGTAACCGTGTCCACAAACCTGCTGATTTTTGTGGCTACTTCTATTCCATTCTTAAGTGCCCTCCAAGCAAAAAAAATAATTTTTGGAGCAATTTTCTTTAAAGACGAGAATTTTTTCCAAGGGAAAATATCTTCACATGAGTTGGACGATTCCCCTTGATTTGTTTGGAGCAGTTTTTGAAATGACTGAGAGGTGAAATCTCCATGAGTGGTGAACTCCCATATGAGAGTATCTCCAACAGAAGTGTTTATTGGGGTTTGTCGAATGGGTGAAGCACTGTATTCATCCACAACCCGAAGAATGATGTTCATATCCCAGTCACCAGTTGACTGATTTATAAGCTGGTAAACTTCTGTGATGTTGGTTTCAACATCCTATTTTTTATGGGGAATTCCATCTTCAATAGAGAGAATCCAAGGATCCGAGAAGATTTTGATATCATTCCCATTTCCGACTAGCCACATGCAACCTTTCTTGAGTTCGTTTCTGCTGTCCAGTATAGCTGACCATGTTGTAGAGCATTTACTTTGCTTTTTAACATCCCAAAACAGTTTGTTTCTCAAATATTTTGCCTCCAAAATTTTCACCCATAGAGATTCTTTGTCATGTAGAAATCTCCACGCCAGTTTTTCCATTAGAGCTTCATTGAGATCTGAGAAAGATCGAATTCCCATTCCTCCTTTTTCTTTTGGGATGTTGAACCACTCCCATTTAAGGAAATTCATCTTCCTGTCATCTATGTCATGTCCCCACCAAAAATCTCTGATGATTTGCGTCAGCTTGTTGAGAATGGTTTTAGGAATGCTTGAAATGGCCATATAGTAGACAGGAATTAGAGCCAAAACTGATTGTATAAGTACTGTTCTTCCTGCATGGGAGAGATTACTTCTTTTCCAACCTGATAATTTTTCAATGAACTTCTCAATGAGAAAGTTAAAGTTAGCAACCTTGTTTCCTTGTTGTAAAATTTTCACCCCCAAGTATTTTTATTCTTTAAGCATTCTTGTAACTCCCAGAATTTGAATGATCTCTTCAGCATATGATTCTGGAACACTCTTGCTGAAATGAATAGAGGATTTGGAGTAATTGACAAGCTGACCTGAGACACTA
The DNA here is from genome assembly GCA_023529315.1 of Papaver bracteatum. Classification (NCBI taxonomy): domain Eukaryota; kingdom Viridiplantae; phylum Streptophyta; class Magnoliopsida; order Ranunculales; family Papaveraceae; genus Papaver; species Papaver bracteatum. The sequence goes on along the minus strand of JAJJWX010000566.1, from coordinate 1,042,569 downwards.
TAATATTGTTTCAGAATTGTTGTTATTGAATTTATAGTCCTAGTGTTTGTGTTACCAAACAACATTATATCGTCTGCAAACATTATATGAGATACACTTGGATCCCATCTATTTATTATGTAACCAATGTAGTGTCCATCTTCCTCCATCTTGTTTATTATCTTTGACAGGTAATGAGAACAAATGATGAATAAATAGGGAGACAATGGGAAACCTTGTCGTATTCCCCTCTCACCTTTGAAGAAACCCTCTGGATGACCATTTAGAAGAATGGAGAAGGAAGAAGTCTCAACACAACTCATGATAAGTGTGTGTGCTCTTCCAGTAATTCCAATATTGATAAGGGCTTTGCTTAAAAACTCACAATCTATTCTATCATAGGCTTTACTCATGTCGAGCTTAAGAGCAAAAAAACCCTGTGATGTATCAGATGTATGCATGGAATGGAATAATTCTTTAGCTAGTACAATATTATCCAGAATTTTTCTCCCTGGAACAAAAGCAGTCTGATTACTCTCAATTAGGCTGTCAAGAGAGGGACTCAGCCTATTTTTTATGATCTTAGTGACAATCTTGTAAATCACATTGCAGAAGGCTATTGGTCTGTAGTCTGAAGCAGTGGTAACATTCTTCTTTTTGGTAATAAGAGCAAGATAAGTATGGTTCATACCTGGAGGGATGCATAAATATCTGAAACAATCTTGGATGAGTTGTACCACTTCATTACCAACTACATTCCAGCATTTTTTGTAAAAAAGTGTTGGGTATCCATCTGGGCTTGGGCATTTTAGAGAACCCATTTTCTTTACTACATTGAAGATCTCTTCAGCATTAGGAATTGCACTTAAAGACCTGCATTCTTCTTCACCAAGAATGTTAGAGTTTTCAAAAGAAAAATGATCAGGAGTGATATTAGAATCCTTTGTAAACATATTTTGAAAATGAGATAAGAGATGATTTTTTATTTGTTCATTATCTGATATCCATTCACCATTATCTTGCTTGATAGCAAATATTTTGTTTTTGCTTATTCTGTGGATAACAGACACATGGAATACCTGAGTGTTTTTTTTTCTGTCGAAGGGATCCATTTGGATTTGTTTCTCTGTTGCCAAAACATTTTATATCTTTTCTCAAGAGTGATGATTTTTTGACAGATTTACTTCTCTTCTTATCTTATGTCAACTGAGTGAGCAGTGCCCTGTAAGTCAACCAGCTTTTGCTTCTCACTTTCAATCTCTCTCCTTATGTCTCCATAAGTATTCCTGCTCCATTTTGTGAGATCTTCGCCCAAGTTCTGTAACCTTTCCATTGTATTTCTAGTTGAAATTCCCCATTTTGATTGTATAATTTCCTTGAATTGAGGATGGTCAATCCAGTAATATTCAAATTTGTAGTTTGGGTTTCTCCTAGGTGGCTTCCTCATGGTGTTAAGAAGGATTGGAGAGTGGTCACTCTTTATCCTTGGAAGATGCAAGAATGCAGCATCAGCAAAAAGCAATCTCCAATCTGCATTGCAAAGGGATCTGTCAAGTCTCTACAGTATGGGTTGGTTTTGAATTGCATTGTTTGACCAAGTGAAAGCAGGTCCTGCATAACCCAGGTCCAGAACATCTCTTTCTCTTATCATGTTCCTAAACTCATTACAACTGATGTATGTGTTTGCTGATCCCACATGTTTTTCATGTTGGTGCATTAAAACATTCAGATCTCCAATTATACACCAAGGTTCTTCCATTGTAGCAATGATGTTGCTTGTGCTCTTCCAGAAATCATTTTTCAAAGGATGTGCAGGCGGTCCATACACACAAAAAAGTCTCCATTGAGGTATGCTTAGCTTCTGACCAATTTTACAGTGAATTAAATTCTGGTTTTTTGTTACCAGCTTTTGATAACCATTGAAGATAACCATAATATTTAATTCTTGATCCATTTCTTTTCTTGTCTTTTTACTTATTATCATGAACTATTTCGCAAGCATGCATAATTACACGAAGTTGGGGAGAAATGACAAAAATAGAAATCATGACAAAAAAGGGGAATAAAGAGAGATGTGAGAAACCGAATCGATTACAATTAATTCACGCGTAGCCTTGCATAATCCATGAAGTAAGGGAGAAACAAGGACAGAAACATAAACCATGAGAAAAAAAAAGGAATAAAAAGAGATGTGAGAAACTGAACCAATTACAATTAATTCGTGCCTAGCCTTGTGTTTGGTCAATTTTTTTATAGGTTTCATTTTTCTTCCTGCCCCCTACCCAACAAATCTTAAAATCACAACATCTTCTTTTTTGGAAAAATCTGACCTTTAAAAATTGGTTAATTTTAAAAAATAATAAAAAAAAGTAATTTGGAAACTAAAATCAAATTAAAACAAAACAAAGAAAAATTAACCAAGGGTGACTAAATAATTTACCTATCTTAGGACACTTTTTCTCACCCTATTACCGCTACTTCTTCCACCACCACATTATCGTCATCACTCCACCAGTCTCACCAATACCCATCACCATTATCCTCACCGCCGATCCACCACGACCACCCACCATCACAACCATCATTAGTGCTTAATTTATCTATCTTAGGACCCCTTTTATCACCATACTACCACTACTTCCACCACCACATTATCGTCACCACTCCACCAGTCTCACCAGTACCCACCACCATTATCCCCACCACTGCACATCATCACAACCACCATTAATGCTTACTGATATGGTTAATATCAAATAAATTTATTATGCACCAACAAAAATATATTCATTTGATTAATTAAAGAAACATTTATTATGAAATATCAATTGAACGTTTATTAATAAATTTTAATTTAATCGTGACCATTTATAGCGGTAGATTTATGTTCTGCAAGTATAAGTTTGATCGTTCTTTATCTAGCCTGGCTTGTCCAAACTTTGTTTTGTATTCTGGAAATGTAATCAATTTTATTTTAATACTAAAAACCGTGATTTATTCGATCGGGTACTATAAATATATAACTGGGATCCCATTTGGGTGATCCAGCGGTCATCATCATATTGTCTTATATGATTTAGTATCCTCCTCAAAATATTTGTGTTTTGTCCTTACCAGTTGTGTTAAAAATAGGCAACTACATCTATCACAATAAAATGTTGCCCATTTTGTAAAGACACAAAACTAATATTGTCCATTACTATTCACTAACATCCACCACCGTACGTAAAAACCAGCCACGCCCACTATTTTTTCCACTACCAGTAATGTTACCACCTCCACCACTCACAAATACCAACCACTATTTCCACCACCCACTGCTTCTTTCACTATCACCATTAAAAATTATTAATATAATTTTTAACCGGGGTCACTGTAGCACATTAGTAAAGTCATTGGGTGATAATACCAGTTACCTGAGTTCGAAACACGCCGGTACCAAATTCTTTACCGATCAATATATATATAGTTCTTAATAAACTTATATTTATTAATAAAAATATATATTTATTATAGATTCATTAAATGAACATTTATCATGAAAAATTAATTAATCATTCATTATGAGAAATTAATAGGACAATAATTAATAAAGTATTTATAATGGCTAGTTGAAAAAACCACGTCGTAGACTTATCCCTCCTAGACAAATCTCAACCGCTTTTTATCTAGCCTAACTTAGCTAAACTTTGTTTTGTATTGTAGATTTTGTATTTTAATTTTTTTGATGTAAAGTAAATCTTCTCATCGTGCCACATAAGAAATTTTCTCATCATCTGTCATTTTATCACAAAATAATTTGGGCATTTTATGACATATAACCTAATTATCTACGGATATGAAGAAGTATATTACCGAATGGGTTAAAATCCCATGGGAGTGTAATGCACAACAAGAAGAATATTGTACAATGTTTTTTTAAATCAAACTAGTTTTTATTGAGTTTATTATATAAAAATTGACGATGCAAAGGACATTTTCATCGTCGTAACGCATATTCATTATTAGTTGTTTTTTAGATGAACGATTTTTTGAGGACTACTCAAAAATGGAGGGGGACTGCTCTTCAATTTTTAGGATAGATATTAGAAGTAATAATGAGTCACCCCTTATCTAAGTTTTTTTTAATACCAAACTTGCCTTGGTAATTAAATTAGTTAGTGTAATGATTAATTAGTGTTAGTGTAATGATTAATTAGTGAGGTTAGATTAATTAGTTGGGTATTTTAAAAGAATAATTTATAGGAAGAAGGGAGTTTTGATTTTTTTTTTTAAGATGGTTGATTTCGAAATGAGGGTTTTGAGTACTTAGGTATACTTCAAGTTTAGTTAATGTTGCCTGAATTGGCAAAAACTTTTGAAAAAATAAAAAATTTATAAACTGATTTCGACCATGGAAATAAAGTTTGGCTACGACATCTGAAGAAAAAGTAGCCGAACTCATCTGCAAGTTTAGTTCGGCTAATGGTTTTGAAGACACGGGTAGCCGAACTCAGCTTTAATGGAGTTTTTGCTTTCAGAGAAAAGTTCGGCTAGGAAAAAAAAAGTTGTGAGGTAACCTAACTAAAAGTTCGGTTGGGAAAACGAAAATCGACGTAACCGAACTCAATATATAGGTTTGCAGAGAAAAGTTCGGTTGGGAGAAAAAAATTGCGACGTAACCGAACTAAAAGTTCGTCTAGGAAAAAAAGGAAAAAAGTTGCAACGTAACCGAACTAAAAGTTCGGTTGGGAAATTTTTTGCGAGGTAACCGAACTTTTCTCTGAAAGAAAAAACTCCATTAAAGTTGTGTTCGGCTAGTTCGACAAACTGTTTCACATAATTCCTAGCCGAACTTCTCTCTGCAACTTCCATTTTCAACTCATTTTGATGATTACTATTCATTATATCAACCAAGTAATGGGTTTGTGGATTTTTTTTTGAATCGAGACGATGAAGCGAAAATAAGAGAAGAAAATGAACCCTCTAATAATAACGGATTTGTGAAAATTTAAAAGTAATGAATTTGTTATAATTTTGATTCTGTTTTGTTAATGATTTAGATTAGGTTATCATACACACACACACACACACATATATATATATATGTTAAGGTTAAGGGTAGGTTAGTCATTTCCATACTTTAGGACACCCCTTATAAATATAGAGTAGACATTCCTATCACAAAGTAGCCCCCCTCCATTTTTGAGTAGTCCCAAAAAAAAAAACGGTTCTTTTAGATAGAAAGTTGCATAAATAACAAACGAACAAAATCCACCTCAAACAAACAAACAAACAAATAAATTCTAAGGGGTTTAACAAGAATAAGTAGCCACTTCTTCCAACGAGAGAACGAAGAAATACAAGTAGGTTGGGAAGATATCGAATGATAAAGAATATCGCGCTTGACGACATGAGTAGCAAGTAAATGAGTAATTTCTTTTGCCTCCCATAGAATGGACAAAAAAATGTTAGATATTTTCAAGACGTTTGCATTATATTTGCCGTTATAACTGGGTGTCGAGGGGCTCGTAGAAATATTTTCTAGTTTAGGTTTGAAAACCTATTTGAAATTCAGTATAAATTTGAACAGACGCTTCTCTATCAATAGCCACCATGGATGCCTTTTTAAGGTGTTTATTGGTGATGAACATGCATCTCAAAGAGATGCAAAACCCCTTATAAATAGTGGTATTAAATTTGTTTCTTTCAAAAACACATCAAATATTATTGTTTTCTATGATAACATCATCAAAATCTTATACAGTGTGTTCTTGGTCGGGTCAAGGAAGTACAATCCTTGAATTCTATTACTGTATTAGGGATAATTCGAGTGACCTGTTGTACTCGCCAATTAATTGGGTAAGGTTGAATTATTGTATAAAAAAATCGAAAGATCCTTGAAGTCAGGAGTACAACATTCTTCTGTTGGTTTTTATCCTCTAGTTTTTTAATCGAATTTTCTTAATTAAGCTGGCTAGCCATCTGCTTAATAAAGCGAACAAGTCTTAAGAAAACTTTTGTCAGTTCACCATTCAAGGCTTGACCTTTTTTTTTTTTGAAGCATGATAATTATTTAAAGAAAATTAGTTTACAATTTGTCGGGGGTATGTGGTACCCACCGAATCGAAAAATAAGATTTGACGAATGAAACTTGGGGTTGCCTGGTCCCATATTTTGGTTGTTAAGTTTCCTGCTTGACTTCCATCTGCCGCGTGATTGGCTAGTCCGTCGGCTGCTTGGTTTCCTTCCCTATAGTTGTACTGAATGGCCGCTTGCGGGATCTGTCGAAATCTAATTTTTATTTCCTTAATCATTCCTGCTATGTGCCAGGGTGGTGGGGTAGATGATGTGATGAAACGTAGCAGGTTTTCTGAGTCGGTTTCAAAGATAACTTTTTCCCACTGTCTTTCTGTTGCTGTTCTTGAGGCTAAGAGCATTTCCATACCTAAATTAGTGAGTATGAATGAATGCACATCTATCAGATCTAAATCATGTGCATGAATACTAAATAGTGTTGTGTTTCCCACCAGTTAGCAACTCTAGTGGCTCTGAAAAACTCAAATTTGGTAGTTCCCATCACTCTTATGGGACTTCAATGCACCCATCATGCCTATGAATTTTGGAGAAAATTGTTTGGGTTGCTCTTGCACGAGACATTGTTTGTAAAATATTAGAGTAGCTAATTAAGGTGGGAAAATTGACAAGTAAATAATGAAATGAAGTGATTTTAGTACCTTGAACTAGCTCTAGTATAAAATCCAGCATTGATACAAGTGCCTCCACCCAAGACCCTAGCTCTTGCGTTAAAACCCCCATCAGTTGATACAAAAGCTTGAGATGTAGATGTTGGTGAAGTGTCTTCCAATGCTAAAGCATCATTAGTACCCCTGTCACAACCATACAAACTCATCAGCGACATAACTCAGCCATACCCTGTTCATTATCCATATTGTTGTTCAAGAAAACAAAACAAAAATATTAGAAATCAAATAACACCTCTTCTGGATACGCAAGTTCCGAGAATACATTGTAAGTGTCTTTCCTGCATAAAAAATAGAAATAAAACCATCAACAATCACTTAAAGATTCTATACATAATTAAGTGGGAAAATAAAAAACAAAAGTAAGGCCGAATCTTTATGCATCACATCAGATACTACCAATTCCTTCTCCTATAACTCTAGATCAACTCCATTATCTTCACAGCCCTGTAAATCTAACTGTATACTGAAATCGGCTAAAACCCAATCTCCTTAACCTATTATAACTTCCATTCATACTTCAATCACCTCCAGTGATCTACAAAATCAACGCCAAAAAGGCTGTAATTCTTCTCATCTTGATTTCTCGGCATCACAATAAACCCATCTACGATTCCATCATAACATCTCCTTTTCTCCCTTCTTCAAAATCGAACCAGAACAGAACCCTAGTTCTTGGATTTTAATTTCTATCCAAAACCCATCTGATTCATTCACCTTGCTATATATATCAAACTCGAATTGAACCCAATCTTCCCGATGACGACCATTAGGTTTTGAGTTTAGGGATTCTGAAGACAAAAAGATCTCTAGGGATTTGAAAGAAAATAGGGAAAAGGATTTTAGGGTTTATGATGTTGATGATAATGATGGTGGTGGTGGTAGAAAGGAGAAGAACGAACTTCAATATTAAGGTTTCACGGGGGGGGGGGGGGAGAATGAATGGTGATCGATAATAATAATAATAGAGATAAGATAACTCGAGTCAGACTTTTTAGTATCTGAATGAGCTGAATAATGAGTCAGTTTTAAAGTGTAGGCAACCACACTAGTTTATCACACGCGTATTAGTGGGTTTAGTTGCGAATCGCAACTGAATCAAACAATTACGAGTTTTGTAACTGTTGCGAATTTTTTGCAACTAAAATTAGCAACAGAAAATTCGCAACAGCTGATAAGATACTCCTTCTCCTCCATCGTATGTTTTCAGTGCGCGGTCTAAAGAGGAAAATTGCTAAATTAAAACAAGGAATCTATTCTAAACCTCCTCAAAAGAATTTCCGAATGACACGTTTTGGATGAGCTTGTTGATGTAATATTTTTGCCTTTTCAAAATTTTTTTCCTTTCATTTATTAATTAAAAAATTGGTGTAAAATAAAACCAACATTTTCTTTTTATATATAATAAAAGAGTAAATACTAGTGCAACCGTTGCCACTGTAGGAGGGCCGACCGAAGAAGAATCTAAAGATGGGTTTGTCTGCGATACTTTCACCCCGAAAGTATCACTTTTTCTGAAACTGAGCGAAAGTATCACTTTTTCTAAAACTGAGGGAAATTATCACTTTTCCAGAAACAGAAAATTAGTCGATCCATAAATCAAAATATGGTTGCATGATGTGTTATGCATCCTTTAGTTTGCATAATGGCTATGTTTTTAATTTTCGAAAATTGTGCCTAAAGTGAAAGTATCACTTTTCTTGAAACGGAGGAAGTACATTTTTTTTTTGAAGCATGTAACATACATTTTATTAGTTGCAACGGAAAATTAGTTTATGCATAAACCAAAATATGATTGCATAAAGTATTATGTATCCTTTGTGGTGGTTTGCATAATGGATGTATATTTAATTTTCTAAAATTATGCCTAAATGATAAACACTTCCGAATTTTTCGTAAAAGTTCCAAATTTGATATTGTTGTTTGTACTCGTTGCGAAGAATTTTTATAAGCTTTCCAACGAGATAAAATTTATAAAATTCCAAGGCACGGATTTTTATATATGTTATATTAAAGTTTACATTTCAATTTTACCCCTAAAAAATAGGATACACAAGGAGTTATAGTAATTGGACTAAAAGGAAGGGACAATTTTGTCTACTGAAAAAATAACCACGGACATAGAAATTTCCAATCTTTTTATCAAATTAAATATTTGTGTAACGCTTCATTTTATAAAAAAGTGGCCGTAAAAGGATCCCCTCCCTTCGGACCCTCTAGTCGGTCGGCCCAATTACTATTAGTAATCCTTGATGCCACCATGCAAAAGGAATTAGATATGACCAAGACCAACCAAAAAGAGTCTGTTTTAAAGGTGACTTATCTGTTTGTGTCACTAACGTTTATATTCTATCTCCTCTATTTTTTTCCCAAATTTCATCAAATTTATCAAATTTTTGATATTACCTAAATAACAATTAGAGTTCCAGTTTTTCATAATGTTGGAAACAAAACAAAGATTCACACAAAAATAAATCTCAAACAACTGAGTCGCGGACTAGGTCGCTATCTTTAAGGTGTTTCGCGACTCTGCCTCTTGATTGTGTGCTAGCAGTCAATTCTTGTTGAAAACCCTATGGGATAATACAGCTGATACTCTCTTGTTCGATTTCTCTGCACTATGAGAAATCGAACCAACAACTACTCTTTCTTCACTTGCTCAGAACTCTAAAATAGATGAAAAACAACTTCTCCATAAACTTTTATAACTCAAAGGAAATCAATACGTTTTAATGAAAATCAATTTCACAATAACTGCCCACTAAAAATCCTCCATAAAAGTAATAAAACGGTAATATTATAATTACCAAAAGTTAATAGAATTAATTAGGGAATTTTAAGTTGAAAAACGTTTTGGAAATCAAGAGTTAAAAACATCAAAAAATAAGTTTCTGGATCAGGACCTCCCAAGGCCCCGCTCTCCTGGATTTTATTAAATAATATAGATATATAAATATACCTAGTCAAATGCATGGGGTGAGACTTGAACCCAAATCTATAGTGTGGGAGCCCAAAATTATACCACCACACTATTTCTCTAAGTTTGATATAATATTACAAAACTATGTTTTTAAATATATATATCTCCCAACACATAATAACCTTATAATTTGATTCAATCGCCTCAAATCAATTAGTTGGAATATTCAATTTCTCCAATGTTACTCGAATTCGTTCAAATCTCCTCATATTTTTTTTCCCTCAATAATCCCAATTTCACTACAATTCCCTCCACTTTCACAACAAATTCCACTCTAATTTGTCCAAGTTGGTTTCTACGTAGCCTCCCACTATGAAAGCAATCATCTAGTTACTATCTTTCAAATGTGTGTTAGCATTAAAATGTTTGAGCCCTTTTTATTAATTTGAAACGAAATGACCTTTAAAAATTTAAGTGACTACCATTTTATCTATGTTAAGGGTGATTAGAACTTCATCAGTAAAGTGGCAGATTGAATCTATTTTTCCAACTGCTATTCCTTTTGTTAATAATTCCGATGAACGCTTATTTTGCTATATTGATATGTTGCATTATAGGTATGTTGCTAAGGATTTACTTAGGCAGCTAGGGCAGTCCATATTCCTCGGTAGACTAGGGGTTTTAAAAACATCTTAAAATGATCAAATATGCAAAACACTTGTATGATATCTTCTTAATATAATACATAAATATAAACATAAACAAAAGCCTTAGTCTCAACGGAAAATGAGTCATTTGTCCAAATATTTTTAAAACATGGTTTTAATGGACGAGTAAAAAAATTTATGGGTGAAATGGACAAAAAAAAAATAGCAAGGATAACACTTAAAATCGAACAGAGTATTACTTTTACAAAAGTGACACTTAAAAGAGGACAGAGTAATTATTTTCTTCTACTTACTACTCATGACATGAATTACATGTTAACGTGGCTGATTACGAAGTATCAATTTTCCTAACAATATCTGTATAAGACAAAATATCTTTCATTATTCGATTGGTACGTACACCCCTGTGAAATTCATAAGAGCAAGATAAAATACCCACTTAAAAGATGAAAATTATTTGAGACCAGAAACTCAAATATCTAACATGTATTTAAGTGACCAATTTAACATCCGGTCTGACTATTGGTTATCTGACAAAAAACCACCCATTCTGAAACCAACAACAAGTATAGAAAACATCAATAATATAAATGACCTTATCACTCAAGTGGGAACTTGAGATGACAGTAAACTCCTTTGTTCTTGAAACTGCTAATTGTATCAAGCGTATTCAAGTCCTGGATTATAGGAAGACCAAGCTACCTGGAATCTTAACGGAAATGGTATGTTCTCTGTGAATTCTTTATGTAACAGGTTAAATAACAACTCTACCAAATGGAGAACAACACGGAACTTAAAGGACCCATTTTCTACCAAAATATTTGGATATAAAATAACTCACTCTATACTTTCTAATAGTATGAAAGTAGCTGCAATTCTTCTACATATAAATACCTGCAATGAACACAATGAATCTCTAGCATATCTCTCCCTGAAAAGCAATTTTGTACCTCAAGTGTGGGAACACTTCACTTTAACATGTATTATGTTAGGGATAATTCTAACACCTGTCATGAATGAATTTACAAATAGTTTATCTTATCTAGTCGTAATGAAGCTGCAATGGGTTGACCTGAGTTGTGTAGTAAAATCACATGGAATATCTGGAAAGATAAATGCAACAAATTTATTAACAGAATGTATCATAATATCTGGATTACTGAATCCCACTACAGCTAAATACATGAATGCTATTATGAATGTTAACACTAATTGTTATAACATGAATCATAATTTGTATGATGCTCATTTACGAGATACTGTTATGGAAATAACTAGCATAAGTAATTATTGTTAGAGCATAGCTCGGTTGAACCTACCAAGCGTTGGTATGTCAAGTTTGGTTGTCATATTTTAGTGAATCAAAACTCGTCTAAGAGTCGCTTGATTATGTAACTAGAGACAACTTCGTATAGATTAGACTAGAAAGTCTAGGATTATGAGACATACAAGTATTACTCGAAGACCTGAAGAATGTGAAGAAGTAACAAGCTACAACGACGACATCATCCTTCCTATTGAGGTTAGTAATATTTTACTCGAACTGTTTCATTCCTAACGTATTTTTCAAGTCGTGCTATATTAAAAACATAACTGCGAAGCTGTGAATGATTATACTCTAGTAGTGAGACATGATCACATGATCATAGTGTTAACGAATTAGAATACGAAGTATAACGCTTATCTTTTGAACTTCGTATATATGACATCGACATAATCGTATGAATGCTATTGTGATTATGTGTATGGGTAAAGGTGAAGATTTCATCCAAGGAAACAATGTTTACATTTGTTTAAAGGAAGTACATTCATGAACTTATTTTATGAATCGAAAGGGAAATCGCTAGGCTTATTGGTATTGTTATTCATTGCATATATTTGGATTACCAATATGTGTGAGTTAGTAGAACCAATCATAACTTGTTATGTATCTTGGTATAGCTAATCACAGTGTCTGACTTATGATTTGGTACGACTTTTATTAGTGTAACCGATCCTAAGTAATCACCTGAGATGGTATGATCGATATTTGTAATTGGTGTGATCGATCCTAGTAATTGGTGTGACCGATCACAAAAGAGTTATGCAATCGATCCTTGTAATCCGTGTAACCGGTCCTAGTAATTGGTGTAACCGATCCTGGTAATTGGTGTAATCGATCCTAGTAACTTGTATAACCGATCACATGTAATATTATGAGTATATGGTAACCAGTCCTGCTAATTGATGTAACTGATACTGGTAACTGATATAACAGGTCCTAATAACCATATTGAGGTAGAATCGATCCTTGTGTTTGGTAAAACCGTAAACATATTTGATAATTGATCAATCACATAGTTGTCTTGGAATACAGATGAATCAATTCTAAACTTGTTTGGAAGCGTGGTATAATCGATTCTAAGATTGTAAATATGAAAGAGGATTTACAAAGAAAAATATGTCAACATACTTTGAACACGAATATTAACTCTTATCTTTTATTGTTCAAAGATATTCCTTAATTACTCATGGAGATCCCGGTCCGAAATAAATTAAGAATTTTTTAATTAAGGTTGTTAGTTTTATATGCTTTAATTACCAGCAATTAAATGCATATCTTTAGAAAATAAAAATTGGTAATGTACATTTACTAATTGGAGATTTTTTATTGAGAGATTTCGGAAAATATTGGACAAAGCATTTCCAGGAATAATGAAAACCGATACGGGCATTTATTGCATATCATGAGAATATTCGGTTTTGGAAATTCCTTGGTGTCCAAACATCATTGGTCTATAAATACCCAAGTTTGCATTTCTAACAAACTATCCTAAGAGCCAAGCAAACTTCATCTTTTTGTTGTTTCTGATGGAGCCGTCCATCCGGAGAGGAAAGTACCATAATTAGGCGAAATCTCTTATGACCGCTCATTTAAAGACTTATGTGAGATCAAGAAGCTCTACGAGTACCATTGGTGGGAAACTAGATAATTGCAGTTTATTTTAGTTTTCGATTGATTTGATTGACTAACGGTTGTTGAACTTTGATTGCATCTAATTTGTTTATTCTTTAGAATCTTCTCTTCTGATATAAGATTCACTCAAACTAGATCTAAGTGTCGACGAGATGTTTAGAACTGTTTGTAGATCTAAAAACATCTTGTGATAATCCATTATTAACAGACTCCGTTCTGTGCATGATTGATCACAAGAGATTCAAGTGGTGTTGTGCATGTGTTTATTGAAGATTAAAGAAGATTTGAAGACAAAAAAGATTTCTTATTTGGTTTCTATATCTTTGGGTGTGCACAAACCATGACGGGATGGGATCCAACTAGAATCGAATTTATTCGATTGATTAGTTGTGTAAGATCGGCATCACCATATAGATTCTTGTTGGAATCTATATTGATTGATTGCAAATCTAAACTCTGTTATATTGGTAGTTGTTGGATAGATTGATCTGACCGGGCAAAAGAGTTTATTTGTTAAACGGAAGAGCCTTTGCATATGATTTGAGATATCTTCATCTAAAAGAATCAAGAGAGTTGTTACCAAACAGATTTGTTATTCCTTTACTGTTTGGAATATGATCAAAGGAATTGTTCCAGTGCATGCACTTATTGAATGTCGGAAGCGCAGGGATACTGAAGAAACTAAGTGAACTAGGGTTTGTTGCTTGGTCCCAACTATACGAAGTTGGGTTTAGATTTTGTATAACAGCTTAATTCAGAGAGTATTCAATTCTGGACTAGGTCCCGTGGTTTTTCTGCATTTGCGGTTTCGTCGTTAACAAAATCTTGTTGTGTCATTTACTTTTCTTTTCCGCAATTATAATTGTTGTTATTATAGTTTAAAGTAAATTACACAGACGTTAACTCCATATTACTTGATAGTGATCCAATAGAGTTTGGTTAAGTCCGAACCTATTATCAATTAATCACACTTTGATTGTTGTATTGTCTCGATCTTGTATCCATAGACGATCACACAAAGTGTGACTACCCTTTTGTAGTATTATCTCGACTTTTTCCATAGACAATCACTTTCGCTAAGAGGACTTATAGGTGGATAATTTAAAGATTGTAGTGTATTTGGGTACCCTCATCTTTTCACTTGTGATTCATGACATACGTGAATAAATTTTGCTTTATTTATGTTCCCAGGTACTTAAAACCCCGCGACAAAGGTAATATTGATGATGCAGATAACTGTAGAAAAACTAGGTGAATATTCAGGGTAGAACAACATACAAGATCTAGAGCTAAATGGTGCAGAGGAAGATTTCTAGTGGGTAGCTGAACTGAATAGGCACAACGTAGAATTTAAAAATGACTTAGAACCTACTCTCCGATTGCTGATTGGAATGTAACCCAAGCTAAGACATAAAAGTTCAAAAACAACAATTCTTTTGGAAGTCTTATTCAAAAACTCGTTAATTTGAAAGCGCAGATTTGACAATTTGTTCTCGGCCAATGATGTAGTATAACAAATCAGTCACTAACAACAGGTGGATCATGAGGCTGAGCAAGCGATGGATATATAGTCCTAGAAACATATATTGGTATAGACCTCCAAAAAATTGGTTAAAAATGAATATTGATGCTTCCTTTTCTGCAGATTCTTACAATGCTGGTTTGGCTCTAATCTTGAGAGATGTTTCGGGGAAGCTGGTGGGGGCAAAAGCAATAATGGACAGAGCAAGAGATACTGAGCAAGCAGAGCTATTGGTAATGTTTAAAGCTGCTAAATGGGCAGATCAGTTACAACTCATAATAGAAGTGATAACAAAGCTGTTGTGTATTACATAAATGTAGTCTATAGTAGTGTCAGACGGGAAGATCAATTCCTCTTAGAAGAGTCTAAAAATCTTCTCAATCGTATAAATGTTTGCAGAGTCTGTTTTATCCATTGGAGTGCAAACAAGGTAGCTGATAAGCTAGCCAAGTTTGCTAGAATAAATGACAGTCGTCAAGTTGGGCGGAATGAAATTCCTTCAAGCATATCTCGCTAGACTAACTGGGATATCTCCCACTCAAGTTGTAATGAGTCTTAGTCTAGGCTTGACTAAGCTGTTTTAGTTAGAGTATGTTGCGTCTTTGTATGGATGTAGTATGTAATATCTGATCTTTTTCTTAAAAGCTTGATTCATTGTTTCTGTTGGAGAAATGATCATAACTGTGGCAATGTACAATGCTAATATTTAAAACTCGATCGGCTTCTCACAGTTTATGTCTTATACTACAAAAAAAAAAAAGGATTGTTTTTTCCAAATGATGATTGATTTGCAAGGAAATTTAACAATAAGTAATTACAAAAGGCTGTAAATAATACCCATGAAGAACAACATACAATGTCAATACTCATGTAAGACAATTGAAAAACCTATGCAAGGAAGGGGTCACATAAATATGCAGATGAAGTCGAAGTCTCAAATAAAGCTGGGTACCTGGAGAGGTTAGTGAATTGGCTCTCTCTCAACTTAAGTTCCTCTAAGAGCATCTCCAATGAGACATTGCGATGTCCCTATTTTAGCGGATTAAGTTACTTTTCTTAAATATTCATCTCCAATGGGAACCTGAAGAAGAATGTGAAGATTAGGTGGCCAGTGGTTATATCAACATCCTCTAGCCCATCCTCTTGTTTCAGAGGATCACTTAGAGGATGTAAATCATCCATATCATCATTTAATTATAGAATTATTATTGCTAAAAAATCTAAATATGTTCTAGAAAAATTCTTGTTCTTCCTTTTTTCCGTTCTTCATGTATATGATATGAGTCTTCTCTTTATTAAAATTTCTATTCTTTAATGTGTTTTAACAATGAAAATAAGAATTGGGTTATTTTATCGATCAAAATAAAATAAAATAAGGTTATCTTTGTTAAAAAGAAAAAAAATTAGAGGAGAGGAAACTTTCGAAGAATAAGAGAAATCAATGATCAACCGAACATTATTGTACTCACTGTTTTAAAGAATCATTGATGTTTGTGTATATTGCATTCTTTTTAATCAACAATGAAGGCTGCTACAAAGTGCGAAGGTTGTATCCCCACTTACACGGTTGGAGATGATTTCGATGAACTTCCTATAACCAAGGGAAAACTCATGACATATCAGCAGAGGATGTTTTCTTTGCACATCCGAATATTGAGGACACAGATGTCCGGTTGGAGATGCTCTAAGGCCATTGTGCGAGGTTCTCTCCGGCAGCCACATGCCTCATGGAATTATAATCGTACGAAGGCGTATATATAGATTTGGGATAAATAAGTAATTTCAATTAGAACACAGTTTTAACTTCAAATTTCTATTTCTTTAGTGAGATTTGTTTCTTTTATTATTAACTTTTTTTCTTAATATGGATAGGTAACCGGTGGGTCTTAATTATTTTCACGGTTTTAAGTATCTACGGTATAATTACTAGTATTTCATTTGTTTGTTTTTGTTTAAATTATCCGAGGAAAATAATACAAAGGTGGGCTCTAAAACTGGAATCCAGCCGAAGGAAGTTGCAGAGTAGGGTGAGGGAAAACAATAAAAATAAATAAATAGAAATGACTGGAAATTTCAGAAATAGAAAAACAGAAACAGGAATCCAGGAAACTCCATAGACAAGATTCCAGCTGTGTTTATATTTTTGCCATTTTTCTATTTTTTTTTTTTTTAACGGGGGTTTATGTATTTTTAGCACTATGTAAAAGTATAAACGTAGTTTCTAATTACAGGAGAGAGTTGTTCACATATACAGTTTAAATTGTTTTTATAGAAAAAACTCCATTTAAATTCCTTCTTCCAATTTTTAGAAATACCATCTCATTTTTTTAGTTTTCTTTCTCCAAGCGTTTTTTCTGATCTGTTTTTTTTTTTTTTTTTTTGGGTTGGTGTTGTTTTCTTTGTAAAAGATGTAAAATGGAGTTTCTTCACGTATTTATCTCGTTTTTCTCCAGTTTTTAAAGTTCTAGAAACATCAGAGAATACCAGGAGTTACCAAAACTTTTTCCTGACCTGGGTCATCATAAAGATAAGTTTTTTCATGATTGTGTGGATTCAGATTGATAAAACAGAGTCTGGGGTTTTGTTTTCGTAAAAAAATTGATACAGAATTTGATCTGAAAAAATGGGTTCATATTTGCAAACAGTAGATGGAGTAGTAGGAGAAATAATGAGAATTCATAGATCTTTACCAGCAAGACCAGGTTTAGATGAAATAGAAGCATCAAGAGATTTGATACTTAATGTAGAAAAAGAAGAACAATCAAGAATTGAAGCAATTTCTAAACAGAAAAAAGGTATACAAGTACCTGAAGAATTGTTCTTCGTATTACAAGAGATGCAAAGGAATTTAGTTTTCTTTCAGAGTAAAGAAGAGAAAAGAGAAGCTCTTAAATTACTTGATCTTGAAAGTGTTCATTGTTTGTTTGATGAATATGTTCAAAGAGCTTCTAAATGTCTTCCTGGTGCTTCAAATTCTTCTAAGAATAATGGGTCTATGAGTGGGTTTTCTGCTGCCAATTCCAATTCGGCTTCAGCTTCTTCTTCTGTTCTGGGTGATTCTTCGATTTCGGTTTCGCCTTCTTCTGTTTTATTCTCTGCGAAAGAGTCCAGAAGTAGTTCTGAGAGGTTCACTAGTCGAGATGATAGTTATATGAAAGCTAAAGCTTCGTCACTCTACAGTACCGATCCTATTGGTACTCGACCGCAGATTGTTGATGCTTCTCTCAGACCTGTAATATCTGGTAAGTTTCTTGAAGTTAATTTTGTTTATTCAGTTATAAATTTGTTAAATGACTATGCTTTTCCATGAATCATTGGTGAATGTAGTTAAGCTCTAATTAGAACCAGTGGATTGCTTGTAAGAGTTTTGCTGAATTTTTCTTATGATAAGTGGAGATGGACTTTAGTAAGAATTGTACGTGAACATTTTGATTTATTTTTATTTTGCTGAAATTGTTTGAATAGGTCAAGGTGGTGAGAAATTGAGTCTGATAAAACTGGCCAGTTTAATTGAAGTATCAGCGAAAAAGGGTACAAAGGAGTTAAATCTGCAGAACAAATTAATGGACCAGGTTGAGTGGTTACCGGATTCAATAGGGAAGTTAACGGGTTTGATCAGTTTAGATTTGTCTGAGAATCGTATTACAGCCTTGCCTGCAAAGATTGGAAGCCTTTCTTCATTAACCAGATTAGATTTGCATTCAAACAGAATAGAAGAACTCACTGAAGCCATTGGCGATCTCTTTAGTCTGGTCTTTCTTGATTTGAGGGGAAATCAGTTGACTTCTTTACCAGCCAGTATATGTAAATTATCGAGTCTGGAAGAGATCGATCTTAGCTCGAATAGGTTGGCATTGCTTCCTGAATCTATTGGGAACCTCAACAGCTTGAAGAAGTTCAATGTGGAGACTAACAATATCGAAGAACTTCCACATACGATTGGTCATTGTACTTCACTTGTTGAGCTCCGGGCGGATTATAATCGGTTAAAAGCACTACCGGAAGCCGTGGGTAGGATAGAGACACTGGAGGTTCTATCTATTAGGTACAATAATATCAAGCAATTGCCAACCACTATGGCATCTCTACCGAATTTGAAAGAGCTAGATGTTAGCTTCAATGAGCTGGAAGCAGTGCCAGAGAGTTTGTGCCTTGCTACTACACTTGTAAAATTGAATGTAGGAAACAATTTTGCTGATTTACGATCTCTACCAAGGTCCATTGGTAATCTGGAAATGCTAGAGGAGTTGGATATCAGTAATAATCAGATAAGGTTCCTTCCAGATTCTTTTGGCATGCTATCTCATTTACGAATTCTTCGCGCTGAAGAAAATCCTCTAGAAGTACCCCCAAGACAAATCACAGAAAAGGGTGCACAGGTAAACAACTTGTTCTTTTTCTTTTTACAGGATCAAACCGATAATGTATTGGAGTTCTTTCTTTTCTGTTATGAAACAGCTTTAAGTTCTTAAGCTTCTGTAGTTTTGATTTCACACTACAGCTTTAAGGTGTTGTTTTTTCAGGCTGTCGTCCAATACATGTCCGAGCTTGTGGTTAACCGGG
Organism: Papaver bracteatum; assembly: GCA_023529315.1. Lineage (NCBI taxonomy): Eukaryota > Viridiplantae > Streptophyta > Magnoliopsida > Ranunculales > Papaveraceae > Papaver > Papaver bracteatum. Next base: position 1,023,218 of record JAJJWX010000566.1, on the reverse strand, counting down.
AAGCTAAGAAACAACCAGTTAAGGGAAAAAAAACTTGGGCTCAGTGTTGCTTTTTTTCAAGACCTAACAAGAGGAAGCATGATGGAATGGATTATGTAAAACCTGTAGTGTGAAATCAATGCCACTATAGGAAACAGCACAACAACTTGAATAGGTAAAATTCTTAAACCTCCAAAACCGCTTGATCACAATGAAGCTATAGTTGGAAACATAATATTCGTTTTAGTTTTTAATCAGGATATATCATCACTCTCTTAACTTTCTTTTATATGTCCTTTTAGCATTCCATCTCTTTGTTTTATATTCGCTGAATCTGGTTAGTTAACGAACGGCATATGATATAAAGCCGTAGTTGGCATATTGTCTTGCTTTATTAGTTTCAGATTTGTAGAACAGAAGGTAAGTTGCTTTGAATATTTTATCAAGCAGGATATAGCATTTCCTCACTACTGCCACGAGTAGGATTATTGTTGTTCTGCCAATTAACTGAAGGCCAGGAAGATAAACATATCATAACGTCCTGTTATATACGGAAACTTCAATAATGTATAGTTTTGTTTTTTTTTCTTCCAGTAAAGTTACATTGATGCAATCAGTTTGTAAACGGGCCTATGTTTTACATACATGACACAAATATTAGCTTTTTTCATGTAGTTTTCTTAACTTTTTCTTTTTCTTTTGGTATCACCTTAGGTCAATTCAGCTGTGTAGAGGAGGAAAGAGAAGATGTAACGCTACTATTATCAAGCCTAAAGGGCTTGGCCATATGAATAATGTTTCTTCTGGTCAGCACTGTTACTGCTCCTGAGTCTATATATTGTCACCCCTGTATGTTTCCACGATTTATTGTTGTACCCTCACCGCACGACTGTATTTTAAGTGTTCATGAACCTCAATTAGATGACTTGGTTCACGGCGAAAAAGAACCAAAGAGAAAAGAGAAATAAGAATATGTTTGTACTCATTAAGTAAAAAGTTCACTGTTATATGAGATCATTAGTTTCTAGCTTGTCGTCTTCCCTTCCTTGTTACCCAATTTTTTCAATGTTTGTGTAACATTTGAATCTCTTTCAGCGTAGTTTATACACGTATGTACAAGTTTAATTTCTTCTCGTGGCTATTCACACTTTTATGAATATATATTGTTGGTTAAGTTTGAAGAGGTCCGTCTGACTAATGAAACTAGTTCCGTTCTGAAATCAGTGTGCAGCAGATGCTTTGAGTGTGTGTATGGAGCACCTAGTTCCGTTCTGGGTAGGTCATATCTTTTGTATGTAAAGTTGGATTCTCGCTTTTTAGGTAGTTTTCATTCAGCTGTAAGAAGCAACAAGCACTCACTGGTGCTCACCAATTTGGTGACTGTGGGTGATGTCCCATGTGAAGTGACCCTCTTTTTACCAACTTTAATCATTCACGGTCAAACTAAAAATGGAATCTGAACCAGCAAAACTGGGACCTGCCAGAAGAGGTCCAAGTTCTTCTATGCCAGCAGGCCTCAATCTACAGAAGATCGTCAAAAAGAGACATCTTATCTATTGGATATTTGGATGTAAGCCTGGCTGATTCCGTGTATCTAAGCGTTTCCAGACGTGCCAAATTTTCTTGTTTCTAAAACACAGCTATCAAATGTAAATTACAGTGAGTTGTGTCTGTAGGGCTGTGCTTATATAAGATGATTGGAAATTACAGTTAACAAGGATCATACTTATTTGAGTTGTTTATGCATGATTTACCTAACAGATAAAGATTAGATAATGGATTATTTGTTTATACTTATTTATTTTCTTTGTTAGAGCAGGGCACATGCAAAAACCTTCTATTATTTTATTTTATTTATTTTATTTTTTTTAGGCAAAGAAAAAAAATAAGAAGAGGCTATCTTCTCTTCAGATCATCACACAGTGCAAGCATAAGCCACACAGGGGGACTGACCAAGCCATCTGGTTCGTGCTATTTTTAGCCCATTGGGCGAGCTCATGGGCCACATTATTAGCCTTTGTCTATCTCATTTGTCTATAAAACCTTCTACTTAGAATCTGCTGCACAGGTCAAAATCTAACTGGAATTCCTCAAAATAATGAATAGAAGAACATAATCATATTAGAATCATTTCGATTACAATTGGCGCTTATTAAAATCATAGAATACATTAATCAAGAGTTAATAATCTCATTATTTATTGTTAGTTAATTCCAGATGCATGTGGAGGTTTATAGAATCTAGACTAGATTCATTATTGAGCGGTGGAACTTGGACCCATCAATCCCCCGGGCCACAAGGCTCACAACATTAATCACTTTTGTCCGAATGAAGTCTACAACTCTGTATCAGTGTTCTACTGTTTTGTTGTCCAAATTGATGATTATGCGGTTTACCGACGAATTCATTCATAATTGGTTAAGTAGTTAACTAATTACGTTTTTTTTGGCGATAAAGAATTTTGTATTGGTAAGTTCGAACTCAAATAATTTTACCATTGTATTACAGTAACATCGGCTCCTTAACTAGTATTTGTTTCATTTAAAAAAAAAAAAACTTTTATGAAGCAAGCAAGCTATAATTACTCAGTAAATTTAGTAGTAGGTAATTCAGAGGTTGATGTAAACAGCTGGCCATTAAGAAACCTGTATGATGATTCATGATCAAGTAAAGACAGAGTGAACCCAAAGAAAGGCATCATTCACTCGTTTCATGAGACTTTGTGAGTGTGTGTAGGGACATGCCAACAACATTAAAATTTACAGCTCCTCCAAATTTATTAAAGTGATATATGGGAAAATATACTAATTTAAATGTATTTCTTTGAATTTTGATAATAAAATTGGGACCCAAAACAAAGAATAAAACCAGCCTGTTGTAGAGCTGTGAAATGCATCACAAATAATACAAAACACCACCACATCTTTCTCTGCTTCTTCATTTTCATGGCTTTAAGCTCTTAAGTTTTCTTATCCATCCTTCAATTTCCTGTTCTTCTTCTCTTAATTCTCATTGCAACATATTTGCATTTTGTTTTTGCACAATGGGTTCCCTTTATGAAGGTGGAAGCTTTCAGAAAAAAAGTTACTTTCCTTCTATGCCGACAACCACAAGGAAATTAGGAGCACTTCCCATCTCGAGAACAAACTCAAAAGAACAACACGAAGAACAACCGTCTTTATTACGTCGAAGACTACCGTCATTTTCATCACTGGATACTAGTACAATTCAACAACCATTCTCTTCTGTTGCTTCAACATGGGCACTTCACAGATCCAAGTTTTCAACGGCATCCATGGGTGGATATGCAGTTGCTGGAAGTTCTTCCATTAAGAAATGGTGGGATTGGGGATGGGCTTGGATGCTATCAAGGAAGCCAACTTTCGCTAGTGATCTCGAGATGGATGAACAAGAGTGTGTAATGCTTGGGTCACACAACAAAGGAACTTTGAGGCATGTTTTCTGTAAGGTCAAGAGTCAGGTCAGGAGACTTGTTGGGTCTGAACAATATGTGTTGCCAATTGGTGGTACATCTAAAGGATTTAGATAAAATGAAATTCAAAACACGGCATCACTAATCTCGGAATTGAACTGCATTTGGTTGGCAGGAAACAGAAATCCCACGAATATCAGAGCTGAAGAAGATACATAGAAAAGTAAAGGGTATTCATTTGTTGAAAGAAGATCACTTGGTTGTATTTATATTCATTAATTACATGTATTTTTTTGTTATATAAATGAGTTTGTTTATAAAGATTCAAACTCTGTGTCATGTTGTTGACTATATCTCATTCTTTTGATCAAGAATCTATCAAATTTCTTCTCTATTTTTCGGCTTCATTCATTCATTTTGCTGTGTTCAATTCATATCAAATGCTAAAACTTTACTATTGTGATAACTCAGAAATTTGACTCACTAGTGAGTAGACAAGTAAAACAACGTCTGAGATTAATAATTGAGTAATGCGCCATTGACATTTGTTGATTAGGTTCTACCAATATGGTCGGCAGTAATAGAGTTATGAGGACGACATGGGTTGTCGGTGGTGGTGGTGAGATTTTTTACGCTTTGTACACACCATTGGCACCAATGGACAAAGCATGTGTGGGAACTCTACTCCTATATTGCCCTTGGTCTCTCTACCTTGAACATGACATGACTAGGTAGTCATGTTTTCGCTATTGGCAGCACCACCTCAAATTTAAGAATCCCATGAAAACTGTTAATAGTCTCATTCACCCCATGTGGTGTGCTCCTCCATAGATATGTAATCACAATCAGTCCACTACTTGCAATAGTTACCATGAGGGTGAAATGAAAACAGAAACAATAAAAAAGCCTAGGGTTTTTAGGGGCCACACAAAAGGATTTAGGGGTCAACAATTAAACAAAATTGGGATTAACCAAACCTAAAGTGAGTTACACTTTATCCCGCATATTTTTTAATGACAAAGTTGTCTTTACATAATCGGTAGGTAATATATTATTTTTATCCCCCGAATGCATTCGGTAGACAAAATAAGAAGTATGCGTCCGAATGCAGTGGGTCCAGTTTTTGAATGAATTTCGTTTCATTTTTTTCTTCTTCTAGGGTTTTTCTGTTTTTCCCAGATTCAGGAGATATTCATGATTTTTATCTCCCGAATGTAGTCGTGTTCTTCATTTCTCAAGAACATTTGAGTAGCACTCGGGAGATAAACTTACAATCGGAGGACTTGAAATAATCGGAAGTTTGAGTAGTTAACCAGACTTTCGAATATAGAGTGGCCCAAAAATCAGATTTTGGAAAAAAAAACTCAAATTTTCGAGTTTTGTACTAGTCATAATCGGAAGACAAGTAATTAATTTGTCCTCTGAATATTTGTTGGCTCCCAAATGAAAACCACCATGAGACTTGGCATATAGGGCTTTGGAACCACTATGAGCTTCGGCATATAGAGCCTTCACACTACTATATTCGGAGGTTTATATTGTTACTCGAACATCCGAATATAGAGTGGCCCAAAAATTAGATTTTGGAAAAAAAAACTCAAATTTTCGAGTTTTGTACTAGTCATAATCGGAAGACAAGTAATTCATTTGACCTCCGAATATTTGTTGGCTCCCAAATGAGAACCACCATGAGCCTTGGAATATAGGGCTTTGGAACCACCATGAGCCCCGGTATATAAATCCTACTATATTCGGTGGTTTATATTGTTACTCGAACCTCCGAATATAGAGTGGGCCAAAAGTCAGATTTTGGAAGAAAAAAAACTCAAATTTTCGAGTTTTGTACTAGTCATAATCGGAAGACAAGTAATTCATTTGACCTCCGAATATTTGTTGGCTCCCAAATGAGAACCACCATGAGCCTTGACATATAGGGCTTTGGAACCACCATGAGCCTCGGCATATAGAGCCTTGGCAATACTATATTCGGAGGTTTATATTGTTACTCGAACCTCCGAATATAGAGTGACCCAAAACTCATATTTTGGAAGAAAAACTAAAATTTTCGAGTTTTGTACTAGTCATAATTGGAAGACAAGTAATTCATTTGACCTCTGAGTATATAAGGCTTTGTTCACATGAAGATATGACCAACAATATTCGGAAGTTAACCTATAATTCTATCTCCCGAATACTGTCGATGTTCTTGAGAAAGGAAGAACACGAATACATTCGGGAGATAAAAATCATGAATATCTCCCGAATCTGGGAAAAAACAGAAAAACCCTTGAAGAAGAAAAAAATGAAACAAAATTCATTCAAATACTGCATGAGCCTTGGAATATAGGGCTTTGGAACCACGATGAGCCTCGGCATATAGAGCCTTGGCACTACTATATTCGGAGGTTTATATTGTTACTCAAACCTCCGAATATAGAGTGGGCCAAAAATCAGATTTTAGAAAAAAAACTCAAATTTTCGAGTTTTGTACTAGTCATAATCGGAAGACAAGTAATTCATTTGACCTCCGAATATTTGTTGGCTCCCAAATGAGAACCACCATGAGCCTTTGCATATAAGGCTTTATTCACAAGAAGATATGACCAACTTTATTCGGAAGTTAACCTATAAATCTATCTCCCAAATACTGTCGATGTTCTTGATGAATGAAGAACACGACTACATTCGGGAGATAAAAATCATGAATATCTCCCGAATCTGGGAAAAAACAGAAAAACCCTAGAAGAAAAAAAATGAAACAAAATTCATTCAAATACTGTACCCACTACAATCGAAGCATACTTCTTATTTTGTCTACCATAATGCATTCGGAGGATAAAAATAAGGGATATTTTGACTTTGGGTCACATTAAAGTGACCAGAGTTGCGTTTGGGTCACGCTAAAATTTTAATTAGAATTTGGGTCACGAGACCACAGTTGACTGCATTGACAGTTAAGGAAGTTAATTAAATTCTGAAATGACCAAAAAATCATTAGAATTTGATTTATTTACCAACCAAACCATATAACTTCTGCTTGTCACGTGTATGGCTATCAATCATCCATAAAAACAATAACATAGATTAAAAATCCCTATTAATCGTTTTTTCCTCCCGTCGACTCTTCTCCATCTCCTATGGTCGTCTGTTTTCTATTTCTCTTGATTCTCTTTTCGCTCCTCTTAAAAAATCGTTCTCAATTACTCAAAACCAAAAGGAAAAAAATCCTCTTCGCTAAACACGAGTTAGGATTTTAATTTGACATGATTCTGCTGTGGATTGGTCTCTTTCTGTTAGTAAGGTTTATAGTGAAACATGAGTTAGGGTTTTTAGATAATGCTAAGATTGAAATTGGGTTTGAATGAAATCATGAGAATTTTAATTTGATTATGAACGGTGAACTGAATCTTTTTGGTATAAGTTGAGAATAGTTTTTGGGGCAAAATTGAATCTGATGCTTTAACGGAAGAACTAATTTGGGTTTAATTTGAATCCTACTGGAATTTTCGCAATTTAATTAGGGTTCTTTCTTCATAGGTTTTAGTCTTTTTTTTGTTTTTGTTTTTGTTTTTGTTTTTCGATTGAATGGTAACGGTGAAGTTTAAGTCAATGATTTTGTCGGATTTCATGACTGTAATTATGTTTGTAGTTATGTTTGTGTGGTTGAAGTGTATGGTGAAGATTTGAGGTTCACAAGAAACGATAGTTGTTCTGTTTCATCTTCTGTTGGTGGAGAAGGCAAAGGCGGTGGAGTTGGCGTTATTCTTTTTGCACGTGCAGTGCACATGCTAACGCTTAACTAACACCGTTAACAGGATACATATTAATTTAAAACAAAATTATTTATGTAACGGTTAAGACGGTCAACAACGGTCTCGTGACCCAAACTCTAATTAAAATTTTGGCGTGACCCAAACGCAATTCTGGTCACTTTTATGTGACCCAAAGTCAAAATATCCCTAAAAATAATATATTACCTACCGATAATGTAAGGGCAATTTTGCCATTAAGAAATATAAGAGATAAGGGGTACTCATTTTAGGTTTGGGTGACCCTATTTTGTTTTATTGTTGGCCCCTAAATACTTTTGTGTGGCCCCTAAAAACGCTAGGTAAAAAAGTGCAACTACTTGATGTAATTGAAAGAATTTCATGCTCTGCTTGTCCAAAAACTCCACACTGTACATTAGACTGATACAAAGTAAAAGCCGTATATCAATACTTCGGCAGAAGTAGGTAAACCCCTATCGTATAAAGTTTTGGAACCCTTTTTCTGAGTCAGTTTTCAAAAATAGAACTCAAGTGCTGATGACCAAACTTGATAATTCAAAAACGACGGAAACACAAATAAGAACAACACTTAAAACACACAAATGTAGTTGTATAATCTTGTAAAGAAAATCTTCGAATCATTCAGCAACAATTAGACGCGGGGACAAAGCGCTAAGTAGCTTATCACAGAATTTCCTCTCAGAAAAGCTTCCATGAGGTTCCCTAGCTGGGAAAGAACCAAAATTGCACTTCTTCAAAGCCATTGCCTGTCGGTTTCCTCCTTTCTGTTGTTGCTGTACAATCTATAGATCATTCACAATCATAAGTTCACTAGCTTAGCTACTAGACGAGACAAAACTTAAGGGATTCATTTATTTGACAAGACTTCTGAGATTTTACCTGTACAAAGTATATTTGTGACCCAAAGCTAAGGGGCGCGTGGAGAATCTCTATGGGTTCGTGGGGAATCCCTATGGGACCGTGGTGAATCCTTGTGTGCTCGTGGTGAATCCCTGTGAGATCGTGGTGAATCCCTATTACTCAAATTCAGGCTGTTTCGCATGGTTCGTCTTCCGAATCCTGTACTGCCCTTGGTCATCATAGCCACAAATTCCGAATAGTCTATACGCCCATCCTGGCCAAGATAAGTATACAAGAACATTAATTTAGGTTAATTTGAGAAATATTAGCTATTATCTGCCCACAGTTTTCCTCGAGTCATCATCATACAGTATTTTGATATGAAATCAAAATGACAAAATGAAACGAAGGGCAGAGTACTCAAACCAAATGAACTTACATTATCTTGATCAACTTCTTTGATAATATCATCAAGAACAACATCTGTCATGTTGTGATCCACACAAGCTTGCTGGAGTTCATCAATAGTAATGTAACCACTCCCATCTTTGTCAAAGTACGCGAATGCAGCAACTAGGTGTTCCTCACGTTCCAGCTTGTTAAGATGAACCGTAGCAGCAATAAACTCACCGTAGTCGATTGTCCCACTGTTGTCTACATCAGCCTAAAACAGGTATAAGCTTGATTAGCTAGCACATTCTACCATGTTTTTATTTTTTCTTAGAAAGTAGGAATAAAAATCTCATACGGAGGCTGATAACTGGTTAACGCTAGTTTAGAGCAGTAGTAATTCAGCACAATATCAGTAATAAGGTCGCCAGCCGCAATACTTGAGCTATCAGTTATCCTACATGCTACCTCAAATGGGATTATACAAAGAGTAAGCTGGATGAAGTGCACATTAAAGCTGTGTTCACAGCGGTCACCATAAGATAAGAAATTTTCTGAGGAAGGAAGTCTTACTGCATCCATAAGATCGCGAATCTCCGATTCTTTCAATGTAGAGCCATATCTTCTCAGGCCAGCTTTCAATTCATCGAATGTGATTGCACCACTGTTGTCAGTATCCATTGCTTTAAACATCTCCTTCAAACCAGCAATCTCCTCCTCTGACAAACTTTCAGCTATTACCTGGCAACACACACAGAGACATCTTAACTCTCACCCCCCTCAAATTATTATGAAACAAATCAAGTATGAGAAGAAAAGAAACTGGAAACATAAGTAGAAATAGATATAAAGACATGCTATTCCAAATATCGATAGGCATTCTGGAATACAACAATCAATCAATCATTATGAAACATAATTTCCTTAGTATTTAACTGACTGTTGTTTAGAAATCATATAAGAAAACTTGATGCTTTATAGCATACAGTGTGGCTTAGTGAAGATATCTCGACTTGCATCTCTAGTTTGTTCAAGAATGCAGATAATAAGTACCATGTACACATTCACAGTATAAGAAACTAGAACTTTAACTAACCCGCAAAGCCATCTTCTTCAACTTGTTCATTGCAGAAAACTGTTTGAGCCGAGAAAGAACTGCTGGATCTAATGCACGATCAGGAGCAACCCCATTTTCACAAATCCAGGGATGACCTAACATTAGCAAGAAAGTAAAGATAGCATGTCAAGTGATGATAGTACACATCTATTTTACCAAATGAAAAAAATACATACATGCAGCAGACTTATCTTACTTCTTTCATATGATTATCCAGAACACTTTAGAACTATCATACTTCTTAAGAAAAGCAAGAGACCAAATGACCAATATTTGAAACACATCATAATGTCTAAGAAATGTCTGCTTTCTATCACTTGTTTGAAAGATAATAAATGATGGAACAATGATGTAGCTCGGGGAAGGTTAACATAGAAGGGGTAAGACAAACATACATAGTACTTCATGAGCAGTGTAGCGATCTTGAGGTTGAGAACAAAGCATCTTCTGAATAAGATCCTTGGCACTGTCAGAAATTAGAGGCCATGGTTCAGAATCAAAGTCAATCACTCCCTTCAACACTGCGTCAAATATCCCTTGTTGTGTTTCTGAATTTGGCAAAGAATTTTGTTTTAGCTTAACAACCACAATGACCCAGTCCATAGGCAAGCATCTAGCCAACAGAAAAATAAATAAAATATACCTGCCCAAAAAGGTGGCACACCACTCAGCAATATATAGAGTATCACTCCTGCCGTCCATACATCTGCTTCTGGCCCATAATGTTTGCAAAGTACCTCGGGAGCAACATAATATGGGCTTCCAACCACATCACTGAAAATCTGACCTGAAAGTAATATCAAGCAGCAAGTTTGTTTTGTCAAACAATCAGTAACATAATCTTTTCTTCTGTAGACAATATGTGAGTATGTACATTAGTGCATTATGTTACGCACAGTTATTTCTTTTCTATACCTGGCTTGAAGAAAACAGAGAGCCCAAAATCAATAGCTTTGAGAGAAAAATCATCATCCTTATTCACAAGCAAGAAATTCTCTGGTTTCAAATCCCTGTGCATGACTCCAAGCGAATGACAAGCCTCAACAACACCCACAATAATCCTAGTCAATTCAGCAGCTTTCCTTTCACTATAATGTCCCCTCTGAATAATTCTATCAAACAATTCACCTCCAGAGCACAACTCCATGACAATATGAACATACAACGAATCCTCATAAGCACCCTTGATCGTCACAATATTCTTATGACCAGAAAGATGGTGCATTATCTGAATTTCCCTCCGTACATCATCCAAATCTTCTTTAGAAATCAATTTCCTCTTTGAGATGGATTTACACGCGTATTCATTACCAGTGGATATTTCAGTGCACAGATAAGTAGTACCAAATTGTCCTTGTCCTAATTTACGACCAAACGTGTAGAGATCACGAATGTTAGCAGTCTTGTGACCCAATACATAGTAAGCTTGGTTTTCCAACCCTCTCCTCATACTGGTACCTCTTGGACTAAATAAAGAAGTTTTTGGAGGTTTTCTTGGGCTATGATTATGGTGGGAGTTGTAACCGGTTGGTGAATTATCAGAATCTGAATGGTGATGGTGATTATTGGAGGCGTTATAGTTGTTGTTACGCCTTGAGTATTCTATGGGCTCTGTATACCCGTCTAAATATTTTCCTCCAAAAGATCCGCGGCATGCGTTGCCCATGAAACAGAGATAAATCCCCAGACACTAGAGCCTTTCCATAATCAGATGGCATACATTAAGACAACAACAACAACAAAATCAATATCTCATAATTATAGTACACAGAAGAAAAAATATCAAACTGCTCTCATAAATCAAACAACAACAGAAATTCTTTGAAGAGCCAAACCATGCTATAGATAAAAAAGAAAAATGCCCTAATTGCTCAATCAAGTCATCATGCACCACAAAAATGTAAATGAGCTAATGATAAAAGTAGTTCTAGAGAACATTAAATCTTGAATAATAAAGATCTTAAACAATATTCAACAGAGGTAGTTCATTTCATACCAACAACTCAAACCTTGAAATTAAACACAAACCCATATCTAATTAAGCTAAAAAAAACCAAGCTAAATGGCTTCTACAAACAAAATTCCTAGAGAAATGGGTTCTCACTAGAATCTCACAAACTAACCGACGAAAAAAAAACTCATGGAAATTAATCAAATACATTGAATGCTTAACAATAAAAATCAATTACATTGAAAAGATCCAATAAATCAATATAACTACAGGAATTGAAATGAGAAGAGAGAGAGAGAGAGAGAGAGAGAGAGTATTACCAGCTGACACAAAGAAATATGAGAATGGAAGGATTGTTCATGGCTATTTTGGTTGATCACAGGAATTTCAAGAACCCATTTTCGGTTTGTAGTTGTTTTTTCTGTTAGAGAGAAAGTGGTGGGCAGGAAGCAAATTGGAATATATATAGTATCCCGCCGCGGTTTAGGAGACAAAGTCTATTAATCGAGGAATAGATAATCAATACATAGACAGAGTTAATAAAGTTTCAACTTTGACCGGAGGGATACCCTATTTTTAGAGCCAGAGAGGGGATTTCGGTCACTAAAAATGGAGATGAACGTGTGATGATGAGAGCAATCATATATTTTTCAAAGGAAATCATGAAACTTTACAAGAAAAAGACATTTCCACTTCATTTAAGAACAAGACTCAATTTATTGACTGTCTTTCGGGTTGGACCTTAGTTTTGGCAAATTATAACACTGTCTGTGGGCAGTCAGCCCCCTTGTGCTACTGCGGCATAATGAAGCATATTCTCATACTTCCATGCGTCTTTCCGCTTGTGTTCTTCTTCCAAGCTTGCATTGTTTTCACCGACGGGATCCTAAACCAAATTGGGAGATGCAAATTTGTTGCGGTTGTAGTAATTCAGGAGGTGAGCTTCCACGAAACAAAGGTTAAAGCTTAAAGGTAAATAGTATCTCGTCTCTCGTGTTTGTGGACTTCAACTAGAGAAAATTTATTTAATGTTTGGTAATCCCACCTACGTAAAGTCGCAAGTTTTCCTTTTTCTTTATTCCTTTGATTGATTCCTTTGATTGATTGGTACGATATAAAAGTTTATGGTTCCCACGATCCCATGACGAGATTTAAATTTCAACCACCTATGGTATGTCTCACCTACTTATGAACCTTAGCATAACATAGTCGAGGGATGGTCTTAAAAAGGCTTGATCTTGAAAAAATGATAGTCGATAACAAGTCACTTTTTTCTCGACGAGAACAATTTGATTTTGATGCATCGTCGCCGTTGAAATCAGTCCCGCAATGTATAGACAACTTAAAATCATGTGGACCGCATATGTGGCGAAGCACAGAAGCAAAATGTTTACCAAATCCATACACATCCTCGAACTATTTTGCGTTTTCTCCCCTATAAAGATAACTAATTAGCGTTTCCTCCCTAAAAATATTTAATGTTTCCTCCCATCGTTAGATATTTCATCCACTGTTCAGTTAGCTTGGGGAAAAAACTCTAATTAGCAATCTTTTCAGGGGAGGAAACGCAAATACCCCTATGGTTATTTTATCCACGCGTGCACAGATGATGACTCAGCTAACTGAACAGTGGATGGAATACCTAACGATGGGAGGAAACACTAATTTCAATCTTTTTGGGGAGGAAACGCTAATTAGCAATCTTTTCAGGGGAGGAAACGCAAAATGCCCCTCGAACAAATCCATACACATAACATTGAAGAAAAATGTTTACATACATGTGGACCGCACGTGTGGTGAGTTCCAGCGAAGAAAAATAAGTGAAACCGACATCGCTTATGATCTATAATACAAAACAGAAGGGGTTTTTGAGCTTGGACGGTCGGATAACATTTTGAGAGACAAACGTTGCATCCGACCATCTCAATCTCATCCCAGCCAAAGACATCCAATGGATGTAAGATTTGTAACCTCCTTCAATTATAAATATACATTGATTAGATTTCCTCGTTATTATGATCATAAAAAAACATTAAATGAGACAAAAAAAAGACCATCATTTATATCTCTTAGAGTGAAAAACATATATAGTTAATGTTATTGTCGGTAATAAATTAGTCATCCTTCATCAAACTATAAAGAAAGAACAACATTAGAATCTTTATCAACATAAGAAAAAAAAAACTTTTTTCATTTGGGAACCAATTAAATATGATAAGGTACAATCAAGAGAAAATTTGAACAATAACATGTATGCTTGTTAATTCTAATAGAGTCAAATGTTGAGCAAATGTGTAAACCAACCATTTTTCTGAAATAAAGGTGCACAAAGATTACATTTGAGTACCTTTTTTTTGTTCCAGTGTCGATTTTTATTTGCAAACTCATGTATTCAATGTTTAGTGGAAACTTTTGAGGAACTTTTGGGTGTCATAATTACCTTGCACGCATCATAGAGTAGATGAGTTCATATTCAACCCAAAGGGTTTTGTTAGTATTAAAATTCTAAACCTTGCCAAGCTCCAGAGTTTTACCTGTTTTATAAAATCACAATTGATGGGAATAAAAATTTATTTAAATTCTATGTAGTAAATAAAACCACAAATTGTGTCCTTATCAAAAGCTACAATTAGGGTCTTCAAATGGATGAGGAAATATATGGTAGTTTTCTTCCTGAAAGTGCACCACCAATAATTTAGAAGACTCGGGTAATGTAACAAACACTTATACATTTATCACAGATCAGATCAAGGAAATACCGAATTTATAATTATTTGGATGGCAAATATCTAAGATTTTAAAAACTACAAGGTCTCATGGGTCAAAATAAGTCTTATGATAGTTTATAGTATTTATTTATGACCAAAAATTATATCGTCACGGCACGGGTTATTTCTAGTAAGAGATACAAACCACAAGGATGTGATGTGACAAGACATGTTGAGTTTCCAGTGAAGTAAAACCAGAGGGAGGCATAAACCACGATAAGCATACCCGATCAGGAACATAATAAGAGTAAAGTCACTCAACATGTCCCAGTCCAGACTCTCCATAAATACATATGCAACTTGGGTTTAGAAGGAGGGGTCAACAGATGTGTGAGGGAGAGCTAGGAACAGAGAGAGAGGAACATTGTAACCTTAGATTAGGCTCGTAAACTTTAACGGAAATGATCAGTATCCCGCAGGTTGAATCCCGCGGGCCATACCGAGAGTGAGAGTGTGAGAGAGAGATGGGGTGGGACCCACATTAAACCCACCCCCTACAAAACCTCCGGGTCATTAAGTTTTTTCACATTTCTCTCTTGCGGTACACACCGCGGGATCCAACTCGGGGTGAGTGTATCACTTATGAAACTTTAATATGGTATTAGAATTTGTGAGTGTGAGGAGTCTTATATGACCACACCTTCGTTATGTGTCACCCATTAAATGGTGATGAGTCTTATACGCGCCAAAACATTTAAATGTGATGTTTTACTGTTTAAAAAGCTCTAGGTAACCCTAATTTTGCAAACTTAAAGGCTTAATACTCGTTATATAGCCCTGACCTTGCAAACCGTAGGACCATGGACTTCACTAGCCGTGGATTATTTCTATTTTCTTTATTTATAATAAGGAAAACTTAGGCTAAGGACCGACCCATGGGTTACCCATAATATCAAGCCTTTAGTTAAAAGATGTATAAATCTAGCCCCCAAAATATTAAAAGACGTTGATATCCTTATGCATATTGTCAAGCCCATAAGTAAATAAAATTTATATTTACGCCCAAAATTATTAAAATATAGCACTTCCGACCACCACTGTCAAACCACCTCCGACCACCACCCCCACCAGCCACCTACGACCACCACCTGCGACCACCACCGCCAGCCACCTCCGACCACCAACCACTACCGTCAAACCACCTCCGACCACCGCCGCCAGCTACCGTCTCCAGCCACCTCTTCCCACCGCCACTGACAACCGCTGCCGCCAACCACCACCGCCGAACACCACCAACATATGGATGTGTACGCAGAAGTTACACATGCATATGGTATGTGTATCCAGAAAAGTTACACATTCATATTACATGTGTAATGCAAAGTTACACTTGTATATAGATGTACTCAGTATTACACATGTGCACGCAGAAGTTACACATGCGTATGGTATGTGTATTTACAAGTTACACATGCATATGGCATGTATAATTACAAGTTACACATGCATATGGATGTGTACTCATTAGTTATATGCATGTGTAATGATAAGTTACACATGCATATGCCATGTGTAATCCACAATTACACATGCCATAACAGTTGCACATCAAAAGAAACATACAAAAGTTACATGTATTAGCCTTAAAATTTATTTACAATAATTTCTTCGTCTATCAATTATAGTAATCAATTGTTATTGATAACAATACACGAGTTAAAACACTTGATATACAAAACAAAATCTTAGAAATGAGCCACCACATCCTATAATGGAACTGTTCCCATCAATTCTTGCCTTCCTTGATACCTAAATGCTTGCAAATCTGCAACATTCGTACAACAAGAGCTTCAAAAGTGATTTCATCTGACAATCTCAAATGGCTAGACCACCTACACGAAATTACTTTCTATCATCTTAAAGGAAATGTCTATTGACTATGATACAATATAGATCAACAATCAGAAAACAATTAGAAAAAATATAACTTACTATAATTACTACCACCTCCTAGAATCACAAATTCAATAGAGTAGTTACAACACTCTGCAATTCCTCCACCACCACTTAAAATGACATCTCCACTTATTTCTCCACTATAAAAAACAATTCAAAAACAAATAAAGCAATCAAAATTATTGCCAACACCATTCAATATTTTCCATCATACACTGACCATAAATGAACCAAGAATCATATAGAGACATATCATTGTGTAAGCTTACACCAGCTGACCTGTGTAACTGAGAGTTACATATGCATATAACATGTGTAATTAGGAGATACACATGCATCTGACTTGTGTAACTTCCAGTTACACATGCATAGGAGCATATGGCTAGTAGTGATGGATGGATGGATAAATTCAATCAAAAATGAGATAATTATCATATTTGCAAAGTATTTAATCAAATGCACAAAGGATGAACACATGCATACCTAACTTCACCAGTGAAAGCACATTCTTTCTTCACCCAGCAAGCATCCACTTGAATCTCAGGATACAATGAACTTTTAGTCGAGGTAAGGAGCACAAATGGAGGACTGACCACAACCTCTGTACAAAAAAACATTCCCAACTACATTTAAACACTTCTAATCCATAGAAATATAAAATTTAATAGCATATTTACAATATCAATACATCCACTCACCAACAATATCTCTGGATGCAATTTCAGCACCATTAATGTGTCAGCGATCTTCTTCACTTGGTCCTCAGTTCCATTCTGAAATTCCACAATTACTCAATTATATGAATTCCACCTCCTACTCCTCATTTCAACATTTCAGCGCCACCTCCAATTCTAGGGAGACCATCCTACAAAAATACCACATAATAAGCAGTCAACTTTATTGAGTTATTGGCAACTTGAAGAGTAACAAACAAAAATAAGATTTTATGAGATTAAAAATAACAATGCACACAAAAATGTATAACCAGTTTTACATGCACTTGAATAGTATAAATAGGAGTTACACATGTATATGACTAGTGTAACTGGGAGTTACAGATGCATCTGAATAGTGTAACTGAGAGTTACACATGCAATTTGGATGTGTAGAGGCAAGTTACACATGCAATTTGGATGTGTAGACGAAATTTACACATGTTGTGCATAATCATCAAAATGAGAAACTCAATTACATTGAAATATTAATCAAATTATGAACAAAAGAACAGTAAACTTAAATCATAAAGTTTATACAATTTGAATATGATACATTCAAACCACAAAGTTTAAACAATTGAAGTGAATCTTAACAATTCATTAACAGATCAAAAAGAAATAATACTAGGATTAGATTTTTAATACCTTGTGAAGTTCAAACATAAACTGAAATCAGATAATTACCTATGACGATTTACGACTGTCACCACCACTTTCTAGCAAACGATCATCATGCATATAAGAAGCACCAGCAGCAGAAGATCAAAATGGTTCACCTTCTTTCTTCTCACCTTCTCCTTCAATTTTATCCATTTATTCTTCAACCTCTCCATCACTATTATCAAAAATCAACCCTATAAAATCAAAATCGAAATAAAGAAAACAACAAATCGAACCTAAAAAACTACATCAACAATAAAGAACAAAACTTACCTAGATTCAAAATATGAGAATCGATTGATTTCAGGAAAAATCATGTTGTTCTTCTCATGTGATCTGAATAGAATCAACCAAAACTAGGGAAAATAATCAATAATGAGGAAAACCTATTGAATCAAATCGAAAACCTTACCTGAAGTAGCATCGAACCAACTAAAACCACTTGATTGAAAAAAAAAGAATCCAGTTATTCTTCTTCTTTACCGATCTGAATAAAATCAACCAAAACAAAAACTAGATCACAACTAAATGGAACTAAAATTAACTCGAACCTTACCTGAATCTTAACCTAACTGTTGAAGATGATATTCTTCCACTCTTCTTCGAATTGAAACTTCTCTTATAGAATAATTATTGTATTCATCGATTTAGATATTAAATCGAATGATTTATGAATCTAGAATCTAGATCTATAGACCGAATCAGCCATTTCTCATATAAGATACCAGAGAAATCTCGTTGGTTCATCAATAGATCTGAATAAAATGATTTTCATTTTTTTTTTAGTTTTCTGGGTTTAGTTTCTTCGGAGAGAGAAAGAGAAATAAGAATTGAATATGAAAATATCTCTACTAACTTTTGTATATAAATGGGTACTTTAGGTAATATAAAATTCTAGATCTAAAAGTTTTATTGATAAGCCCGATAATTAAAAGTTTTGGACCTAGAAATATCAAAATGTGAAAGAATGAAATTGATAGTGAAGGATCATTTTGTGGGGTTTCTATATGTTGAACCCATATAGTAGGGGGTTATAGTAGTTTTCACTTATAATAATGGCGGGTTAGTAAAAGATTCTCCGATTTGTATCTCCTAACCTCCAAATCTAATCTACATCCAAACCCACCATTATTATAAGTGAAAACTACTATAACCCCCTACTATATGGGTTCAACATATAGAAACCCCACAAAATGAATCCTTCACTATCAACTCCATTCTTTAACATTTTGATATTTCTAGGTCCAAAACTTTTAATTATCGGGCTTACCAATAAAACTTTTAGATCTAGAATTTTTATTGGTAAGCCCGATAATTAAAAGTTTTGGACCTAGAAATATCAAAATATGAAAGAATGAAGTTGATAGTGAAGGATTCATTTTGTGGGGTTTCTATATGTTGAACCCATATAGTAGGGGGTTATAGTAGTTTTAACTTATAATAATGGTGGGTTTGGATGCAAATTAGATTTGGAGGTTAGGAGATCCAAATCGGAGGATCTTTTACTAAGATGCCAAATATGCTAGGAATTTACTTGACTCCAAGGATTTCAAATCCATGGAATTACAAATTCCTCAGAATCACAATTTCTGCATCCAAACACCATAAAAATATTAGTGAATAGCCTCACCTTTTTGAATACTGGGGAAAAGGTCAGGAAAGGTATAACAACTAACAATGGTGTCTCTTTAAGATTTTGGTTGAACATCTGGAGAGGAAATACAAACTTAAAAACTCTATACCTTAAAGTTTACAAAAAGACCACTCTCAAAGATGAAAAGATGCAGAAGATGACTCGGGATGGAATTTGGATATACATTTCAAAATCTCACTGACATGGGAAATCAGATTAAACAATAGGGTTTGATATACGCAATGTTGTTAGCGTGGTGTTATGGATTTTCATTTTCTGTTTTATAGATTAAACTTCATTTGAGATCAACATTGAAAAGGAGAGGGTACCAAGTACACCACCAACTTTTTTGTTCGGAAACATATTGTCATAGACCTAGTAGCTCTGTCGGGTGCCCTTAGTAATTATGTGTGTGCCTTTAGTAATTGTTACTTGTATTTGTACCAGGTATGTTATTGGATACGGTCATGAATTATCAATGAACTAATCTCTTCTCTCTCAGTTATTCCATCTCTTTGGATATGTTTTCTTCCTCCCCTAATTCGTCTACTTCTCATTCTAACCCTCTAATTCCTTCTATCCTTCTTCAATAATCTATAACCCTATCAAATTGATCTGTATATGCATATCCAATTGTAGTGATGTTCACTACAAGTGGTATCAGAGCAGTCGATTCTGAGACTGCTGGCTTGAGTAAGTTTGAAATTGAACTTCTCTCTTCCTTGAAGACGATGTTTGCTGAAGAATTTAAAGCTTTTAGAGAACGTTTGTTGAAGACTGAACTTGGATCCAGTGATGATTTAATGGAAATACCATCAGGTTCTAACTCTCAAGCTGACTTGAAAAGGGTTTTCGACAGCAGACTAAGCTTTACTGATGGAACTGAAAGTACGGGTATCGATTCACAACTGATTTATGATGCGGGGAAATTGAAATCGGGATCTGGAAACATCAATTTAGTTGGAGCTGAGATTATTCAATCGAATATGATTGAGGACAAAGTTGATGTCAATTCAAAGTCATTCCCACTTGGTTCAGGAGAAGACTCAAGTTCAGAAACAATAATCTCTCAAAATAATTCAACTCTTGGTGCAACAGATGAAGGTAATTTTCAATCGAGTTCTAAAGATGTTGTCGCTGTAACTGTTGAATCTAGTCCTGCAGTTGAAATTCGTAAATATGAGAGAAATGATTCTCAAGTGGTCAATTTAGTTTCTCTTCGATTTGATTTAGAAGAGAAGATGGAAACATGTTTTTTAGATTATCAGGAGGGTAAACCCTTCTCTACCTGGCCGGAATTGATTAATGAAGCTTGTCTTCAGTTGGAGAAAAGGAAATATGTGATGAATTTCAATAGAACGATGCCATTATCAGTTGTGGAGATTTGTTATGAGCAGTTTAAAGGTCAAGGGTTCTTTTTTGTTACCAACAACAAGCTACACATGAAGAGAAGTTTTGGTCTTAATTGTCTGGTTGGGTCATTCAAAAAAATAAAGTACACCATTAAAATTCCTTCACCAGGGAAAGCTCATATAAGTTATCATCATCGACTTAAATTGATTACAGCTAAAGAAGAATTTAAAGCTAAAGAAGAATTTCCTGAGCAGCTGGGAAACTTGAATATATTGCTTCTTACAAATATCAAATGGTCCAGTAGGGTATGTTCTCACTGCAGTTTCGATTCCTCTAGAATGTTATTTGATCAAGGAAAGTTTTTTGAAATTATTAGCAGGTATCCTCATTACAATAACAATAGTTCCAAATTCAGTTTGGGTGTACTTATTTCTGGTTTGATCGTTTTTAATAAGTTGATTATAATGCGCCAGTCCAGTGCAAATCTTGTTTCCATGTTGTCTGAACTTGGCTACCATTTGGATTTGTTTATTGAGTTTTCTAATGTGCTTAAATTGGTAAAAAATGGGAACAAGTGTGTTGTCAACATGCTCTCTGAGGAGACTCCACGACGCAATAGGGTTCTATGCACTAATTTGATATCTTATGATACAAAGAAATTTGAGTTTGGCAATGCAGATGGACTAACTCTCCAAAATTATGCCAATAATAGATGGAATTTCAAGGGCAAGGTGGGATTTCTAAAGTTACAGCTGAGGTATTGTTTCCTCACAATCCCTAATGGTGTACGAAGTATTTTGAGCAGTGCAAAATATCTCGATTGTAGTATGTATATTACTGGAAAGGTAATTGATCGGGGACGGTGGCTAGGACTGATTATAAGTAGTTCTAAATTGTGCTTGAATATTCTTACTACTGAGATGTTGGTTCTTACGGGGTCTACTTGGAGGAATGAGTACAATGGCAAATTTCTTTATGAGCTAATTCTAGCACTTCGATACTGTTCACAATCATTATGGGAGTATCCGAATGTACTAGTGTTTGTGTTTATGAGCAATGGTGATAGGCAGGTTAATTGCAAGATCCTTGAAGAAATGTTGCAGCTTGTTATTGGTCTTTACACTTTGGTTACTGCTCGACAGGAAATTCCTTGTGCCGGTAGAGTGTTGGGTTTGTTGTTACTAGAAAAGAGGTATTATAAAGGCTTGGAGTTCTGCAAAAGAATTATGGGAACTAATGGTTGGGATGGGATTGTTGTTCTCAGTTTCAAACACCTCCACATGCCTAATGGACGTGTCTCGCCGAACTTTTCTGAGCACAACCAACTACCTAAATGAGATAATGGGGTTTCGAATTGCATTACCGTTGGGAGTCTCTTCGAGAGGAATACTTGAAGCACATTTTGGCACTAATTCCGACTGTGTACTGATGAGAATTCTTGGCCAGACTGGGGGTTTATTGGAAGGATCCCAAGTTCATTCCACACTGAATTTTTTTAAGTACCCAGAGGTTAACCCTTGGATTACTGCCTTGAGTATTGTTCTTTGTCAAATTTTTGAAGTAACCAAGGGGGACGGACAGCCACATCATTCCATGATAAACAAGGTCAAGACTATGGATTCACACTCTACAGGTTGTTATGAAGGCAAGGACCGGTTTACTTGGAGAAATGCCAATGGTTGATTTTGTAAGAATACTCATAACCGTGCGACTCACATGTAGTCTACCAGGGCAGTGGACAGATGGGATTGGTATAGGAACCTTTTGGGCCTCACATGGGTTTAAAATGACTTGGAGCATAATGGGCTTCTCTTGTGCCTGGGGTGGCGACAACTACTATTTACATCGTCCACCAGGCGCTGTCTCTCCATTTTATCTTTTTTAGTGCTTCCCTTCATCTCATCCTTGAGGACAAGGATGATTTGAAGAGGTGGGTATTTGTCATAGACCTAGTAGCTCTGCCGGGTGCCCTTAGTAATTATGTGTGTGCCTTTAGTAATTGTTACTTGTATTTGTACCCGGTCTGTTATTGGATACGGTCATGAATTATCAATGAACTAATCTCTTCTCTCTCAGTTATTCCATCTCTCTGGCTATGTCTTCTTCCTCCCCTAATTCGTCTACTTCTCATTCTAACCCTCTAATTCCTTTTATCCTTCTTCAATAATCTATAACCCTATCAAATTGATCTGTATCTGCATATCCAATTGTAGTGATGTTCACTACACATATATGGACAAAACCTAATACAATTGCAAGCATATCTAAATTAAAAATCCTCAAACAATATGTAGATAAAGTTTTTTTATTGTCTCTTCCACAATTAATATGTCTAGACTAAGTAGTCCGTGAACCTAATTATGTAGAAGAGTTCTTGGACGATATTACAAATCAATATCCAAGATCAATCAAGTCATATCCAAATCAAGAGGATCTAAATTCTAACAAGTATGAAAATTTTATTCAATCTTTTAAGATGCGAATTCAACAAGAACAAATGTCATTATTGATCACAATTAATAAGGACTTAACCCACCTAGATTTATTACGTAATACTTGTGATATTCTTATTATAAAGATAAAATATTATAATGCGGAAAGACACCAGAAGTTTTATTTACGGGGAAAATTGTACCTGCAGAAAAACCTCAGGACCTCGTCTAGATTTGAACGCCAAACTGTATTAAGCCGCTACATACACTAGCCTACTATTATACTTCAGACTGGAATGTAGTTGAAACCGAATTAACCCTCTAAGTAAGTTGTAGTCATGCTCCTTACGTCTCTAGAACCTCACAAGGCTTTATGCAATTGATTCCCTTATCTGACGTCCTTTACAGTCTAAGAATTGTATCAAACTAAGTGAAGACTTTTGATACCAATTTTCTTCTAACAGATATGCCTATTTGATTTTCCTTATGATCTTTTGATCTATGTTTGAAAATATATTTGCTATATACAAGTCTAGAAAACCTCACGAATATGGAGCAATTACACTTAGTTAGATGAAAAACCTACATTACTAATCACCTCTAAAAAACAATCCAAACAAATCAAAGAAGAGTATAGATATCTATCTTGAGGAATCACAAAGTTTGAGACGAAGAGAACTTTGTTGTTTCTATCTATCTTGTTCCTAATATGAGCTAATAAGAACCTCGAAGATCGATAAGAACAAGATCAGGATACACGAACTATCAGGTAAAAGATAGTCGGACCTGGCTTCATGAATCCGCAAGTGAAGTCTTTAAGTCATAACCGAATTATATACGTATTTTCGAGAAAACCTAGGTTTTTAGAGGACGACTCTATCAAGCAACTAAGACACAAAAGTGTCAGGGATTAAGAAATCATGTTGATGAGTCTCTTTATTTATAGACTTTCAAGAATCTGGGTAGCTTTGAATTCAAGCTAAGATAACTTGAGATTCAAGAGAACACTTTCTCAGTTTGGATGAGATTCCTACTAGGAATTCATATAAGCATGTGAGAAGTTTTTCTTGAAATTACACATATGAATATACACAATGGTCCATGGTTTTAAAACTGTGTACCATAGTTTATATTGGAAAATATTCCTTTGAACTTTCAAGAAAAAATCGTGTTCATTAACACTCAAGACTTAAATAATGATTCACAAACACAAAAAGATTTAGTGAACAAAGTTTTCTTAGAAGTGTTTATGAGAGTTGTAGTAATGTCAAACATATTTTTGAAAATATTTTATGAGCATCTGCTTAGTTCGATCTGGGTAAGTATGTGTACGGGTACGCATACCTATGGACAAATCCGTGAACTCGGGCAGTTGGGGTATGCTTACCGGGTATATGTACTATTAGCTATTCACGAACTCAGATCCATGGGCACTTGTACTAGGTATTCATACCTCCTTCCTATTCACGAACTCACGCGTAGTGGGTATGTGCACCCTTATCCATTCCGGAACTCAGACTACTAGGGTACGAATACTAGGTATGCGTACCTCCACTATGTTCAAAATTTTAGTGAGCTCGGAAAACTCTCAATAAACAGTTTGAAGCATTCCCAATCTCGAAGATAATAAATATCATTGCTTGCGTAATTTTCAAATGATCAACTTGAAACAAAATTAGTTCATGAACAATAAAATGTTTTTAGCCATTGTTGTTAATTATCAATGAACATCCATTGCTTGAATCATATTTCAAGAGATTTATCAATACAAGCTTGACTGGAAATGTATTCTTTGTAATATTAAATCTACTAAAATCATATGACATAGTCTCATAAGATAGAATAATAAATTCCATGAGTAAATAGGATGGTCCAGTCTTCATATACCTCTTTATCGATGAAGTTCTCCAAATGCATTCGTTTGATCTTTAGTCTTTAATCTTCGAGGGTTATTCAGTGATGTCTGATACTTAACTACCATACTTTAATCCTAGTCCGAGATTTGATTTTATTAGATCTAGATATAGTTTTATGTCTCTAACATTGACAACAAGCTTGAGATATAAAAACTTCCCCTTTGTCAACTTTAGTGATGGAAGTATCAATACATATGGATTCAAAATAAATAAACCTTTCATCTCAAAATCCATCATGCTTGATTTCTTTGAATATTCAACATCGTCTTGAATTTCTTCGTTCTTCAAGTTTTTCTATGGATCTGCATATGATCGTTTCAGCTTCCTTGTTTTTAAAGATTCGTAGCGATAACAACTTATGAAAATACTCATTTCGAGATTTTCTAGAATGACAAAGTCACTCAACTCAATGGTTATTACATCGATGTACAATATTGTTACCTTCTTTAAAGTCCAATTGTACCAAACTTTGAAGCAATACTACGGCGATATGGTCTCCCCCTTAGTCTTTACTTACCTTTTTTTCATAATAGGTAAAAACTATAGATTATAGTCCAATCCTCCTTACATAATGCTCTGAGAAGCCATATATATTATAGTTAAATACTATTAAATAATTCTCCCCCCTTTTGTCAATAACAAGGGATCGTAATAAGCTACATAAAAGAGTTATTTAGAACGGTTTCCCAAGTAAATTTAACGCCTTCATCAAGGAGATATAAAATTACAATCATATCATACAGTTCCATAACCGCATTATCTATAAAGATATATCAATTAAGCACAAGTTCAAATTTAACTTTCCCCAAGAGAACAACATGACCGACCTTTCTTAAACATCAAGAGAAGGATTTCCTTGGACATTTTCATATCCTATATATTTTTCTATATTTTCTCCAATTAAGATACATTACTTTCGAGAGAAAAATAATTACCGACAAAAACTATTCTCCAGGCCAGTTACGAACAAAGAGCATAGTTTCAGCGATATGACCCAACATAAAAATTATATCTTCTCTAACCATGTACAGATGTAGAGGTTAAAGTTCCCAATCTTATTCCTTGCCACTTACTGTTTTGGGGAGAAAAGGCGACAACTAAGACCATCTTACAGAGTCCCTACAATATATTCACAAAATGTAATCGTGGGAAGATCAATAGTGCAATTCTCAAAATAGTTTAATCCTCTTTTAGTGATGGACACAAAGAGTTAAGAGCTTAACTTATGAGAACGTATAAGATATCCGTTCTAACCTCCAGAAGTATGATAGCAAAGAAAAAATCTCACAAAATAAGCAATACACATGATAATCGATAAATATTGGGTATTGCAATCATCTCCTAAATAAAGTTTAACTAAATAAGCTTTAATCGTATGAAGATGGTAGTGTTTGGAATATCCAATGTAAATCACACAAATAGGCTACTCCAAAAGCGTTCCTCCTTAAAACAATAAGAATAAATTTCCTGCAAGGAGTTAACTAGAAACAAAAAGAAAAACATCATTGTTTTTTAGACCTTTGAGTTTGTCTTGAACAAAATCCACGAAACTTGCAGGGAAAATCTCTTCATTGAGGAGATATGACATGTGATTTCATGAGAACAAGATCATAGGAAACCTTTTCCAACTCAATTATTAACATGTCTTGACCCTTGAAGGCTTGAACAGGTTGAATCTTTGCTTCTTTAAATTGTCTACAAAAATTATAAACATCATTAGCATAAATCATCTCTTATTGCTCTATATATTGATGGTCATAAGAAAAGTAATAATTTACATCAGGGTGATCCTCATAAGTATTTGGGTTTTCAATTTCATCTTTAACCAGAGTTCTTTTATTATTTTATTTAAACCAATTACCACTACAATCATTGTTGAGAACTTCATCTATG
Source organism: Papaver bracteatum (assembly GCA_023529315.1). Lineage (NCBI taxonomy): Eukaryota > Viridiplantae > Streptophyta > Magnoliopsida > Ranunculales > Papaveraceae > Papaver > Papaver bracteatum. Next base: position 996,450 of record JAJJWX010000566.1, on the reverse strand, counting down.
TTTTCGAGAGACATGGGAGACATGCTTATTTTCAAGAAGGACTTGAATATGAGAACTCAACTCAACTATATGGTATATATAAAGTAACCTCAAAAAGGTATTTCCGGAAATAAGGCCATTTCCGTGATCATCTTTTGGAAGATGGGTCAAAGTAGGAAATTGAAGAGGTACCCTTTGAGCAAAATAGTCCGCGAATCATTTTCTTATAGAATAATTTTAACAAAACATAAACAACTTTATAGACATCTCATGGGGACTTTTGTAATCATAAAAAATCATTGTTGCACATAAATGATTAATATTAATATGTGAAAGTCCTTTTTTTGTAGTCCAATACTAAATCCATCAATTTGGCTTAAGTTTAAGTATCAACTCAGATGTTTAAAAAAAATCTATGAGCATAACTTACATCTTAGACTGTTATGTAGAAATTCTCGTGGATCTTGTTCTTGTATCTTGCTTAGGAGTCAGAAAGGCAGGGAGAATATAGTACAAAGAGCACAATATTTGTTGATACCCATACCAAGTCGTTACATTTTGGAATTTACGAATGATGTGACTGCACCAAGTCAGTGACTTATGAAGGAGGTGCATAAAAGATAATAGTGATATGCATTTGTTCAATTATTGAACCATTCCTCTCAATTAGTTACGTAAACATTTAAGGATGGATACATCTTTTGGAGCAGAATGTCAATTTTTGTCCTTCATTAAAACTGATGGTACATAACAATTTGGTATAGTATTTGAGCGAATTGCAAGCAATAAATTTTAAGGATATAAACTGTAAAGAGACATATAACATAACTATTTGACCCAAATAGAACAACTGTTTAAATAAAAATCCTCATCTTACAAGATGATGAGGACCTAAATCTATGTTGCTTAAAAACATAATGGTGAGTATTTTCACACTAACCACGAGAGACAAGCAAGCATTTAGATTAGTTATCATGACCATTTGGTAACTAATCCTTTTGAGTCTCTACCATTTGGTCTAGAGTAGTTATCATAAAACTCACTGTTATAATGTAAGTAGATGAAGTTGGAACTTTTACCCGAGTTTGTATGCATTTCCTTGAAGGTGCATGATAACTTGTTGATGAGATTTTTGTACCCAACTATCATCATGTTCATGAGTTGGACAGTTTCCCTAGCCGATAGATCCTTGGAATCCTTCTATAGCAATATGAGTCTTTTTAGGAACCCATATTTTTGAAGGTTTCTTCCAGTTCTTGTTGGAGTATTTTGTGCCCATACTCTTGATTTCAGCTCGTTTATTAGTGGAATAAGCAAACTGATATTCTTAGAATATTATGCCTTGAAGCGAGGATCAACACATGTTATTCAACCAAAATATCAGTGACAAATTTTAGGATGAGATTCAAGGTATTTTTCAGATTCTTTAATCGACTTTCCCCACCATGAGCTTATAGTTTTTACGAACGTGTCCTTCTGTATTACAGAAATAAAAGAAATATTTATTTTTTGAGATTAGAATAAGTTAACTTGCCACAAGAAATAACAGAAGAACCTTACCTTTTTGGAGAGATAAATTTTTTTTTTTTTTTGGTCATAGAAACTTAACTGTTCATTCTTTATCAAAGTAGAGATACTTGGAGCATGATCTATGAACATCCATTGCCTGAATTATATTTTGAGAGATTAATCAAGGCAATGTTTGGTTCGAAATTTCTTCTATGTAATATTAAACCTACTAAAATCATACCACTGTAGATGACTAAGCACATGACGCTTGGACTTAATAGTTTCCCGCCTTGCGCTTGTACCGACCTAGGACAACTCTTCGTGATGACTACCCATCTTTCCAAGCCTCCACTCAACTAACAACATTGAAAATCTTCTTATCTTCACACCTGGACTCAAGTCTTCTGCATCTAACTCCGTGTCTTTGTCTTGTATCACTACACCATATTTGCAGATTAGCAAAAAAATTTAGCAACAACTCTTACGCAGATGCGAATTTGCAACAGAATTCGTAACAGATCTATTATTAGCAACAGCTTATCGCAGTTGCGAAATTTGTAATTGCATCAAGCCGTTGCAAAATTTTGAGCCGTCTTGCAATTCGCAACGGCTGCCCATATCACTCGTGATGCCTGCTTATGTGCAAAGTAACACCAGGATTCCACATGTGTGACGAGTTTGAGTGGATGAAAACACTATTTTTGATGGTTTGGATTTGTTCTGAAAATAATGGACGGTGAGAGATCTAATATCTCCCTCAAACCGGTCATTTATCCCCAAACAAGAGAGAGAGAGAACATATTATTCTCTTTGCCTCTATTACTCTTGTTTTCATCTTTCTCCTTCCCCCTCACTATTTTACTCTCTGCTTCAAATAAAATATTCCATCTCACTTCTTCTATTTACCAAAATACAACCACCATCATCTAAGATTGAGAGAATAATATCAACACATACCATTTCTCTTCCATCTTTCTCTAAACACCAGCTGTAATTTCAAAGTTAGGGTTTGCAGTCGAAAAACAAATCCCTTGCGTTTTGACCTAATTCAAGATTTGGGTTCTTAGATCCATGCAATATGACACAACTGACATCAATATCTTCTTCATTCTATTATTCTTATGGTAGTTTTGTTGGTGGTTTGGCGTTTGATTGGTTGTAGGAGAGAAGGAAGTGGTGGTGGTGGTGTTGGATGTGGGAATTCAAGAGTCGAGGTTAGTAATATTCTTGATTGATATGTTTATTAATTCCTCGGATGAAATATTCCTTCGGTTTATCAATTGTTTTGAATTTTAGGGTTTTTATTGCTCTTGGATTATCTGGCAGGTGGTGGTGGAGGATATCGGGGAGGTGGTGTTAGCAGAAGGGATGGTGATTTTCTGCAGGATACTATGCTCGGCTTCTCTTAGGAAGATTCTCTTTGAATTTTATGGTAATTTTTTTCATCGGTTCACATCAGTGGTCTCATCAGTTCTCGTGGCTCAGTAGACTAGGGTTTTCTAGTAGTGATATAGTTTGTTGAATGATGAAGATATTGTACTAGTCTTTTGCTGAATCATTTGAGAGAAAATTTCTTGTGGCTGAGAAAGATAATTGGTAATCGAATCTCTCTCTATCCATATGTGAAACCCTGTTTCGTTTGTTGTTTTGGGCATATTATGAATTCAATCAATCATGTTTGCTCTTAGGTTTTTTTTTTCTTGCCCTAATTTGGGTTTCTATGTAAAAGGAAATTGTGTGTTGCAGTCGTTGTGGGTTGCATTCATCTTAATCGAATCTCTCTCTATCCATATGCGAAACTTGGGCATGTTACGAATTCAATCAATCATGTTTGCTCGTAGGGTTTCTTTTTTCTTGCCCTAATTTGGGTTTATGTTCAATCAATCGAAGTTATATAGTCTTTTTATTATCATTCTAAACCCTAAATCCTAAATCCCTAGACTGGAATTTTGAAACCCCATCAATTCCTTGAATCTCCAGACCTGTAAGACATATCTCCACTCAGATCACTCATAATATGATTGTGGGTGTTCTCATTTAAGTTGTTTTATCTATTGGTGCATTACTATTACAGGAGGTTGATCAAGAGTTACATTGGTAGATGTTATTGGAACATAAGAAATCTACAAATCAACTTATTGCTGATGAATCCATTTCGGTGCTGTATTTGGAGACAGTTCCAAGTTTCAGTAAGGTAATGAACCCATTCCATACATTCATCCGTTGTATAACATCCAACGGATTATCTGTTAGGATTTAGAGACTTGGTCTATATATGCATTATAGTTGAGAATTACTCAACTACTTACATGGACTGATATTTTCAGCTGACTAGCCTAAATACTTATATTTTTCAGCATGTCATGGTCCCTCTGATAACAATCTTTGCAGTAGAAATGTATTACATAACATGCCCAATTTATAGTATTTAAAGCTTCCATGTGAATAGCTGATTGAATTGGAATTTATTGTTCAATGGTGTAGGTACTGAATATCGCAAGATAATAATTCACGAGTATCGTAATAAATAAAGGAGGAAAGAGTTATAAAATGATACGATGATAGAAGTAGTGCGGGAAAATATGAAGTTTTGTGAGGATGAATTGCGATACTTCGCAATTCATATACAGCTGCATAAGTTTTACTATAAATAGGAGTTCAAATGTAAAATTCGGGAGGTTCTTTTAGTGAGTGTAAGAAATTATCTTAGGAAAGAGAATAGAAAAAGTTGTAACTATTCTAGTTCCATTTTGATAATTCTATGTAATCAATTAAGAGAATTAATAAGAAAGTTATCATTCACCATCAAGAACTTCTTGAGTTTTTACTAATTATATTGAGGGTGTAGTTGTAGGTTATTCTGCAACTACATAATTGGCGCTAGAAACAGGGAACTTGAGAATTGTGGTAGCCTAAATTTGAGGGAATTGTGGAAAATTTGAAGATTAAATGAAGTCAGTAGATGGATATTGTAAAAAAGAAGAATGTAATATGATCACAAAGACAATGATTGATGAATTTCATAGTAATATGAAGGGAAAAATATACAAGCGTGATTGTAGAGGAAGAAAGATCATGGAGGAAGAAAAGATAACAACTTTAGAAGAATGGGAAAAGCGAAAAATCACATTTTCAGCAGCAGAAATTCCAAATGAAGACTTGAACCACACTTCACCATTGGTGATCACAATTCCGATCATGCTAGAACATAAGAAAGCTGTAGAAAAATGGAAATTAAACATAATTTTGGTTGATACAGGGAGTTCTGTTAATATCATATTCTATCATGCACTTAAGGGGATGGGAATTAAAGATGAAGAAATCACAAATTCAAAATGTCTTATTCATGGATTAGGAAAATCTACAACAAAATCTAAAGGGAAATCGCTACTGCGAATATTACTAGGAGAAATCGAAACACATGTAATCTTGTGTGTGATAGATATGGAATCTCCATATAACATGCTGATAGGAAGTCCGTGGATTCATGCGATCAAAGCTGTTGCTTCACCATTACATCAGAAAAATCAAATTTCCTACACCAAATGGAATACAAGAAATAAAAGGAGATCTTGATAGTGCAAAATTTTGTTATCAAATTGAAGTAACGCAATGCAGAGGAAGAGCAAGAAAGAAACAGCTTTGTAGGAAACTTGCATGGAAACAAAAAGGAAGAAGAATTCCAGTGTATACAATAAGAGCAAAGGAAGGGAGAGGTATACCAAATGAGATTCCGGAAAAAGAAGGGGAACCAGCAAAAATAATCAAAGAACCAACACCTATGTGGGAGCAAAGTCCAAGCTATGTTGCAGCTGAACCAACTAAAGAAATAAATATCGGAAGTAAAGAGGAGCCTTTATTCTTGCGAATTGGAACTAAGATGGATGAAGAAGAAGAAAAAATAACTATTGATCTTTTGCGAGAATATAAAGATATCTTCGCAGAAGTGTAGATGAGATACCAGAATTGATCCATCGGTGGCGTGTCATATATTGAACATAGATAAAAATGTAAGACCATTCAAACAAAGAATAAGGAAGATATCACAAAATTATCATGTACGAGATAGAAGAAGAATTACAAAAGATGTTGGATGCGGGGATCATAAGGGAAGCAAAATATCCGGAATGGATTGCGAATATGGTCATTGTTTCGAAAAAGAATAAAGGAATAAGAATTTGCATAGATTTCACTGATCTAAACAAGGCATGTCCCAAAGACAGTTTTCCATTACCAGATATACCACAAATGGTGGAATCAAATTGCAGTCATGATAGAGTCACTTCACTTGATGGATATAAAGGGTATAATCAAATATCACTCGCAGAAGAAGATCAAGAACATACTTGCCTTTTTTGCTCCAAGGGGTTTGTATTGTTATGTGAAGATGCCATTTGGTTTGCGGAATGCGGGTGCTACATATCAACGTATGGTTGAAAAAGTGTTCGCGAAATGGATACATAAAACTTTGGAGGTATATGTAGATGATATGTTGATAAAAACCAAGGAAGCTAAAGATCATGTGCAAGATTTGAAGGAAATATTTGAGCAAATGAGAAAGTTCAACATCAAATTAAATCCCGAGAAATGTATAATTGGGGTTTCGTCTGGAAAATTCTTGGGATACATAGTATCAAAAGAGGGAATACAAGTTGATCCAGAAAAGGCCCAAGCAGTTCGTGACATGCCAACACCTGCAACGGTAAAATAAGTACAAAAGCTAAATGGACTCTTGGCTTCACTTGGAAGATTTATTTCGCGAATGTCAGATAAGTGCAAGCATTTTTTCAACATACTTAAGAAGGGAGCAAAATTCAAGTGGACTGATGAATGTGAAAAATCTTTTCAAGGAATCAAATAATACCTCGCAAATACATCTATACTACAGAAACCATAGAGAGACGAAGAATTATTGGTATACCTCGCAACAACTCCATATGCTCTAAGTGCGGTTACATGCAGCGGACGGAGGAGTAGAAAGGCCCATTTACTACATTATTAAAACCTTTAATGCAGTAGAGAAGAATTATTCTAAAATGGAGAAGTTAATCTTAGCCCTGGTTTATGCATCATTCAAGTTACGAATATACTTTCAAGCACATGTGATAAAAGTGGTAACCAAAGTCCCAATTGAATCAATCATGAAGAACACAAAAAGGTCAGGAAGAATAGAAAGGTGGAATGCACAAGTAAACCATTACAAGATAAAATATGAAGTATTGTCATCGCAAAAATCACAAGTCGTCGCATTTTTTTGGCGAATTTCCTTTGGAAGAAGATGAAGCGAGAGGAAATGATGGATGTTGAAGAAGAATTTGGAAATCCAAAAGACTTGTTAACAGAACCATATAGATGGGAAATTCTAGTGGACGGATCATCCAATAGTGAGGGAAATGGAATTGGAGTCGTGTTGATTTCACCAGAAGGAGAAAGAACAACATTCTCATTCAGACTAGAATTTGCATCCACGAACAATGAAACAGATACTGAAGCTGTAGTGCATGCATTAAAGATCGCAATATAAAAGAAGCTCGAAAGTATAAGGATAACAAGTGATTCGCAGTTAGTGATTTGTCAGATTAAAGGGGAATATACCACAAATGAATCTTCTTTGAAGAAATACAAGAAACTCGTTGAAGAATTATCTGCGAAGATACCAAAATTAAAATGGAGACATATATCTAGAAAATATAACCGTCTCGCAGATGCTTTTGCATTTATTCCAAGCATGATGACAAATACAAATACAAGAAATATCCAAATACAGACAATTCAACACCCATCAGTAGACAAAGAGAAAGAAATTGAGGAAGATGTTGCGATGGAAGTAGAAAGAGAGTTATCAAACAACATCGCAGATTGGAGAAAAGAAATTCATGCATATCTCGCAACAGGAGAAATATTCAGGAATAGACTAGAAGCACATAAATTAAAGAGTCGTGCAACAAACTATGAGTTGCGAGAAGGAATTTTATATAGAAAATCTTTCAATGGACCACCTCTCAGGTGCTTAACTCGCGAAGAAGGAGAAAAAATATTGAAGATGTTACATGGAGGAGAATCTGGCAATCATAGTGGGGGAAGATCTCTAGCATATAGAGCAAAGATACAAGGATATTACTGGCCTTATATGCATACAGACGCAAAATTGTTCGTACGAAGATGCAAGGAATGTCAACGACATGGTAAAAGAATTCATGCACCAGGGGCCACATTAACTTCTTCAACAAGCTGCTGGCCTTTTGGTAAATGGGGTTTGGATATTGTTGGACCATTTATACCTGGATTTGGACAAAGGCGATACTTGATAGTTGCAACAGATTATTTCACGAAGCTCGCAGAAGTAAAAGCAGTACATCATATTCGTGATAAAGATGTTTTTACATTCATATTTGAGAACCTCATTTGCAGTACGGGGTTCCAAAGACAACTAGTATCTGATAATGGAAAACAATTTGAGGGGCAGAACATAGAGATGTTACTCAGTGCTTTTAGGATAAAATGTGGGAAGTCAACCCCATTATATCCACAAGCTAATGGACAGGCAGAAGCAACAAATAAAACAATCGCAGATACAATCAAAAATAAATTAGAAGGACATCTCAAAGGATGGTGCGAGCAAGTACCTAGCGCAGTTTGGGCATATAATACAACTAGAAGAGAATCAACTGGAATGTCTCCTTATTGTCTAACATATGGAGTAGAAGCAGTATTACCCACAGAGGTTGTAATTACGACAACAAAGAAAGAAGCTTGGGAAAGAAATTTAAGTGCGGGAGTAATATTAAGTGAATTGGATGATTTGGAAGAAAAAAGAGAAAAGGTGTTGCACCATATGAAGATTTATCAAGAACGATTAGCTCGAGAATACAACAAGAGAGTCATTGAACGTGAATATAAACCAGGTGATTTGGTCATGCGAGAAACACCTCCATATCAAAAGAAAATGGAGGAAAATTAGCACCACAATGGGATGGACCATATGTTATTAAAGAAGTTTTAGGAAGCGGAGCTTATCGGCTGATGGATCCAGAAGGGAGAGACATAGGTTTGAGGCTTGGTAGACCTTGGAACAGACTATATTTGAAAAGGTATTATCCATAAAACTCATGAAATTTTTTACGAATATTGTTTGCTCACAGGAAATTGGGAAAAGTTACGAGTTTCAAAATTTATATTGCGATTAAAATTTCATTAATTTGCGAATAAAAGACCGCAATCTGTGATCAGCCTCCAAAAAAGAAAGAGAGCCGCAGAAAATTTTATACAGGCAAACCTTTGTGGCGTACACCCTAGTTCGCGAAGCTATATTTCGTAAGAGGCAAAGTCCTAAAGTACGTCATTTAAGGGGGTACCTATAAACGTGGATAAGGGTAACCGGAAAACCACCAAGGACCCTTAGTACATGGTAAAAATTTAGGGGTACAACCCAATAATGGGGTACCTATCCGGGTTAGACACCTTGTATTCTCACCTAATCTAGCGACATTACGCAATATAAAATGTGGTGTAAGAGGATTTAGGTTGGGCTACTAAGGCATACTGTCTTTCCCAAGAAGTGCAGAAAACGATCAAGGCGCCGAGGTACATGGTTGAGTCAAGAGTTCCGGGTGAGGTTGAACCACATCTGCCATTTTTGACAAGTCTTGGCAAATGATGCACTTGGCCCAAAGATACCCCATAGGGTGCAACCTCGTAACTATAAGCCCTATAGGCAAAAAGGATAAGAGGTTGCGATCAAAAGGCTGGTTGTTGGCGAGAACCGGATGGGAAGAGCTAACCTTGTATGGTCGATGTACGCTTCCTTGAAGGGGCAACCGGGGGAAGATAAAGGGCATCACCCTCCATTAGGGAGCTGATACGTGCTATAAGACGCAAATGTCACGAGGCTTCTTGTTTGCGAAAACATAAAGGCTTGTCATATTTGTGCAACAAATGAAGTTCTGCGAGCATTCTAAAAAAAAAAAAAAAAAAAAGAGAGAAGGAAAACATACAAAAAGAACTCGCAGAATGAAACAAAGAAGTTAAGATGAGATCAATGGGTTATTACATGAAAGTGTAAAACGTCCTGCGATTTCATCGCAAGACGATAATGTCACGAGGCTGTATGTTCGCAAGAATGTTCAGGCTTGTCATATTATCTCAAATACAAAAATTTACTACAAAAAGAGGTGGCAAAATAAGACCTTTACTTAGGAAGGCATAATAAGACCACAGAAATTAATGAAATTCATTACATCAACATCATTGAAGAAATTATACAAGTATATACATTATGAAGATCTGAAAAGAAGACAGCTTCGTCGATATCATTGAAGAAATTTTACAAGAATATACATTATGAAGTTTTGAAGAGAAGACAGCTATGTCAATATCATTGAAGAATTTTTACAAGAAGTCCTATCAAAGAAGACAACATCATTGAAGAATTTTAACGAAGACTTTACAAGAGATGCGATTTTGATAGCAATCAAATACAGATAAGTTCATATTCGTCAAAGTTTACGAGAATTACATACTTCTTATACTTCTCCATATATTGAATATTTCTCCAAAAGTCGAATACTTCTTATAATTCTTCAAGAATATCTCATATTTATTATACTTCTTCAACGGATATGTCATTTGATGAAGGTTAAGTAATCATTATACTTCGTCATATGTTACATAATTATTCACAGATTGAATACTTCTTATATCTCTTAATTTGGTGAATTGAGTACTTCTAATACTTCTTTTATCTATTCATTTGGTAGATCGAGTATTTCTAATACTTCTTATATCTCTTCATTTGACGGATTTAGTACTTCTAATACTTCTTCAAAGGTATCATATATGTAGTATACTTATTAAGGATATTTCATATATTTTATTTCTTATACTTAAAAGGGAGGATTTCTTATTTACAATCGTAACAAGTTGAAACTTCGTAAGATAAATTGAGGCAGATATTCTAATACTTCCAACAATGTTTAATCATTTAAAGAGAAATAATAGGGGGAAAAGGAGATACTAAGCTTTATCTATGAGTTATATATTATTTCTCTTCATATGATCAAATGGGGAAAAATAAGGAAAACATTTAATTAAAGAGGTTAAATTATCTTCGCAAAATATCAAGAAAGGTTAAATCATCTTCGCAAACTATCAGATGTACTTCTTAAAAAACAGAATTGTTCGCAAAAAGAAAACCAACAGTAACTAAGAGAAGAATTCAAAAGAAAGGAGGACAGGAGAGTCAATGATAAATTGAAAAAAGAATGTTATCATGCTTCATCAACACTCTGTGTTGGATCTTTAAGATGAGTAGGGTCATTAGCATCTTTCGACTTTTGCGAGATATCATCCTTTGAAGAATATGCAACAAGAACATCTCCTTGAGGAATAGATTCTTTCTCGTCATCAAGATCTTCATCATCACTCTCATAATCAAAATCACTATCAGGCTCACGAGCAACTTCATCGTCAGATATTTTCAGAGGAGTAATTTTCACAGGAGGCAAGGCTCTTGATAAGAGAATGTTATTCGTAAAGACTTGAGCTTTCAGATGACTTTCACGAAGTATAGCTTTTTGATGGTTGGTATCTTCGATATCTTTGGAATAATCAAGATAGTTGAATCTTCGAGTAGCACGGTCACCGGAGTTGATTAAGCGGGTAGAAAGCAAAGCATTTTTCTTACGAAGCTCGGAACAGGAGGCTTCTAATCCAGCTTTCGCATTACGAAGGTTTTTCTCAGATTCTGCAAATAAAACAAAATTCAAAGGATAAAATTTGCGAGTATAACGAAATTTAAAGATATACCAGAGGCAGTCAAATTTTAATGACTACCTTCTCTTTGCGAAGTAAGAGATTGAGTTAAAGATAGACAACAATTCTTCATCTGATTCATCGCATTATCAAAACCATCACCAACTAATCCTTTAAGTCGAGATTGAAGCTTTTGATCTTTAGAAAGGAGAAAATTTTTATCCTTCGCAAGTTTGGCATTAAGACTTTTTAATGACGAATAATCTTCTTCAAGTTGATTCTTCTTAGCACTCAAGACTATATTATTATTAATAAGGGAATTCTTCTCAATAACAAAAGAATTTCTTTCAAAGATCTGAAGACTTCTTTAATTCCTCAAGTTCACCTTTCAACAAAGAAAGAAGATTTTCTTGATCGCAACATTTATTCTGAAGAGTCTTTAATTCTTGCGAAGAAACAATCATTGTATTCAAAACGAACATTTCTCTTCTGATAAGGTTTTGTTCTCTTCTAATAAGGTTTCTATTCTCAAATTAGCTTTAGTTAAGGAAGAAAAAAGTTGAGATATGTCATCATTCAAAAATTTTCGATCATATATTAGTTGAGTATTCTCTTGAAAAAGAGCGTCAGAGTTGTCAAGAGCACACGAGTAAAGATTAGATAAATGGGAGAATTGGTTTGAGAGGCTTTCATGCTTGGTTCGATATTCTCATTGCATCCGATTCATGGTGAAGTACCAATCTTCTACATTTCGGATGGATTCTATAAAGGGGAATGGGTTTTAATGGATGTTTCAAGCATATGAAGAATATAAGTAAATAAAAGGGAAAATATGAAGATAGTAATCATACCTTTCAATTCATCATTTCTTTTGCGAAGAATCGCGCAGTCGAGAATTATTTTGAAGATGATAATTTTCTTTACGGAGATCCTCGCATTCTGCTTGAGAAGATTTCAAAGATTGGCGAAGCAATTCAATTTCTTTTTCCAAAGATTGACGTGAAGAAGAAATGTCTGGATTGACGAAATTATTTAGAACTTCGCAAAACTCATATTGCGAACGAACATTAGTAGACTTCGCAATTTGTCAAAACCTCAGATAACATTTGGAAAGTTGAATAAATTCCATCTCGAATTTCTTGAGGAAGAGGAGAAGAATTTGAAGGAATAAGAGCAAGCTGCAAATTGTCTGGAGAAATAGCACTCAAAGGATTTGGGGATAAGATAGGTTTTTCAAGAGAAGAAGTTGAAGAAATATTTTGCGAGGATTGTTTTTCAAGAGAAAAAGTTGAAGAAATATTTTGTGAGGGTTGATCTTGAAGAAGTGTTGATAAATTGACACTGATGGGAGATTGAAAGGTAGGTAATGGAGTAGAGGCAGGAGTGTGTGAAGAAGCATTTTCACGAGGAGGAGAAGAAAATTCCTTATCAACTTCAGGAAGGAAATCATCAATCGGAATTAATGGTGTGGGTTTAGTTAATCGAGGTCTCTTACCTGGGTTTGGTTTTTCGCCAACCTGCGAATCAAAATGTAGATTAAAAACTGAGGCAACAATATATTGTTCAGGAAAGAAGGCAAAGTATTTTAACTACCTTTTGATTCTCAGATTTTCTTCTTCGTGGATTAGGGCTTGAATTTTTTAGTTGAGGTTTCATCTGAGGAGTTATTTTGCTGAAATAAACCAAAATCAGATAACAAATTATATAGAAATTAAAGAGGAGAACAAATGAAATGCGCGGAGATAGAAGGAAATTACCTTGGAGAACTCATGAAGATATAATAGAAGAAAAAATTGCAGAGAAAACAATAATGGAGAGTATGAATAAAAGATAGAATTGCAGAAGTAAGAAGAAGAAAAGGAAGAGAATATAAAGGGGTTATATAAGGGAATAACTAGAAAAGGACGGTTACAAAAGACGTGTCCAAATTCTAAAAGACTAAGTAACAGTTATGTTCTCACGATCATTTCTTCTTCGTAGAATTGACATGAGAAGAGGCAAGATGTAGGTACTGAATATCGCAAGATAATAATTCACGAGTATCGTAATAAATAAAGGAGGAAAGAGTTATAAAATGATACGATGATAGAAGTAGTGCGGGAAAATATGAAGTTTTGCGAGGATGAATTGCGATACTTCGCAATTCATATACAGCTGCATAAGTTTTACTATAAATAGGAGTTCAAATGTAAAATTCGGGAGGTTCTTTTAGTGAGTGTAAGAAATTATCTTAGGAAAGAGAATAGAAAAAGTTGTAACTATTCTAGTTCCATTTTGATAATTCTATGTAATCAATTAAGAGAATTAATAAGAAAGTTATCATTCACCATCAAGAACTTCTTGAGTTTTTACTAATTCTATTGAGGGTGTAGTTGTAGGTTATTCTGCAACTACAAATGGTATGTACAAATGACACATGATCCCTGTTTATTTCTCGTTGTTGTGGTTGTTGGGGTCTTAGATGTACAAGGCTTGATACTTGGTCTACTAATTTGCTTCTTCTTAAAGGATAAACCAATGAAACTTAAGATGACACTATAACTGCCAAGCTTCGGAAGGATTCAAACTTGGACTTTGTCACGTGAGTCAACCCACTCTGTCCAAAGAACAAAGTACGTTAAAGGTTGGGTCCAGTAAAGTTGGCACCTGTTATGGAATTCAGAACTAGGGTTATTCTCGATTTCCTCCCATCGTCTGTGTTTATGTTTCTTTCATGCTAACTAGATAACCATATGTTATTTTTTATGTTCAGAATATTGTAACTAAAGAGAAATAGAAGGTGTAGATATCCCTAATCCCATGTTGCAGGTGTTGTGTGTAGTACACCATGAATGTTTAAAAGTTCAAGGTTGCTAAGCTTACATCAAGTTCCACCTTCATCTGCAGAGATAGGAGAATCAGAATCTAAGCTTAACTAAGAACACCGAGCATACTCGTTCGACGAAGATAGAGAAAGAGAATAACTAGATCTATGAACATATCTGATGGGTTCTACACAAATGGCAATGAAAAGGTATATATACATCCTGGTTGCAGCTGGAGATCCAAATTTTTAGATTCTACTTCAAATGCTTAAGTTTCTATGCAGAACTAACTATGAAGACTGATCCAAAGAACTCAGACTATGTTGTTGAGTCAGTGGCACCCCATAACTTTGAGCCTTGACTTGCAGATGTGAAGATGATATGAAATTCTTTTAACTATGCCACCGAGTCATTCTGTGCATTTGAGGAATACTTCATGTGTTTTTTCTTCCATTATTGATAGTGCGTTAAATTTGCATCAGGATATCATTGTTTCCCGCTACATCCTTATTCCATTAGGAAGCAGACAAGGATCAGAAGTATAGGGATCATGAAGAGATTGGAGATGCAATGAAACCTCTGGAGAATAAAACATTAGACCCCAAGAGAGAGATGACCATACTTGCTGCGAAGCGAGTTTGCTTATGTGAGTGAAGTTATTAACAAAGATTTATCCATAGACAATCGTCTCAGATTCCTTCACTTGGATCTCAAAAAACATTTTAAAAGGTCTAGCTTTCTTGCTTTTGCTTTCTAGTAATTTGGTGTCGATGTTATTGACTTCACTTACATATATATGATTCTAAATCTACAGTGTTATTGTATTTTTTAGCAAAGGTATAAGTATTCTTGAACTACTTGGCAGAGTTTATAATGAAACTAGGTGTGAGATGTAGTCATTAACTTTTCAAGAAGGCCATGAAGGTGTTGAAGTTGATATACCTGATATAATTACACCATCATATGTTACTAAACTTCCAAGTTTGTAATGGTTAAACAGGTTATTGTGATTGTAAAGCTTCGGGAAGTTAATGCAAAGCCAATTGGTACATGACTTTTTCTCGTCGGCCTCAAAATGAGTACATCAACTTAGCTATTACACACGTCCTTCTTAGACAGGTCAGTTTTTTCAACTCTCTTATTGCATAAACTTTCCTTACTCATACAAAACCTTTATTAGTTTTTATGAATGATAATGGTGGTTTGTTTCAAGTGTTCCATGTCATTTATCTTGATATCAACTTTGTATTGGAAGATGACTAAATGAGAATACTTTTCCTGGGAAGACAACTTTGTCAATGGATTAGAATGGTACTTTAGGGAATACAATGAAAGGATAATAGGTGCTAATTTTTTTTTTCCTTAACTTAAACTTTACTACTCCATTTGACTGGTTGCATCTGTTGCATAATGCAGGTAACACATCCTTTAAGTGACAAAAACAACTTAACCAACTCTGAGTCAAAGATGATGACTGCACTGGTAATGCGAAGGAGATGATAATTGGTTCGACATTATTGAGAAGGTTGATATTTAAAAGCGTCCTCATCTACACTATTGGTAATGCTGTAAATCCTTCCCTCTTCATAGACAAGGATTCTGCCAAGTCAAGGAAATTATTCAGACATAACTTATTTAATATTTCAAAGTGGTCATTTCCCTGAGATATACACAGATAGTACTGTCTTGGAAATTTTCTTCTCACATAATTCATGCCTTGTACTCCCATATTCTCTTTAGAGTTATGTTATATAACTTGTCTATATATAGGTTGCTGCAGCGAGCTCAAAAGTTCAGATGGAAAAGGATTTATTGATCAGTCAGTACAGGAAGCACCTCTGGATGCACAATTTGGAGTTCTGATTGTCTCTCGATCCACACACTTGATAGAGGTGACTGACCTTGTCTGTACTGCATCCTTAAAACTGAACTTAAGAAATTTAATGTAATTTTATTTCTTTTGGTTGTTCATATCATTCTTCAGTAACTTCAGAAATGTTACTTTGAAGTTATTATCTTCTCATTATTTAGAAATTGAACTTGGTTATATGTTTGGCAGGAATATATTATTCAAATGGAAAAGTTATTTGTTCAGTGCGCACTTAAGGTGTCTGTTAGTAGTATTGTTCATATATTTTGGCCTGAAAATGTTGCATGGAACCCTTGACCAGGTCAATAGAAGGTTGACTTCACTTTTTTTTAGCTGTGGCAAAAATTTAGCAACTGCGAAAAATTGTTGCTAATTTTGAACCAGAACTACATGAACCCGGTACGGCTAAAAGGAGTCGTTCTAAAAACTTTTGGTTCTAAATTTCGCAATTGATGTAGGATAGTTGCGAATTTTTAATTTCGCAACTGCTCGAAGTTGTTACGAAAAAAATATAGCAACAACAGTCAGTTGTTGCTAAACCTGTTCGCAACGGCCAAAACAGTTGCAAAATCGAGAAAAAGAACAGTTGGCTGAACCGAAAACCCGTTGCGAAAAAAAAATACAACGCCACATTTCGCAACGGATGGCTACTGTTGCAAGTCCGTTTTGCAACTGCACCCAACCGTTGCTAATCCCCAAAAATGGTGTAGTGTTTGGTATCCCATGGCTCGATTATTAGACAACTGGTTCAGGTCTTTGATGTATGACCTTGAGTCTTATTACTTGTCTTAGTTGTATTAATCTTCAGTTGTTTGACCCACTGAACAAGTGCAGTGTCGTCGATAGGCTCCAAGCTTAAGAAACTATCTCTTGGGATGACATTGACACCTTAAGAGCTAGACGAACTGGAACCTGAGGCAAAAGTAGGACCAATAATAGGAGAAGCTCCAACGTCTTCATACTTATAAGGACTAAAATGATCATTTCCCTTGAAATCAACTGTATGAATCATGCCATGAAGGTCTACAACATTAGTCTTGCAATATTCTTTATAAAAGGTAAAGATGGACTCAAAACACGTCATTCGGGATATTGTACGTCCCTAAGAAAAAAAAACACGAGGTGTGTGTGGTGGGGTGGGGTGGGGTGGGGGGGTGGTGAAAGGGAAGGTTAATAAAAATATTTCAAAATAATTGATTATTTCTTTACTGATTGAAAAAAATAATACTTATGATAAATACTATAAGGATTCTGATTAAAGGTACAACACAACTTTGGGTCTGAAGCCAAGAGATCTCTACCGTACTCCCGATTACCAGAAATAATGATGTGACTAAGGTTATTCCCGACATAGTAAGAAGGATCGAAACCAAATTCACCAGGTTCTAAAAATTCTAACCCCTAAGTAACTTGATTGGATTTTCGATAAATGTACTTCAACATAGAGGATCCTGGGACAAAGATAACATCATATCTTTAAAAAATATCCGGAGCATCAATTCTATAATGAGGTTCTTAACACAAGCCAATGTGTTTAATCGCTTTATCCATGAATACATAAAAAACATTAGTCATCTGCCCAGGGGCATAGTCAATGAGCATAAGATATTCATGAATAAGTGTATCAAGGAGAAGAGTGATCATCGGAAGATGAGACTCTGGAAGTAAGAATTCACCATTTATAAAGCTCGTTACCCTTGAAATCATATTAGAAGGAGGAGAAGGAGTTAGACGGCGAATTTGAAGGCCTTGAAGGTAAGAATAACGAATGTGCAACTATTTAATGCTAGTAATAACCCTTTAAATCAGATGATTTAGAATAAAGGAAGTCTATAAATGATTGAAATAGAGATCCTCCAAGGGAAAACTAAAAGGTTAAAATAACGAAGGAAATTTTACTGAATTTTCCTTTTATGATAAGTAAAAGATAAGGAAAGAGAAAGGGTCATAACATGTAAAATGGTGAATTATTCCCACGTTTCTCCACGCATTAAATACACGTATAGTGGTAGACCACTACTACAAATCAATAAAATGTACAATTGAAAGTGGGTAAAATTTACCGCAATAAATTACCAATTTTTTGTTGTTTCAAGAAGGTGAACAATACAATTTTTTTTTGAAAACTACGCTAAAAATTAGCAACAAAAGAAAATAATATTTTCATATAATAATTGAGTATCACGAGATTGATTAAGTTTGATAACTGGTAAAAAATGCAGCTTAATAGTAAAGCATGGTACAAAGTTGCAACAAACAACTAAGTCTTTAAGGAGGTATAAAACACCTAGTCTGAAATGGAAAGACAACACAAAATATTGATCAGTAGAAGTTCAGATTCGCAGTATCTTTGAAAAGATACTTGGATTTTGAAAGGAAATAGAGGACATGTGTGTGACCTAGTGTGACTACTATTTTTTCCATCGTCTACATAATGTAAACAACTCAGATAATCCAATACTAAGTAGTATGGATACCTCAGTTGAACTGATATTGTTGAGTAAATAAAAGGTACGTTCAAAATCAGATCTTCTCAGGAGATCATATACTAAGTAAGTAAAGATACTTCGTAAGAGCAGATACTAAGAAAACAAAGGTACGTCTGTCAAACAGAGACGAGTAAGCAAATAAGCTAAATAAAGATATATCTTGGATAAATAAATAACTCAGAAAACAGAGATAACTCAGAGAACAGAGATAACTCAGAAAATAGAGATAACTCAGAGAACAGAGATAACCTAATAAGTAAATAGTTAAGTGCGAAGATAATGTAAGTGCAACTAAGTTGATAAATCACACAAGAGATTATGTGGTTCTGTTAATCTTAACCTACATCCATGGGTAAAGATGATAAGTTTTATTATTGATCTTGTTACATTTGAGTGGAAGAACTCCATTGAAGAAAGCATGAAGCTCTAGAAGTAAAGAGTAGAGAGAGAGCTTTTTCTCTAATTCCTAACCAACCCAAATTATACCCTTCTTCTTAAGATATGGATGGGTATTTATATCTCCACATGCATCATGAATATCTTTGTTGTCTTCTGTTCCATCGAGATTCGATGGTCCTTGGTCAATATGGAACCTTCGTTGGCCGCCCACCATCTCCAATCATATGATGCCACCTTAGCTCCCCCCACGTTCCATCGTGAACTATGAAACCTTTGTACAAGTTATACCTTTATTGGCCGCGTACCTTCCCAGTCATAGGATGCCACGTACTTTGAGCCCTCGTGGTTAAAGAACGCGCCTTCATACTAAAAGTTGTGCAGACTGTTGAGCTACCTCTGACAGATAGAAACACCCATGTGCCTACACTACGCCCTATTTTTTAAGAGTAGAGTAATCTTGGTAGTAATTTGGCATAGTCCGTTGTAGCTTACTTTGCTACTCCCTCTTTTAATAGTGCACCACACATTGAGGGAGATAGCTTCACAACTAAGCATCCTAAGAAAAGATGTAGTGTGCGTCGTTATAACATAATAAGTTGCTCCAACTTTAATATTGTGTCGCGTGGCATAACATATTTTTGTTACTCACTATTTTCCTATTTTCTTGAGGGTTGTTCGAAGAATGAACCTTAAGAAAAAATCTTGATCCTCCTTCGTTTATTTCGCTGAAAATATCATCAAAGTGTCAAATAAGTTTGTTGAGATACCTTTGAAGAAACTTGCTAGGGTATCCTTGAAGTAAATTCGCCAAGGTACTATTGAAGTAAATTGATGAGGTACGATTGAAGCGTCGAAGTGATTTCCTGAGGTACCCTCGAAGTATCGAAGTAATTTTCTGAGGTACCCTCGAAGTATGTAAGTATCAAAGTAATTTGTTGAGGTACCCTCAAAGTATAGAAGTATCAAAGTATATTACTGAGGTACCTTTGAAGTACAAAAGTGTCTAAGTATATTACTGAAGTAGAGAAGTATCAAAGTATATTACTGAGGTACCTTCGAAGTATTGAAGTAATTTGATGAAGTACTTGTATAAGTATTGAAGTACAAGATTCTGATGCTAATATTATCACACAAATATGCGTATGCTTGTATATATGTATGCACATATGCATGCATGCATGTATGTATGTATGTATTTGTTTACGAGGGCCATGCCTTCTTAAACGACATCTTAGGCTTTTTCACCCTTTTTAAAAGCGGAGCCTTCGCTCGCTGCTTAGGTATTTTTGCTACCTTTTGGACCAGCCGTCACCTAAGCAAGATATAATGAGGCTAGAAGGTACCCCCTCATAGCACGCAAATAAATTTTAGCTGAATTTGAGCTTATTTCTTAGGCGTATATTATTTACCTTTTAGTTTTTCTTTCGGCTAAGGTGAATCTAAGATGTCTCTTTACTTGCCTGGTATGGAGTTGTCTCCTGGTGTACTTTCGTTATTGTAGCTTCGCTCATTTGTAATGGAAGTATACCTTTTGGAACCTTTATCTTCGATTGAGATTTTCTCCGTATTGTTTGTACATGTGTAAATATGATATGTACATATACCACTTCATATTTTTTACCTTTTGGTAATGTGTGTTTAATATTTTGCTTGATTTTTTGTATAATATTTATGACATAGCGTGTCCATTTTGTCGCACAATCAAGCCATCGCTCGATGATAAGGTATGATTAACCTTGGTGGAAAATTCAACATCCTACCAGAGTATCTTTTGGCCAGAAGGTACCGTGGTGGCGAGGGTTCTTACGTGGGCAATAATTTTCCTATAACCCTATGCGTTCAGATCAAATCCCGCTTTACTTCTATAGAGTATCTCTATTTGTGGGATATATTGCTTATTATTTGCCTCTTAGTGGGATTCATTTTCCTTGAGGATATGCGCAGTTATGTCGTGCCCTGCCTCATCATCAATTCTGACTGTGGGTGTCATTTCTAACCCTTTGTTTTTTCCATCAATTCTGACAGTGGGTGTCAGTTCTAACCTTTTGTTTTTGCATGTTTGTTTCATTTCACATGCATTAAAAGTTATATTAGAAATCCAAGCTTTATATTGATTGTTGAGGTTTATAGTACCTTTTTCTAGGGATAAAATGCAATTACGTATATAATTATATCCTATAAAGATAACACACCTTAAAATATTATTACCTTCAACATGTATTTGTTTTTTTTAACTGATGTTGTATAGGCGCCATGATTGGTGTATGTTTGTGATAGGTGTGGAATACACCCTATTTATTATCCACTGTTTATGCTTTCTTTACTATTTTTCTTGTAAATTATGTATTTTACGTTTATTTTGAGTGTTCAAGGTACTTTGGAGTCATACGGAGGAAAAGAAGAAGAAATCACCCAAATTGAGTCGAAAAGGGCAAAGTAATCATTTCGCAGGCTTAAACACTGTTTGGAGCCAAACCAAAGGGTTAAGGGATGACTCTTTTGGAGGAGTGTTAGACACAAATCAGCTGAGGCTAAGGGGATACCATCTAGGTGGTTCTACGGTGGGGTGTCTAAATCCCACCCAAATCATTACAATCCTAAATTGAGAATAATTGTTTCCTCTCAATGATTATTCACACCTGAACCTGAAATTGAGAAACAAAAGTAGCGGCTGCTGCTGAATCGAGATCGAGAAAATGTTAGAGAAATTGAGAGATTGAAGAGCGGATCTTGAGAGATGATGTTCACAAATCATGGAAAGAAAAAATCAGTACGACATGTTACTGCAATTAGCAGAAAGTCTGAGTTTGCTGCTGCTGTTGTTCGAACAAGAAAGAGCAATTGAATCTGACTGAGGTAGGAAATAGTGGTCGATGTAATGGGTTTGTGGTGTTTCTTTTTCCACTGTGAAGATAGAGTTGCAATTTGAAATGGGTTTTGACTGACATGGAAGAATGGATCGAGATTGAACTGTGGAAGATTCACTGAAGCAGTGGTGGAATGAGTTCGAGATTAACATCAGAAGAATGGTGGCGATATGAAGGTTGTTTAAAGCAGCAGTTGTGTTGATTGAATTTCCTTAGATGTATGTTAGGGTTCTTAACAGGAAAAGACTAAAACTAATGGCTTGAACTTGGCCGGGAAACACAAGAAAATAAACGGAATTCTGCCAGATTTTCTTAATGGTGAGTTAACTCAGTGATTCGTCGATCCAACTCAGTGACTAACACGTAATTAGACGAGTCAAACCAGCTGAGTTAGTAGTTGACTCTCTTCTTATGTTGACCATTTGACTAACAGTTTGACCTATTGACCCATTAACTTTAACAGAATCTTGACAGAATATCCGTTAACGGCACCATAACTCAGATAACCGGCATGCAACTTTCTGGACGGATTCCGGTAGCACTAGAATCTTGAGCTTTAAAAGGTATTTTTAAAGGTGTTTCTTAGCCACTTTTTGTAGATCCGTTAGATTTCAAGATTTTTTTGGGGTTTAATGCTCGAAAACTTGTCAAAGAATAATAAATCTTCACTAGGAAGTGAGATCTATCCCTCTTATTCTTAGATTTGATCTTCTAATGAAGATCTAAAGAAAAAAGATAATAAAACAGCCAAAATAACGAAAATCGAGATCTTTTCGGTCCAGCTCGTTTCTAGGGCCAAACTGTGACTACTATTTTCCCCATAGTCTACGTAATGTAAACAACTCAGAGAATCCAATACTAAGTAGTATGGATACCTCAGTTTAACTGATATTGTTGAGTAAATAAAAGGTACGTTCGAAATGAGATCTGCTCAGGAGATCATATACTAAGTAAGTAAAGACACTTCATAAGAGAAGATACTAAGAAAACAAAGGTACGTTTGTAAAACATAGATGAGTAAGAAAATAAGCTAAATAAAGAGATATTTAAGATAAACATATAACTCAAAAAATAGAGATAACTCAGTAAGTAAATAGTTAAGTGAGAAGATAATGTAAGTGCAACTAAGTTGATAAATCACACAAGAGATTATGTGGTTCGGTTAATCTTAACCTACGTCCACGATGATAAGTTTATTATTGATCTTGTTATATTTGACTGGAAGAACTCCATTGAAGAAAGTATGAAGCTTTATAAGTAAAGAGTATAGAGAGAAATCTTTTTACCTAATTCCTAACCAACCCAAATTGTCCCCTTCTTCTTAAGATATGGATGGGTATTTATAGATCCATATGCATCATAGATATATTTGTTGTCTTTTGTTCCATCGCGATCCGATGGTCCTTGGTCAATATGGTACCTTCGTTGGCCGCCCACCATCTCCAATCAGACGATGCCACCTTAGCTCCCCCCACGTGCCATCGTGAATTGTGAAACCTTCGTACAAGTCGAGTAGTATGAATTGAGGGAGCTAAGGTGACATATGTGACATACACTGATGACAAGTGCAAACAAATATGCATAGGACCCATTGTATGACATATATTCCCCTCATTTCTGCCAAAACTCTATTGACCTATGCCACAACTCTATCTTGTATTGGTGTTTGCTGGTTTGGATGTTGAATTTGATTTTCTCCTTAATTCCTTGTTTTATTACTTCTTGTTCTTATTCTTGAAGATTCTCCCACTTCATTTGTTTCTCCACCTGCAAGTCTTTTACTCCTCCTTATAGTTGTTGGTGGTTCTGACGTGTTTCTTCTTCTTCTATACATTAATCTTAGTAATCTGTTGAATGTTGCGTAAGATCTTTTTTACTAATTATTCTAAATTCCTTCCAATTACAACGTCAATTTTTATCTTTCTCTTCAAATAATCATCAATTCCTCCCTGTTTCGTGCGCCAAAATATAGTTGCAGGAAATCCTACACTACACCCTTGTTAAGATTTCATAAAAATCAACTCATACTTTAAAGATTAAAAATAACTCTTTATCATTTAATTCTCAGAAATGTATCACAGAAGTGGAAGAAATCAAGAATGCAACTATTCCCTCAAAGTTTCTCTCTCCTCAAGACTTTCTCAACTCTCAAAAAATACATCATCCTCTATCTGGACATACTGGGTCTCTATATATAGGGTAGATACATAATGGATGACAGCTAAGCTGTCCTTTACTTTCGGATTTGATTTGCGATCTTATCGTAATAGCTATAATATAAAATCTCACAAGCATTGTAACCATCACAGATAAGTCATGCTCTTCTCGTGTTTCCTCAATCGTCATCTATTACGTCATTCTTTAACCTACTTTGTGACACTCGCAAAGTGTCGTTAAAGAACTTACGGTGATGCTCGCAGAAGTGTTGTTTATTTTGCGGGAATATTGTTGTAGCGATATTCTGGTCCTACACTTGTGACAGCAACTCTTGGACTAGAGGGCTTACTGAACTCGTCTACTACATTGTTAAGGAAAGAAATATTGACTTCTGTGGAATTATCAGTGATCAAATGATAAGTGTCAGACAAAACACAGGAAAGAAACCAGGTTTTCCTTGTCTTATCTCAAGAATTTGTGCTAATTTTCTTATTCCTGTTTTTGGCTCCAACCTTGGAGGACCAGCTATTCTGACTATGTCAAGCATTGAGAATACGAGGTAATCTACTACCAGAAGTGATTCAAGAGCTCCTAGAAGTTCAGCTGCTGGTGAACTGTCATGCCTCAGACAGGAACTTGCTGAACTACGGGAAGAAAATGTAGTTCTCAGAGAGAATGTAGATTATGCTGGAAATGCTATTCCAGAACTAATAAAAAAATTCTATGAGATTGAGAGAGATCATTTTGAATGGAGTGACTGATACTCAGTTTTGTATAAATTTATGTTTTGTTATCTGTTTAAACTTCTATGATTGGATTTGGAAGGTTATGTCTTTATAATGCATTAACTTCTATCACACATTTATCTTGAATGATATGTCCATGAGAAGTACAGATATATTTTGTCAAAAGTAAAGTCGTTCGTGAATTGATATGCATATATTGATAAAAGGATGAATATACTTTTGACAAACACAAAAGTTAAGCCTATATTGTCAATTATTGATGTAAGATAGGTTAAAATCTTTTGTGATTCAAGGATTATGTCTATTGTATGTCATTGTGAAAATGGTGATAGAAACATAGAATGAATCCTTGTGTTATCCACGGTATAAATCCTTATTGATCCATTTTTTATGTATTACCGTGAAGGCTCCATTGAGTATCTTATGTTGAGCACGATACAACTAATTCGATTCCTTATTGGCATGGTTGGTTGTTTCATGAGATGCTATATGTTGAGCATTAAGAACTAAATTAATCAACTTGTGTGGTTATTTAGTTTGTATTCCATAAGTTTTCTTATGTTGAGTACATGTACGGTTAAGGTTGTCATATCTTATGATAATCTTAGTCGGGGTTCCATAATCTCTTATGTTGATCCCAAATGAACTAAATCAATCATCAAGTATGGTTATTTAGTTAGCACTCCGTAAGTTCTTCTCATGTTGAGCATAATTGACTAGGATGGTTATTTTTATGATTAACTTAGTTATTGTTCCATATATATTCTTATGTAGAGTGTGGCCAATTAAATTGATTACTCTTGTAATTAGTTTGGTTGAGTATGATAATTAGATTACTTGCAAGTTTTCTTGTGATCAATCTAATTGATATTTTAAGTCTCCATAAGTTTACTTGTGTTGAAAATATTTAGTCAAACTAATCTTGGTTCGCTTTGGTTAATTTGATTTAATATTTCTTGTTGGATTCCAAATTCATACTTGTATGCAATTTGTTGAGTCTAAAGAAATCCTTCTTATATTTTGAAATTAAGGTCGCTCTTGTTGTTCCCTTGGAAATGACATATTATGGGGAGAGTTCTTTTGAACTTGTGCTTAATTGCCAAATCTTTGTGGGGAGTGCGGCTGTGGAATATTAGAGGGGTTATCTTGCGTCTTTATAAACTCCTTGATGAATTCATTTAGCTTCGGCTTTATGATTTCATCTAAACAAGATGATATACATTTACCTTTGGTCATGAAATGTCTCTTACGAAAATTTCATTTGGATCCCGTTCTTGTACCTTTGCCAATGTTATTGACAAAAATGGGGAGAATTAATATGTAGTTCACACTACAAATACATATGGTTTTCGGATCATTTTGTAAGGGGGAGTGGTTTCCATGTGAGATGGAGTATTGACAAAGGGGGAGTGAAGTATCACCATAGTATTGTTTTTGAAGTTGAACATCTCACTTTGCCATGGACTACTTGGAAGTGACGAAGATTTCGAGTATTGTTGAAGATTAGACATGTGGAATAGGATCTACAAAGTTTATTTATATATTTTTTGTATTCCATATGTATTAATAGTTTTGCCACTAAAATTGACAAAGGGGGAGATTGTTAGAGCATTGCTCGGTCGAACTCGCATGCATTGCTATATGAAGCATGTTTGTCAATGTTAGTGATCAGAACTATAAAGTCTTGATTTCTAGTCTACTATAGCTAAGGTCTCGGGCTAGGATAGAAAGTGTAGTTGAGCTTAACAACTCCATGGCAATCATCATACAAGACTAAGGACTACTCAAGGAACCAGTGGATCTTCATCAACTAAAAGGTATGTGGAGACTTGAACTTATCTATCACTCAAAAGTCTATTTACTCTATCTCCTATCTTGAGACAAAAGTCGTTTTACTATATAGACTAAATATATGCACATGTGACATTTCGAGTTGAGTATATCTCGCTTATCTATTTCTCAAAATGTGTGTTGGTAAAGCTTTCGCTTTAGCCAAGTTCATCTTTGCCTAGTGACGAAATTCATGTTATGTTTCAATCACTTTGGAAATTGCTTTGACGAAAACTAGTTTGTGAATAACGACTATATGACGTCCTCTGATAATGTTTCAATGATTGAAATGAGAGTTTAGACAATATAACCACTGAGGGATATAAACATTGTTGTGGTAACACATATATGTATAAGTCCTTAACACTTGAACTGAAGTTTGCGAACTTTGTTGATCAAGTGAAAACCGGAAATTGAACAGTCAACCCAGTCCGCGAACGTGCGTAGTCCTCGAACCCGAGAATTTCTGCTGGAGTTTGTGAACTCCAACCGGTTACTTGAGTCCGCAAACCCAGTCCGTGAACTTGAGTGGTTATGTCTAAAAATAATGTTCGTGAACTTATTTAAATTATCTAAGGAATGTTATTGAAAACCGTGGCTTTATAGTTCATGAATCGATTCGAGTGAATCACATTGTTTTTACTTCAATTGTATCTTGTGTAGTACATAAGATCTCATAGCTATTGAACAACTCTCTAAATAGTTCATTTGAGTCATTTGGACTAGTTATGGTGAAGAAAAATATGGTTGATATGAAAGTTATCATTTGGATATCCATTTGGTTGACTAATATTGAACCAATTATTGTACAAATTTGGGTACGGTTACACAAACCCAAAATCGTCAAGTACATGTGTGTATGGCAAGCTAAGTTTTTGATCTAATGGTTGAGAGATATTAGCTTGTATCTAATCAGGTTTTCATCTAACGGTTAATATTGAATGCTTTGTTACTAAGCTAACATTGATTGCAAACCCTGATTTGAAAGACTATTTAAGGGAGAACTCTGGCAACTGGGAAACCTAATCCCCACACATTCTGTGTGATACTATTTTGCTAAGCTAGAGTCTATTCTCCTTTAACCTTTGGTTTTCTTCTTCTAAAACCAGGTTAACGACTTAAAGACTTCATTGGAATTGTGAATCCAGACCGATACTACTTTTCTTATAGTTGTGTGATATAATCTTGTTGTTTCTATTGTACGAGTACAATTGTAATAATTGGATTGATATTTCTATCTCTGATAGGCAAGATATAAAATTAATCACAAACATCTTCGTCTCATCATTTGTGATTCCACAATATCTTTTTTCGCTGCGTCAATTAAGACTATTGTGAGGTGATTGATAAAACTGAGCTATTCTTCGGAAATATAAGTCAGGTTTTATTGATTGGTTCATGTTCACCTTGATTTATCAAAAGACGGAACAAAACTCATAGGTTTATTCGTGGGAGACGAATTTATCTATCTTGTAGACTTTTCTGTGTGAGACAGATTTGTTTGCTAAAGTCTTCGACTTTAGGTCGTAGCAACTCTTGGTTGTTGGTGAGATCATCTAAGGTAATCAAGTACGCAGTATCCTGCTGGGATCTGAGGCGTAAGAGCATAAATGTACCTTGGATCAATGTGAGATTGATTGGGGTTCAACTACAGTCCAGATCGAAGTTAATTTGGAGTAGACTAGTGTCTATAGATGCTTAATACAGTGTATGTTTAATCTGGACTAGGTCCCGGGGTTTTTCTGCATTTGAGGTTTCCTCGTTAACAAAATTCTGGTGTCTCTGTGTTATTTCTTTTCCGCATTATATTTTGTTATATAATTGAAATAATACAGGTTGTGCATTGTTCAATTACTTTGAATATCCGACCTTATTGGTTGTTGATTTAAATTGATTGACACTTGGATATTGGTCTTTGGTACCATCCAAGTTATCTCTCTTTTATTAGACTCACGAATCACATTTGCATGAGTAAATCAAATTGTGAGATTGAGATAATAACTCCTTGAGTATTTTCTATTGATTGAGTCTAGTTGATTCTCTAGAAAACAAC
Source organism: Papaver bracteatum (assembly GCA_023529315.1). Taxonomy (NCBI): domain Eukaryota; kingdom Viridiplantae; phylum Streptophyta; class Magnoliopsida; order Ranunculales; family Papaveraceae; genus Papaver; species Papaver bracteatum. Next base: position 967,997 of record JAJJWX010000566.1, on the reverse strand, counting down.
TCGGAGTTTTCCATACAGATTGCTAATCGAAATATTTGGTGAGGTTGTTAGACCCCCGCATTTTCACTGTTAGCAAGGTTGTTGGACCTCCCCCTTCGTCACCAGACTGGACCGTACTGGGTAATCTTCCTTATGATGGTGACATGGGTCTTGGAGGTTCTCGAGGCCTTCCTTCTGTTCCTAACTCATCCACCATGCCATCCCTTCATTGAGGTGAGGGTTCGGCAGTCGTACCCCATGTTGGTGCCGAATCAAGCCAAGGTAAGCTGTTGGAGAGTTTGAGCTTAGGTAGCTCTGATGATGTTATTCTCAAAGTCATCCTGCGGGATTCCAAGGGTCATTTTTCTTTCGGAGTTGATCATCATCATCATCTCGATAGTTCAATCGAGGTAGCTTCGCAGTTGGATGTGCTATCTGCGCAGTACCGTGCAGCTAAAGACTTGTTCTTTTACCTAGACTGTCTTCGCTTTAGTCAGAGCTTTGGTGATATCCGTAGGGGTAGCATTCAAGAGATGGAGGCTTTCATGGATGCCTACGCCACTTTCCTTCCTCTTCTTTTAGCATTCTCAGTAAGTGATTCTTACCTGAGGGTCTTTTTCTTTAATTCAATTCTCCATCCGCTCTTATTCTCCTTTGTTTGCAGCTTTGTAAGCCTATCGATGTTAGCTATACCTTATTCAAGGTTTATAGGGCTAAGTGTACTCATTTGAGTGCCATGATGGAATGTTCTCATCAAGAATATGTACTTGCCTTTGCACAGCATCCTTCGTCAAGTGACACAACTTCTGTTGCTAGGATATCTTCATTGGAGGATGATTTGAGGAAGATTCATAGGTCCTTGGAAGCTTGTTTGTTGTCTCTTGGGAGGGCTAATAAGACTTCCAAGGTTGCTGAGGATGATCGCAAAGATGCTGATGCTTCTTTAGTCGCTGAGTCCTCCAAATCCATAGGTTTGTTCTTTATTCTCCCTAGCTTCTTCTTTTCTTTTGTTGGTTGCGTAGTCTTGAGACAACCTTCATCTGCCATCCGGAGGCTCTAGTGAACTTAGATATCTCCAAGATCAAGTGGCCAAGTTAACTTCCGATATTTGGTATTACCAAAATAAGTCTAATAGGCTGATGAATGTAACTGTACATAATGAGGCTCAGCTTTCCCTTGAGTCTTCTCATAATGCGAATTTAGTGAAGAAGATGGATTTACTTCATAAGGAGCATGACAAAGCCCTTGGTTGGAAGGAAAGTATCATTCTAAAGCAAAATGAGGACATTTCCTTAGTCGAGAAACGTCTCTCAGCCCAAGATATTATTCGAAAGAAATATCATGCCGATTTTGAAGATGTTTGTGCTTTCTTAGCTAAGGTTACTGCGGAGCGCAATGTATTGGCTTCTGAGGTTCGTTCTCTTAAGAACAAACTCATCGATGCTGGCTCCGCGTCTTCTTCCATGTCTCATGCATCCTTAGTAAAAAGGTTCGAAGATTTAGAAAGTGTGTACCAAGCTTTGTCCTTTGAGAATGCTTCACTTCGGATAGATGTTGATGATCTTCGGACGGAAAAGGATACCCTTGTGGAAGACCTTGAGGCAGCATAGGTGGATCTTGCTGAAGCTCAGCATAGTCTAGAAGAATCCCTTAGCCATGCCGGAGGTAGCTTAGGATGTTGGTTTTTCCGTAGCATCCTTTGTGTCTTTATCCGCCTTTTCTTGTTGCTGATACCCTTTGTATCCGCAGGTCTCTAGGAGCAGTTGGCAGGTGCAAATGCCAAGATTAGCCACCTTGAGGGCCAGATTTCTACGTTGGAAATATCTCGCCAGTTTGATGATGCAACTAAGATCAAAGTTGAGTCACTTCAGCAAGCTAATGATCATCTTCCTTCTCATGTCATGGAGCTTCGTCAGAAGTCGGCTTCGGATTTGGAGGCTTAAGATTCTCGGATAAAGGCGCAATTTGAGTGTTCCGCCATTGATTATATCAATAATGATTTTGCTGAGGTTGAGCATCAGGATGAGGGAGTCGTCTTTCCCCATCTTCTTTACCCATGATTGTGTTATTTTTTCTTCATTTGCAACTGAACTCCTTTGTTGTATTATGCCCATAGCTGAGGGGCCTTTGATGTCTTCTTTATTTAAAACACCCTTTGTTACGCTCTGAACCTTTGTCATCTGCAACTTTTAAGACATATTAATCATATTTTGGTAACACCATCGTGGTTCCTTTTATATGATTGTAAGTAAACGTATTGTGTCTAGTTATTCGCACATTCTTGTCATCACAAGGTGCTAAAGTATGTTTAACCCTGGTGGAACATTCAACATTTTACCAGGATATCCTTTGGCCAGAAGGTACCGTGGTCCCTACGTGGGCAATAATTTTCCTGTAACCCTACGTGTTCAGCGATGGTTGCTTTACTTTCGACAAGGTTTCTCTTTTTATTGGATATATTTCTTACTATCTGCCTTTTATAGGGATTCATTCGCCCTTAGGATCCGAGATTGACATATGCACAGTTATGTCGTTCCTTGCCTCATCGTCAATTCTGACGGAGGGTGTAAATTCTAACCCAATTTGTATATAATCAACATATACTTTTTTTTAGAAAAAAGTTTCTTTCATTAGTTAGATTTGTAATACCTTTGATCAGGGATAGAACATGGTGGGCCATCACCTATTCTCTTCTTCTCCTGAGTGACAACCATTCACTTACGCGTAGTACTTCTTTAGGTACATTGCATTCCAAGGGTGTTTCAATACTTCTCCTTTGAGGTTCCTCATGTAGTATGAACCCTTTCCTATAATATCGTGTATGATGTAGGTTTCGTCCCATGTTGGAGCTAGTTTTCCCTTCTCTTTGTTCTTTTGATATGATGGTATTTGACGTAGTACGTATTCTTCAACCACAAAGTTTATAGGAATTACCCGTTTGTTGTATTCACGAGCCATCCTTCGTTGGTAGTTCACCATCCTTTGCAAAGCCACTTCCCGCCTTTCTTCGAGGTCATCCAGCTTTTCTAGCATAAGATCCGTTGTTAGGTTCTTTTCCCATGCCTCTGTTTTTGTCATTGGTAGCATTATCTCTGTTGGGATGACTGCTTCGGCTCCGTAGGTTAATAAGAACATAGTTTCTCCCGTGGCCGCCCTCCTCGTGGTATAGTAGGCCCATGTGATATTATGCAGCTACTCACACCATCTTTTCTTGTATGCCCCCAACTTATTTTTCAAGTTCATTGCTATCGTCTTGTTAGTGGCCTCCGCTTTCCCATTACTCTTAGGATATATCGGAGTAGACTTGTTTTTCTGAATGTTGAAAGCATTAAACAACATGTTTATGTTCTTCCTTTCTAGCTGCTTGCCATTGTCAGAGACTATGGCGGCCGGTATCCCGAACCTGCAGATGATTTACTCAAACAAGAATTTAAAGACATCCGTGTCCCTAATTCTTGCTAAAGCCCTTGCTTCCACCCATTTGGTGAAATAGTCTGTAGCTACTATGAGGTATCTTCTTTTAGATATCCCCTCTATCAAGGGTCCAACAATTTCAACTCCCCATTTGGAAAATGGCCATGGGATGATGACCGAGTTAAGCTCCGTTGCTGGTGCTTTAATCTTCCTGGAAAAGCGTTGGCTTCTTTCGCAACGCCTTGATACATCCTTTGCATCTTCGTCCATGCTTAGCCAACAATATCCTTGCATTTTGGCTTTGATTGCCAAAGATCTTCTTCCGATGTGATTGCCAGCTTCTCCGCTGTGTATATCATGTAGAATTTTTATACCTTCGGTTTGTGAGAGGCACCGCATCAGAGATCCCAGAAATGACCTTCTATACAGTATTTCATCCCGTAGGTTCTACATTGCTGCCTTTGACTCAATTTTTCGAGATTATTTGACATCTGCGGGTAGGGTACCTTAGTCAAGGTACCGGTGGATTGGGATTCTTCAATCGTATTCTGTTCCGCCTTCGTTGATTCCGTCTGACATGGATTGATCTTCGTCAGACTCGTCGTCTTTGTTTTCTGGTTCTTCCGCAACCTCCTTCTCTTTTTCTCTGCTTCTTTCATGGCCCTAGTCTGGACGGCCATGGTTTCCTCTGCTAAGGTCAGTCTTTCTATCGAAGGTTCATAAATTCTCCCGATTTTGACAGAGGTGGTGTTTCTTTCCCTCAGCATTGATGATATAAATGCTAAGGCAGCTGCGTGTCTGTTGTCTTTTCGATAGACATACCTGAACGTGACCTTTTTGATCTTTGATGCATGCTCCTGTGCTAGCTTTAGGTACGAAGATAGTATTGGTTCTATTTTTTGGTATTTGATCTCTATTTGTCTAATGACCAATTGTGAGTCACTAGTCAAACGAACGTATGATAGGCCTAGCTCTTGAGCTAGGCGTAGGCCGTGTATGACTTCCTCATACTCCATGATGTTGTTAGTATATTGTTTGAATTCTAACCAGAATGCATATATGAGTCTGTCTTCGGTTGGGGATGTTATCACAATTCCTATGCCTTCTCCTTCTCCGTTGTAGGAGCCATCTACGAATATTTCCCACCATCGTGAGTTTTGCGGTTCCAAGATGTCTCCTGGGTCCGGCTTTTCTTCCTCCATTCCTGGGATGTCATCTATCCCTTCTTCATCATTCAGAGGTAGGTCCGCTAAGAAGTCTGTTAATATCTGTGACTTCTCCGCTTTCCTGGTTTCGAAGATTATGTGAAACTGCTTGATCATGGCATTCCATTTTGCCACTCTTCTAATTTTCTCCGTGCTATCGAGAATTTGACTTATCTGATTCTTTGTCAAGACTCGAATGGTGTGTGCATCGAAATATATCCTTAGATTTTTTGTTTCCACTACTAAGGCATATATGAGTTGTTCCACCTTGGTATAATTACGCTCCGCTGAACTGAGTGTTTTGCTGATGTAGTATACGGACTTTTCTCCCTGTCCTTGGTCTCGTACCAATACTGCGCTCACATTGTAGCTTGTTACTGCTAGATAAAGGGTGAGTATCTCACCTGGATCCGGCTTCTGTAGAATAGGTACGGACGCCAAGTATTCTTTGATCTTGTGAAAGGCTTGTTCGCACTCCTAGGTCCATATTAACTTGTTTCCCTTCCTTACTGTGTCAAAAAATGTTTTTCATTTATATGACGATCTTTCTATGAATATTCCCATGGAAGCTAAAATTCCATTCAGCTTCTGCATTCCTTTTAGAGTTTGCAGAGATGGCATCTCCATTATAGATCTGACCCTTTCGGGATCTACTTCAATTCCTCGCCGAGTTACCAGATATCCCAGGATTTTTCCTAAGGTAACTCCGAACGTACATTTCTCCGGGTTCACCTTCATGTGAAAGCTCCTCATGACTTCTGTAGTAGCAGGAAATCCCACACTACACCCCTCACAAGAATTCATACAATCAAATCATTTTTAGATCAACAATCACAATTTTATTGATTAATCTCACAAATTTTACAAGATATAAAGGAAATAAAACTAAGGAATTGACAACCGCTCTGGACTTTCTCTCTCTTAATGACTTTCTCAACACTCAAAAAAGATCCCCCCCCCTTCTTACGCCTGTTCAACTCTTTATATAGGGAAATACATAGTGGATGACAGCTAATCTGTCCTTTATTTTAGGATCTGACTTGCGATACTCTCGCAAGAGTTATTTTGTTAATCTTCGAAAACATTCTAATCATCGCAGAGTCATCACACTTTTCTCATGTTTCTGCCATCGTCATCTGTCACGTTATTCTTCAAATCATCTTGCGACGTTCACAAGGTTTTGTTGATCAAACTTCGCAAATGTGTCCTTCTTGCGATATCCTGATCCTACATCTTGCCTCTTCTCATCTCTTCTTTGTGAATGGGAGAATGTCATGAGAAACTATTTTTCAAAATGCCGCAGCTGTTCATATTCTCATTCTTCATCTTTTTCTACCGACACGGCTCTGTGAACTAAGCTTTATTGTCTACACGTGTTGATTATTCCTTCACTCACCGACATATTTAACATTAACCTGTCATTTTCCTTTGCCTATTTAAAGAGAGATCTGGTGGAAAGATAATTTTTTTTTTTTTTACTTCATCTTTATCTTCTCCATCTTCATGTTCTCTGTAAATCCTCATCATCTATAATTTTTCTTTTTTATCGAATTCATCTTTATGTTGCTGTTCTTTTCTGCTTTCATGGAATCACCAAGGTTAGTTTTTATTTTTCTTCTTTTAATTTTGTTGAAACTGATTTGATTTTGTTTTACTGAAATCATCTTGTTTGTTCTTCGTGTAATTCACATACTGCTTCTGTTTCAGCAAACGCACTTCCAATACTAAATTTACAGTTCAAAACCCTAATGTTCCCAAAAGTTAAAAACTCAAGGTTCCCGCGAGAAAAAGAAAGCCTGCGAATGACAAGGTAGTAAGAAACATGGATCTTTTTAATAAGAATATTGTTGCCTCTGTTTCTTATCTGAATTGTGATTCGCAGGGTGATGGGGATGCCACCAAAACTACCAAGAAATCTCTCCAACCTAAAACTGTTGAAACTTCTGTTTCCTTTCCCAGACTTGGTCTTTCAACTCCTTTATCGCAAAATGATCCTCTACTTCCTGTTTGCGAAAACATCGCAATAAGCTCTGATATTTTAACTAATCCTTTTATGGATGAAATTCCCATTGCAAAACCTATTGCGAATGAAATCTCTTTCTCCCCTGTGACCAATATTTCTCAAATTCATTCCACCATAATCTCAACCATTGATCTGCCTCACACTTTACCCTCAAATGACATCTCTTTACCAAAGAATGACGATCATTAACTTTCTATTATTGATGCTGCTTCATCTGACTCTCTCCATTTTTCTAAGGAAACTGCGGACGGAGTGGATATTTCCTTCAAGGTTTTATCAGATATTTTAGTTGATGTCAAGAAACCATCTGTGGACCCTGTCAAATCTGGTGTCTGCGAAATCTTAAGTAAATATTTTGGTTCAGATAGGATAGTTTCGCAAACATCCTTAGAGAAAGAAGTTGAAGTTTTGAAGGAAAATCTTCGCCTTGAAAGTCAGATATTTCAAAACGTTTCTTTAGACTGCGAACTTCTTCGCAAGAAAAATGATGAATTAAAAGGTATGAACTTCTTATCTTCGTTCTTAACTTTCCTCTTAACAAATTTGTTCTTTCCATGTTATTCATTCTTAAAGACTCTTTTCGCTTGTTAAGCTTTAAACCAGAAACGAATAATGGAGATATATCATTTTGAATCTGCCGCTGAAGAAATTCGCGTTGATAGAGATATTTGGATGGATCAATATAACCGATTAGATAATCTTCATACATATTCTGTTGATCAAATAGATAATCTTAGTAAAGAGAACACCCAATTAGTTCAGGAGCAAAACTCATTAAGTAGTGAAATATCTCGCCTCTCATATTCTTTGACTAAATCTAACTTAGAGATGGAAACTTTATCAGATGAAAACAGAACTCTATCTCAGGACAAGTGAACTCTTTTAAATATGGTGGCGATCTCTTCGCAGAAATTAAGTGTTCTTCAAAAGTGTGATAATCAAGAACAATCTCTTCGCTCGCTGAAAAATGAACTTAAATAAGTAACTGAATCATCTATTTCTGAGAAAAATTCACTTATTCAAGGTAGGATAACTTTAAGTGTAAAAGCAAGTCAGCTCAAAGAACAATACTCCAAGTTAGAAGAATCTTATTCCCCTCTTACAAAGGAAAATACTTTTCTCATTTCTAAAGAAAATAATCTAAAATCTCGCCTGAAGGGTTTAGTTGGAGATAAGTTCGATGATTCGATGAATCATTTGGAATATACTTGCTTGGAACTAATTCAAAATCTAATTTTGCAAAAGGAAGGTAGTCATTTTGACAGCCTCAGCCATTTTTTCTTTGTTAAATTTCCTTGCAATATTCTCTTGCGAAGTACTCGCTCAAATAATATTTTTATTATTTTTCGCAGAATTTGAAAGAAAGCTTCATTCTTCCATTTCTACTTTGGATTCTAAACTTGCCAAGGTTCGCAAAGAAAATGGTTTACTTGCTGCTCACCTTGTCCGCTCTCGCGATCGAGCAGAAAGAAAATATGACTATCTTTTTTATTTCAAAGACATGGAGATTAGAAACCGGGATAGAGCTTTCCTTCGCCAAGCTCATCTTAGTGCTGAAGTTCTTGTGAATGAGATTTTGCTGTCCAAATCTCTTTCTCCTATATCAATCAAACCTATGGAAGTAGATGAAGATGAAACTCCTCGTGCTGCCGATAGTTACTTTGATTATGAAAGTGGTGAAGATGGTATTTCTCAAGAAGATTTAGAAGAAGAAGAAGAAATTCCTCTTAAAGAATGAACTGCTGGTGATGAAACAACTGCTGGTGATAAGCCAAATGAAGAGGAAGCCGGATTCGACCAGAATAAGGAAAACGCTGGCAAAGATGATAAAGCTGGTGGAGATGATAAGGTTGACGAAGAAGATAAAGCTGGCGAAGAGGATATTGAAGTCCGAGCTCTAGTTTTATTTTCTTGAATCATTCTTTCTCTTTCTTTTCTTGCGAACGATGTACTTTGGACCACTTTTGGGTTCAGTTATACTTTTGGTATTTTAAGAGCTTGCGAGAAAGATAATGGCATCTTGTTTATTAATTCCCATACTTGCCTCTCATTATCTTTCTTGTGATATATGATCTGCATGAAAAATGATTAGTACTTTATAAAAATTTTGTTTTATCATATGGTCTTATTTTTCCTTCCTAAGTAAAGGTCTTATTTTGCCATCTTTTTTCTTTGCGACAAAATCGCAGGATGTTTCTACACTTTCATGTAGAAACCCATTGATCTTGCCTTAACTTTATGTTCTTTTGTATTTTTTCTGCGACAATATGACAGGCCTAAATTTTCTTGCGAAACTAAAGCCCCATGAAATTTTCGTCTTGCGACGAAATCGCAGGACATCTTTACATTTCCATGCAATGACCCATTGATCTCGTCTTATCCTCTCTTTTGTATTATTGCCTCTTCAGGACTATTGCACAAATATGACAATCCTTAATACTCCCGTGAGCAAAAAGCCTCATGACATTTGCGTCTTTAGACACTTATCAGCTCCCTAATGGAGGGTGCCGCCCTTATCTTCCCCTATGGTTTCCTTTTCAAGGAGACGTACTTCTGCTATACAAGACTAGCTCCTCCCATCCAGTCTTGACAACAACCAGTTGTGTTCGCAGCCTCTTATCCCTTTTGCATATATGGCTTATGGTTACAAGACTGCACCCTAAGTGGGGTTTTCTTCAGGCCAAGTGCATCATATCCAAGACTTGCCAAGAATGGACAGGGTAGTTTCATACGCCACGGTCACCCTTGGCTCAACCGTGTACCTCAGCACCTTAGTCATACTCTGCATCCCTTTGGAGAACTCTTATTACCTTAGTCGCCCAACTCAAGTCATATACTCAAGTTTGAGAATCCAAGGTGTCTCTCCTGGATGGGCTTTCATTGACCCCAAATCTCCATGACTCAGGTTCCAGCAGCGGTATAACCTTATCGCTGAGCTATGCAATATATACCCCCTTCTATGACGTACTTTAGGTCTTACATTTTCCTACGCCATAAAGGTTCGTCCCATTCTATTATGATTTTCTCTTGCGAAATTTTCGCATATTCTTATTTTATTTTGATCTTGAATAATCTCGCAGTGAATTTTTCATAATTTTTTTTTTGTTCATACTTACTTAGTTGCATCGTACATCATTTCATCATCTAAGGATTCTCAAAGTTCCTCATGGGTAATATCTCTTTAAATATAGTCTATTCCATGGTCTGTCAAGTCTTTGGCCAACATCTCTACCCTCTGGATCCATCAACTTGTATTCCCCTATTCCAATTATTTCTTTTATAATGTAAGGTCCATCCCACTTTTTCGCTAATTTTCCACCACCTTCTCGTTGATAAATTGGCGTCTCGCGAAGAACCAAATCACCTGGCTGAAATTCACGTGGCTTGACACGCTTATTGTATTCTCGTGTTAATCTTCGTTTATAATTCCCCATATGCTGTAAATCCTTTTCCCTCTTCTCTTCTAATTCATCCAGTTTGTTTAAGATCATGCCAACACTAAGATTCTTCTCCCAAGATTCTCTTTTTATCGTGGGATTAGCAACTTTTGTTAGTAACACTGCCTCAACCCCATATGTTAAACAGAAAGGTGACATTCCAGTAGCTTCTCACCTAGTTGTGTTGTAGGCACATACTGCGTTATGTACTTGTTCGCACCATGCTCTATTATGTCCCTCTAATTTCTTCTTTAATATATCTGCGATTGTCTTATTTGTTGCCTCTGCTTGCCCATTAGCCTGTGGATATAAAGGAGTATATTTTTCACATTTTATCTTAAATGCATTAAGCAACATTTCTATATTCTGCCTTTCAAATTGCTTCCCATTATCAGATACCAACTGCGCTGGAATTCCAAATCTGCAAATGATATTTTCAAATATGAATGTAAATATATCTTTGTCGCGAATGTCCTGTACCGCTTTTACTTCTGCCCATTTTGTAAAATAATCTGTTGCGACAATTAAGTATTTTTTTTGTCCAGATCCTGGTACAAATGGCCCCAAAATATCTAAGCCCCACTTTCCAAAAGTCCATACACTGGTTGAGGATGATAAGGGTGCTCCGTGTGCATGTATTCTCTTTCCATGTCGCTGGCAATCTTCGCAACCTTGATACCTGTTTTGGATCTTCATGCATATATGGCCAATAATAACCTTGTGTTTTTGCTCTATATGCCAAATATCTTCCTCCGCTGTGGTTGCCAGCATCCACACGATGCAGCATTTTTAACACTTTATCACCTTCTTGTCGTGTTAAACATCTGAGTGATGGTCCATTAAATAATTTTCGATACAATATCCCATGTCTTAATTTATAATTTTTTGCACGGCTCTTTAGTTTATGTGTTTCCAATCTATTTCTTGGTGTTTCCCCTCTCGCTAAATATGCATGAAGTTCTGTTCTCCAATCTGCGGTATTGACTTTTGGCCCTTCTTCACCACCTTCTACTATCATTACATCTACCTCTTCTTCCTCTTCTTTATTGACTGATGGCGATAAAAGTGTATGTATTTTAATGCATCTCGCAGTTGGATCTGTCATCATGCTTGAAATGAAAGCATAAGCATCTGCGAGCCTATTATCCTTCCTCGATATATGCCTCCATTTTATTTTTGGGATTTTTGCTGACAATTCTTCAACAAGTTTCTTGTACTTCTTCAAAGATGGTTCATTTGTTGTGTATTCCCCTTTTATCTGGCGAATGACTAGTTGTGAATCACTGGTAATTCTAGCATTTTCTAATTTCATTTCTATTGCGAATTTTAGAGCATGTACCACAGCTTCATACTCTGTTTCATTATTAGTGGATGCGAGATCCAATCTAAATGAAAAATCCATCTTTATTCCCTCCGGTGAAATTAAGACAATTCCAACTCCATTACCTTCCCCATTTGAGGATCCATCCACCAATATCTCCCATCTATTTGGTTCTGTTAGAAAGTCTTTTGGATCTCCCTGTTCTTCTTCTATATCCATCATCTCCTCCACAACTTCATCATCTTCTAAAGGAAATTCTGCAACAACTTGTGACTTTGGGGAAGATAATACTAAATATTTAATTTCAAAATGTCCTACTTATGCATTCCACCTCTCAACTCTGCCTGATATTTTTAAATTCTTCATCACTGATTCAATTGGTACCTTTGTTAACACTTTTACTTTATGTGCCTAAAAATATATGTGAAGTTTAAAGGTCGCATAAACCAATGCTAGAATCAGTTTTTCAATCTTAGAATAATTTCTCTCTGCGGCATTGAACGTCTTGTTGATGTAGTAAATTGGTTTTTTAACTCCTGCATATACTCGCAATAACACATCACTTAATGCATGTGAAGTTATCGCAAGATAGATTAACAGCTCTTCTCCCGGTTCTTCCTTTTGCAAAATAAATGTATTCACCAGGTATTCTTTTATTCCTTGAAAAGCTTTCTCACATTCATCTGTCCACCTGAATTTTGTCCCTTTTTTAAGGATGTTGAAAAAGTATTTGCATTTGTCTGATGATCACGAGATAAATCTTCCTAGCGAAGCCAAGAGACCATTTAAATTTTGCACATCTTTTACTGTTGCTGGTGTTGGCATATCGCAAACTGCTTACACTTTTTCTGGATCAACTTGTATTCCTTCCTTGGATACAATGTATCCTAAAAACTTTCCTGATGCAACTCCAAAAATGAATTTTTCTGGATTCACCTTGATATTAAAGTGCCGCATCTGTTCAAAAATCTCCTTCAGATCTTGTACATGGTTTTTAGCTTCTTTACTTTTTATCAACATGTCATCTACGTACACCTCTAATGTTTTGTGTATCCACTTTGCGAATACCTTCTCTACCATTCTTTGATATGTTGCTCCTGCATTTCGCAAACCAAATGGCACTTTTATATAACAATATAATCCTCTTGGAGTAAAAAAAAGCAGTATGTTCATGATCTTCTTCAACGAGAGGAATCTGGTTGTATCCTTTATACCCATCTAAGGAAGATATTCTATCATTTCCTGCTGCTGATTCGACCATTTGAAGTATATCTGGTAATGGAAAACTGTCTTTAGGACAAGGTTTGTTTATATCAGTAAAGTCTATGCAAATTCTTATCCCATTATATTTTTTTGGAACCACAACCATGTTTGCTATCCACTCCGGGTATTTTGCTTGTCTTATAATTCCCGCATCAAGCATTTTCTGCAGTTCCTCTTCTATTTTAGGATGGTAAGTTGTTGCGATTTTTCTTATCCTCTACTTAAATGGTCTTGCGTATTTGTTGATCTCCAATTTATGACATGCAACTGATGGATCTATTCCAGGCATTTTATCCATGTTCCATGCGAAAATATCTTTATATTCTCGCAAGAGATTGACGGTTCTTTCTTCCTCGTCTGTATCCATCTTAGTTCCAATTTTCAACATTTTTGGTTCTTCTTCAGTTCCAATATTTACTCCTTTTGTTGGTTCTGTTGCAGTGTAACTTGCTTCCGGTTCTCCCATTGGTGTTGGTTCTGTTATAATTTTCGCTGGTTTATTTCCTTCCTGCGAAATTTCGCTGGGTACTCCTTTTCCTTCTTCTTCTCTTATCATGTAGATTTTAAAATCCTCCTCTTTCTTTGCCTCTTTCGCCATCTTCCTGCGAGTTTTTCGCTTCTTCACTCGTTCTTCATAATTTTTTACTTCAATTTGATAACATAGTTTTGCACCTTCAATATCTCCTCTAATTTCACCAATCCCGCTTGGCATAGGAAACTTGATGCACTGATGTAATGTTGATGCTACAACTTTGATTGTGTGTATCCATGATATTCCCAACAACATGTTATATGGTGACTCCATATCCACCACATATATCGTCATTTGTGTTTCAATTTATCCCAGCGAAATTCTCATTGTTATTTCCCCTTTTGGTTTAGTTGTGGATTTACCGAAACCATGAATATGAATATGTATGACTGATAAAATATTACATCCACTGAGCTTCCCGTATCCACCAAAGTTCTATTCACCACCCATTCTTCCATAGATTTTGCTGATTTCTCATTTTCTTTTCGTATAGCCGTTACTGTTATTACCAAAGGATATGTGTGGCTCAAATTTTCTTTTGGTATCTCTACTGTTGTGAACGTAATTTTCTGATTTTCCCAATCCCTCAATGGAGATATCTTTTCTACAGTCATAATCTTCTTTCCTTCAAAATCTCGTTTATGTATCCTCCCTCTAATGTTCTCATGGAATTCATTAACCATCGTTTTTGTGATTACGTTGCACTCCAACCTTATTTTATTCTCATTGATCTTAATTATCCTTTCTCCAACTGATTTGTTGTTTTCTTTTATCATTTTCTTGATTTAAACAACTTTCACAATAATTTCCACAATCTTCAATCAACAGTTCCCTGTTTCTAGCGCCAATATGTACTAGCAGGAAATCCCACACTATACCCCTCACAAGAATTCATATAATCAAATCATTTTTTAGATCAACAATCACAATTTTATTGATTAATCTCACAAATTTTACAAGATAGAAAGGAAATAAAACAAAGGAATTAACAACCGCTCTGGACTTTCTCTCTCTTAATGACTTGCTCAACACTCGAAAAATATCTCCCCCTCCTTACGCCTGTTCAACTCTTTATATAAGGAAATACATAGTGGATGACAGCTAATATGTCCTTTATTTTAGGATCTGACTTGCGATACTCTCGTAAGAGTTCTATTGTTAATCTTCACAAATATTCTAATCATCGCAGAGTCATCACACTTTTCTCATGTTTCTGCCATCGTCATCTGTCATGTCATTCTTCAAATCATCCTGCGACGTTCGCAAGGTGTTGTTGATCAAACTTCGCAAATGTGTCCTTCCTGCAATATCCTGATCCTACATCTTCGAATATCTCTCTTAGGCGTGAGATATGGTCTTTTGCTTCTTTGCTCTTGATAAGCATGTCGTCTATGTATACCTCCAGTATTTTTCCTATCCAAGGTTTAAATATTTTGTCTACTAATCGCTGGTATGTTTCCCCCGCATTCTTTAGTCCAAAAGGCATCCTTGTATAGCAATACATGCCTCGTGGGGGTAAAGAACGCAGTATGCTCATGGTCTTCTTCTGCAATATCTATTTGGTTGTAGCATGAGTATCCATCCATGAAGGATAGTCTTTGATGGCCTTCGGTTGCATTGACTAGTTGGTCAATGTTTGACAAAGGGTATCTATCTTTGGGGCACGCTTTGTTGAGATTGCTGAAGTCGATGCAAATGCGTACGCCTCCATTCTTTTTAGGAACAATGACCATGTTGGATATCCATGTGGGATATTTGACTTCTCGTATGAATCCTTCTGTAAGTAGCTTTTGCAACTCCTTTTCTACCCCTTAGTGGTAGATGTCCTCCACTTTACGTATGCATTGTTTGAACGGTAATATCTCCGGTCTGAGCCGAAGGTGGTGTAAAACCAACTTAAGGTCAATACCTGGCATGTCCTCCATTGACCATGCAAAGACGTCTGCGTACTCTTTGAGAAATTTCTGTAATTGGACTTCCTATTCGTCTTCAAGTAAAGTTATGATGTTCAGCATCTTTGGCTCTGCCTTCGTCCCGATGTTGATCCTCTTCGTTGGTTCTACCGGTGAGCAGGTTTGTTGCTGAGGCCATTGAGGAGTGCTTTTCTGTAATTGTCATTTGGCAGAGATATCCGTGGTTGGAGTGGCGGAGGTACCTACTTCTGGTGTTAAGACGGCTTCGGGTACCAAGGAGGCTTTGTCCTGTATTTTATTGTTGCTTTATTTGCGTCTCTTTCTATCTTTCTGTTGAGCCAAAATTATCTCTTCGTTGAGCTTGATTTCTACCAGGTTGCATAGCCTTGCGTCTTGCTGGTCGCCTTTGATTTTCATTTCACCCATAGGTGTATAAAAGCGTAGGTATTGGTGATATGTCAAAGCTGATCCTCACAACCTATGGACCCATAGTCTTCCCATGATGACATTGTAGGGAGAAGGAGCCTCTACCACACAAAAGCGTGCGTTTGTTACTAAGGGTCCTGCGTGTACCTGCAAGACAATTTCTTTTTTTGGTCTAGAGATTGCTCCATTAAAGCCGTATATTGTGCAAGTGGAAGAATCCATCTTCTCTGTTGTCAAAGCCATGCGTAGGTAGTGTAGTTGCAGTATTTCCCACACTACACCCTTGTCAAGAATCTATGAAAACTAAGTCATGTTTGTGGATGAACAACAACACTTTTTTTATTAATTCACTTTCAGGAAGATTTACAAGAAATATCAAAACTCAGAAGTACAACTTTCTTTCTGGAGTTTCTCTCTCCTCAAAATTCTCTCAGTTCTCAAAAATACATCATCCTTCTCTGGATTTAGTTAAACCCTTTATATAGGAAAATACATAGTGGATGACAGCTAAGATTTCCCCTTAATTCGGATCTACTCTGCGATCTCATCGCCATAACTTTAGTCTTCACCATCGCCAACTTTATAATCATCGTGAAGCAGACTTATTCTTCATATATCTTTAGTCGTTAACCGTTATATCACTCTTTTGTGACACTCGCCAAATGTTGTTGAAGAATCTTGCGACGTTCTCGTCAAAGTGTTATTAATACTTGTAGAAATGTTTGGGTTTCTCGCAGAAGTGTCGTTTCTATCGCGAGAATATCGTTGTGGAGATATTCTGGTCCTACATCTTGCCTCTTCTCATATATTTTCTGCGAAGAAGATAAGATATGAGAAATTTCAACTCTTAATGATGCTCGCAGCTTCTTTCTTTACAAGTTTTCTTCTCGACAAACCTCCGTTTATTTAGTTTAATCGCCTACACGTGTTGTAGCTCTTCTTTAACACATGTCCTTTTAATGGGTCCTACTGCTCTTATCTATAAAAGGTGGAGTCGAGTTACGAAAATAATTTTCTCTTTTTACTTCTTCATCTTCTTCATCTGTTTACTTCTCTTTCCGTCTGCAACTTTTCTTTATCTTCATATTCACCTGCTACTGTTTTAATGGAAACGCCAAGGTATGTATTTTGATTATACCATCTTATTTGAATTATTTTTTACTACTTTTGCTCTTTGATCTTCTTGATTATAATCTTCGTCATATTTTCCTTTAGTGGAGCAATCCCTACCACCCATTCTGAAACTCCAAACCCTAATTCCCTCAAGAAGCTTGTTGAGAAGAGGAGGAAGAAGGATTCTGCGATTGATAAGGTAGTAAGAAACACATTTTATCTTAATAAAAATATTGTTGCCTCTGTTTCTTATCTAAATTATTATTTGCAGAATGACGAGAACATCGCTAGACCTCATAAAAAATCCCGTCGCAATAAAACTATTGAATATGATATCATTATTCCTGAGTTATCATCTAAGAGAGCTATCATCACACCTTTACAATCTAATCCCCCTTCTTCTGTCTGTGAGAACCTCGCTATCAATACCCCCAATCCTTCAGAGAATTTGACAAATCAAATCCCTACAAATGTTGTGGCTGAAGCTCCTTCTAGTCCAATATTACCCTCAACCGTCACTTTCCCAAAAACTCCTCCTTCTCATAATGCATCAATCGCAGATGATTCAAATCGTCAACTTGCTATCATTACCACTTCATCCTCTACATCTCTTCCTCCATCAAATGAAACCTTTGCTGGAGTTGATATTGCTTTTCAAATTTTATCTAATATTTTAGATAACGCTAGAAAATCTTCCACTGATTCTCTTCAATATGAAGCTTGCGAGACTTTACTCAAGTATTTTGGTTCTGATAATTCTGCCTCGCGAGTATCTTTGGAATATGAAGTTGAAGCTCTAAGAAAAGTCCTTCAAGTTAAAACTTTTGAGTGTAACACTCTGAATCATATGCTTCGCAATTCTTCACTTGAGTGCGAGAATCTTCGCAGACATAATGACGAATTGAAAGGTATAGTTTTCCTGCCTCTATCTTTTTGTCTCTCCATTCTAATAATTTCCCGTCTCCTTTATTTATTTTTACACTCCATTCCTTTTAAATGTTTGGTTTATTTATTTAGATTCAAATCGGAATCGATTAGTGAAGATATTTGATTTAGAATCAATCGCTGAAGAAGCTCGCGCTGAAAAAGAGTCTTGGATGGACCAACATAGTAGATTAGATAATATTTATACTTACTCAATTGATCACATAAATAATCTTTCTCATGAGAATAATCAACTGTCTCAAAACCAAAATTTGTTGTGTAGCAAAGTTGCTCGTCTTACATATTTGTTATTTAAGACTGATTTGGCGATGAAATCTTTATCAGATGAGAATAAAACTTTATCCCAAGAGAAACATAATTTTTCAAGTTTGATGGCGTCCTCGCGACAATTAGATAATCTTCAAAGAATTTGTGATAGTCAAGAGCGATCTCTTTGTTCCGTTAAAGATGAACTCAAGGAATTAACTGAATCATCTGCTGCTGAGAAGGATAAACTTATCAAGGGTAGAAAGTTATACATTTTAGATCATCATTTCTGCCGCGAAGATTTTCACAGTCCAATTCAGAATTGCGAAGATTATGATCGAGAAGTTCACATTCTAAAGTTTTTGCTTGAAGATTCTTCTTCAAGGTTTCAATTTCACTTTCTAAAGCAGTTAGCTTAGATGAAGAACCGCAGGATCCGAGATGCTTGCTTAGAATCATATAAATATCATGTCTCGCAGGATCTGTAGAAGATTTCATAGCATCGTTCAAAATTTCAGATAATATTTGAAAAGCAGCTTCAACCCATGTTGCTATTTCTTGAGAAGAAGGAAGAGAAGTAGAGGAAGAGGTTTTGGCGACAGTAACTTGAAGATTAGAATCATTCGCGGTAGTAGGAGTGGAAGAAGGAACTTGATTAGTCGCAGTTACAGTCTCGCTCACCGCAACATCCTTCATCGCAACTTCATTCACCACGGCTTCATTCACCGCAGCTCCATTAACCGCAGTTTCATTTACCGTAGTTTCATTCACCACAGTTTCATTAATTGCAGGATCATTGGTTGTTGATTCATTCACTTTAGTTCCAGCCATCAAAGATTCATCCATCGCAACTTTTAAAATATTGATGGAAGTATTAGCATCAATAATTTCATTTGGAATTGATGAAGTAGTAGTATTGGTGTTAATATTGGAATTTACGCGAGGAGAAGGAGAAGATTTATCTTGCGGCGGAACAGGGTCTGCAGGCAAAAAATCAAGAATATCCACTTCATCTGAAAGAGGTTTAACTTGACGAGAACGCTTAAGAGGTCTAGAAATATTTTCTCCACCCTGCGAATAATAATGTAGATAAGAAACATAGGCAACAATATTGTTATTTCAAAGAAATATGTGTTTCTTACTACCTTATCATTCTCAGATCTTTTCACCTTTCCAACACGCTTTTTCTGAGGACCCTTAGGGTTAGGGTTTTTGATAGTAATCTTAGTCTGAGAAGTAGTGTTACTGAAAAGGATAATATAAAATATGGGGAATATAAATCAGGCGATAGAGATGATGAAACATGAACAAAATAAGGTTCAAGATAAGAACATACCTTTGAGTCTCCATTAAAGCAGCAGCAGGAAGGATATTAGGAAAGAAAAAGTTGCATACGAAAAAGAAAGAAGTTGGAAGAAAAGAGAGAAGGTGAAAGAAAACTTTTCCTCGAGTGGGACATCTATTTATAGATGAAGGATGGATAACCTGGTTAATCGGTAAAAAAGTAAGGATTGACACATGCCAACGGTAAAGCGTAAAATAGGGAACTTTGTCGGGTAAAAAATAAGGAGTTGCGGCAAATCAAGAAACTTAAATTCTCATGATCTTTATCTTCTTCGCAGAAAAGATATGAGAAG
The DNA here is from genome assembly GCA_023529315.1 of Papaver bracteatum. NCBI lineage: Eukaryota > Viridiplantae > Streptophyta > Magnoliopsida > Ranunculales > Papaveraceae > Papaver > Papaver bracteatum. The sequence continues at coordinate 948,543 of JAJJWX010000566.1, read as the reverse complement.
AGGCAAGATGTAGGATCAGAATATTGTCACAACAATATTCCTGCGAAATAAACAACAGTTATGCGAGACATGTTTACGATACATCAATGACATTCTGCGATAAATCTCAAAATGACGTAAGGAATGACATATCGGATGAAAATGACAGAAACATGGGAAAAGTGTGATATCTCCGCGATGAATCAATAAAACCTGCGAAATATTAAGGCGATGCAAATTGCGATGTATCGCAAGAACTTAGATCCGAAACTAAAGGGAATCTTAGCTGTAAATGAGCTGTCATGAGCTGTAATCCACTATGAAAATACATATATAAAGGAAATGAATAGTCCAGAGAGAGAGATGAATTTTTGAGGGCTAAGAAATTTTTTAGGAGAGAGAAAATCTTATTAAGTGTCTTGTGTTCTTGATCATTGTAATTCTTTTAAGATCATATTAATAAAGTAGGTCCTTAATTTTCAAATTGTGTCATAAATATTGATAAATTCTTGAGTTGGGTGTAGTGTGGGAATTCCTGCAACTACACACGCCATAAAGGTTCGTCCCATTCTTTTAATCTCTGCGAAATTTTATTCGCTATTCTTGCAATGATGCTCGCATAAATTGTGATAGAGAAAGAAGAATTTTTTAATTGTTTCATCTTACATTTGTATTTCTTACCTCGCAAAAATTGCTACTGATAATACCTTTTCAGAAACAATCTATTCCATGGTCTATCAAGTGTTTGCCCAACATCTTTTCCCTCTGGATCCATTAATTTGTATGCTCCATTTCCAATTATCTCTTTAATGATGTATGGTCCATCCCATTTTCTCGCTAATTTTCCACCACTTTCTTGCTGATATTTTGGTGTTTCTCGCAAAACTAGATCGCCAGGCTGGAATTGACGTTTCTTGACTCGTTTGTTATACTCGCGAGCTAATCTTCGTTGGTAATTTTCCATATGTTGTAGAGTTTTTTCTCTCTTTTCTTCTAGTTCATCTAATTCATGTAAAATCATGCCAGCACTTAGATTTTTCTCCCATGCCTCTCTTTTTGTTGTTGGGATAGCAACCTCTGTTGGTAGGACAGCTTCAACTCCATATGTTAAATAGAAAGGTGACATCCCAGTTGCCTCTCGTTTAGTTGTATTATATGCCCATATTGCATTATGCACTTGCTCACACCATGATTTGTGATAACCTTCTAACTTCTTTTTCAAGATGTCTGCGATTGTCTTATTACTTGCCTCATCCTGACCATTTTCTTGTGGATATAAAGGAGTTGACTTTCCATATTTTATCTTAAATGCATTAAGAAGTAATTCGATATTCTGCCCTTCAAATTGCTTTCCATTATCGTACATCAATCGTTTGGGATCCCAAATCTGCAAATTATATTTTCAAATATGAACGTAAAAATGTCCTTATCGCGGATGTGCTGTACTGCCTTTACTTCTCCCCATTTTGTGAAATAATCTGTAGCAACGATTAAATATCTTCTTTGTCCAGAACTAGGCAGAAATGGTCCCACAATATCCAATCCCCATTTTCCAAATGGACATACGCTTGACGAAGATGATAATGGTGCTCCTGATCCATGTATCTTCTTCCCAAATCGCTGAAAATATTCACAACGCCTTGAAAGTTGCTTTGCATCCTCATGCATATATGGCCAATAATAACCCTGCATCTTTGTTTTATATGCTAAATATCTACCCCCGCTGTGATTACAAGCATCACCACTATGCAACATTTTTAACACCTTTTGTCCTTCTTCTCTCGTCAAACATCTTAGCGATGGTCCATTAAATGATCTGCGATATAATACCCCATCTCTTAGTTCATAATTGGTTGCTCTACTTTTCAATTTATGTGCTTCTAATCGATTTAAAAGATTTCTCCTCTCGCCAAATAAGCATGAAGATCTGCTTGAATCAGTAGCATTATTCCCTATTTCTTCCTCGCCAGATTCTACCATCATTACATCTACCTCTTCTTCTTCTTTGTTTATCGCTTGGTTGTAAAAGTGTTTGAATTTTTATGCATCTCGCAAGTGGGTTCGTCATCATACTTGATATGAAAGAAAAAGCATCTGCAAGCCTATTATCTTTCCTTGATATGTGTCTCCAATTTATTTTTGGAATTCTCGCAGACAATTCTTCAACAAGTTTTTTGTACTTCTTCAAAGATGGTTCATTTGTGGTATACTCTCCCCTTATCTGGCGAATAACCAATTGTGAATCGCTAGTGATTCTAGCATTTTCCAACTTCATTTCTATCGCATACTTCAATGCATGGATTACAGCTTCATATTCTGTCTCATTATTAGTGGATGCAAATTCCAATCTAAATGAAAAAGATGTTTTTTCTCCTTCTGGTGAAATGAAAACAACTCCAATCCCATTTCCTTCTCCATTTGACGATCCATCCACTAATATTTCCCATCTGTCAGGTTTTATTAATAGCTCTTTTGGGTCTCCATGTTCTTCTTCTATATCCATCATCTCTTCTACATCTTCGTCATCTTCTAAAGGAAATTCAGCTAAGAAATCTGCGATAACTTGTGATTTTGGCGAAGATAGAATTTCATATTGAATATCAAAGTGCCCTACTTGCGCATTCCATCTCTCAACTCTGCCTGATATTTTTGAATTTTTTATCACCGATTCAATTGGCACTCTCGTTAACACTTTGACCTTATGCGCTTGGAAGTAAATTCGAAGCTTAAAAGTTGCGTGTACCAATGCTAGAATTAGTTTCTCAATTTTTGAATAATTTCTCTCTGCTGAATTAAATGTTTTGCTGATATAATAAATTGGCTTCTCCACCCCCGCATCTACTCGCAGCAATACGGCACTTAGCGCGTATGTGGTTGTCGCAAGATAGATCAATAGTTCTTCTCCTGGTTCAGCCTTTTGTAAAATAGATATGTTCATCAATTGTTCTTTAATTCCTTGAAAAGCTTTTTCACATTCATCTGTCCATTTAAATTTTTTTCCCTTCTTGAGTATATCGAAAAAATTCTTGCACTTGTCTGAAGATCGCGAAATAAATCTTCCCAACGAGGCTAAGAGTCCATTCAGTTTTTGCACATCTTTAACTGTCGCTGGTGTTGGCATATCGCGAACTGCCTGTATTTTTTCTAGATCAACTTGTATTCCTTCTTTTGATACAATATAACCCAAAAATTTCCCTGATGCTACTCCAAAAGTACACTTTTCTGGATTCACTTTGAAATTGTCGCATTTGATCGAAAATCTCTTTCAAATCTTGTACATGATTTTTAGCTTCTTTGATTTTAATCAACATATCATCCACGTACACTTCTAATGTTTTATGTATCCACTTTGCGAACACCTTCTCCACCATTCTTTGGTATGTTGCACCAGCATTTAGTAAACTAAAAGGCATCTTTGTATAACAATATAATCCTCTTGGAGCAAAAAATGTTGTATGCTCTTGATCTTCTTCTGCGAGGGGAATTTGGTTATATCCTTTATATCCATCTAATGAATATATTCTATCATTTCCCGCTGCTGATTCAACCATTTGTGGAATATCTGGTAATGGAAAACTATCTTTAGGACAAGCTTTGTTTAAATCAGTAAAGTCTATGCAAATTCTTATCCCTTTATTTTTCTTTGGGACCACCACCATATTTGCAATCCAATCTGGATATTTTGCTTTCCTTATAATTCCTGCATCAAGCATTTTCTGTAGTTCTTCTTCTATTTGAGAATGGTATGTTGTTGCAATTTTTCTGATTCTTTGTTTAAATGGTCTCACATCTTTGTTGATCTCTAATTTATGACATGCTACTGAAGGGTCTATCCCTGGCATTTCATCCATGCTCCATGCGAATATGTCTTTGTATTATCTCAAGAGATTTATTGTTCTCACTTCTTCGTCTTCCTCCATTTTAGTCCCAATTTTCAGTATTTTAGGCTCTTCCTCGCTCCCGATATTTATTTTCTTTGTTGGCTCTGCTGCGTTGTAACTAGCTTCAAGTTCTCCCATTGGTGTTGGAGTTTTCATTTCTCTCGCGAACTCATCTCCTTCTCGCGAAACTTCACTTGGTATCCCTTTTCCTTCTTTTGCCCTTATCAAGTAAATTTTAAATTCCTCTTCTTTCTTTGCTTCTCTGTTCAATTTTCTGCGAGCTTTTCGCAGCTTTGGACGTTCTTCACAATTTCTTACTTCAATTTGGTAGCACAATCTCGCGAAATTCACATCTCCTCTAATTTATCCAATTCCACTAGGCATAGGAAATTTAATACATTGATGTAATATTGACGCCACAGCCTTGATTGCATGTATCCACGGTCTTCCTAGTATCATATTGTACGGCAATTCCACATCTACCTCACATAATGATATATGTGTTTCAATTTCTCCTAGTGGAATTCGTACCATTATCTCGCTTTTAGGTTTTGTTATAGACTTTCCAAAGCCATGAACATAATATGTTGAATGAGACATTTCTTCATCCTTATATCCAACTTCTTGAAGGGATGATAAAATATCATGTCTATAGAACTTCCCGTGTCTACTAAAGTTCTATTCATAGCCCATTCTTCTTCAAATTTTATAGATTTCTCCTTTCTTATTGGTATAGTGGTTACTGTGACCACCAATGGAGATGTATGAATTAAATCTTCTTCTGGTATTTGTGCTGCTGTAAATGTGATTTCTTGTTTTTCCCAATCTTTCAATGATGATATCTTATCTACTGTCATAATCTTCCTTCCTTCAAAATCCCGTTTACGTATCCTTCCCTTGATGTTTTCATGAAATCTATCAATCATTTCTTTTGTTATTACATCACCTTTCAATTTTCTACAATCCTTTTTGATTCCGATCATTCTTCCTTCAATTTTCTCACCGATTTACTTAATGATTTCCCTAATCTTGAACAATTTTTATCTTCTTCTTCGGTTTTTCTTCTATTTTCGTTAATTCAATCCCTGTTTCTAGCTCCAAAATGTAGTTGCAGGATTTCTCACACTACACCCTTGTCAAGAATCTATGAAAACTAAGTCATGTTTGTGGATGAACAACAACACTTTTTTATTAATTCACTTTCAGGAAGATTTACAAGAAATATCAAAACTTAGAAGTACAACTTTCTTTCCGGAGTTTCTCTCTCCTCAAAATTCTCTCAGCTCTCAAAAATACATCATCCTTCTATGGATTTAGTTAAACCCTTTATATAGGAAAATACATAGTGGAAGACAGCTAAGATTTCCCCTTAATTCGGATCTACTCTGCGATCTCATCGCCATAACTTTAGTCTTCACCATCGCCAACTTTATAATCATCGTGAAGCAGACTTATTCTTCATATATCTTTAGTCGTTAACCGTTATATCACTCTTTTGTGACACTCGCCAAATGTTGTTGAAGAATCTTGCAACGTTCTCGTCAAAGTGTTATTAATACTTGTAGAAATGTTTGGGTTTCTCGCAGAAGTGTCGTTTCTATCGCGAGAATATCGTTGTGGTGATATTCTGGTCCTACAGGTAGGGTTCGTAAAATATCACATTTAACGAACTCCCCCCATCCACGAGGACCTTCGTAACATTCCATCCATGTATTGGAAGGGTGATGACCAGTGGATCATTATGCATTTCCACCTCCTGGTTGACGTCCCTTGTTGAGAATGTTAATGGCGTGGCTTTCCACCTCCCAAGTGCTAGTAGGTGGTCCACTTAGCTTGAAAACCTCATGGGATTCGATCTTCTTTCTATTTCGAGCTAACTCGAGTATGTATTCGACCATTTCTTCTTTACTTCCGCTGGAGAAGGTAATCATTTTGATGTATTTGACGTCCTGAGGTAGTTCCACCCTCTTCTTTGGGGTCTCCCCAGTCTCCGCTGGATGTAGTTGTACGTATTTCATGAACTTTCCTTCGTCGATGAATATTTGGATCACACTTCGTAAGTGGTAGCAAGTATCTGTATTCTGTGGTATGTCCGTAGTATTGGTGGTACACATAATATTCCTTAGCCTCCTTCGTTTTATCTGGTTACTTTCCCCTAGTATTAGGGTAAGGAAAGCCTGGATTTGCTCATTCATTACTTAGGATGTGGGAGAAAGTTGCGTTTAGATTCATGTAGACCTTATCAATAAATTATTCTCTTCCTTTGCCTCTTTTGCCATCTCCGTATTTGGATCGTTTGTCTTAATAGCTGGTTCTTCCTCCGGCTTCATTTTGCCGCTTAGGTATCTCCGGAATTGGTTCCAAAGAGTTGGTTCGATGCGGAGTTGTTATTGTCTTTGCTTGTGACCTTGGGTTGTCATTCTGGATCTCCTCGAGTCTAATGTACCGGTCTTGGACCACCCTGATCTCTCCTTCAGAATCGAGGGCTCTGATATGTAGTTCCACGAAGATGGATGAGGTTCTATCAAGTCCGTACTTATAGCAATTAATGCTAATTTCTGGATTGAATTTCCCAATTGCTTGGCATGTCTTTTCCTACCTATTTGTGTACTGCATCAGTGTTTCCTGGGGTCCGATATCTAAAGAAAATAGCCTATCTAACCATGCCTTTGTTGCTTTGTTGTACATGTACGTCTCCAAAAAGATCGTAGAATTGCTCGAATGAGTCAATTGAGTTTGATGGTAAATTAGCATACCATGTTAGTGCTGATCCCGTTAATCTGGACAGAAAGTACCTACAAAGTACTACCTCATCTCTTTCCCAATGGGAAAGGACACGAGTATAATACCGTAGGTGGGATGCGGAATCCGAGGTACCATTGTACGCATGGAACGTAGGTACCGAGTATTTCGGAGGTATGGGTTCCCCTAAAATGCGAAAAGATATCGGTGATGTGGTTGCCTCTTGTAATGCTTCTTCCAGTCTTGCGCCAGCGTGACCAAATTTGAGGCCTCGTATCTCTCTCCGCATTTTCTCCATTTGCTCCATAACCATGTTCACATTATGAGAATCTTTGGAAAGTGCCTTGTCGTAATAGGATTGAGAGGGTTTGTATGTTGAGTCCACTTCATCTGGATCGTGGTGTGATTTTTCATCTCCCTTAGGTTGATTGTTCTTCGGTGGGTTGAGATCCAACCTTCTTCTTCCTGAGATAGCTTCGTTTTCATGCCGCTTTTGCGGAGGACGAGCTTGGGAACCTTCGATTTGTGTGTCCAGCATACCTTTGAGATTTTGGTTCTGCTGGGCCATTTCCTGTAATGCATCTTCGTTTTCCTTGTTTAGGAGTATCAAGGATGCTACTTGTGCCTCCATTTGGTCTTCGGTGTGTGCTCCATCTCCTTGAGGAGTGCTGTCGGCTAGATCTGCAGAGTTTTCCACCTCCTCATCTATAATTGGTACGTCTGGATCTATCTGAATTGGTGTTACATTTCCCAACCCACGTCCCATAGGTGTTAAGGTTACGGGTAACCCTGCGTTGGCCGCATGTGGCTTTGTAACGTTAGGATGCTCCTGTAACGGCATGCCATAGATTGGTTGAGCTCCCGAAGTATGCCCCATCCCCTCGGTTTTGGAAATTCCTTGGTGTCTACCGATTTGGGCATTTATTGCATATCTTGAGAATACTTTCGGTTTTGGAAATTCCTTTGTGTCCAAACATCTTTGGTCTATAAATACCTAAGTTTGCATTTCTAGCGGATATATCCTAAGAACCAGGCAAACTTCATCTTTTTGTTGTTTCCGGTGGAGCCATCTATCTGGAGAGGAAAGTACCCTAATTAGGAGTGTGACTACTCGATACCCCATGTTGAACTAACGATGCTAAGTAGTAAAAGATGTGTAAGATCACAATAATAACGAAGAACACAAATATAATGTAAAAGCTTCTAAGTTATCATGAGACACAAGAGATTTACATGGTTCGACATTTGTCTACGTTCACAGGGTAATGAGTAATTGTTTTGTATTAATTTATAGTGGTTACAAAGATCTTAAATGCTTCCCAAAGTAATAGAGAGAACTCAAGATCAAGTAAATACTTAAGTTCTAAACATTAAAGAGGTATAAGCTTAAGACTAGATCTTCTCCTTCTAGGTATTGAATGCCTTTAGTTTGTTGGTGAGGCTTGGTATTTATAGCCCCTTCTGCTCTTGGTATATCTTTACTACCTCTGGGTCCATCGTCTGCTGATATACCTTTCGTACCAATGGTACTTTCGTCCATCGCGTACCTTCTCCAATAGTATTCTGCCATCTCATCTTACCCACGTTCCTTCGGGAACTACCCAACCTCAGTGTAGGTTGTACCTTCGTTCACCGCCATCTTCTACCAATCGGGTTATGCCACGCTTCCTCTCTCCACGTGCCTTGATTCATGCGTGTAGATAAGAGATTTGTGCATTTAATGCTGATTAGATGCGTCATCTACCTATGTCCCCTCGCCAGTTGCTTTCTTGTAGACTAGGATCTTACTATTCTCATCTCCATCGTCGAGGTCTACTTTCTTGGGGAGAGATAAAGTAGATATGCAGAGGTATCCTTTGCTGCTTAGGTTTCCTTGTCCAACGAAGGTTACACAGTTGAATTTATGTACGGTCACTAAGATCGTGACACGTGCTCCACAGAATATTGGTATTCACAAGGAGAAATCTCTTACGATCGCTCGTTTAAATACTTCTGTGGGATCAAGAAGCTTTACGAGTACCGTTGGAGGAAGACTAGATAATTGCAGTTTATTAGTTTTCGATTGATTTGATTGACTAATGGTTGTTGAACTTTGATTGCACCTAGTTTGTTTATTCTTGATAATCTTCTCTTCTGATATAAGATTCACTCAAACTAGATCGAAGTGTCGACGGGATCTTTACAACTGTTTGTAGATATAAAAACATCTTATAATAATCCATTGTTAACAGACTCCATTCTGTGCGTGATCACCATTTTTGGGGATTAACAACAAAAATTAGCAATGGCTCTAGAGTTGTTGTGAATTCACAACTAAATTAGCAACAACTTAAAAAGTAGCAACAGCTAGCTACAGTTGTGAAATTTTCAACTGCGGTCAGCAGTTGCGAAATTTTAAGCCTTGTTGCAATTTGCAACGGCTGATAATTCCACATGTGTTTCCTTCTTGTGTGCAAGGTAACGCCTGAACTGCACATGTGCGGCGATTTGAGTGGATGGGAACACTACTTTTGATGTTTAGTATTTTCCCTAGAAAAATGAACGGTTATTGATTCAACCCTATCCTTTATCTCAAAGGAGAGACTAACAGGGTTTACTCGATAAATACTTTTATTGATTTCCAAAGAGTTTAATGGATTTACAAAGTATTGTGTTATTGGTTGTATACTTTTAAAATCTCTTTCAAAGTTTATGTTACTCATTGTAGATTGTCAAAAGGTCTTCTAAAGTTTGTGTTACTCGTTATAAACTTGAAAATTCAAAGACTTTGCATAATTATCTATTTTCAAAACTTTGAGTGACTTTTGTGTATATATTTGCCTTGATAAAAGTCGTGAAAAATATGTAAGATTTTGGAAGACTTCCAATTTTTTTATAAAGATGTTTTTTACTCTCTTTTATTTTATTTCATGAATACACAATCTATAAAACTCTTATTATAGATGAGTATAAATTATATGATATGATTAAATATTTTTTTTAATTTTAATTATTATGTAAAAATGTACAATAATAATTAATTATTTTAATTTATTGTTACACTTTATTGTATTTTATTGAACAAAAAAGATAAGTTATATATATAAAATGATAATAATTTATTTTAATTTAGTTGAAGTTACTATAATAAATAAGCTATAATAAATTTTGTATTTATGTCTATCATGCATATTTTTATATAGAATTTGTTTTACAACTCTTCAGGACTCTACAAATATCTGCAAGACATTAGACAACTCTGAATAACTCCGCAAAATTTTGCTCAATTCTGTATAATTCTCGCAAAGTTATTAATTTTCATGACTTTTTTTAAATCTCAACAAATCTACAAATGTATTTATTGAGTAACTCCTTGTTGATGGTGGCTTTTAGCCTAGGGTTAAAATCGTAAAACACCTAGTAGACAGTGACGCCACAACATTTAAGTAATAAGCATTTACAAGGCGCATTTATTGAAATCTTTAATGTGTTTGTAAATAATTACCGGGGTATCCTTTTTAATTAGGGTTACGACAAGCCAAACCCTAATTCCCACGTGTGCCGATGGAAAACCATGCCAACCACACCGAAGCATGCCAACCATGCTAGCCACACCTATGTGCCAATGGAAAACCGTGCCAGCTACACTAACCGCGCCAACCATGCTAGCCGCACCCCTATGCCAATGGAAAACCATGCCAGCCATACTAACCGCGTCAAAGCATGCCAACCATGCTAACCACACCCTGTGTCAACGGAAAACCATGCCAGCCACACCTACCGCGCCATGCCAAACGCACCTCGCCATGGCCTCGTGCCAACTTAGCCGCGCCACCATGCTGGCCTTCCCTACGCGGCTACCAAAATGAAGGCGTGCAACAATCAACGGTTTCCCTTCAATCCCAAGAGCAAATCCTGGCCGTCTAAGGTTACCAAACGACCTTTCACCCAAAACCCTAACTTGGCCCCGCACCTAGCCAAAGCTAGCCATGCCATGCGCCCATGGAAAACCCTTGGCCCCACATGCCAAGCCAAAACCGCACCTAGCCAAAGCTAGCCATGCCATGGCAAACCCTTGGCCCCACATTCCAAGCCAAAAACCGTACCTAGCCAAAGCTATCCATGCTATGCGCCCATGGAAGACCCTTGGCCGCACATGCCAAGCCAAAAACATACCATGCCAATGGCATGCCAACCTAGTCGTGCCACCATGCTGGCCTTCTCTACACGGCTACCAAAATGAAGGCGTGCAACAATCAACGGTTTCCCTTCAACCCCAGGAGTAAATCCCAGCCATCCAAGGTTACCAGACAACACATGGTAACCTTTGGCCCGAAAAACCTAAGTTTGGCCACGCCAAACCATGCCATGCCAACGACATGCCAACCTAGCCGTGCCACCATGATGGCCTTCCCCATGCGGCCACCAACGAACGAAAGCGTGCGACGATCAAAGGCTACCTTGCCTCTTAAGATGCAAGATCTCAACCGTCGAAGGTCACCAAGATACCAAGTCTCCCAAGCTCGACTTTTCAGGCAACCAGGATGTTCCACATGTTTTCTAGAAAAAATATTCGAGACATCAAACACATATCACAAACTGGGGGATCCTCTTTGGGTATTGGTTTGGCGGTTTACAGCGTGCGGCGTACACTACGCCCGTCATAAGGAAGTGTCATAAGGGCGAGGCGGTTAGTAAATGTAGGGAGTCAATGGTGAAATGCTCAACAGTCAATTTGATGCGTTAACAACCTTATGGAACATCAATTCTATATGTTAACGGTTTTATGGAACATCAATTCCATGCATGCGGTTATCACCTCCTCCCATTTACTTACCTATTTATCCATCCCTTAATGATACAGAGTATGTTTCACTTTGACTTGTATAAATAGGTCTTACCTATTTCCACAGAACAACAAGTTCATTCAGGAATATACAATACTCAGAAAATACTTGCTAGCTTACCATTGGTTAGCCTTCCCACTTTTCTGATACAAGTCATAGTAACACAACTACTCTTCCAGAATCAACTATTCTGGTCTCATCACTTTCCTTGCTTCCCTCCCCAAAACCAACCCATTCTCCTCCACTTTGTGACCGAAGTAAGCCCGGAACGGCCATTTCTTGGTTTAGGCTGGATTTGTACAGATTGATCTCTCAAACTTAAAGTACTCCCTTGCAGTATATTGTTTAGGGTTTAAATTGTTTCTCATCCGTACACACTCAAAATTACCGAAATCAACAGAAACTATTTTCACCTACAAACAATTGGCGACCACAGTGGGAGATTGATTTATCGGTTGCAATATCAGTTTCAATTCCTAATTTCATCTTCCAAATGTCGATCCCAATATGGTAGAATTTAGGTCTGGATCAGCTGCCGAGAATACCAGCACAGAGCACGTACCTGGTGTTAATGTTACTTCCAACAACGTCGTTACATCATCTATCGACCACGGTAACTCCGAAAATACTCCTTCAAGCGTAACACCGCCAATCACTAGGGCCAGAGCTGTCGCCGCCTCTAATACCCCTGCACAACCTCCTAATCACGGCAATACCGAAAACGCCCCTTCAGGCGTTACGCTACCAGTCACCAGAGCCAGAGCCGCCGCTACCGCTCCTAATGCTTCGTCAAGCATGGTGCCTCCAACCGCAACTAAGATCCCGACTACTCCACCGACGGGACGAGAAACGAGAGGGACCAGAGGAAACCGACCTTATGTTACCATCGCTAATTTGATTGAACGACGGGAGATGCTCGCCAGAGCTCAGAAGGATTTGGTTTCGACACAGAAAGAAGTAATCGTCTTTCTCAAGGCCCTAACAGAGCGGCTACCACGTGAATCACTCCCGGCAGAGCTATCTAGGAACGTTTCCAACACCCCCGGCGCTAGAACCTCAGCAGAACACACCTCCGCAGATGAGGAGATTCACGCTAGAATCCCATTAAAAAGAAATCAATCGTCCAACTTCGTCACACGAGAAGATCTAGAGAAACTCCTTCGCAACGGCGTCAAGAATGATGAAATGGACGTGCATCAGCACCCACCCCATTATTCATCCGAGATACAAAGAATCACTCTTCCAAGGGGATACTCCTCTCCTAAATTTACCCTGTATAATGGCACCGAAAATGCACATGAGCATGTCTCCCTCTTCTTGGAGTCCCTAGGAAAACATGAATACAATCACGTCCTTTGTCTGAGGGAGTTTTCGAAATCACTTACCGGAAGAGTGTATACATGGTACAACAACATCCTGACGAATAGTATCCCCAACTGGGGTAGCATGGTTACCGCATTTTACAAGATACTTCTTCGTGTCTGACCAAGTTACTTTCTCAGACCTTGGGAGAATGTACCAGTAGGATAACGAACACCCGAATGATTTCGTTAAGAGATTCAGGGTTCAAGCACTGGACTGTCATGACCCAAACGTGACCGAGCAACAGTTGGTGAACGCATGCATCAATGGTATGGTTCCTATTTACTGCGACTTGATAGAGAACTTGCGTTTCCAGACATTCACATAACTCCATGAAGCCGCCAGACGTTCTGCAATGACAGAACCGTCGTTACTAGATAGGGATAGACCGACTCGAGCCGAAGACATACGTGAAACTCGTTGGAACAAGCGCCTCACCAGCAAGCAATTTAACGCTGGACCCTCCTCTGTAAACATAGTGAACGAGATAGGGAAAAGGAAGGCCCCAGCTGTATCCTATCATCCTAAATGTGAAGCACCGGCACAACGGGCAACCCCGCCACGGAAGGCCACCCCTAAAGCTCTCATATGTCTTCACGAAACTAAAGGGAATGCCCAAGATTTCCCGTTTCCCATCGAGGAGGTGATTGATCTCTTAGAAGCATGGATTCAAGACGATGTCATCAGACTGCCCCCTCCCATGCGCCCACCGACTGAGGATGAGATGGCAAACCCCAAGTACTTCCACTGCCACAGATTTGTTCACCACCCAACCAGTGATTGCAACAGACAAAAGCATATATTCAAAGAAAAGATAGAAGCATGGGAGCTCCAACTAGGAAACGAGGGAGTACATCGAGACCCACTTCCAGTAAGGAATTGTGGGGTCTCTAGGGACTCCGTGCACGAGACTGTACAATCCATGATGCAACACGTATGCGAAATTCTTTATCTTTCCAAGGTGCAGCGCCAAGATATCTTCATATCCCTCAATCATGTTGTATCAGGCAAACGACTTCTTCCCTCCATGGAAACCACACCAAGGGCCCAAGCTTTCCAAACCGGTGGAATCAAAAGGGATAACTGGGGACTGCTGACCACGTCACATTTAAGATGTATTGAATTCTACAACACGCTCATCGACATGTCCCCTGACTTCAATATTATTACTTTCAAGACACTGAAAGCTGCGGGATTTACAAAACAAGACGCTACCCATTCCCCGTCTGCGATTAAGAACCCTGGAGGAGAATCCTTGAACGCGCATGGATACATCAACCTCGAGGTCAAGATAGAAGACGCTGTGATGCATAGAAAATTCCACATTGTCAAAGAATTAGGTTACAACATGATACTGGGGCACTTATGGGTACTCAACAACAAAAAGGAATTAGATACATACCCTCTATCAATGTCGACACCCGAGAGGATCTCCAACAAACCATCCCACTTGATATCGCATCAACGAGTTATTAATGGAACACGGATGCCTAGAGAAGACCTGTTGGCACTAACCCATGGGTTCCAAATGCAGGTGAGTCTGGCCGAACGATCTCCTCTACAACCAGTCATTCCTTCCCATATTCCGCCATGGGGACTCGACGTGATTACTGACATAGACACTGTCAAGAAATGCGAATGGGGCGCTGGCCCATTCGAACGCTTTGCAAGAAATCTAGAAGCCTCCATCGGAACTAACAAAACCAAGATTCAAACGGTTGTACAGAACCTGAACCCGTTTTCAATCGGAGATATAGTGGTTAAGGTGAACTCGTTTCAAGTTGGGAAGATGACGGTAAAAATGGATGTTCGAATTAGTTCGCCTAATGAAAGAGAAGACGATCCATATCTGGTGGAAGATGTTCTTTTAGGAGGATACTGCAATCTTATAAACACAGAAAAACCGGAAGGCGTGATAGTTCACTCGCGATGGCTCAAGATTTTCAATCCCTAAAAATGATGTACCTTTTCCAGCTACTCTCTCTTTAGTATTTCCTTCAACAATTTCTCTTGGTATTTTTATTTCCCCAAGACGAATACACCATTTGTATTCTTCTCCTGAATTTTCTTTAAAAAAATATAGCGTATCTCTTTCCGAATGAGTTTTCCAGATATCAGAGAAACACATCAAACTAACTCAAAAAAAAAAACCATTGAAAAGCCATCATGTCACAACCAGAAATACCTCATTCAATTACCAAAAAAAAAAAAAAAAAACAAGCGGAACGTTAAATGTTGAAGAAGAAGGTAAAGATGAGTCTACAGAAAACATCAAGATGCCTAAACAACAAAGAATGATAAAAGGAAGAAACTAGCCATCGAAAGATGGAACATGAGTCTCTTTGGTCAAGGCTATTTTCAAGCACTTTCCCCAACAGTCTCTCGGGCAACAAAGATTCCATTCGACAGCGTTAGAAGCAGCAACCCCAACATCCCATCCTGAAGCAACCTCAGCAGTTACAATATCCATCTCTTTCTCGACACCGCTTCGACAACTGGTCCAGCATACGCCACCATGATCCCTCTAATTTCGTCAACGACATCTCCGACATCAATTACGAAGGCTACTTCGGCCCTGTCAAATGTTTCCTCAGAAGTTTTCTTAGCATACCTTCGAGGAATATTTCCTGATTCATCTATATCAGAATCAAGAATTATTGCGTCGTCCTGAACGAAGAAGTTACGTCGACTTTCCTCTAAAAAATCCACAGGCTCAGGTTTCCATTGTTTCAACCTAGAAATAGTCCGATCCACCCTAGCATTGTACTGAGAAGAAGTTTTGCTGCACTGGAGATTCTCAACACACCAAGGTTCTTCATCACCTTCTCGTTCCTCCTCCATGTCTACCGAACACAAGAAAGTCCGAACACGCGCCCGTGCTTCATTGAGATAGATAGAAGGGAGATCCTTGATAATTCCACCAGCTTCATGGAACAGAGATTCGATTCTACCTAGCGCCTCCTTGTGAGAATAAAACTGGTTTTCGCCGATTCCAAAAAATTTCTACGAAGAATTGGAGGCGTGGTTTTCTCTGAAAGATTCCATCATACGCTACAAAGAACAAAAAAAATGGTCAAATTTCCACCTCGTCTATACCAACGTCATATGTAAGAAAGAAGATAAAATAAGAATCAGGAGAAGACGCGAGACAATACCTGTAAGAAGGATGGGCGTGGACGAACTAGGCGAATGGAGGGTTCGAGATCATCTTTTATGTTCATCGGAGTGACGCAATCCCCAAAAAGGGAAGCTTTTATGCTATCCATGAGTTAAGGCATGACATATGATCCTAATTAAACCCCGTCCCGCCAGCCAATATAAAGGAAGGTCTCATGATTGGCCGTGCAACGTGATTAGGGTTTGCTGAGGAAACATGGAAAAACGTGTTTGAGACACGCTAACTCGTGTGTTACTTTCTCATCGCCAGCAATTTGGAGGCAGAAAAAAAAAACATAACCTGAGCAGAAGGAGCAACGCCCCCTTTCCTTGCGGGCATAATGCTTTTGGGGTTTTGAAGAGAAACGGAACTTCTTATTTGAGCCAAGTAAGGAAAATAGGCAACTGGACCCTTAAAAGATGAATCACCAAGAAATTTGCACCATGTCTTAGCCTCGCCGAGTCGCGCCCTACCATAGCCGCACCAGGCCAAGCCATCCTATCTATTTCCATGGTCGCACCACGCCAGGCTGCCCGCTTTTCTATCGTGGCCCTATCGTCCCAAGCCGTCCATTATGCTCTGCCTTCCAAGGTCGCGCCCCCCTTTGCTTCGGAGATGTACGACCAGGCCAAAATGGTAACTTTCTTCTCACCACTCCATGATCTGCATCCCCAGTACAACTTACGCAGGGCCTCCAACACGGGAAGAAAAAATTCTCTTCGCCCCTCGAAAATGTTAGTCGAATTTTCCTGACCATCCTTGCAATGATTTACGTCTCGATTCCGTCCTTATTTTTCACCATCATATGCTTACCTCGCAACAAGGCACATGTTCCAAGCTAAGCATACATGACGCTAAAATCCTAGTAGACAGTGCTAAAATCGTGGTGGTTTTTAGCCTAGTGCTAAAATCGTAAAACACCCTAATTCCTAGTAGACAGTGACGCTACAACATTTAAGTAATAAGCATTTACTAGGCGCATTTATTGAAATCTTTAATGTGTCTGTAAATAATTACCGGGGTATCCTTTTCAATTAGGGTTACGACAAGCCAAACCCTAATTCCCACGTGTGCCGATGGAAAATCATGCCAACCACACCAAAGCATGCCAACCATGCTAGCCACACCTCTGTGCCAATGGCAAACCGTGCCAGCCACACTAACCGCGCCAACCATGCTAGCCACACCCCTATGCCAATGGCAAACCATGCCAGCCATACTAATCGCGTCAAAGCATGCCAACCATGCTAACCACACCCTGTGTCAACGACAAACCATGCCAGCCACACCTACCTCTCCATGCCAAACACACCTCGCCATGGCCTCATGCCAACTTAGCCGCGCCACCATGCTGGCCTTCCCTACGCGGCTACCAAAATGAAGGCGTGCAATAATCAACGGTTTCCCTTCAACCCCATGAGAAAATCCTAGCCGTCTAAGGTTACCAAATAACCTTTCGCCCAAAACCCTAGATTGGCCCCGCACCTAGCCATGCCATGCGCCCATGGAAAACCCTTGTCCCCATATGCCAAGCCAAAACTGCACCTAGCCAAAGCTAGCCATGCCATGGAAAACCCTTGGCCCCACATGCCAAGCCAAAAACCACACCTATCCAAAGCTAGCCATGCCATGCACCCATGGAAAACCCTTGGTCCCACATGCCAATCCAAAACCATACCATGCCAACGGCATGCCAACCTAGCCGCTCCACCATGTTGGCCTTCTCTACACTTCTACCAAAACGAAGGCGTGCAACAATCAATGGTTTCCCTTCAACCCCAGGAGGAAATCCCAACCATCCAAGGTTACCATAAAACACATGGTAATCTTTGGCCCGAAAACCTAAGTTTGGCCACGCCAAACCATGCCATGCCAACCTATCCGCGCCACCATGCTGGCCTTCACCATGCGGCCACCAACGAACGAAAGCGTGCGACGATCAAAGGCTACCTTGCCTCTTAAGATGCAATATCTCGACCGTCGAAGGTCACCAAGCTACCAAGTCTCCCAAGCTCGACTTTCCAAGAAACCACTACATGCCACATGTTTTCCACAAAAAACAATCACGACATCAAATACATATCACAAACTGGGGGATCCTCTTTGGGTATTGGTTTGGAGGTTTACAACATGCGGCGTACACTACGCCCGTCATAAAGAAGTGTCATAAGGGTGAGGCGGTCAATAAATGTAGGGAGTCAATGGTGAAATGCTCAATAATCAATTTCATGCGTTAACAACCTTATGGAACATCAATTCCATACGTTAACGGTTTTATGGAACAGAAATTCCATGCATGCGGTTATCACCTCCTCCCATTTACTTACCCATTTATCCATCCCTTAATGAGACCAGAGTACGTTTCACTTCGACTTGTATAAATAGGTCTTACCTATTTCCACGGAACAACAAGTTCATTCGGGAATATACAACACTTAGAAAATACTTGCTAGCTTACCATTGGTTAGCCTCCCACTTTTTTGATACAAGTCACAGTAACACAACTACTCTTCCAGAATCAACTATTCTGGTCTCATTACTTTCCTTGCTTCCCTCCCCAAAACCAACCCATTCTCATCCACTTTGTGACCGAAGCAAGTCCGGAACGACCATTTCTTGGTTTAGGATGGATTTGTACAGATTGATCTCTCGAACTTAAAGTACTCCCTTGCAGTATATTGTTTAGGGTTTAAATTATTTCTCACCCGTACACACTTGAAATTACCGAAATCAACGGAAACTATTTTCACCTACAAACACCCCTGTAAAACTTGTTGTTCTCTATCCTCTTTCTCTTCTCCCTCAACTTCACTCCATTTCTCTGCTTAAAGAAAGAAAAAAATCAGTCTCACTCTCTATCACCGATGTATCACCGCCATGAGATAAGCTTGAGAGAAAAATATCTAACACACACCATTTTCTCTTCTATCTTTCTGTGAAAACTATTTTCTCTTCAATGTTTGTGTGAAAACCATTTTCCTTCAATACCCATCACCATTAAACCTCAGATTGAATTTTTCTCCTGTTTATGTTGTTCTTCTATCTTTCTCTTGAAAATCCACCAATATTTTCTCTTCAATCTTTCTCATGCTTGATTTTCTACAGAAAAGTTAGGGTTTGGAAAAAAAATCCCTTTGTCTCGAAGATCTTGAGGTATAATCACTTTACTATGAAGATCGTAATTGGGTGATTCGTTATGAACATCATGTTTAGTTATTCTCGGATTTGCATAATTTTTGTTTTGATTTGTGTTATGAATGATAGGTGTTGTAAAACACCTAATTTTATATCTAGTATTTATGCTTTCTTTGCTATTATCTTTGGGAATTGCATCTCTTATGTTTAGTTTTTAGCTATTAGGTGCAATGGAGTCCTTGGGAGCAAAAGAAGGAGAAATCATCCTTTTGGAACGAAAAGAGCAAAAAGATCAATTGACGAGCGCAATATATTTGGAGCCGGATAGGTTGCGAAAGAATGAGGTTGTTCTAACGTCGCATGAAAAGTTATGAGCAAAATCATTGATTATGCTTATCAGCTTCCCATAACTGACAGTACATGTAAAGGGGTGCCATTTCAGTTGGCCCTTATCCACTCCACCTGGGTGGATATATCCACTTCCATTATTTCCTACACAACCTAAATTTGAGAAAAAAATCATCTTTCAATCATTCATTTTTGTTCCTAAAATTCAGAGAAGTAGTTGTTGCAGAGAGAGAACCAGATTAAGAAAAAGAAGATTTCACATGCTTCTGCTTGATTGAGAGTATGAATAAAGGGGATCTGGGATTGTTAAATTACTGGGTTCTGATTCTGTTGGTGTTGTGTGTGGTGTATTGAGATCGATGAAGAAAATGTGTGAATGGTGGCTCCATTGAAGAGTTTTTGTCCGAGAGTTGGAAAGCGTAAATTCGGATGAAGTCGAGCACTTACTGAAGAGAATGGTGATTTGGGTTATCTTCAAAGATGAATTTACAGTATAAGGAGAGTTGGATTTTGTTGAACTCGATTCTGGAGTGGGTTTGATCACAGAGGGTGATGATTTGATAGTTAGGGTTCTCAGATATGAGATGGAGATGAAGAGTTGTCTCAATTTGAGAAATCAGAGAAAGAAGAAATCATTACCACCTATTCATCATCATGTTAGGATGTCACTATGAGCTGAGTAGAGAGTTTATGAATTTGGGTTTATGTTAATTTGTTGAACCAGTTGGTGCTGGAGTCTGGGAGTTGGAATGGAATTGTGCGAGGAAGAAAATGGGTGTATGTTGGGGTCTAAAGGATGAGAAGTTGTTGTTATGATGTTAGTTGATGAGAAGTACTAGCTTGAGAAGAAGTTAGTTGCATCTGGGTATAGTTTCATGTGAACCAGGCTTTGCTGTGACCTGGGATTTGAGAATTGAATGCATTACATGCATGAAACTGCAGGAGGAAGTTGTAGTTGAACTGGTGCTCAAGGAGTGTTGCGGTAGTGGAATTACATCTTTGTGAAGAGGTTGAGTTGATGCTATTATACTGTGAATCTCGGGAAGTGTTGGGGTGTTGTGTGTTGACCGAATTGGTGAACTTAGGCTGATATGAGGAATTTCGTGATGATGTGGTTGCAGTCCGATGGTTTGAATTAGAATAGAGATGGTATTATTGCAGGTAATGTAGCTGCAGTTACATTGGTGATGTTCCTTGGAATTGATGGCACTGGTTGAGTTGTAGATGCAGCTCATATGGAGATTAAGATGTAGCTGAGTGATGCTGCTAATGGGAGTGTTGTTGCAAGAATTGAACTGAGGCTGGTGAAGATGCAGCTGAGTGATGCTGCTAATGGGAGCTGTTGCTGGTAGCTGGATACAATGATGGTGCTGCTATAGGTAACTGGAAGTTTCAGGTGAAGGCTCAAGTAATTGGAAGAGTGGAGTCGAGGTGGTTGAACTGCATGACTGGGAGTTTGCAAGAATTGAACTCGAGCTGGTGGTTTTGGGTGTTGTCGCAGTAGATGCTGTAAGGCAGGTGCATCAGCTGGAATTAGCAATGGCAGTCATGAACTTGGAGAAGATAAAGTATCGCAGGTCAAGAGATGCACATGGCTTAGAAATGGTTCAGATGGACTGAGATATGTTTGAAGAGGTTGTGGAGTTGCGGATTAACTGATGTCGCAGGTGGAGTTGGGTCAGGTTGTTTGATTCAACAGTGAGAAACTGCAACTGTTGTATCTGGGACAACAGATGGAGCTGTGTAGTGCAATATCTAAAGGGAGTTGCTTCTGTAGATGATGGTGTTGTGCAGTGGTGGAGTTGCAGTAAATGAATGATAGAATGAATTGAAGCTGGTGTTTGCAATGGGTTTTTGAAATGGAGGAGTTGATGTGGCTATATACAAGGAATGAATGAAGTTGCAAGATGGAATGGTTGTTGCAGCTGAAGTTGGGACTCAGTGCTGTTCTGGAAGGAGATAATTGAATTGTAGTTTGTGGCTTGAGATGGTAGATGAATACAAGGGAGAGATGAGTTGAATTCAAGGTGTATATTGGAGTATCTAGGGTGCACTTTGGTGCAATATAAATGAGCTATGTTGGTGCTGTGAGATTACTGCTACAAAATGGGTAGTCATGAAGCTAAGATGGTTGTAGATGTGAAGCAAGTAGAGGTGAAATTCAAGGGTCTGTGGAGGTTGGCCTAAAGTTGTTGCTCTGAGATAAGGATGGATAATAAAGGGAAGACCCAGCCAACATGGTTGGGTGTGGAGTTTATGATGATGCATCATCATAGTGTAGCATCATTTGGCCTGTGCAAGATTGCAAAGCCAGAACCAGTTAGCTACTGTGTTAGACTCCAACTCAGATCACTCAGATTCTAACTCATTCATCGTTAGTCATCGTTAGTAACCGTTACTGACCTTCAATATTTAATGGTTGACTGTTATGTTGACCGGTGACCGGGCGGACTTTGCCGGTCACCTGAGTCTTTTCCGACGCCGGATTTCGGCAATATTCCGACCAAAAACACAGTTTTCCGGCGAACAATTTTTGGGTCATATTTTCACATGGTTTTTCACGCACATGAGTTTTGTGTACTTCTTGGTATTGGACCGTGGGCTTTGAAGACCTAATTTTGGAAAGTTGAAAGCTATAAAAAGAAAAAGTTTCTATTCTTTTGGGGACTTATTAGAGCACGTATCTTTCTACTGGAGTTTGGAGGAGAGCGATTCTACTAGGGTTTGCTTTCGTTTATTTTTCATGTTCTTCATTTTATTTTTGATAATAATTATGTTGAATCCAAAAACTATGAGTAGCTAAACATTTATTATTGGTTATGGGATATAAAGTGGATTTCACAAATAAGATTTGATTCAATGCATTAGTTTTGTCTCAACTTTATTGTTTATGATTCATTGTTCATATTTTTTATGATTTGATTGTTTTTTTGGTTGAGTCCGGAATCAATTCGATTTGCTTTCATATCTAGAGCTATATTAGGGTTTTCAATATGAAAACGTTGTTAGTCCCTGATTCTAAGTAGCATAAATGTGGGTAGTGCTTATAGTGATATATCCTACTAGTTACATATGAATCATAACTTGGGTTAAATCAAATTAGTGTTTTTACACATTTTGGTTGCCTTGATTAGTCTTATTCCATAGAACTCATTGCTTTTAGGGAGTTAAATATAATTGTGCTTTTACACTTTAGGTTTCTTTCTAGGAAGAATTCACATATGCATCTTTTAATGTGGTTGTGATGAAATCAGGGAAATAGCGGGATACTCTTGCGATCAAGGTATCCTAGGACTTTTAGTAAATGAGATATTAAAATTTCAATTCTAGTCATTGTTGATAATTCGAGTTTGTGAATGAAACTATCCCGTGACCAATACTTTCTCCTTATTGATTATTTTTATTATTACTTTGCTTTCAATTCATTTTTATTGCTTTGATAAATCAAAACCCCCCTTGGTTACTAAGAAACTGAAAATTTTTATAACAACAAAAGCCTCTCTATGGATACGAACTCTTTTTTATCGCATACTATTTTTATTTTAGGAAGTAAGAAAGTGAAATTATATTTGACCGGCTGACAACCGACCAAATTTTGGCGTCGTTGCCGGGGAGGCAAACGGCTTGTTATTAAGTTTTTAGTTTCTTTTTACAATTTTTGCTTTTATCTTTTCTTTTTGTTTCTTGTCTTGATTCTTACTTGTTTGTGAGAATTGTTTTCAGGTACCTAATCCCTGGCTTCTAAGGATTGGAACTATCCAAGGTGCGGGATTGCTACTCGAAGAGGCACAATACTCCAACCAAGTCAAGACATGGAAGAGCAAGAGTTAGAAGTGGAAGAAGAATTACAACTAGAAGAAGAACTAGAGGTTCCATTTGTAGAAGAACCACTAGTTGAAGAAGAAGAAGCAAATCGTACACTCAAGGATTTGGCTTCTCATAGGCTTGATGCACAACGGTGGTGTATCCAAACAAACTCAACTTTTGAGATCAAGCCGGGGTTGCTTAGAGAGTTGCCAAAGTTTCATGGCATGGCGAATGAAGACCCAAACAAGCATCTTATGGAGTTCTATACCATTGTCAAGGCTATGCTTCCAGCAGAGACTGAAGCCGATGGTGCAATGATGAAAGTTTTTCCATTTTCTATGGTAGACAACGCTAAAGATTGGTTGTATTGTTTGCCTGCCGGAAGTGTCACTACATGGAACGGGTTGAAGAAACTCTTTTTAGAGAGGTATTTTCCTGCGTCAAAGGCCACTCAAATTTGCAAAGAGATTTGTGGAATAAAGCAACATGAGGGAGAGTCTTTGTATGAATGTTGGGAGCGATACAAGAGATTGGTGGCAAGCTGTCCTCACCATCAATTCAGCGACGCTATGATAATCCAATACTTCTATCAAGTGATAAATATCTTCTTGATGCAGCGGCTGGTGGTGCACTAGTAAACAAGACGGTGGCCCAAGCTACCGATTTGATTGAAAGCATGGCTGCAAACTCGCAACAATTCTACACAAGAGGTGAACCAATAGTTAGAGGAGTGCATGGAGTTAGTGATTCATCATCATCACACCGTGATCAAAGGATGGACAATATGGAGCACATGATGCAAAAGATGGCTGCGGTTATATTACCTTCGTATGGTGAAGAGTTGGAGCAAGCTAATGCGGTTTTTCCAAACCCACAAAGATGGTATGATCCCTATTCCAACACCTACAATCCGGGATGGAGAGATCATCCAAATTTCATCTATGCTAACAAGAAAGGTGCGGTTCAACAACCTACCTTCAACCGTCCGAGTGGATTTCAACCGCAACAACAACAATTTCAACCGCAACAACAAAAATTTCAACCTCAACAGCAACAATTTCAACAACAACAACAACAATTTCAGCAACCACAACATCCGGTTCAAAACCAAGGTTCCGATATCGATGCAAAGTTACAAACAATGATGCAAGGTATTTCTACCATGTTCAAGGAGAGCCAACAAGAAACCAAGAGTGTGATTAAGGATTTGCAGACTCAAGTGGGCTCCATGGCAATTGATATCAACAAGTTGAAAGCACAAAATAGTGGGAGACTCCCTTCTCAACCCATTAACCCAAAAGAGGGTGTCAATTCTATTACATTGAGAAGTGGTACACAACTTGAGCAACCCAAAGTTGATGATTTGGGTGAAGAGGAAGCTCCAAAGGAGCCGGTTTTGGAGGAAGAAAGGGATGAAATTCCCCAAACATCCGAGGTACCTATTCCTAACTCTAAAACTCCTATTCCTACTTATGTTCCTCCTATACCTTTTCCTCGCATATTTGCAAGTTCTAAGAAGGCGGAACTAGAAAAGGAGATTTTAGATGTTCTTAAGAAGATTCACGTGAACATACCACTCATTGATGCTATCAAGCAAGTTCCAAAGTATGCAAAAGTGTTGAAGGATTTGTGTACCAACAAGCAAAGGCTTAAAGGCAATGAAGTGCTAAGTGTGGGGGAGAATGCTTCGGCAATCTTACAACACAAACTCCCACTGAAATGCAAGGATCCCGGTAGCTTTGACATTCCCGTCATAATTGGTAACACCACTTTTAACAAAGCAATGTTAGACTTAGGTGCATCCGTTAATGTTATTCCGGCATCCATGTATAATTCACTAAATCTAGGTCCTTTGAAAAAGACTGAAATTGTGTTGCAATTAGCCGATCTCTCTAATGTTTACCCAATGGGTATTGTTGAGGATGTTCTTGTGTATCTTAATCAACTTGTATTCCCTGCTGACTTTTGTGTGTTAGAGATGGATGAAGGTTCACCGGACTCGTCTCTTCCATTGCTACTTGGGCGTCCCTTCATGAAAACGGCTAAGACCATTATTGATGTAGACAAGGGAACGTTGAATATGGAGTTTGACGGAGAAATAATATGTTTGAACATTTTCGAGACGATGAGATATCCTAGTGATGTCCACTCTTGTTTCTCCATTGATGTTATGGATGCATTGGCGCAAAAAGTGTTTGAATTAAATGGTGATGATGCTTTGGAAACTGTTTTAAATACATCCATGGATGATGGAGTAGAGTGTGGTAACGAAGTTAAGGAAGCCCTTGGTGATCTCAACTCACTACAAGGATGTCCGGAAACTCATAATATCTCTTTTATTTCTTTACCATGCAGTGATGAAAAGCTTTTACCTTCTATTGTTAAATCTCCAAAGTTGGAATTGAAACCTCTTCCAAG
Organism: Papaver bracteatum; assembly: GCA_023529315.1. Taxonomy (NCBI): domain Eukaryota; kingdom Viridiplantae; phylum Streptophyta; class Magnoliopsida; order Ranunculales; family Papaveraceae; genus Papaver; species Papaver bracteatum. Next base: position 922,888 of record JAJJWX010000566.1, on the reverse strand, counting down.
TCACTTAAAGTACTTGTACTTGGGTGACAATGAAGAGTTACATGTGATTGTTTCTAACGAGCTTAGTGAATTACAGAAGCAAAAACTTATAAGGGTGCTAAGGAAGCACAAGACGGCCATAGGATGTACAATCGCCGATATCAAGGGTATAAGCCCCGCCGTTTGTATGCATAAGATTCGTTTGGAGGAAGATACAAAGCCTACAAGGGAAGCGCAACGTCGTTTGAACCCTCCCATGATGGAAGTTTTGAAAAAGGAGATACTCAAGCTTTTGGAAGTGGATGTTATCTACCCCATATCCGATAGCAAGTGGGTAAGCCCGGTACAAGTTGTACCAAAGAAATCAGGTGTAACGGTGGTAGAGAATGATGAGAACGAACTTGTCCCAACACGTGTGCAAACCGGTTGGAGGGTTTGTATTGATTATAGAAAGTTGAATGCCACTACTAGGAAGGATCATTTTACTTTACCTTTTATTGATCAAATGCTTGAACGTTTAGCTGGACATGCTTATTATTGTTTCTTTGATGGTTATTCAGGTTACAATCAAATTGTGATAGCACCGGAGGACCAAGAGAAAACCACTTTCACTTGTCCTTTCGGTACTTTTGCTTATAGAAGGATGCCTTTTGGCTTGTGCAATGATTCATCTACCTTTCAAAGGTGTATGGTGAGTATCTTTTCCGAGTATGTTGAAAACATCATTGAAGTGTTTATGGATGACTTTAGTGTCTTTGGTGATTCATTTGACCTTTGTTTGAACAACTTGTCATTAATACTTGAACGATGTGTTGAAACAAACCTTGTGCTAAATTGGGAGAAGTGCCATTTCATGGTAACTCATGGCATATTTTTAGGCCATATAATATCTTCTAAGGGCTTGGAAGTTGATAAATCTAAGATAGACCTTATTCGTGCTCTAACCCCTCCCACTACGGTGAGGGAGATATGTTCTTTTCTTGGTCATGAAGGTTTCTATCGTAGATTTATCAAGGATTTTTCCAAGATAGCATCACCACTTTGCAACTTATTGCAAAAAGATGTGGTTTTTAACTTTGATGAAAAGTGTATGGCGGCATTCAATCGTTTGAAAGAACTTTTGATTTCAGCCCCTATCATTAAACCACCGGATTGGAGCAAGCCTTTTGAGCTAATGTGTGATGCTAGTGACTACGCGGTTGGTGCGGTTCTTGGGAAGCGTGTGGGAAGATACCTCATGCCACTTATTATGCTTCTAGAATGTTAAATGAAGACCAACAAAACTACACAACCACTGAAAAAGAGTTTTTAGCTATTGTATTTGCATTGGAGAAATTTTTCTCTTATCTAATTGGTACAAAAGTTGTTGTATTTTCTGACCATGCATCTCTTAGGTACTTGCTAATAAAGAAAGAAGCGAAACCAAGGCTCATACGATGGATTCTACTCTTGCAAGAGTTTGATATTGAAATCAAAGATAAGAAAGGAATTGAGAACACCGTTATGGATCACTTGAGCCATATTGCTGTGGACAAGGAATCTATCCCACTACGTGAAAGTTTCCCAGATGAGCAACTATTCTCAATTGCCTTTGGTGAACCATGGTATGCGGATATTGTGAATTACTTGGTAACTAAACAAATCCCAAAGAACTTGTCTCGTGCTGAGAGGGACAAACTTAAGAGGTTAGGAAACCAATACATATGGGATGACCCATACTTATGGAAACATGGCAGCGACCAAGTAATAAGAAGGTGCGTTCCCGAATCCGAGTTTAATTCTATCTTGTCATTTTGTCACTCTTATGCTTGCGGAGGACATTTTGGAAGTAAAAGAACCGCTCACAAGGTACTTGAAAGCGGTTTATATTGGCAAACCTTGTTTAAGGATGCACATATATTTTGCACAACTTGTGATAGGTGCCAAAGGACAGGCAATCTAGGTGCCCGAAATCAAATGCCACAAACTTTTATTCAATTTATTGAAGTTTTTGATTTATGGGGTATTGATTTTATGGGTCCTTTTTTCAACTCTCATGGGAATTATTACATCTTACTTGCTGTTGATTATGTATCTAAATGTGTGGAATCTAAGGCCACCCCAACTACTGATTCCAAGGTTGTTTCAGATTTTGTGCAAGCTAACATTTTTGCAAGGTTTGGAATTCCAAGAACCATAATTAGCGATGGGGGTTCTCACTTCAAAAACAGAATTTTGCAAAACTTGTTGAAGAAGTACAATGTGTCACACAAGATTGCAACACCTTATCATCCTCAAACTAATGGGAAAGCCGAGATTTCCAACCAGGAGGTGAAATCCATTCTATAGAAGACGGTGAATCCAACAAGGAAGGATTGGAACATGCGATTAAATGATGCTTTGTGGGCTTATAGAACCGCATACAAGACACCTATTAGGATTTCTCCCTTTAGGCTTGTGTATGGTAAACCTTGTCATTTACCCGTGGATATTGAACATAAAGTGTTTTGGGCGAATAAGCAATGCAATATGGAGATGGATGGGGCTGAAAAGCAAAGGAAGTTACAACTCCAAGAGCTAGAGGAGCTTCGCAATGATGCATTTGAAAGCTCTCGCATTTACAAGGAGAAAACAAAGGCCTTTCATGATACTATGATTTCTAGAAAACAATTTTGTGTTGGGAAGAAAGTGCTTTTATTTAATTCTCACTTGCATTTATTTCCGGGTAAACTAAGGTCACGTTGGATCGGACCTTTCATTATTACTAATGTGTTTTCTCATGGTGCAGTAAAAATTCGTATCATAGCTACAGGCAAGGAACTTAAAGTTAATGGGCACCGGTTGAAACCATATTACGAGAATTTCACTTCCGAAGTGGTGGAAGGAGCCAATTTTGTGGATGCACTCCCTCTGGAGGAGTCATAGAAAGCAAGGAGATAGTCGGGCTGACGACTTTAAACCAAGCCCTAAATGGGAGGCAACCCATAGGATGAGTATCTCTTGTCTTATTTTCATTTTCTTGTCTTGTTTTTAGTTTGTTTTTTCTTATCTTGTATTTTATTTTTTTGATTTCTTGTCATTTTTCATGCATAATTTCCCACCTTGACTTACTTTGGATGACTCAATTTACATTGAGGACAATGTAAAGTTTAAGTGTGGGGGAGTGGTTAAGCATTTGCATTGTAAATTTTTCAAAAATTTCAAAAAATTTAACTTTTGTGTAATTAGTGCATGAAAAACTCCAACTTGTAGTTAGTTTAGAGTCACATAGTGTCCATGTCGCTAAGATTACATCGAGATTCTCATAAGAGTGACTGAACTTAGAGATGACAGAGAACATGATCGGGTTTCTTATTTGTATGAGAGTTAAAGTTGGATTTAACCATGCCAGTGGAAAATATGGTGCATACTGAATTCGGTAGTAGAGTAGTGGTCCCCTATAGTGGAGACTACCCATGTTACACCATGAGAGGCACCGACCTTCATATTCTTTGTACCTGTCTAAATATGTGCTTTTAGAGTGTGTGCCACCGTAAGTAAACTCCGGGTAGAATGGTGAGCTACCCAACCTCCCACCAATAGAAGCACTATTTTGATCTCTTGAGTGCTATTTTATCAATCATGAATGGTGACATCGAATTGCTAACTTACATACCACTTGTAATCTTGTTCGCAGTTAGCACCATCCACTTTATCTCTCTCTACACCAACAGGTCCATAGAAACACCGTCATCATCAACAAGGGAAGCATCACAAGTTGGAAGGAAAGTTGAAGACGTTCTAGGTTTACAAGCAACGGTACAAAAATGAGCAGATTTCAGATTCAAGTATAGCAACAAGACAAGGAGCAGAATTTTTACAAGTTGAAGACTATTGTACAAGAGTGAAGATTATCAAGATGAGAATTCAAGAAGTTTATGATATCGAGACATACAAGTTGTGAAGAATCAAGCGATAAAGTACTCACACCATGGCATTTGTACTTGCATTTTTTTTTTGTATTATATTCTCTTGTCTAAAAAAAAATTGGAACATAGTTATCATTATGCTAGTTCCCTCAACAAAAAAAAATGGAACATAGTTATCATTATGCTAGTTCCCTTAAAAAAAAAAAAGACAAGAGAAAAGTTATTTAGGATCATCATTAGTTTTTATTTTTGTTTGTTTTCATTTTGTATTTACTTTGTATTTAATGCTTAAAAAAAGAAAAAAGAAAAAAAATTATTCATTGCATCATATTTTGGTTTGTTTAGTTCATTTTTGGTTTTGTATTCATTCAATAAAGCCAATGGAAAGAATCACATTGTCAAGATTTTACGAAGTTCAAGAGTTATCATCAAGAGTTGAAGACCGAAGACGTTTCTATGGATGCTGTGAGAGTGGTGCTAACTACACGCCGAACGGATAACGAGGTAAGTAAGCATATTCCCACCTTCGTTAAGTGGTTGATTTCCTTTCTAAGAGACCGTCAGAAAAAAAGGGTTTTCAAAATGAATAAAAGATGTGGGTTTTCAAAACAATTCGGAGTGTTTGCCTTCCTACTAATTAACGTGTCGCAGGATTCTCTCTTCATTCCTACCTGGACACATGTGTGACCCATAGAGAGTTGTTTATTATTGAGAGCAATTTCATAAAATCCTTTCTTGTGAGGCAGAGTCAAGACTTTTGATCACTCCGAACCCGAATTTCTTTCGATAAGGGATGGTTATTTCTCTCTCAACTTTTAAGAATGAGATTGTGTTCATATTTGTGTCTAACTTCTTATGACTAGTGTGCAGAATCTCTATGTCTTCTTAGCGCGTTGGATACTATCTTTTCGGAGAACTTGTAAGTTGGAAATGTAGGTTGTGTGGGTATTTCTCTAGTAAACGCTCACGGGAATTGTATGTATTCTTTAGAATAAGTTTTGTTTTATTTGCTCGAGGACTAGCAAAGTCTAAGTGTGGGGGAATTTGATAGGTGTTGTAAAGCACCTAAGTTTATATCTAGAATTTATGCTTTCTTTGCTATTATCTTTGGGAATTGCATCTCTTATGTTTAGTTTTGAGCTATTAGGTGCAATGGAGTCCTTGGGAGCAAAAGAAAGAGAAATCATCCTTTTGGAACGAAAAGAGCAAAAAGATCAATTGACAAACGCAATATATTTGGAGCCGGCTAGGTTGCGAAAGAATGAGGCTGTTCTGACGTCGCATGAAAAGTTATGAGCAAAATCATTGATTATGCTTGTCAGCTTCCCAGAACTGACATTACATGTAAAGGGGTGCCATTTCAGTTGGCCCTTATCCATTCCACTTGGGTGGATATATCCACTTCCATTATTTCCTACACAACCTAAATTTGAGAAAAAAATCATCTTTCAATCATTCGTTTTTGTTCCTAAAATTCAGAGAAGTAGTTGTTGCAGAGAAAGAACCAGATTAAGAAAAGAAGATTTCACATGCTGCTGCTTGATTGAGAGTATGAAGAAAGGGGATCTGGGATTGTTAAATTATTGGGTTCTGATTCTATTGGTGTTGTATGTGGTGGATTGAGATCGATGAAGAAAATGTGTGAATGGTGGCTCCATTGAAGAGTTGATGTCCGAGAGTTGGAAAAGCAGAAATTCAGATGAAGCTGGGCACTTACTAAAGAGAATGGTGATTTGGGTTATCTTCAAAGATGAATTTACAGTAGAAGGAGAGTTGGATTTTGTTGAGCTCGATTCTGGAATGGGTTTGATCACAGAGGGTGATGATTTGATAGTTAGGGTTCTCAGATATGAGATGGAGATGAAGAGTTGTCTCAATTTGAGAAATCAGAGAAAGAAGAAATTATTACCACCTATTCATCATCAGTTTAGGGTTTCACTATGAGCTGAGTAGAGAGTTTATGAGTTTGGGTTTATGTTAATTTGTTGAACCAGTTGGTGCTGGAGTCTGGGAGTTGGAATGGAATTGTGCAAGGAAGAAAATGGGTGTATGCTGGGGTCTAAAGGATGAGAAGCTGCTGTTATGATGTTAGTTGATGAGCAGTACTAGCTTGAGAAGAAGTTAGTTGCAGCTGGGTATAGTTTCATGTGAACCAGGCTTTGCTGTGACCTGGGATTTGAGAATTGAATGCATTACAGGCATGAAACTGCATGAGGCAGTTGTAGTTGAACTGGTGCTCAAGGAGTGTTGCAGGTAGCTGGAATTACAGTGCTGTGAAGAGGTTGATTTGATGTTGTTATACTGTGAATCTCAGGGAAGTGTTGGGGTGTTGTGTGTTGACTTAATTGGTGAACTTAGGCTGATATGAGGAATTTCAGGTGATGATGTGGTTGCAGTCTAGATGGTTTGAATTAGAATGGAGATGGTATTATTGCAGGTAATGTAGCTGCAGTTACATTGGTGATTTTCCTTGGAATTGATGGCACTGGTTGAGTTGTAGATGTATCTCATATGGAGATTAAGATGCAGCTGAGTGATGCTGCTAATGGGAGTGCTGTTGCAAGAATTGAACTGAGGCTGGTGAAGATGCAGCTGAGTGATGCTGCTAATGGGAGATGTTGCTGGTAGCTGGATACAATGATGGTGCTGCTATTGGTAACTGAAAGTTTCAGGTGAAGGCTCAAGTAATTGGCAGAGTGGAGTCGAGGTGGTTGAACTGCATAACTGGGAGTTTGCAAGAATTGAACTCGAGCTGGTGGTTTTGGGTGTTGTCGCAATAGATGCTATAAGGCAGGTGCACCAGCTGGAATTAGCAATGGCAGCCATGAACTTGGAGAAGATAAAGTATCGCAGGTCAAGAGATGCACATGGCTTATAAATGGTTCAGATGGACTGAGATGTGTTTGAAGAGGTTGTGGAGTTGCGGCTTAACTGATGTCGCATGTGGAGTTGGGTCTAGTTATTTGATTTAATAGTGAGGAACTGCAGCTGTTGTATCTGGGACAGCAGATGGAGCTGTGTAGTGCAATAGCTAAAGGGAGTTGCTTCTGTAGATGCTGGTGCTATGCAGTGGTGGAGTTGCAGTAAATGAATGATATAATGAATTTAAGCTGGTGTTTGCAATGGGTTTTTTAAATGGAGGAGTTGGTGTGGCTAGATATAAGGAATGAATGAAGTTGCAAGATGGAATGGTTGTTGCAGCTGAAGTTGGGACTTAGTGCTGTTCTGGAAAGAGCTAATTGAATTGTAGTTTGTGGCTTGAGCTGGTAGATGAATACAAGGGAGAGATGAGTTGAATTCAAGGTGCAGATTGGAGGTTCTAGGGTGCACTTTGCTGCAATATAAATGAGCTATGTTGGTGCTGTGAGATTACTGCTACAAAATGGGTAGTCATGAAGCTAAGATGGTTGTAGCTGTGAAGAAAAATTCAAGGGTCTGTGGAGGTTGGCCTGAAGCTGTTGCTCTGAGATAAGGATGGACAATAAAGGGAAGACCCAGCCAACATGGCTGGGTGTGGAGTTTATGATGATGCATCATCATAGTGTAGCAGAATTTGGCCTGTGCAAGATTGCAAAGCCAGAACCAGTTAGACTCCGACTCAGATCACTCAGATTCTAACTCATTCACTGTTAGTCATCGTTAGTAACCGTTATTGACCTTCAATATTTAATGGTTGACTGTTATGTTGACCGGTGACCGGGCGGACTTTGCCGGTCACCTGAGTCTTTTCCGAAGCCGGATTCCGGCAATATTCCTACCAAAAACACAGTTTTCCGTCGAACAATTTTTGGGTCATATTTTCACATGGGTTTTTCACACACATGAGTTTAGTGGACTTCTTGGTATTGGACCATGGGCTTTGAAGACCTAATTTTGGAAAGTTGAAAGCTATAAAAAGAAAAAGTTTCTATTCTTTTGGGGACTTATCAGAGCACGTATCTTTCTACTAGAGTTTGGATGAGAGCGATTCTACTAGGGTTTGCTTTTGTTTATTTTTCATGTTCTTCATTTTATTTTTGATAATAATTATGTTGAATCCAAAAACTATGAGTAGCTAAACATTTTTTATTGGTTATGGGATATAAAGTGGATTTCACAAATAAGATTTGATTCAATGCATTAGTTTTATCTCAACTTTATTGTTTATGATTCATTGTTCATATTGTTTATGATTTGATTGTTTTTTTGGTTGAGTCCGGAATCAATCCGATTTTCTTTCATATCTAGAGGTATATTAGGGTTTTCAATACGAAAACGTTGTTTGTCCCTGATTCTAAGTAGCATAAATGTGGGTAGTGCTTGTAGTGATATATCCTACTAGTCACATATGAATCATAACTTGGGTTAAATCAAATTAGTGCTTTTACACATTTTGGTTGCCTTGATTAGTCTTATTCCATAGAACTCATTGCTTTTAGGGGGTTAAATCTAATTGTGCTTTTACACTTTAGGTTGCTTTCTCGGAAGAATTCACATATGCATCTTTTAATGTGGTTGTGATGAAATCATGGAATTAGCGGGATAATCTTGCGATCAAGGTATCCTAGGACTTTTAGTAAATGAGATATTAAAATTTCAATTCTAGTCATTGTTGATAATTCGAGTTTGTGAATGAAACTATCTCGTGACCAATACTTTGTCCTTATTGATTATTTTTATTATTACTTTGCTTTCAATTCATTTTTATTGCTTTGATAAATCAAAACCCCCCCTTGGTTACTAAGAAACTGAAAAATTTTATAACAACAAAAGCCTCTATGTGGATACGAACTCTTTCTTATCGCATACTATTTTTATTTTAGGAAGTAAGAAAGTGAAATTATATTTGACCTGCTGACAACCGACCAATGAACATCATCTTTAGTTATCCTAGGATTTGTATTAGATTTGTTCATGAATTGTTTTTTTAAAAGTTCTTAGGGTATTTTTGATGAATCTGAGCATTGATCTACATTTGTTATGTATTATATGGTTTAATTTGAGATGCGGGTTTGTTAACTTGTTTTAATTTTGAATTCATCACAAAATTAATCAAATGAGAAATATTTGTTATTTGTAGTTGTTAATCCAGGTAATATAAATATAGTTATGGTTTTGATTGAATTTGGTTGTGATATTGATGGTTCAATTGATATAGGTTACTCCATGTAATACAAGTATGAAAATTATTCGGATTAGTGGTTGCTTCAAATGTTATAAAATATATAGGTTGCATAGGTACATGCCTATGGAAGTTGGTGCTAATTGTTGTTATAGAGCACTATCTGTTGAGTGTTTGAGCTAATGTAATGGTAAACTGGCATTTTTATCCATCACTGAGATTCTTGTTTGCTGGGTTGTTTGCCTGTTGAGATATATGGTTACTTACCGTCATTTTTGAACCACTGAAATCCTTATCATCTACAACTTTATTTTGTTGTTCTCCCTGACCTCAGACATATCTTTAACTTAATCCTTATCATATTTTTTGGTGCAGGTTTAGGTTGGAGGATCAACAATTTATAAAGTTGATAGGAAGCCAGGTAAAGGTGGTTTTGGGCAAGTTTTTGTTGGTCGTCGTGTGTCAGGAGGTAGTGAAAGGGAAACAGGTCCTGAGGCCCTGGAGGTAATTTTCCGGGATACCATTGGTTTGTACTTTATACACTAACTAGGTCTCAACCTGTGTCGTATGTGTTTCAAATGTATCCATCGATTCATACATGTCGTAATTGTCTGAGAAGAATCGAACCGATCGATCCATGTCTAAATATTTTGAGGAGTTGGTTAATAAACATGTCCTTATCCTCGAATATTTTAATATTATGTAAGTAAGTCATACAACCCTTTGGGACAAACATAGTTAATCGTTAGAGCAAATCCTATAGGCAGTAGAACATTACTTCGTTCACTACTTCAAAAAAATATCATCAAAGGTCATTCACCAAACTTGTAACAAAACTAAAAACACCTAAAATTACTTTAAAATCAATTAGATTAATCTTGCAAAATCTGTTAGCATTAGAATTTAATTTTTCTCTTTGATATAAATTGTTGGGTTCCCAATTTATATAGATTTGTGTTTATTCATTTTCCTAAAATTTATAATAATATTTAATTCTTGATCAATTTCTTTTCTTGTCTCTTTACCTATTATCATGAACTATTTCTCAAGCATGCATAATTACACGAAGTTGGGGGAAAATGACAAAAACAGAAATCATGACAAAAAAGGGGAATAAAGAGAGATGTGAGAAACTGAATCGATTATAATTAATTCACGCATAGCCTTGCATAATCCCATTAAGTAGGGAGAAATAATGCCAGAAACGGAAACCATGACAAAAAAAAGGGGAATAAAGAGAGATGTGAGAAACTGAACCGATTACAATTAATTCGCGTGTAGCCTTGTGTTTAGTCAATTTTTTTATAGCCTTTTCTGGCCTTTAAAAATTGTTTTTATTTAAAAGAAAAAAAAAACTAATTTGAAAACTAAAATCAAACTAAAACAAAACAAAGAAAAATTAACCAAGGGTGAATAAATAATTTACCTATCTTAGGACACATTTCTCACCCGACTACCACTACTTCTTCCACCACCACATTATTGTCATCACTCCACCAGTCTCACCAATACCCACCACCATTATTCCCACCGCCGATCCACCACCATCACAACCACCATTAGTGCTTAATTTACCTATCTTATGACCCCTTTTCTCTCCCTACTACCACTACTTCTTCCACCACCACATTATCATCACCACTCCACCAGTCTCACCAATACCCACCACATTATCCCCACCACTGCCCACCATCACAACCACCATTAATGCTTACTGATATGGTTAATATCAAATAAATTTATTATGTATCAACATAAATATATTCATTTGATTAATTAAAGAAACATTTATTATGAAATATCAATTGAACATTTATTATTAAATTTTAATTAAACGTGATCATTTATAACGGTAGATTTATGTTCTGCAAGTATAAATTTGATCGTTCTTTATCTAGCCTAACTTGTCCAAACTTTGTTTTGTATTCTGGAAATGTAATCAATTTTATTTTATTACTAAAAACCGTGATTTATTCGATCGGTACTATAAATAGTTGGGATCCCATTTGGGTGATCCAGCGATCATGATCATATTGTCTTATATAATTTAGTATCCTCCTCAAAATATTTGTATTTTGTCCTTACCAGTTGTGCTAAAAACAACCAACTACATCTATCACAATAAAATGTTGCCCATTTTGTAAAGACACAAAACTATTATTGTCCACTACTATTCACTAACATCCACCACCGTACATAAAAACCATCCACGCCCACTATTTTCTCCACCACCAGTAATGTTACCACCTCCACCACTCACAAATACACGCAATTGTTTCCACCACCCACTGCTTCTTTCACTACTACCATTAAAAATTATTAATATAATTTTTAACCGGGGTCACTGTAGTACAATGGTAAAGTTATTGGGTGATGATACTAGTTACCTGAGTTCGAAACTCGCCAGCACCAAATTCTTTACCGATCAATATATATGTAGTTTTTAATAAACTTATTTATTAATAAAAAATATGTATTTATTAGATTCATTAAATGAACATTTATCATGAAAAATTAATTAATCATTCATCATGAGCAATTAATAGGACACTAATTAATAGATTATTTATAATGGTTAGTTGAAAAAATAACAGTCATAGATTTATCCTTCCTAGACAAATCTCGGCCGCTCTTTATCTAGCCTAACTTATCCCTCACATGTGTGAGATGAGGGTGTGGTCAGGAGCACTACAATCCTAGATTTATCTTTGTGAGGACAAATCTGGACCGCCACTAACACATGCTAACTTAGCCAAACCTTGTTTTGTGCTTATGATTATTAAGGTTTAATTTAATAAGATATTTTTTTCGGTTTGTTCTGTCATCAGTAGGTGGATCTAAAATTTGAGCATAGAAGTAGTAAAGGTTGCAATTATGGTCCTCCATATGAGTGGCGAGTTTATAAGTATGTCCGGAAGTTTTTAATATGCAGATTATACTTTTCATGTTTTTATGATTTTTTTTTCTTCACAATCCTCATTTGCTAAGTATATATTTTTATTTGGGTAGCACTCTTGGCGGCAGTCATGGAGTGCCGAGAGTACACGATAAAGGGAGGCAAGGTAACTACCATGTAATGGTAAGCCTAGAAACCTTTGTTTTAGTCTTAAGTTTTAATTCCTTGCTACTTGCTAGTAGTTTGTTGTTTAGACTGGCTTTAATATGGAGTTCTCAATTACATTCTCTTTTTTATTATATTTTATTGATTTTAACTGCACTTTGATTAGGTTGTGGACATGTTAGGGCCTAGCTTGTGGGATGCATAGAATTCTTCGGGAAAAGCGTGAGTTTTCATTTTTCTCAATATTGGACTATTTTTCATTTTCACCTATTTTGAGTTATTGTGTTTGAATATTTTACTTGTGTAGCGTAATCCTTCTAATGAGTATCTAGAATGATCCTGAATGCTGCTTTCATACTTAAGAAGCCTGTCAAGGGTTGTTTATTATGTGCGTTAAGGGTTCTTGTCTGGAAAGAAAATTGTTAGACATTTAATATGATTCTTAAGTTTTAGTGGTTATAAAATAAAAGGTGCTTGTGCTGGAGGAGGTCAAGAAGAATTTTAAGATGTTCAGGTTGAATGTTTATCTTTTTATACCTTGGAGTTGTGTAACGAGGAAAGTTTGTTTCATATGTTTAATTGTTTATTCCGTTGTTCGCATACAAAACCAATGGATACAGAATCAATTTTATGACATGTTTAAGTTTTTATTAGCTCGCAAGTGTAGTTGGTTTTGTCAGAAACTGAAAGGAAGTCGTGGCTAATGAGTTCTTACATTCTTTTTGAATCTCAAATTCCGGGAACTACTCAGAATCCCCTATAAATATTCAACACTGAAATGAAAGTGAAAATAAAGTCCCATCAAATGTCTAAACAGGTCTGGTCACTCAAACCTCGATATATCATTGTTGAATTGAAGGTAACTACTATCTTTCTCTTTTGTAGTATTTTATTATGTTGTTTATTAGCTAATGAATGATTGTTTTGGTGTCGCTAACATGATTTGGTTGCATCTCATTTATAGGTGAATCGGATCCTGTAAAGATGTTTGGGAGAAATCGTTGGTTTTGATTGGAATTGTACCTGCTTCACCTGAGGTATTCGAGTATATCCAATGTTTCCTTCTTTCTTATTTTACTAATTATTGGTCCCAAGTGGGTCTTAGTTTTATTGCACTTATGTTTATATTTTGGAGTTATTTCAGCTTTTTCCATTTGAATTCTTGTTTGTGGAGAACACAACTTGTTATAGGAAACGTGCAGCTTTTCTGTGTGGAACAGCAACGAGGCCAATCACTTGAAGCGTATACTTCATCTTTTGCTTCACATAAAGTATGTCTCTTCTCATTTCTCTTCTCAATGTGGATCTTGATTATAGGGGATTTGGCCTAGGATTTGGCCTGAATGTAAAAACTTAACTTCATTGGGTATTGATTGTATGTTATTGGCTTGGATATGTTGTTCAAGTGTAAGACTTTGTTGTTCAATGCGAACTCAATATGTCACTCAGTAGTATTTGGCCTGAAAATGTTGAAGGGAACTCTTGACTAGGTCAACAACAAATTAACTTGACTTTTTTTTTGATGTTGCAAAAATTTAGCAATAGCCACAAGTTGTTGCTAAATTTAGAACCAGAATAATAAAACTGGGTCCAACTAAGATTAGTCATTCTAAGTTTTTTTTTGTTCGAAATTTCGCAACTGCTAGAAGCTGTTGCAACATGAATATAGCAACAACACTCAGTTGTTGCTAAATCATTTCGTAACAGCTAAAACCGTTGCAAACTCGCATAAAAAAATTGGCCGAACCGATAACCGTTGCGATTTTTTTCCGCAATGGCTTATGAGCTGTTGCAAAAATATTCAACGCCACGTTTTTCAATGGATGGATGCTGTTGCAAGTCCATTTTGTAACTGCAGTCAGCCATTGTTAATCCCCAAAAATGGTGTAGTGATCACAGGAGATTCAATTGGTGTTGTGCAGGTTTAATTGAAGATTAAAGAAGATTTGAAGACGAAGAAGATTTCTTATTGGTTTCCGATATCTTTGTTTAGCACAAAACTTGATCGGCTGGGATCCACAAATTTATTCAATTGATTAGTTACGTGAGATCAGTAACATCTAATAGTTCTCTTGAGTTCTATTTTGATTTTTACAAATCCGAATCTTATTACTTAGGTAATAGAGATTGGATTGATCTAACTAGGAAAAAGAGTTTATTAGTTTAAACGGAAGAGCCTTTGCATATGACTTGATATATCTTTATCTAGAAAGAATCAATAGAGTTGTTACCAAATAGATTTATTGTTCCTTTATTGTTTGGAATATGATCCAAAGGAATTGTTCCAGTGCGTGCACTTATTGAATGTTGGAAGCGCAGGCATACTAAAGAACCTAAGTGAACTAGATTTAGTTGCTTGGTCTCAACTATACGAAGTTTGGTTTAGATTTTGTATAACGGCTTAATTATGAGAGTATTCAATTCTGGACTTGGTCCCGGGGTTTTTCTGCATTTGCGGTTTCCTCGTTAACAAAATCTTGATGTGTCATTTACTTTTTCTTTCCGCAATTATAATTGTTGTTATTATAATTTAAAGTAAATCACGCAAATGTTAACTTTGTATTACTTGATAGTGATCCTATAGAGTTTGGTTAAGTCCGAACCTATTATCAATTAATCACACTTTGATTGTTGTATTATCTCGATCTCGTATCCATAGAAAATCACACAAAGTGAATACCGATTTGTCAAATTGTCTCGACTTTGTCCATAGACAATCACTTTTGGTAAGAGGACTTATAGGTGGATAATTTAAAAATTGTGGTGTATTTGGGTACCCTTGTTTTTCCAATTGGTATCAGAGCCGACAAACATGAAAATATCTAACAATCTGTGTTTGGTGCGTTCCAACTTATAAGAATTGAATCTATGTTCAGTTAACGTTATGCGAGAGTATGAATGTTAAAATGTTAAAGATGCTCCTACTTCATTAACTCACAATCCAAGAGTTATGAAAGCATCTAAGTCTATCTCTGATGGAAAAGAAGAATCTGATAAAGAGTTGGGGAAACTCCTAAAGCCTATAAAATCTCTGTCTACAAGGATGCTAATATTAAAGACAAAATCTAATTTTCTCAAGCAAGAGATCAGATAAAAAGATATTCAACTAAATATTCTAGCCAAAGAGAATATGGATCTTACTGTCAAAGTAGAAGCTCTTTGTAAATCTCTTACTCAAGATCAAGAGATTCATCCTATGACCCTGACTAATGATTCTGTTATAATTTCTTCTGATAAGGAAAATAAAAATCCTGCTCAATTTTTAGAGATTGTGATAACAAGACTTATTTGATCACATCTGAAACAGATCATGATGATGTAAGGTTGTATAACTACATCAAGACAGAAGAGAATGAAGAACCATCTTCTATAACTAGTGATGATCAAACGAAATCTTGTCCAAAGGAAACTTTGAATCAATTCCGTGAAAAAGATCTTAAGGAATATAACTTTCAGTCACTTGACAGGAAACTTATACTTCTTTAAAATAATGTAGTAAAAGTATTAAAGGAAGTTTCTTGTCCTAAAAAACTGAAAGATCATTCCTCAGTAGAAAGACATAATATACCCCAAACTGATAAGATCAACTCAAAAGAATCAGAAGTAAGAGTTGATAATCACTTCTGGAAAAAGGTTCCTCCTCACTTGAAAAAGCGGGGGTCTAACAACCACACCTAATATTTCGATTAGCAATCTGTATAGACTAACTATAATATACTTTCAAGAGAATCAACTAGACAGTCAGACTCAATCTTAATAAAAGTATATCCAAGAGTTATATCTTTATTTCTCAATTTAATCTGCAATCAAACAAATAGGAATTTGTGAGCCCGATTGAATATAAGAAATAACTTGGACGGTATCAAAAATCAATATCCAATTATCAATCAATCTAATCAACAACTAAAGGTTGGATTTACAATTGATTGAACTTACGCACAACCTGTGATATTTCAATTATATAAAAAATATAATGCGGAAAAGAAATAACACAGACACCAGAAATTTTGTTAACGAGGAAACCACAAATGCAGAAAAACCCCGGGACCTAGTCTAGATTTGAATACCGTACTGTATTAAGCCGCTACAGACACTAGCCTACTCAAGTTAACTTCAGACTGGAATGTAGTTGAGCCCTAACAATTCTCACACTGATCAAGGTACAATTGCATTCCATACGCCTCTAAAATCACGCCGGATTCTGCGCACTAGATTCCCTTAGCTGATCTCACCCACAACTAAGAGTTTCTACGACCTAAAGTCAAAGACTTGATAAACCAATCTGTCTCATACAGAAAAGTCTATTGAATAGATAAATTTGTCTCCCACATATGTACCTATGAGTTTCGTTTCGTCTTTTGATAAATCAAGGTGAACATGAACCAATTGATATACCGGACTTATATTCTTGAAGAACAGCCTAGAAATATCAATCACCTCACAATAATCTTAATCGTATGGTAGCAAAAAATATATTGTGGAATCACAAACGATGAGACGAAGATGTTTGTGACCACTTTTTATCCTGCCTATCAGAGAATAAATCTCGAGCAAATCTTAGAGAAGATAGTACTCAATACAATAGAAAACAACAAGATCAGAACACGCAACTACAAAGAAATAGTTTGGTCGAGATTCACAATCCCAATGAAGTCTTCAAGCCGTTAACCTACAGGGTTTCGTGAAAAACCTAAGTTTAAAGGAGAATCAAATCTTGTCGCAACTAGTATCACACATGAGGTGTGGGGATTAGGTTTCCCAATTGCTAGAGTTCTCCCTTATATAGTCTTCAAATCATGGTTTGCAATCAATGTTACCTTGGTAACAAAGCATTCAATATTCTCCTTTGGATGAAAACTTGATTAGACTCAATCTAATATCTTTCAACCGTTAGATCGAACTTAGCTTGTTACACACAAATGAAAAGTGACTTCATTTAGATATGAGTAACTGTACCTAAACGTGTACATGTTGTTGGCTCAACAATAGTTAACTGAAGTTAGCCGTATGAACACTTTCATATCAACCATATTCATCTTAACCATAACTAGTTCAAATGACTCAAATGAAACTAGTTCTAGAGTTGTTCAATTGTTTATATTCTCATAGAAGTATGCAAGACACAATTGAAGCAAAATCGATTTTGATTCACTCAAATCAATTCATGAACATTATAGCCACGGTTTGTAAAAGATTGCATTCCTTATTATATAAATGTATTAGTTCATGAACAAACCGATTTTAGAACATAACCTACTCAAGTATGCAAACGAGTACGCATACTAAATGACTAAGTTTGGGTTCGCCAGTATGCGAACGGGTACGCATACCTTCCAAAACTCAGTTGAATTTCCGGAACTTGAAAATCACGCCAGTACGCATACCAGTATGCATACTAAGTTCCCGGACTTTCATTAACCAACCAGTACGCATACGGGTATGCATACCATGGTTCCCGGACTTGGAATATCTTGCACAAACTAGCATACAAGTACGCAAATTGTGCTATATCCAATCATGGTTAATTGTTCTAAACTACCATTTCAATCATTTAAAAATTCTTAGAAGACGAGAATAGCTATCATACACAAACTATTAGCTTCAAAGCAATTTTCAAGCGATCGAATGATCAATGCAAAACATTCCAAGTCTACATCAAATGACTGACTCACACAAATCATGTAATATGTTACAAGGCGATTTTCACATGATCATCTTTTGACTTTCGACAAGGATATAAGATGAACTTGGTTAAAGCGAAAGCTTACCAACACATATTTTGAGAAATATGTAAGCAAGTTAAACTCTGGTCGAAATATCAAATGTGTATAATCGAAGTCTATATAGCTATATGACTTTTGTCTCAAATAGGAGATAGAGCATATAAACTTTTGAGTGATAGATGAGTTCAAGTCTCCACATACCTTTTGTTGATGAAGTTCCACAAGCTCCTCTTAGTAGTTATTCATCTTAAGTCTATGAACGCCGTGAAGTCTAATGCTCAACTACACTTTTTATCCTAATCCGAGACTTAGATATAAGTAGACCAGAAATCAAGACTTATAGTTTTGGAAACTAAACTTGACAACAAGCTTGAGATAGCAATTCTTACGAGTTCGACCGAGACGTGCTCTAACAATCTCCCCCTTTGTCAATTTTAGTGATAAAACTATCAATAAATAAGAATTACAAAATAAATAAACTTTGTAGTTTCTCATCCAAATGCTTGATTTCCTTAGTTCTTCAACATTACTCGACATCTTCGTCACTTCCAAGTACTCCAGTGATTTTGAACGTGTTCAACTCAGCATCATTGTTTGAAAAAGTAGGGGTACAACAACCTCACCCAATAATTCACTTAGCAATCTGTATGGACTAAATCCAATATGCTTTTAAGAGAATCAACTAGACAGTCAGACTCAATCTTAATAAAAAAGTATATCAAAGAGTTATATCTCAATTTCTCGACTCAATACTTACTCAAGCAAACAAAAATTTGCGAGTCTAATTGAATACAATAGAAATTAACTTGAATGGTACCAAAGACCAGTGTTCAAGTATCAATCAATTTCAATCAACAACCAAAGGTCGGATTTCCCAATTGATTGATTCAACGCACAACATGTGATATTTTAATTATATAACAAAATATAACGCGGAAAAGAAATAACACATATACCAGAAGTTTTGTTAATGAGGAAATCGCAAATGCAGAAAAACCCCGGGACCTAGTCCAGATTGAACACACATTGGATTAAGCATCTACATACACTAGCCTACTACAAACTAACTTCGGTCTAGACTGTAGTTGAACCCCAATCAATCTCACACTGATCCAAGGTATAGTTGCGCTCCTTACATCTCTGATCCCAGGAGGATACTATGCACTTGATTTACTTAGATGATCTCACCCACAACTAAGAGTTGTTACAACCTGAAGTCGAAGACTTTAATAAACAAATATATCTCCCACAGAAATACCTATAAGTTTTTGTTATGCCTTTTGATAAATCAAGGTAAACAAGAACCAATTGATAACTCGGACTTATATTCCCGAAGAACGGCCTAGAATTATCAATCACCTAACAATAATCTAAACCATATGATGGTAAAACTAGATATTGTGGAATCACAAACGATGAGATGAAGATGTTTGTGATTACTTTTATCTTGCCTATCGGAGAAATTAATCTCAATTCAATTATTTCAATTGTACTCAATATGATAGAATCGGGCAAGATCAGATCACGCAACTACCGAGAAAATAGTTAGGTCTGGATTCACAATCCCAATGAAGTCTTCAAGTCGTTAACCTATAGGGTCTCAATAGGAACCTAAGGTTAAAGGAGAATCAACTCTAGCTTATAGAACTAGTATCACACAGGAGGTTTGGGGATTAACTTTCCCAGTTGCTTGAGTTCTTCTTTATATAGTCTTCAAATCAGGGTTTGCAATCTAAGTTATTTTGGTAACAAAGCATTCAATATTCACTGTTAGATGAAACCCTGATTAGATTCAAGCTAATATCTTTCAACCGTTAGATCGAACTTATATTGTTATACACAAATGAAGTATACGTCATTTAGGTTTGTGTAACCGTACCTAAACGTGTACAAGTCGTTGGTTTAATAGTAGTTAACCAAATGGTTAGCCATATGAACACTTTCATATCAACCTTATTCATCTTCACCATATATAACTAGTTCAAATGACTCAAATGAACTACTTCAAGAGTTGTTCAATTGCTTAGATCTCATAAAAGTATACAAGACACAATCGAAACAAAATTGGTTTTGATTCACTCAAATCGATTCTTGAACTTTATAGCCACGGTTTGCAAATATGCATTCCTTAGTTTATATAAATTTAAATGCACGAACAAACCAATTTTAGAAAGTAACACACTTAAGCATGCGTACGGGTATGCATACTTAAGTAACCGGATTTGGGTTTGTTTTAATTTCCAAACTCAGCAGAAATTCACGGACGTGAACTTTCCGCCAGTATGAATACGGGTACGCCTACTTAGGTAACCAGATTGAGTTGGTTTTGATTTTCAAACTCAGCTGAAATTCACGGACGTGAACTTCCGCCAGTATGCTTACGGGTACGCATACTTACCCAGTCTCCACCAACCATTTAGTACACATAAAAGTATGCATACATTTGGTTCACGGTTTTGGACTTATACACTAATACGCGAACACATTAAATGATTATATCCAAAGATGGTTACATGTTCTAAGCTCTTTATTTCAATCATTGAAACATTCTTAGAGGATGTTAAATAGAGGTTATTCACACACTATTTTTCATCAAAGAAATTTTCAAGTTATTGAAATAATCAACATGACTTTCGTCACTTGTAAAGATGAACTTGGCCAAAGCGAAAGCCTACCAACACATATTTCGAGAGCGAGATAAACTCGGCTTGAAATAGTAAATGTGTATAATCGAAGTCTATATAGTAATACGAGTTTTATCCCAAGATAGGAGATAGGGTAGATAGACTTTTTAAGTGATAGATAAGTTCAAGTATCCACATACCTTTTAGTTGATGAAGTTCCACCAGTTCCTTGAGTAGTTCTTCGTCTTTGTATGATGAACATCGTGGAGTCTAGAGCTCACCTACACTTTCTATCCTAGTCCAAGACTTAGCTATAAGTAGACTAAAAATCAAGAATTATAGTTTTGGAAACTAAACTTGACAACAAGCTTGAGATAGCAACACTTGCGAGTTCGACCGAGCAGTGCTCTAACAATCTCCCCCTTTGTCAATTTTAGTGACAAAACTATCAATACATATGGAATAAACTTTGCAGCTTATCTTCCACATGCATGATCTCCTTGGTTCTTCAACATTTCTCGAAATGTTCGTTACTTCTAAGTACTCCAATGATTCCAAAAGTTGTAAGTTCATCATCATCGTTGTTGAAAATCCATAGCCATAACAATGAGAAAACAAAAGCTCTCAATCATTATTACACAGTGACATAGTATTATTACACATCATCAAATTTCAATTGTATCACAACTTTGACAACAATACTATGATGATATGTATCACTCCCCCTTAGTCAATACTTCATCTCACATGGAAACCGCTCCCCATTACATAATGATCCGTAAACCATATGTATTTGTAGTGTGAACTACACATTAATTCTCCCCCTTTTTGTCAATAAAATTGGCAAAGGTACGAAAACTAGTGGGATCCTAATGAAATTTCCATAGAGACATTTCATGACCAAAATACAACACATATCAAATTTTTAGATGCAATCATATAGCCGAAACTAAATGCATTCATCAAGGAGTTTATAGAGATACAAGATTACCCCTAAAGTATTCCACAACCATACTCCCCACAAAGATTTGGCAATAAAACACAAGTTCAAATAAGAAATCTCCCCCATATAATGTCATTCCCGAAAGAACAACAAGAGCGACCTTATTTTCACAAGAAAATAATGATTTCTTTGGACAACAAAAAATCATATAAGAATATGAAATTGTATCCAAAATACTCAATTGAATTAACTACAAGAGAACCAATGATTAATTCAACCGGAATCCTCAACTAAATTAACCACAAGAGAACCCATGATTAATCTAATTGGAAATACTCAACATAAGAGAACTTATGGAGCCACACAATATATACATAAAAGATATGGATCAGGGAAGATCAATACTGCGGAATAGACAAAGATTCATTCTATCTTCCATCACTATTTGCACAATGACATACAATAGACTTAATCTTTGTAAACAAAAGCTCATCCTTTCTTCCATCAATATTTGCATAATGACATATAAAAGGCTTAACTTTTGTTTTTTTTAAAAAGTTCATTCATTCTTTTATCAATACTTGGCATATCTACATACGGAGGAATTAACTTTTGACAATATATGGGACAATCATAGCTCGCAAAAGCAAACACACATATCCCATAAAAAATCGCAATATATGAAACCATAAATATTAATACTGGAAAATCAATCTTTGCTCTTAGAAGGTAGAATCAATCTTTTTCGCATGGATTAACACCAAGAATAGCTACCAAAGGCATATAAAAATATTATCTTAACAAATAAGAACATACAAAGTCATTAATGACCATGCACCATAGTTCACATAAGATGATTGTGAGCATTCAAGAATCCAATAGCAATGCGTACAACTGCATATTCTTGAACTTCCTTTTTTGTAATTCACCAACAACATCCTTCTAAAAGCTACAAATGATCTTAAATGAGTATTACTCCAAGAATCCAAGTGCCCAAGTACAATAGAAGTGGAACAAGTGCGATGAAACAGAGCAAAACACTCAAAACAAAGAGACATGACAAAGACCAACCTTAACTCATCCAAATTTAGTAATTCTCATCTCCATTTTGAAGAGAATTCAAATAGGAATACAATCCAAAAATAATGAGGTCATTCCAAGTTCGGACGAAGAAGTTACGGCCAAAACAAGTTTACCGAATATCAACGTCTACGGTCAAGTATGCATACGGGTTTGCAAACGAATTTTCGTGACCTGGAGCAGTATACAAACGGGTATGCGTACTAAAACACCTAGATTTTGATTTTAAATGATGGTATGCATACCTGGTATGTGTACCATGAATTCCAAACATCCCGAACTACTATTTTCAAACCTAAACATTTAAGAACCTTAAACACAGATCAAGTTAGGTAGAAATGAACGATAAGAAAGGTACGTGGATCATTATAAGTACTCTAAACAAATGGCAAAAAAACAAATCTTTCTCAAGTTTATGGACATACCTTTTAGAAGGGTCATGTCGTGAATCTTACGACATTACCAAATATTCAGTATCATACCTAACACAATATGTGCGCCCCAATTCTCGTGCTTCCCTCACCGTATACATAGAAGTACTATCTCTGATAAACACATCTGTAGTAGCAGGAAATCCCACACTACACCCCTCACAAGAATTCATACAATCAAATTATTTTAGATCAATAATCACAATTTTTATTGATTAATCTCACAAATTTTACAAGATAGAAAGGAAATAAAACTAAGGAATTAACAACAGATCTAGACTTTCTCTCTCCTAATGACTTGCTCAACACTCGAAAAAGATCCCCCTCTTCCTTATGCATGTTCAACTCTTTATATAGGGAATTACATAGTGGATGACAGCTAATTTGTCATTTAATTTCGGATCTGACTTGTGATATCCTCGCAAGAGTTCTATGGTTAATCTTCGCAAACACTCTAAACATCGCAGAGTCATCACACTTTTCTCATGTTTTTGCCATCGTCTTCTGTTACATCATTCTTCAAATTATCATGCGATGCTCCCCATGTGTTGTTGATCAAACCTCGCAAATGTGTCCTTCTTGCGATATTCTGATAATACATCTTGCCTCTTCTCATGTCTTCTCTGCGAAGGGGAGAATCTCATGAGAAATTATTTTTCAAAATGCCGTAGCTCTTCATCTTCTCATTCTTCATCTTTTTCTACCGACAAGGCTCCGTGAATTAAGTATAACTGTCTACACGTGTTGAATATTCCTTCACTCACCGACATATTTAACATTAACCTGTCATTTTCCTTTGCCTATTTAAAGAGGAATCTGGTGGAAAGATAATCTTTTTTTTTTTTACTTCGTCTTTATCTTCTCCATCTTCATATTCTCTGCAAATCTTCATCGTCTGCAAAAAAAAAAAATTATCGAATTCATCTTCCTGCTTCTGTTCTTCTCTGCTTTCATGGAATCACCAAGGTTAGTTTTTTCTTCTTTTGATTTTGCTGAAACTAATTTTATTTTACTGAAATCATCTTGTTTGTTCTTTATGTAATTCCCATACTATTTCTGTTTCAGCAAAAGCACTTCCAATACTAAATTTACAGTTCAAAACCCTAATGCTCCCAAAAGTTCGCAACTCAAGGTTCCTGCGAGAAAAAGAAAGTCTGCGAATGACAAGGTAGTAAGAAACATGGTTCTTTTTAATAACAATATTGTTGCCTCTATTTATTATCTGAGTTGTGATTCACAGGTTGCTGAAGATGCCACTAAACCTACCACAAAATCTCTCCAACCTAAAATTGTTGAAACTTCTGTTTCCTTTCCCAAACTTGGTCTTTCAGCTTCTTCTTCGCAAACTGACCTTCTATTTCATGTCTGCGAAAACATCGCAATAAGTTCTGATATTTTAACTAATCTTTCTATGGATGAAATTCCCTCTACAAAGTCCGTTGCAAATGAAATCCCTTCTTCCCCTATGACCAATATTTCTCAAATTCATTCCACCATAATCTCAACCATTGATCTACCTCAAACTTTACCCTCAGTTGACATCTCTTTAACAAAAAACGATGATCATCAACTTTCTGTTATTTCTATTGCTCCATCTGAGTCCCTCCCTTTTTCCAAGGAAACTGTAGATGGAATGGATTTTAGATGATGTCAAGAAATCATCTATGCGCCTTTCAAATATGGTGTCTGCGAAATTTTAGGTAAATATTTTGGTTCTAATAGGATAGTTTCGCAAACATCCTTAGAGAAAGAAGTTGAAGTTTTGAAGGAGAATCTTCAAGATAAGACTTTAGAATGTAACACTCTTCGCTTTGAAAATCATAAACTTCAAAATGTTTCTTTGGACTGCGAACTTCTTCGCAAGAACAATGATGAATTAAAAGGTATGAACTTCTTATCTTTGTCCTTAACTTTCCTCTTAACAAATTTGTTCTTTCCATGTTGTTTATTCTTAAAATCCTTTTTCGCTTGTTAAGCTTTAAACCAGAAACGAATAATGCAAAGATATCAGTTTGATTCTGCCGCTGAAGAAATTTGCGTTGATAGAGATATTTGGATGGATCAGTGTAACCAATTAGATAATCTTCGTACATATTCGGTTGATCAAATATATAATCTTACCAAAGAGAATACTCAATTAGTTCAGGAGCAAGACTCATTAAGTAGTGAAATATCTCGCCTCTCTTATTCTTTGACTAAATCTAACTTAGAGATGGAAACTTTATCAGATGAAAACAAAACTCTATCTCAGGAGAAGCGATCTCTTTTAAATATGGTGGCGATCTCTTCACATAAATTAATTGTCCTTCAAAAAGTGTGTGATAATCAAGAGAAATCTCTTCGCTCGCTGAAAAATGAACTTAAAGAAGTAATTGAATCATCTATTGCTGAGAAAAATACACTTATGTAGGGTAAGATAATTTTAAGTGTAAAAGCAAATAAACTCCAAGAACAATATTCCAAATTAGAATAATCTTATTCATTTATAAAGAAAAGAATTTAAAATCTCGACTGAAGGGTTTAGTTGGAGATAAATTTGATGATGCAATGAATCATTAGGAGAATACTTGCTTGGCATTAATTCAAAATATAATTTTGCAAAAGGAAGGTAGTCATTTTGAATGCCTCGGCCATTTTTTCTCTGTTAAATTTCCATGCAATATTCTCTTGCGTATTCACCCAAATAATATTTGTACTTACTTTTCGCAGAATCTGAAAGAAAGCTTCATTCTTCCATTTCTACTTTGGATTCTAAACTTGCCAAGCTTTGCAAGGAAAATGGATCACTCGCTGCTCACCTTGTCTGTTCTCGCGATCGAGCAGAAAGAAAATATGACTACCTTTATTATTTCAAAGACATGGAGATTAGAAACCGTGATAGAGCTTTCCTTCTCCAGGATCATCTTAGTGCTGAAGTTCTTGTGAATGAGATTTTGCTGCCCAAATCTCTTTCTCCTGTATCAATCAAACCCCTGGAAGTAGATGAAGATGAAACTCCTCGTGCTGCCGATAGTGACCTTGATTATGAAAGTGGTGAAGATAGCGTTTCCCAAGAAGATTTAGAAGATGAAATCCCTCTTAAAGAAGGAGATGCTGGTGATGAAACAACTGCTGGTGATAAGCCAAATGAGGAAGAAGTCGGAGTCGACCAGAATAAGGAAAACACTGGAAAAGATGATAAAGATGGCGAAGAAGATAAAGCTGGCGAAGAGGATTGTTATGACCGATGGCTCTTCCTAGTACAATCAATAGAGAATTGAAATAGAAATGAAAAACAAATGTAAAATAGGCACACACACAACACAAGGATTTATAGTGGTTCGATCAAGATGATCTACATCCACTTTGGAAGACGACGATAACGTTGCACTATGATTTGAACAAGATTACAAGAGTATAAACTCCTCTCAAGAACAAGACCTTGTTCTTGCTCTTACTCTCTCTATACACTACTACTCTCTCTTAGTTTCTCAAACTGATTTGGGATGCTATTACAATGAAACAACATGGCCTTATATAGTGAAAGAAATGAGACATAGTAATGAAGAGTGTCGACATACTACACTCCACCGACAGCTACAAGTTTCCCCACTACTTAGCCGAAAGCATTGCCCCATTACTTCACCGACAGCAAAGTGCCACTACACTAAACATAAAGCAGCCGAAAGTGCAGCCGAAAGTGCAACCGAAAGTTGATGGTCATCAAGGCATATTCTACAAATCTCCAACTTGACTTGAATACCATCACCGCTCATCATCATCATCTTCGCTCATCCCCACAAGGGCTCTCAACACCTGTTGACACCAACCAAGTCCAAGCAGTGCTTGAACTTGATACTTGGAACTGGCTTCGTCAACATGTCTGCAGGGTTATCCACTGTAGGAACCTTTAGCATCGCTATCCTACCTTCCTCAACAAAGATCCTTGATAAAATGATACCTGACATCGATGTGCTTCGTTCTCTCATGATACATCTGGTTCTTGGTCAAGTGAATGGCACTTTGACTATCACAGAACAAAGTTGCATTCTCTTGCTTGAAACCCAAATCACAAACCAAACCCATCAACCATATACCTTCCTTCACTTCTTCCGCGGCTGCCATGTACTCTGCCTCAATTGTAGACAATGCAATTGTGCTTTGCAAAACCGACCTCCAAATGATAGTACTACCACACAATGTAAAAGTATAACCTATCAATGACCTTCTTCTATCAAGATCACCTGCATAATCAGAATCAACATAACCCACAACATTTGTCGAATCACCATAGTGTTTATCAAACACTAAACCAACATTTGTACTTCCCCTTAGATACTTCAAAATCCACTTTACAGCTTGCCAATGAGCCTTCCCGGGACTTCCCATGTATCTACTTACCATAATCACAGCTTGTGCGATATCCGGCCTTGTACAAACCATAGCATACATGATGCTACCGACTGCACTTGCATATGGAACTCGAGACATATACTCTGCCTCATCTGCGGTTTGAGGTGATTGCTTTCTAGAAAGTTTAAAATGAGCTGCCAAAGGAGTACTTACTGGTTTTGCATCTTTCATACCAAACCGCTCCAACACCTTCTCGATGTAATCCTTCTGGGACAAATGCAATTTGCATTCAGCTCGGTTTCTATGAATCTCCATGCCCAATATCTTCTTTGCTGCGCCCAAATCCTTCATCTCAAACTCGCTACTTAATTTCTCCTTCAGCTTCTGTATCTCTGACATGTCTTTGCAAGCAATCAACATATCATCAACATACAAGAGTAAATACACAAATGAACCATCTTGGAGTTTCCCGTGATATACACAACTATCATACTTACTCCTGTCATAGCCATTTGCCACCATAAACGTATCAAAATGTTTATACCACTTCCTTGGAGATTGATTCAAACCATACAAAGATTTCTTCAACAAACATACATGATCTTCTTTGCCAGGAACTTCAAACCCCTTTGGTTGTTGCATATAAATACGCTCTTCCAAATCACCATGAAGGAAAGCCGTCTTAACATCTAGTTGTTCCAATTCTAGATCTTTCAAAGCAACTATAGAAAGCAATGTTCTAATAGAACTATGTTTAACAACAGGAGAGAATACCTCATTGTAGTCAATTCCTTCTCTTTGCGTAAACCCCTTTTCCACAAGCCTTGCCTTGTACCTTGTTCCTTCACCATCTGAAGTACCTTGTTTCTTCTTGAAGACCCATTTGCTTCCAACAATCTTCTTCCCTTTTGGTCTTGCAACTATCTCCCAAGTGCCATTCTTGTCAAGAGACTCAATTTATTCAATTGCGGATGCTCCCCATTTTGTTGATTCTTCACCACCGATTGCTTCTTCATAGGTTGTTGGATCATCCCTATCTATGCTCTCACCTACTGCAAATGCATATGCAACCAAATCAGCATGGCCGTATCTTTGAGGTGCTCTAACTTCCCTCCTCTCTCTGTCTCTTGCAAGATTGTACTGATGACCTTGTGCTTCTTCTTCCTGGGAAGGTTCTTGCACAATATCTTGATCATCATCATCATCAGAAACAATAGTCTTATTGCTTCCTTGAACTTGCACCTCAAGTTCCACCTTGTCACCAAGCTCCACCTTATCACTAACACCCTCTTCAGCTTCTCCATCTAGTTCTTCATTCTTTGGCTTCAACATCGATTGCTCATCAAATTTCACATCTCTGGTGATAAGAAACTTGTTTGATATTTTTGTTGGACACCATAACCTGTAGCCTTTCACGCCCTTTGCATACCCAAGAAATATACACTTCTTTGCTCTAGGCTCTAGCTTCCCCTCATTCACATGAGCATAGGATGGACATCCGAATATCTTCAAGTCTTCATAGTTAGCATGCGAACCTGTCCAAACTTCATTTGGAGTCTTGCACTCAATGGCAGTCGATGGAGATCTGTTCACTAAATAAGCCGATGTGTTTGTTGCTTCGCCCAAAATCGCTTTGGTAACCTGGCATTGGAGAGCATGCACCGTGCCTTCTCCATTATGGTTCTGTTTCATCCTTTCTCGCAACACCATTTTGTTGTGGTGTTTTTCTGACTGTGCGGTGTCTCACAATCCCTTGCTCCTTGCAGAACTTGTTGAACTCACCCCCACAAAATTCCAAACCATTGTCTGTCCTCAAGCACTTGATTTGTCTTCCGGTTTGCTTCTCAACCATAGTCTTCCATTGCTTGAACTTGACAAAAGTTTCATCTTTGTGTTTAAGTATGAATACCCATATTTTCCTTGAGAAATCATCAATGAACGTCAGCATATATCTACCACCACCATGTGAATCAACCCGATAAGGACCCCAAAGATCATAATGAATATAATCCAGAATACCTTTGGTGTTATGAATAGTTGTACTAAACTTGAATCTACACTGCTTTCCAAAGACACAATGTTCACAGAAATCAAGCTTGCCTATTTTATGACCACAAAGCAATCCCTGCTTGCTCAAAACAGCCAACCCCCTCTCGCTCATATGCCCTAGCCGCATATGCCACAACTTGGTAGTATCATCATCATAACTTGAAGAACATACAGATGCATCACCTGTCACAGTAGTACCTTGCAGCGTATAAAGACCATTAATTCTCTCGCCCTTCATAATTATAAGACTTCCTCTTGAGACACGAATAACTCCAACTTCACTTTGATACTTGCAGCCATTTGAATCAAGCGTACCCAAAGAAATAAGATTTCTTCTCAGGTCCGGAACATGCCTAACTTTAGTTAAAGTCCTCACCATACCGTCATACATCTTAATTTGAATTGTACCTACACCCACCACTTTACAAGTGACATTGTTTCCCATAAGAACTTTACCACCTTCTCTAGCTTGATAAGTAGTAAACCACTCTTTATGAGGACACATGTGAAAAGTACACCCCGAATCAAGAATCCACCCGTTTTCCGAGCTTTCGATATAAACCGTGAGAACCGCTCCATCATCACTTTCTGCTTCAACATTTGCTGCGGTGCCTTGGTTGGTATTCTTCTCGACAGTCTTCAATTTTGGACAATCCTTCTTGAAATGCCCCTTTTCCTTACAATGAAATCAATAGAATTTACCGGATTTTGATTTAGACCTTGAATTTGATCTACTCTTATCAAATCCGCCTTTCTGGTTTCCTCTTCCTCTAACAAATAACCCATCTCCGGAATTATCTTTACCGTCGATACCCGTCTTCTTTAACTCCTTAGAGTTCAAGGACGCTTTAACGTCTTCCATGGAAATTGTATTTTTTCCATACATTACGGTATCAACAAAATTTTCATAAGATGGTGGTAAGGAACAAAGCAAACCCAAAGCTTGGTCTTCATCTTCAATTTTGACCTCAATATTTGCCAAATCCAAGAGAATTTTATTATAATCATCAATATGATTTATAATAGACGTTCCTTCATGCATTTTAAGAGTATGTAATTTCTTCTTAAGATATAAACGATTAGTTACGGATTTAGTCATATACCTTTTCTCCAACTTGTTCCATAGCCCGTCCGGTGTCGTTTCCGCCGCCACTTCTCTCAAGACCTCGTTGCTCAAACACAATAGAATTAATCCATGTGCTTTCTCCAGGTGCTCATCTTTTTCTTCTTCCTTCAATGTTTCTGCTAGAACCGTTTTCCCCTTCAAAGTTTTCACCAAACCTTGTTGCACCAAAACAACCCTCATCTTTAGCTTCCATAAATTGAAATCATTCCTTCCATCAAATTTCTCAATCTCATACTTTGCCGCCATCGTAGATCGCTTTTACCCGGAGCTCTGATACCAATTTGTTATGACCGATGGATCTTCCTAGTACAATCAATAGAGAATTGAAATAGAAATGAAAAACAAATGTAAAATAGGCACACACACAACACAAGGATTTATAGTGGTTCGATCAAGATGATCTACATCCACTTTGGAAGACGACGATAACGTTGCACTATGATTTGAACAAGATTACAAGAGTATAATCTCCTCTCAAGAACAAGACCTTTTTCTTGCTCTTACTCTCTCTATACACTACTACTCTCTCTTAGTTTCTCAAACTGATTTGGGATGCTATTACAATGAAACAACATGGACTTATATAGTGAAAGAAATGAGACATAGTAATGAAGAGTGTCGACATACTACACTCCACCGACAGCTACAAGTTTCCCCACTACTTAGCCTAAAGCATTGCCCCATTACTTCACCGACAGCAAAGTGCCACTACACTAAACATAAAGCAGCCGAAAGTTGATGGTCATCAAGGCATATTCTACAAGGATATTGAAGTCTGAGTTCTAGTTTTATTTTCTTGAGTTACTCTTTCTCTTCTTGCGAACGATGTACTTTGGACCACTTTTGGATTCAATTATACTTTTGGTATTTTAAGCACTTGCGAGAAATATAATAACACCTAGTTTATTAATTCCCATACTTGTGTCTCATTATCTTTCTTGTGATATATGATATGCCTGAAAAATGATTAGTACTTTATAAAAAAAATGTTTTATCATATGGTCTTATTTTGCCTTCCTAAGTAAAGGTCTTATTTTGCCATCTTTTTTCTTTGCGACAAAATCGCAGGACGTTTCTACACTTTCATGTAGAAACCCATTGATCTTGCCTTAACTTTTTGTTCTTTTGTATTTTTGTTGCGACAATATGACGGGCCTAAATTTTCTTGCGAAACTAAATCCCCATGACATTGCCATCTTGCGACGAAATCGCAGGACGTCTTTACACTTGCATGCAATGACCCATTGATCTCGTCTTATCCTCTCTTTTGTATTATTTCCTCTTCAGGACTGTTGCACAAATATGACAAGTTTTTAATACTCCCATGAGTAAAAAGCCTCATGACATTTGCGTCTTAAGACACTTATCATCTCCCTAATGGAGGGTGCCGCCCTTATCTTCCCCCTGGTTGCCCTTTCAAGGAGACGTACTTCTGCCATACAAGACTAGCTCCTCCCATCCAGTCTTAACAACAACCAGTTGTTTTCGCAGCCTCTTATCCCTTTTGCCTATATGGATTATGGTTACGAGACTGCACCCTAAGTGGGGTTTTCTTCGGGTCGAGTGCATCATATCCAAGACTTGCCAAGAATGGCCAGGGTAGTTTCATACGCCCCAGGCACTCTTGGATCAACCGTGTACCTCAGCGCCTTGGTCATACTATGCACCCCTTAGGAGAGTTCTTATTACCTTAGTCGCACAACTCAAGTCATATGCTCAGGTTGAGAATCCAAGGTGCCTCTCCTGGATGGGCTTTCATTGACCCCAAATCTCCATGACTCAGGTTCCAGCAGCGGTGTAACCTTATCGCTGATCCATGCAACATATACCCCCTTCTATGACGTACTTTAGGTCTTATATTTGCCTCTTGCGAAATTTTATTTGCGAACTAGGGTGTACGTCATAAAGGTTCGTCCCATTCTATTATGTCATTATTTTATAATTTTCTCTTGCGAAATTTTCACATATTATCATTTTATTCCGATCTTGAACAATCTCGCAATGGCTCTTTCATAAAAAGTTTTTGTTCATACTTATTTTGTTGTATCATACATCATTTCATTATCTAAGGATTCTCAAAGTTCCTCACGGGTAATATCTCTTTAAATATAGTCTATTCCATGGTCTATCAAGTCTTTGACCAACATCTCTACCCTCTGGATCCATCAACTTGTATGCCCCTGTTCCAATTATCTCTTTTATAATGTAAGGTCCATCCCATTTTTTCGCTAATTTTCCACCACTTTCTCGCTGATAAATTGGCGTCTCGCGAAGAACCAAATCACCTGGCTGAAATTCACGTGGCTTGACACGCTTATTGTATTCTCGTGCTAATCTCCGTTTATAATTCTCCATATGTTGTAAAGATTTTTCTCTCTTCTCTTCTAATTCATCCAGTTTGCTTAAGATCATTCCAACACTAAGATTCTTCTCCCAAACCTCTCTTTTTGTCGCGGGAATAGCAACTTCTGTTGGTAACATTGCCTCAACCCCATATGTTAAACAGAAAGGTGACATTTCCAGTAGCTTCTCACCTAGTTGTGTTGTAGGCCCATACTACGTTATGTACTTTTTCACACCATGCTCTATTATGCCCCTCTAACTTCTTCTTTAATATATCTGTGATTGTCTTATTTGTTGCCTCTGCTTGCCCATTAGCTTGTGGATATAAAGGAGTAGATTTTCCATATTTTATCTTAAATGCATTAAGAAACATTTCTATATTTTGTCCTTCAAATTGTTTCCCATTATCAGATACCAATTGTGCTAGAATTCCAAATCTGCAGATAATATTTTCAAATATGAATGTAAATATGTCTTTGTCATGAATATGCTGTACCGCTTTTACTTCTGCCCATTTTGTGAAATAATCTGTTGCGACAATTAAGTATCTTTTTTGTCCAGATCCTGGTACAAATGACCCCACAATATCTAAGCCCCACTTTCCAAAAGGCCATACACTGGTTGAGGATGATAAGGGTGCTCCAAGTGCATGTATTCTATTTCCATGTCGCTGGCAATCTTCGCAACGTCTTGATACTTGTTTTGCATCTTCATGCATATATGGCCAATAATAACCTTGTGTTTTTGTTCTGTATGCCAAAGATCTTCCTCCACTGTGACTGCCAGCGTCTCCACTATGTAACATTTTTAACACCTTTTCTCCTTCTTCTCGTGTCAAACATCTAAGTGATGGTCCATTAAATGATTTTCTATACAATATCCCATCTCTTAATTCATAGTTTGTTGCACGACTCTTTAATTTGTGTGCCTCCAATCTGTTTCTTGGTGTTTTCCCTCTTGCTAAATATGCATGAAGTTCTATTCTCCAATCTGCGATATTGTCTCTTGGTTCTCCTTCACCCCCTTCTATTATCATTACATCTACCTCTTCTTCTTTTTATTGATTGATGGCGATAAAAGTGTCTGTATATTTACGCATCTTGCAGTTGGATCTGTCATCATGCTTGAAATGAAAGCATAAGCATCTGCGAGCCTATTATCCTTCCTTGATATATGCCTCCATTTTATTTTTGGGATTTTCGCTGACAATTCTTCAACAAGTTTCTAGTATTTCTTCAAAGATGGTTCATTTGTTGTGTATTCTCCTTTTATCTAGTGAATGACTAGCTGCGAATCACTGGTAATTCTAGCATTTTCTAATTTCATTTCTATTGCGAATTTTAGGACATGTACCACAGCTTCATATTCTGTTTCATTATTAGTGGATGCGAACTCCAACCTAAATGAAAAAGCCATCTTTGTTCCCTCTAGTGAAATCAAGATAATTCCAACTCCATTACCTTCCCCATTTGAGGATCCATCCACCAATATCTCCCATCTAGATCTGGTTATGTTAACAAGTCTTTTGGATCTCCTTGTTCTTCTTCTATATCTGTCATCTCCTCCACAACTTCATCATCTTGCAAAGGAAATTCTGCTAGAAAGTCTGCAACAACTTGTGACTTTGGTGAAGATAATACTTCATTTTTAATTTCGAAATGTCCTACTTGCGCATTCCACCTCTCAACTCTGCCTGATCTTTTTGAGTTCTTCATTACTGATTCCATCGGTACCTTTGTTAACACTTTAACTTTATGTGCCTGAAAATATATGTGGAGCTTAAAGGTCGCATAAACCAATGCTAGAATTAGTTTTTCAATATTAGAATAATTTCTCTCTGCGGCATTGAACGTCTTGCTGAAGTAGTAAATTGTTTTTTCAACTCCTGCATCTACTTGCAATAACACATCACTTAATACATGCGAAGTTGTTGCAAGATAGATTAACAGCTCTTCTTCCGGTTCTTCCTTTTGTAAAATAGATGTATTCACCAGGTATTCTTTTATCCTTGAAAATCTTTCTCACACTCATCTGTCCATCTAAATTTTGTCCCCTTTTTAAGGATGTTGAAAAAATATTTTCATTTTGAAAAAACGGGGGTCTAACAACACCACCCAATAATTCGATTAGCAATCTGTATGGACAACTCCGAGTTATTTTCTAGAGAATCAACAAGACTCAATCAATAAAAAATATCTCAAGGAGTTATTATCTCAATCTCTCAATTTGATTTACTCAAGCAAATATGATTCGCGAGTCTAATCAAAGAGAGATAACTTGGATGGTAAAAAAGACCAATATCCAAGTGTCAATCAATTCAAATCAACAATCAAAATGGTTGGATATTCTAATTGATTGAACAACGCACAACCTGTATTATTTCAATTATATAACAAAATATAATGCGGAAAAGGAATAACTAGGGCTGCACATGGGTTGGATTGGGTCGGTTTGGGCCTCACCCACCACCCAACCCACTGATGGCGGGTGATAGGAGTTGTCACCCGTAACCAACCCAACATTACAATGGGTCGGTTTTCACCCGACCCACATTACGGCGGGTTGGGTCGGGCGGGTGGCGGGTATACCCGTCCAAACCAGCCTTTTATCTTTCTTCCTCACCAAATCTACAGAGACAAATTCTGTGAAGCCAGTCATGACCAAAACCAAAAACTAAATCACCAAGTCACTTAAATTCACGTAACTTGATCATGGATGTCCAGTATTTGATTTCATATTCGGGAATGGCCAAACCAAACATATAAACAACGGAAATGCAAAACAAATATTATCATATCTTTGTCAAAAAAAAAAAAAATATATATATTATCATATCATTATCATGTAGTGTTCCACAAAGGAGCCACCAAGAAAATCATGAACCCAGTTCAGAAATTAAAACAATACGAGAGAAACAATCGTAGTAGTCCATTAATTGACTTGGACATGTCAACAAGATAACATAAAATCAAGAGAGGAATCCTATAAATCAGATCTCATGTAAGTAGTTCTAAATTGAAAGCTAATTACTATTGGCATAAGAAATTGACCAAATTCGGTTGAAATTAATGCAATCCACCCAAATTAACTCCTTACCAACTGACTTCACAATCAAAATCTTGCACCTGTTGACGAGCAGTGAGCAGATTGCATGCAACCTTAACTAATTCCTTCACCTGCCGATTTTTTTGTGTTATCTTTGTTTTAGACACACAATGAATCACCATGATAATTCTCTAAAATCATCAACTAGGAATCGATATCTCATAATCTTGATTTTCGGCCACATAGAGGAGATGGTTTCAGGTTGCTTTCTATAGCCATGGAGAAGAAGAAAATAAATAAATCAATTGAATATAGTCTGCCCTAAAAAAAAAATTTAAACTTTAAAAAAGGGGATTTATTTTAGGTTTTATTTCTTTGGCGGGTGGCGGGTTGGGTCGGGTGACAGAAGTTGCTACCCGCACCCAACCCAACATACGTCGGGTTCTCATGTTGCCACCCACAGTCGACCCGTGCCTAGACGGGTTGGGTCGGGTGCGGGTATTTTTTGGCGGGTGTGGGTTGGGTTGGCGGGTTGGCTCGGTTTTGTGTAGCCCTAGGAATAACACAGACACCAGAATTTTATTAACGAGGAAACCGTAAATGCAGAAAAACCCCGGGACCTAGTCCAGATTAAACATACACTGTATTAATCTGCTACAGACACTAGCCTACTACCAATTAACTTCGGTCTGGACTGTAGTTTGATGGTATTTATCAATGATGTTGTAGTAGTAAAAGGTTCGTGAGACTTGTGAAAGCAAAGAATTTTAGATTTAATAAAACTAAGATAAGATAAAAATATATATACAAAATTGTCACGTGATGAAGAGTTTTTTGGGACTCAGGATTCGGCCAAACTCATAACAAAAGGTTCAAATATTAATTCTTTTAACAATTATCGCTCAACAAATAAAAACATGGACTCTTATTTTTGCCAAGGTAGATTCTCAAAATATCAATTGTAAATCTTAAGCATGGGACATCAAAACAATTAAAACAAGCATGACCCATCAAATGAAATGACAAATGATTAATCAAAATCATAATTCAATTTTAATTAGTGCAAAAAGTCATAAAAAGAATTAATTAAAATTACCCAATCGTGAAGATTGCTTCCTCCATCGTCCCAAAGTGTTGGGTTTAGCTCCGCATGGTGAAAACACACTCAAAGGAATTTTTCATTGCTCAAAAAGGTGTTTTATTGGAGAAAATAATAAAAGAACCAAGTTTGCAACGGTGAAAGGGTGTTACAATAACTGTTACAAGCGGTGTTACAAGAGAACGATAAAAATAAAGCGTCACAGCAAATACAACCCTCGTTTAATGTGTCATTATCACTGTTGATAAACGACTGTCTTGGAGGGTATGTTCTTCACGTTCTTCCTCATGCAGCAGCAGAAAAGAATTTTGTAACTTTGTTTCAGCCCTGATGTGTTTCTTCCCCTAACTCTCCATGACCTTTCTATGATACTCCAGCGTCTTATTTATAGTCAACATGTCCAAGAAATCACGTGAAATAACTCCGGATAATCTTCATAACTCCGGCAGTTAAAGAATATATTTTCTTTCTTTTTTTGTTTCATGTACGAATCTGCAGAATTCAATTACGTGCATACTATCCAATTTTAGCTCCTACACGCTACTCCAGCGACCAAAATCCACCCAAACACGTGCAGAACACGACTAAGCTTGCTGTAATTCCCTTGACCATCTCCTCCGTACACGAACTCACTGTTTTCTCCCACACGATTATCTAGCCAAATTCAGTCGAAACCATCGACCATACCAGGCCTGTTATGCTCAGTCAATTCATCCCACCAAAAATCGGCCATTGAATCTCGCTAGAACATCACCAAAAATCCAACCCTAGTTATGTCCCGTGAATAACCAGTTTTCCCGCCAAAACAAAAATTTTGAAATGAAGAAGATGGTTGGCCCTTATCCAACGTCCTGGGCGCCGAATAACCAGTGGGTGCCCCTTATCCAAAGTGAGGGTGCCTTTAGTACTTTTCTCCCAGGGTCCAAATAACACTTTTTGAGCAACTTTTTCCGCACAAGTGTATTTCTCCAAAAACACCTACACAAACATAAAAACACCAAAATTAGTACAAAAATCGAGACTAACAATAGAGACAATGAGGACAATTCAGACACAAAAATGTGTCTATCATAGTTGAACCCCAACCAATCTCACACTGATCCAAGGTATAGTTATGCTCCTACGCCTCTGATCCTAGCAGGATACTGCGCACTTGATTTCCTTAGATGATCTCACCCACAACCAAGATTTGTTGCGACCCAAAGTCGAAGACTTTAATAAACAAATCTGTCTCACACAGAAAAGTCTACAGGTAATAGATAAATTCGTCTCCCACGAATAAACCTATGAGTTTTGTTCCGTCTTTTGATAAATCAAGGTGAATAAGAACCAATCGATAAAACCAAACTTATATTCCTGAAGAACAACTCAGTTTCATCAATCACCTCACAATAAACTTAATCGACGCAGCGAACAAGATTATTGAGGAATCACAAACAATGAGACGAAGATGTTTGTGACTACTTTTATCTTGCCTATCAGAGATAGAATCTCAAGCCAATTATTACAATTGTATTCGTACAATAGAAAGAGCAAGATCAGATCACACAACTACGATAGAAGTAGTATCGGTCTGGCTTCATAATCCCAATGAAGTCTTTAAGTCGTTAACCCGAGTTTAAAGAGAAAACTCAAGGGTTAATGGAGATCGACTCTAGCTTAGAGAAAACTAGTATCACACAAGAAAAGTGTGTGGGGATTAGTTTTTCCAATAGCAAGAGTTCTCCTTATATAGTCTTTCAAATCAGGGTTTGCAATCAATGTTAGCTTAGTAACAAAGCATTCAATATTCACCGTTAGATGAAAACCTGATTAGATACAAGTTAATATTCCTCAACCGTTAGATCGAAAACTTAGCTTGCCATACACACATGTACTTGACGATTTTGGGTTTGTGTAACCGTACCCAAACATGTACAATGGTTGGTTCACAACTAGTTAACCAAAATGTTAGCCAAATGATAACTTCCATATCAACCATGTTCTTCTTCACCATAACTAATCCAAATGACTCAAATGAACTAGTTAGAGAGTTGTTCAATTGCTATGAGATCTCAAGTACTACAAGAGATACAATTGAATCAAAAATGATGTGATTCACTCGAATCATTAATCATGAACTATGAATCCACGGTTTGCAAAAGCATCCCTTAGTAATATAAAATAAGTTCACGAACAACGTTTTCAGACATAACCTCTTGAGTTCGCGGACTCAAGCTAACCGGTTGAAGTTATAAACTCCAGCAGAAATTCTCGGGTTCGAGAGCTTCCGTCAGTTCGCATACTGGGTTCGCGGACTGCACATGAGATACAACTCCAGCAGAAATTCTCGGGTTCGAGAACTACGCCAGTTCGCGGACTGGGTTCACGGACTGAGTTGCTGCTCACGTTCCGGTTCCACTTGATCAACAAAGTTCACAAACTTCGGTTCAAGTGATAAGGACTTATACATATATGTGTTTCCACAACAATGTTTATATCCCCCAATGGTTATATAGTCTAACTCTCATTTCAATCATTGAAACATGCTCAGAGGGCGTTATATAGTTGTTATTCACAAACTATTTTTCGTCAGAACATTTTCCAAGAAGATTGAAACTTAACATGACTTTCGTCACTAGGCAAAGATAAACTTGGATAAAGCGAAAGCTTTACCAACACCTATTTCAATAAATAGATAAGTGAGATATACTCAGCTCAAAATGTCACATGTGCATATTCTTAGTCTATATAGTAGAACGACTTTTGTCTCAAAGATAGGAGATAGAGTAGATAGACTTTTGAGTGATAGGTAAGTTCAAGTCTCCACATACCTTTTAGTTGATGAAGATCCACTAGTTCCTTGAGTAGTCCTTCGTCTTGTATGATGATTGCCATGGAGTCTTAAGCTCAACTACACTTTCTATCCTTGTCCGAGACCTTAACTATAATAGGCTAGAAATCAAGACTTTATAGTTTTGATCACTAAGATTGACAAACATGCTTGAGATAGAAACGCATGCGAGTTTGACCGAGCAATGCTATAACAATCTCCCCCTTTGTCAATTTTAGTGGCAAAACTATTAATACATATGAAATACAAAAAAAATATATAAATAAACTTTGTAGCTTCTATTCCATATGCCTAATCTTCAACAATACTCGAAATCTTCGTCACTTCCAAGTAGTCCAATGATCCCAAAGGTTGTAAGTTTAGTATCATCGTTGTTGAAAATCCGTAGCTATAACAATGAGAAAAGCATAGGTTCTCAATCATTGTTATACAGTGTCATAGTATTATTACACAGCGTCAAAGTCCAATTGTATCACAACTTCAACAACAATACTATGGTGATACTTCACTCCCCCTTAGTCAATACTCCATCTCACATGGAAACCACTCCCCCTTACATAATGATCAGAAAACCATATGTATTTGTAGTGTGACCTACAATTAATTCTCCCATTTTTTGTCAATAAAATTGGCAAAGGTACAAGAATGGGATCCTAATGAAATTTCCGTACGAGACATTTCATGACCAAAGGTAAATGTTCTATCATCTTGTTTAGATGCAATCATAAAGCCGGGGCTAAATGCATTCATCAAGGAGTTCATAAAGATACAAGATAACCCATATAAATTCCACAGCCGCACTCCCCACAAAGATTTGGCAGTTAAGCGCAAGTTCAAAAGAACTCTCCCCCATAAGATGTCATTCCCAAGGGAACAACAAGAGCGACCTTAATTTTAAGAGAAAAGAAGGATTTCTTTAGACTCAACAAATATCATACAAGTATGAATTTGGAATCCAAAATATTCAATCATATTAACCAAAGCGAACCAAGATTAATTTGACTAAATATTCACAACACAAGTAAACTCATGGAGACTTAATTCATCGATTAGATTATTCACAAGAGAACCCATAAATACTCTAACCGGATTACACAATTAAACTAATCACAAGGTAATCAATTCAATTGTCCACACTCGACATGAGAAAAATCTATGGAGTGCTAACTAAATAATCACACAAGATGATTGATTTAGTTCAATTAGGCTCAACATAAGAGATTATGGAACCCCGACTAAGATTATCATAGGAAATGAAAACCTTAACCGTACATGTACTCAACATGCGAGAACTCATGGAATACAAACTAAATAACCACATAATTTGATTAATTTAGTTCTTAATGCTCAACAAATTGCATCTTTATGGAACAACCAACCATGCCAATAAGAAATCGACTTAGTCGTATCGTCTTCAACATAAGATACAAGATGGAACCTTCACGGTAATACATAGTAATATGGAACAATTAATCTCTATACCGTGGATAAAAAAAACAAGGACCTATTCTATTTTTCCATCACAAAGTGACATAATAGATTTTATCCTTGAATCACAAAAGATTTTAACCTATCTTACATCAACAATTGACAATATAGGCTTAACTTTTGTGTTTTTCCAAAAGTCCATTCATTCCATGATCAATATATGCATACCAATACGTGAACGACTTTACTTTTGACCAAATATGGGACAATCAAGTTCACGGACGTAAACATACAAATCCCATCAAAATATTATAATATATAAAACCATAAAGATTAATACTCCAATTATCATCTTCCAAACAAGTTTAGAATTAAAACCAATAAATCTAAAAACAAGAAGATGAAATCATTGGATATAGCTATGTGTAATCATAATCATGGATATTCCAAAACACTAGTTATTCTTCTAAATAAAACAGAAAACATAGAAGATTTACTAGACATATGGAAATCAGAGTTCATTAAGAACTTCATATCTTTCAATGAAACCATCAAAGAATGTATCACTGATTTCCTTTATTCTTTTGACCGTAGATACACCATGTTCGCGAGTTAGAACACTAACTTTGCGGTCAACAACTCGAGCAAGCTGCCTAGATTTGGCACAGTCCATGATGAGCTTCTTTTGATTCCGTATCAGAATGTTCTGATTTGCAAGAATTCTGGCCTGACCGTCTAGAAGTTGGTTTATTTTCAATTGAAGATTAGCAAACTAGACCTTTGAATCATTCTAAAAATGATTTAAATCCTTGACAAAATCATCAATCCAGGAGTTATGATCCTTTCTTTCCAGCATCTTCTTTAGAACCAGCTCTTGAATTGACTCACGTTCCCGATTTTCTTCCTCCATGTCAAGATACACAATCTCTTGAGTTCTTGCAGCATTCTCCATATCAGTTTCAGAGAATAAGGTATAATATATATAACAAGTATATATATGTTAGCAAACCATGGTAGGAAAACCCAATTTTGCAAACCCTAAGAGTTCACGGACGGAGGTTACGGGAGTTCGCGGACTGCTAGACACAAAAAAAATTAATCAAATTGAAACAATATACACATACTTGAGTATTCCCAAATTATTTTCCTTGCACCTCTCAAGTTAGAAACAAGGAAACAAATACCTGGAATCAGGTAGTCGGGTGGAAATTAATTCCACTATGATCATCGGGAAGGAACTTGTATATATCATCAGATAGTTTAATTTTTGTGTTCCTTGCCTTTCTTTGGTTGTCTCTTGTAGTTGCCCACAACACACCCCTTGTAATATCTTGATAATAATTTCTTGATCTAAACTCATTTGATATGAAAGTGATGATTAAAATACTAAAATTGTAAATAGACACAAAGATTTTTACATGGTTCGATCAATTTGATCTACATCCATGATTCTTCACTATGATTATTTAAATTTACATTTGATTTACGTTGATAATCTCCATTAATGGAGTTCAAGATCTAGTTTTAGGGAAAAAGATGATAAAGAAAAATACATTTTCTCTCTAAAAATACCTCTCCGCAAAATATCTCTCTCTCTCTTACTAAAATTGTCTCTCCCCTTTTCTCTCTCCTTCTCTTCTCTTTATATAGGTGTTTACATAATGGATGACAGCTCATACTTCCCCTATTTTTGGATCCCTTTCCACACTCTCGCAAGCTTTCTCCATATTCTCTCGAGATCTGCTTCATTCTCGTGAGCTTTCTATACGACCACAAAATCTTCACATCTTTCTCGTGTTTTATGATGTCGTTGTCTATTACATCATTAATTTACGACATTTGCAATGTGTTGTTGTAGAGCTCGCAGAAATGTCGTTATAAATTTCACAAGAGTATTGATGTGGCGATATTCTGATCCTACATCTTGCCTCTTTTTTCTTGAATATTGCTTGAAAAGCAATCTTTAAGAAAAAATATGTTGTTGTAGTAGTCTTTGATCTTTGCTGATGACGGAATGAGCGAAAGAATATTGGACTTGAAAAGTACGTACTTGCCTCTATTCTTTTGTGAAGTTCTAGATCTTGCGAAGTAAATAAGAAGTATCAACTCTTGAAGTATGCGAAGTATGAAGTATCCTTGAAGAAATATAAGAAGTACTCAATCCTCAAAATATAAGAAGTATTTGTCCTTGAATGAAAGTCATAAGTATTGCCTCTATTCACGTGAAATTATTACTTGATTTTTGGTGAGTAGATAAAGA
This sequence comes from Papaver bracteatum, assembly GCA_023529315.1. Classification (NCBI taxonomy): domain Eukaryota; kingdom Viridiplantae; phylum Streptophyta; class Magnoliopsida; order Ranunculales; family Papaveraceae; genus Papaver; species Papaver bracteatum. The sequence goes on along the minus strand of JAJJWX010000566.1, from coordinate 879,544 downwards.
ACATAAAATATTTTCTTGGTAATCCATAGTTGCCTCTGTTTTTTATCTATGAAGGCAGAATCCTTGAGAAAATGTTAAATGAGGGAATTGTGTCTTTATTCTTTTCTTGCCTCTGCCTCATGCGATAATCTCTTTAAGAAAATAATCACATTCTGCGAAATAATCACATCTCCTGCGAAATTCTGGATGAGTCTGCGGGATGCTGAATAGTTCTGTGAAATTATGAATAACCCTGCGAAATTATGAATAATCTGATGAATAGTCTTTGCTAAATTATGAATAGATTATGAAATAGTCTTGCGAGATTATGAATAGTAACCCTTTATAAGATTACGAATAGTAACCCTACGAGAGACTCTGAATAATACCCCTGAGAGACTCTGAATAGTATCTCTGAGAGATTCTGAATAGTTCTTGCTATCTCTCTTGCGATGAACAAATATTTACTGCATTCTTAAAAGAAAATAGTTAATGTTTTGAGATTATTCTATTGGTCTCATTTTGCCTCCTAGTTAAAGGTCTTATTTTTCCAATTTTTGTTTTTGCGACAAAATCGCAGGACGTCCTTACATTCGCATGTAAAGACCTATTGATCTTGCCTTATCCTCATTTTGTCAACTTTTTGCGACAATATGACAGGCCTAAGTTTTCTTGCGAGAACAAAGCCCCATGACATTTCCGTCTTGCGATGAAATCGCATGACGTCTTTACACTTTCATGTAAAAACCCATTGATCTCATCTTATCATTTTCTCTTGGCTTTTTGCCTCTGTAGAATATTTGTCACGCGACAATATGACAGGCCTAAATGTTCTTGCGAACATAAAGCCCCATGACATTGCCATCTTAAGACACTTATCAGCTCCCTAATTGATGGTGCCGCCCTTATCTTCCCTCTGGTTGCCCCTTCAAGGAGGGCACATCGGCCATACAAGACTAGCTCCTCCCATCCGGTCTTAACAACAACCAGTTGTTTTCACAGCCTCTTATTATTTATGCCTATATGGCTTATAGTTACGAGACTGCACCCTAAGTAGGGTTTTCTTCGGGCCAAATGCATTGTAGTCAAGACTTGACAAGAATGTCCACGGTAGTTTCGTACGCCCCGGGCACTCTTGACTCAACCATGTACCTCGACGCCTTGATCATACTCTGCACTCCTTAGGAGAGATCCTCGGTCGTCCAACCAGGGTATAACCTTATATAGTTGGAAATCCAAGGTACCTCTCCTGGATAGGTTTTCTTTAACCCGCAACATCTCCATGACTCAGGTTCCAGCAGCGGTATAACCTTATCCATGAGCCATGCAAAGAGATACCCCTTATATGATGCACTTTAGGTCTTACATTTTCCTCTTGCGAAATTTTATTCGTGAACTAGGGTGTACGCCATAAAGGTTCGTCCCATTCTTATGTCTCTGCGAAATTTTCGTGTTTCTTTATTCTTTCATTTCTGTCATTTCTTTCATTCATTGCGAAATAATCAAAGATCTTGCGAAGTAATAAAATACCAAATTCATGCCTCTAACCAACTAATTGTACTAGAAATTCGCAACTGTACAAACTCAAGCCTTGATATTTTGTTTACTATTGGGTGAACTTTAATGGGATGGACGAACTGGGCTTGTTGGTAACTTCACGCTGTTATTTGGGAAGAAAACATCTGCGAAGTAAACATCTTAAACCAACATCTGCGAAATAGTTTCATTTCTGCAAAATAATCAACATTTCTGCGCGATGTTTGTTCATGCTGCAATTTTCTGTATGGTAAACTCCTGAGAAGGAAATGTTTACGGTATAAATCTTTGCAAGTCAAAAAATTTTGTGGGAAGAGAGGGACTTAAACCCGCGACCTTACATATGTACTCTACCATCCAGACCAACTGTGCAAATTCTTGTTTGTGCTGTCGTAGTAAGCTTCGCACCACTTATCATCTTGTTAACTCCCTTGTAGTTTCTAGGTTTTAAAATGTACGCAAATAACTTTCCCCTTTAACTTCTTAGTGTGAAGTTCTTTTTCTCCCCGTAACTTCTCTTCTTCGCTGGTATTTTATTTAGACGTGTGTTGCTTCCTTCTTCGCCTGTATATTCAATCACATCTTTAAGTATTATTCTTCTTCCTTCAGTCATGTAGATTTCCTCTGCTGTTGTTTGCGATGTAGAGAATCTTTGTCTATATCTAAATCTTCTTTTATTTGCTTTGCTGTTCTTTTTAGTTCTAATGAATCACCTCATCATCACTTTGGGACACTGCTGATTTCCTTAGCCTTCTTTGTATCGTCCTTTCATTGATATTTTTGATAAAATCTAAATTACTTGTGAATTTCTTCTTGTTATTGGTCATTTAGAATAGTTCCCATCTTTTCTCCCTTAAAACCTGTACGCCTTAGTTTTTCTTTGTCATGTGCGTCTTTGGTGCTCTTTACTTTAGTGCATATTTGAAGCGTACCTAAGTTGCTAACCGATGTGATGTGCCAACCTTATGAATTGCGGTTTTCTTCACAAAGGGAATCTTATCTTCGCGTATGCTACGAGATTTTATAACTGGAGCTATCGTGACTTTGTTGTTGCTGCGATGGAATAGTCTTGTTGTAGCTTATTGACGCTATTCTAGTGGATTGAACTTTCTTAATTGTACTTTCCCATGAATCCTTAATTGTTTTCCTGTTAACTTCTCTTTCTTTTCGCATGCACCTTGTAACTCACGTTCCTTTTGAACTCTTGTTGTTGTTCTGTCTTGTTCTTTTGTATGATGTATTATCTTTGCTTGATGAGTTTTGAACCATTGGATTTCTTGCGCTTTGTTGATTGTTATATGGATACTCTTATACACCTGAAATGTTATTGTTGATGAGGTAGACTACCCCAGTATCCTCCTCGTTCTTGGGTACTCATTGTGCTTCTGTTATTGGATTCTTCATCGTCTTTTTTTGATTGTAGTTCTCCTGTGAATTTTAACTATTAAACATGTCTTCCTGAGAACTCTAAATATTAATATCATTCAATATATTAACTTTAGAATCAGATATGTGAGGATGTAGGTACTCCCATTTTGATTGTGTTTTTCATGGCCCATGAAATGAATCGTGTTGCCTAATTTTAGGCAGTTCGGAAGGGTGCTGTAACTACTGTTCTTTGGTGGTCACTGGTAGGAATGGGTTTCTTTTCCTTCGTGAACTGAGCCTTGCCAAGTATCTCGCAGAAACCATTCTTCGCTAGTCTGTTCGCTGGTTTGTGAATCCTCGTTTCTGCGAATTTCTTCGTTTGATGAATTTTGATCTTTGCTAGATGTTTTATCTTCGACCTCTTTGCATGAATTATTAACTTCGCAGATTCTGAATTCTGCGAATTGATAACTGAACTGATGGTAAGCTTCATATGCTGCTTGACTAAGTAATTAATCCGCAAGTTTCTTCGCTGCTAACGGTAAGAATGAATTCCTATTGTTCTTCGTAATATCTCTGCTTGCTAACGGTAAGAATGATTCAGTATATTCTCTGTTAATTCACGTGCGGGATGAGTATTCGTCCTTTTATTTTCTTGCACTCATATGCTACCTTTCTTCATAGTACTGTTTGCTTGAAATGATTGTGTGTGGCTGCTTTCTTCTCTACTGGTTCCTTAACTGTGACACTTCAAGCATGATAAGAACTCAGTTCTACTCTCTATCTGATTCTTCTTTGTTTCTTATCCCTGCTCCCTCGCATATAGTCGATAATATTGCTCTTAGGCAGCGAAGTTGAATTGCAAGTTTCACGTGCATGAACTACATGGGAGAAATTATTTGTTGGTTTTTGATCCTTTGATCTTGCATTGAACTTAAAATGAATTTTCATTGCTTGTTGTTTGGTTCACTGAGAATCTGTTACTCATTGATGACGATGCCTGATGATGACAAGGCGATTATATGGTTGATCCTCTTTTTTGCTTTGGTTGTGTTGCTCGCAGTTTCATTGATTGCTTTGCTGGAGTTGATTACGAAACTAATTATTGCGAACTAATTATTGATTCGAACTGAGCTGGGATGTGGATTGATTGATGAAGTGATTTCTTCTGAAATTAGACGAAGTAAATTTGACTACCGTGTTTTTCATCTTCGCTGTCCGTTGATATTTCATAGCAATCCCAGCGAGGTAATGATTGGTTCCATGAGCCAAGTTAAATGTCTTCTACCGATAACAATAAAAGTTAAGAGAAACTTTTATTCCAGCTTTACTACTGGATTCTATCGCAACTCATACCATTGACAAGAATGATATTTCAGTCCATTTATTCACGCTGTGAACTTGTGGAATCTATCTCTTCGCTGATTGCTTCTCTTCTTGGATGGTTTCTCTTCTTCAATGGATTTGATACGTAGCATGTCTTTGCTTGTTTTCTCCCTTGAAGTTCTGAGATGCTTTTAATTGCCTTGTAATTTCTCTTTTGGACTTGTATTTGGGAAGATATTCAATCCCACCGTTCTTAATTGTACATCTGCGAATAAAATTGGGTTTTATTCACTTTAACAGGAATGAATCGAGTTGGGTCTTCTCTTGCGCAAAATATTTGTTTTCGTTTTTCTCTGATGTTCTTATACCCTGATGCTGTCATATTCTTTCATGTGTTGCTAATGTTTGTTTGTAGGAGATCAATAAACTTTAGCGGAATCTTCAATTTTTACCCTTGATAAATTGAACATCCACTGAGAATATGATTTGAACCTCCACTGAGAATATAACTTCTCAATATTTTGCAGATCTAGAAAGTTGTACACAGTTAATGACTTCATCGAAATTTCTTCAAATATGATCCTGCTTCCCAACATTTCTGCTTCTCTTTCTCTTGTATACGTTTCTCTTAAATTGTGTTGGCTATTCAACATCGTTCTTTTCTCTTAATTTCTTTGGATTTTCTTCAATCCAGCAAGTAGGTAATGTTTCTAGCGCCAAAATGTAGTTGCAGGAATTCCCACAACACACCCCTTGTAATATCTTGATAATAATTTCTTGATCTAAACTCATTTGATATGAAAGTGATGATTAAAATACTAAAATTGTAAATAGACACACATATTTTTACATGGTTCAATCAATTTGATCTACATCCATGATTCTTCACTATGATTGTTTAAATTTACATTTGATATACGTTGATAATCTCCATTAATGGAGTTCTAGATCTAGTTTTGGGGAAAAAGATGATAAAGAAAAATACATTTTCTCTCTAAAAATACCTCTCCGCAAAATATCTCTCTCTCTCTTACTAAAATTGTCTCTCCCCTTTTCTCTCTCATGCTCTTCTCTTTATATAGGTGTTTACATAATGGATGACATCTCATACTTCCCCTATTTTAGGATCCCTTTCCACACTCTCGCAAGCTTTCTCCATATTCTCTCGAGCTCTGCTTCATTCTCGCGAGCTTTCTCTACGACCGCAAAATCTTCACATATTTCTCGTGTTTTATGCTGTTGTTGTCTATTACATCATTAATTTGCGACATTTGCAATGTGTTGTTGAAGAGCTCGCAGAAATGTCATTATAAATTTCACAAGAGTATTGCTGTGGCGATATTCTGATCCTACATCTCTCATACTTGAAGCATAAGCCATGGTATGTTTGACAAATCCGTCAGATGACTTTCTCTGAAGACTAAATCTAGGACCTCTAATAATAGGTTCAAGAGGGTCAGAATAGATAGGAATCCATTTTCTATATTTAGCTTTATCAGAAACATTCTTATAAGTACATGGAATGTTCTTATTAATACCGCAAAAATAATTGCCAGAAAGAACTTTATCCCTGTGATGATATCTAGAGTAGAGATCATTCTCATAAGGTTTCTGATTTCTTGTGGGCATACGATTCACTGCTTTAGTCGACTGACTATCTGTTCCATTGACAGTGAAGAAAAGCAAATTAAGAAGCTTAGAAAAAAAATTCCTTCTTGCAAAACAATGAATATCATAGTGATTCTGTTTCCCACAAAAGGTACAGGTTCGTGGTGGTGACGCAATAACTGGTACCTGATTAAACTTCATACCCATACGAGAAGATTAAAGTTTTTGCACCCTTTTCTTGTCACAATCTTCTTCCGGAGAACATTTCTTCATATATGGAAATTCCTGAGAATTAATCACAGAAGAATTTCCCCTTAGGAGAGAGTTTTACTTTTCCAAGGATTTACACTGTTCATGGGCTAGAGTAAGAGATACACAAAGTTTCTCATTTTCAGAACGAAGTCTGTTGAGATTTGATGAATGAGTCTCGAGAAAACATTTTTCTCTAATTGAGTCCTCTTTAACAACTTCCTCAAGAGTACTAATCTTTTCCTGTTGTAGAGTAGTTTCTTGTAGAATTTTCTCAATGTTCTTAGAGAAGAACTTTATGATATTATAGAGATCACGTTCTCGATTAAGAGACTTTTCAAATTCATCAATAAGCTGATCATGATCATTAAAATCAATATCTTTAGCTGTATGTTTTGAAATTCTTGTGAGTTCCTTTTCAGCTTCTGCCACAGTGTCACATGCCTCATGAGAGGAAGAAATGTCATTATCACATTGAACATTCTTTCTACCTCGGGATTCGGAAGAATCAACTAAGGAATAATCCTTTGAGGTGTTTCCAAGACACTTGACATGGTCAAAAGCTTTAGGAGAAATTTTGGTATGCGCAACAGAGATTCCGTCCACATACCCAGATTTCCACAAATACAGACTTGTAAGGTCTTTAACGTGTTTGCCTGCTCTGATACCAATTGAAAAAGAGGGGGTCTAACAACACCACCCAATAATTCGATTAGCAATCTGTATGGACAACTCCGAGTTTTTTTCTAGAGAATCAACAAGACTCAATCAATAGAAAATATCTCAAGGAGTTATTATCTCAATCTCTCAATTTGATTTACTCAAGTAAATATGATTCGCGAGTCTAATCAAAGAGAGATAACTTGGATGGTACCAAAGACCAATATCCAAGTGTCAATCAATTTAAATCAACAACCAAATGGTCGGATATTATAATTGATTGAACAACACACAACCTGTATTATTTCAATTATATAAAAATATATATAATGCGGAAAAGAAATAACACAGACATCATGTAGATGGTGGATTTTCGACGAAGGTTAAAATCATAAACCCATAATTATACGAACCTCTGATCCAGCAATCATATGTGAGCACTGAGACACGGGTCTCTCATCGAATCCTCTGATTGAGAATACTTTCCCTGAGAGTACATGTAGATATGTGGTCTCGTCTAGACAACAACATGTCTCATGAATACTGAACACTTCAGTAATTATTTCTATATAGTATCACGAGATGGACGGCTCATAGACATCTTGCTCTGCTAGTATAGAGCGATAACATCTTCAGGATACAAACAACGAGTTTACCCTGACTATATAAAGGATATGAAGCTCCAGCAAGCTCATATCAGAATAATTAATGCTCATAGACAGCTGGCTCTGCTAGTATAGAGCCATAAGTTAATTATTCCTAAATTCTTGGATTCATCCACAGAATTTCCGAAAATATTCAAATATTTTCGCAGATATTTCATTACTACAAACCATGGTTCTTCCCAGCAGAAATCCATGGGTTAGTAATAAATATTCAACACACGGGCATCTGAGCTACCTCTAAGTAAGCCCCGATTTAAATGGTGAAAGTGTACTCAACGACGATGCACTAACAATCACCGCACGAACGAGTATTTCAAAATACGACGAGACGATGAACCTATGCAAAATAGGAAAGAAAATAATAAATAATTAAAAATTGACCAAGGCGCTGGGAGCATGGGCCCATTGACCGATCGACCGTGCCATGGTTAATCCCATGCTATTTTCATATTTTTATCATATTTTTTGTTATTTTCCTTGAGTTCATGAAAATTCTTTCATTTGAACAAATATCCTTCGTTTTGAGGAAACTCCTCAGTTTCATGGTGTTTCTTTCACACCAAAGAAATAATATAAAATTAGGGAAGAATATTGTGGGGCGTGACCATTGGCCAACCGGCCATGCCTTGGTCCCAGACGGCCCCACACCTCATGGTTCCTCATTATTTTATTATTATTTCCCTAATTTCATGAAAACTCCTTAATCTCATGATATTTCCTTGGTCCCATGAAAAATAATATAAAATTAGGAAAACCCGTGTGCATAGGCCATAGCCGGTCGGTCAAACCCTAGATGGCTCCACACGTCCCTTTTTATTATTATTATATTTTTTATTTTTTCATAATCCCATGAAATTCCTTGATTTCATGATATTTCCTTCAAATTATGAAATTTCCTTTAAATTGTGAAATAATACATAAAATTAGGGAAAACGCACGGGACCGGGCCCTGACCGGCCAACCATGCTCCAAGCCAGTCCCACATGCCCACACGTCCCTTATTTTATTATTATTATTTTTTATGTTTCCTTCATCTCATGGAAACTCCTTGATTTGACCAAAACTCTTTAATTTTAGCAAAACTCCTTGATTTTATCATATTTCCCTAAAATCATGAAAATATTATGAAAATTTTGGAAAAACGTGTGGGATTGGCCCCTTGGCTGGACCGCCATTCCTTGGCCATGGTTGGTCCCACACTTCATAATTCTTTCACTTTTTCATTATTTTTCCTTCATCTCATGAAGTTTTGACGGTTTTATCAAAAAACCCTGGTTTCTTCATATTTTCTAAAATGATTGCTCAAACGCACATCTGAAAATATCAAAATTCTCAGAACTGAGATACGAACACTTTGGGGACATGATCATGTTACCTTGACCGACCAAGGTTGGATTTTTGGCTCTCAATGAGCCGGTCTTACATATGTTCACAATTTGACCTAATTTGCGCAATTACACGTATTAGGTCCAAAACTCTTCCAAACGACTTGGAACTTCATGGAACGATCAACACTTGATCCTGTGACCACCCAGGTCCGGCTTCATGACCCCTTGGTCGGTCCTCCACTTTTTCATAATTAATTAGGTTTTATCACCTAATACTGAACCCAGCAGTAATTCGAATAAATGATTAAACCAGCATTTAATCATTCTTTCATCAACAAGTCATCAAATCTTCAAAAGGTCTTGATGTTTGCTCACGTGAGAATATGGGTGTTACATGATTGACCCACGGTCTCATGAAACCAATCCTTCCTTCGTTCCATGGCTCAATTCCTAACAAACCATGAAGTGGTCATCAATTGATCAAATTAGGGTTTCTAAGTCCAAGGATTATAATTCCAGATTCAAACACTAATTAATTTATGACGATCTCATGATCAATATTCTTATTAATTATACTTGGTTAAACTACCAGTATTTTAATTAATATTTTTTTTGGTCACGCTGCCAATAATTCATCATATGAGCAACACTTGCTCAGATAAGCAATACTTTCTCAAATCAGAGAATATTGGTTCAACTATCAATATTCAGCAAATCATCGAATGAGCAATACTTGCTCGCCTCAACTATCAACGTGCGGATCATGACCATGTTCAATCCATGAGTTTCAGGATATTTTTACAAAATCATGTTCAACTCAGTAAATACATGGACTCATCGTCCCATGATATCACGAAGTCAGCAACTGAGTAAACTAACCACGAGACGTCAATCGTGTCACTTGGGGGGATATCAACTAGGGTTTTGGTCTGGAGGTCTACGGCACGTGTGTTCAAACATACGATGGAATGTGAGTAAGTCATGCAATCAGTTGAAGAAGTTAACAAAGTAATGGGTGGAAAATCAACCAAGTCTCCGCACGATGAGCAACTGGTTTCAAACACTATTTCCATCTCTCCACTCTTTGATTCCATCAACTATCACACTTCATGGGATCATGGTGTCTACAATTCTAGTACTATAAATAAGTCTCTTAATCATGATTGAAACAACAACGTCAACAACGACGTGAATCTCACGTCTAATTGACATCACAGGATCATCAACTCATCAATTGAGCAATTACTCTCAACTGAGCAATTTCAATCATTCAGAACTTATCATATTCAGAATTCACAACACACCTACAATCTTTGATTACCATTGATTCCACACATTTCTCAGCTTCCCTCATACAGATCGAACCATCCTCTTTTGTGACCGAATTTACTCTGGAATGGCCATTGTCTTGGTTTAGGCCGGAGTACTACAGATTGATCTCTCGAATTCAAAGCACCCCCTTTGCAGTGGTGCATCTGTGTGAGGTTGAACATTTCGCTCGATTCAAGGAGTCCCCTCCGTACGGTCGTCTCCTTAATTCCGTAAAAACCAGCAAATCGTTTTTCCCCATCTACAGATTGGCGACCACATTGGGAGATTAATCTCTCGGTTGCAATTTCAAATTCATCAAGATGGTCGGACTTAGGTCAGGATCAGTTACAAATCCTAACGCAAACATTGCTAGCACCAGCAATAATGAAGATATCCTGGAAACTGTTCCGGGCGCTAACAATACTCTTCCTCAGACTAATGCAGAAAGTCATCCTATGTTCGGCCGACATCCCGAAGAAGTTGGAGGAAATCCACCACCTACCATTGCCGACCTCATCAAAGCGCAAGAAACTCTTGCAAAGAATCAGACGGATATGGCCGCAGTACAGCAGAAGCTATTTGATCATCTGAAGACTCTTACTGATAAATTGCCAGAGAAAACTCAAGAGAAGGTAAAAAAAAGGAGAAGTCCACAGGCGCTGCTGATCCTGAGGTAATTCCAATTCACACAGTAGATGACGATGAAACTAACAAAGCTGCAGGCAATTATTCAATGAAAGAATCATCGAATTTCATCACTCAGGAAGACTTGGAGCGCCTTCTGGAGAATCATGGAAAAGACAAGACATCACATGTCCATCGTCACCAACCTCCTTATCCTGCTGTTACGCAGAAGATTCCCCTTCCAAAAGGTTATGTCTCCCCAACTTTCACTCTATATGATGGAACCGGCAATGCTCGGGAACACGTCTCTCGTTTCCTTGAAGCCTTGGGAGAGCATGAACATAACCACGTTGTTCGCCTCAAAGAATTTTCAAAATCTTTAAAAGGAAGGGCGTACACCTGGTACAACAATATTGCACCTGAAACCATCAACAATTGGGGAGAAATAATTAACGCCTTCTATAGGAAGTACTTCTTTGTGTCAGAACAAGTCACTCTCTCTGACCTTGGAAGGATGTTTCAGAGGGCCGGTGAAAATCCCAATGACTTTGTGAAAAGATTCAGATTCCAAGCCTTGGACTGTCATGATCCGAACATCACAGAACAATATCTAGTGGACTTATGCATCAACGGCATGCTCCTGGTCTACAGAGATCTATTGGAGAATCTCCGATTCCAGACTTTCTCAGAGCTCTACGAAGCAGAGAAGAGGTCGGCAACCACTGCACCTGCTTTGTTAGAAAGAGCAAAATCCACAAAGACTGAAGAAGCATGAGACACTCGAGAAAGCAGACGTCTGGTCAACAAGTAGTACAATCTGCATCCTTCCATAAATGTTGTCACGGAAGGGAGCAAACGGAAAGCTGAGCCACAATGCAAGCATACTTCTTCCACCCCTTCAAAAGCACAAAAGAAGGATAATGTGTAAACTTCTCCTCAGCATACAGAGGATCCATAAGTACCTGACTTTCCCTGCTCCATTGAAGAAGTCATCGAATTTCTGGAAGCCTGGATTCATGACGGTGCAATCAAATTGCCATATGTCAGGAAGGAACCAACTGAATAGGACATGGAAAATCCTCGGTATTGTCGCTTCCATAGGTTTTTCAGCCATCCCACAAGCGATTGCAATACTTTGAAGCGCATATTTAAAGAAAATGTCGAGTCGGGAGAACTTAATCTTGGAACCGAAGGAGTGCACAGAGATCCCCTTCCTGTCAGGTCTTTCTCTATTTCTGAAGCACCAATCAAGGAAGCATTTCATTCATTAATAGAGCATGTCTGCGAATTGCTCTATTTATCGAAAGCGCAAAGGGGAGATATGTTTATGGCTTTGAATCACATAGTTTCTAGGAAACGCCTGCTGATTTCAGATGTACCTTCTGAACCTTCAGCCACTGACAAAGAAATGTATGACTGGGGACTGCTCACCACAGTATACATCAAAGGAAACATATTTAAAAGGGCGTTTGTTGATATTGGTACTGCTGTCAACATCATTCCTTTGAAGACCCTTAGGGTTGCCTGGTCGGTTGTCAGCCGACGCAGAAATAATTTCACTTTCTTACTTCCTAAAATAAAGTAGTATGCGATAAGAAAGAGTTCGTATCCACGGAGAGGCTTTTTGTTGTTATGCAAAATTTCAGTTTCTTAGTAACCAAAGGGGGGATGTTTTTTTATCAAAGCAATAAAAATAAATTGAAAGCAATAAAGTATGAAAATAATCAATATGGAGAAAGTATTGGTCACGGGATAGTTTCATTCACAAACACATATTTTCATCAATGACTAGAATTGATAATTAATCTCTCATTTACTAAAAGTCCTAGGATATCTTGATCGCAAGAATATCCCGCTAATTCCCTGATTTCATCACAACCACATTAAAAGATGCATATGTGAATTCTTCTTAGAAAGCAACCTAAAGTGTAAAAGCAAATTAGATTTAACTCCCTAGAAGCAATAAGTTATATGGAATAAGACTAATCAAGGCAATCGAAATGTGTAAAAGCACTAAATCAATTTAACCCAAGTTATGATTCATATGTGACTAGTAGGATATATCTCTACAAGCACTACCCACATTTATGCTACTTAGAATCAGGGATGAACAACGTTTTCGTATTGAAAACCCTAATATAGCTCTAGATATGAATGCAAATCGGATTGATTCCGAACTCAACCAAATAAACAATCAAATCATAATATCAATATTAACAATGAATCATAAACAATAAAATATTGAGACAAAACTACTTCATTGATTCCAATATTATTTGTGAAATCTACTTATTATCCCATAACCAATAAAATAATTTAGCTACTCATGGTTTTTGAACTAAACATAATTATTATTATTAATAAAATGAAGAACATAAAAATAAATGGAAGCAAACCCTAGTCGCTGCTCTCCTCCAAAAACCCAGTAGAAAATACGTGATAAGTCCTCTCCAAAAAGAATAGAAACTTCTTCTTTTTATAGCCTTCAACTTTCCAAATTAGGTCTTCAAAGCCCACGGTCCAATATCAAGAAGTCCACCAAGCCCATGAACCAAGTATGAGAAACCCATTTGAAATTATGTCCCAAAAATATGCTCACCGGAAAACTGGTGCACTGGCCGGAATATGGCCGGAATCCGGTCACCGTCGCTGGAATCCGGATACCGGAAAACTTTCTCCGATCACTTGAAGCATTGGAAGACGTCACCAGGCAAGTGCACACTCCCAGAAGCTCAACTCGATTTCTATACAATTCAAACATTCACAAAATACCACCTAAACTAATTCCTTATTCTTGCGAAAACATACCCAAAAGCGCGACTCGTAGCTCATATATCCGTCCGCCAACTTCCATATCCGACTCATACCCCCCTCGCGATTCACTGAAATATTGCAATTCACACTTTAACTCCCGAAATCCGGCAACCCGATCTAGTACCACCGACTCGCCATTTCTGCCCCGTTTTCGCACTATTTCTGCATTTCATGCTCATCTCTTCCCTGTTGTAACATTTCTCGCAGCTGATTTCTAACTCCTTGTTCATCTCAGTAGCACCCACCTGCACATTACAGCTCACATCCCCCAGCTCAAGATCCATTGCACTGAGCTCACACCACCAAAGCACACAGCAACAGCACCATTCCCATCACTTCCACCTGCAATTGCACCAGCAGCACCTCCAATTCAGCTCCAAGCTTAGTTTCTCTGCTTGACCACACTATCATGCGATAGCTGTAACTCAACCCTTCATAGTGATGAGTGCCAAATATTGCATATTCATACACCTTTTCATTGGCACTTAACTCATCTTTCGCGCTTCAAAGTCATATATTATCCCAAATTCTGCATTTTTACCATCTTCAAGAATAAATATTTGTATTAATTAATTTTGTGTTTTTAAGTACTAAATAAAGCTTGGAAGAATTGAGAAGACAAAAGAGAAGAAAGTTGGAAGTGTTGCAACCTCGCTCGCCACATTAGTGGCAAACTGCTTACAATACATGGGATTAAACTACCCATAAATCCAAAACCCATGATCCAAAACCCAAGACCCAACCATTTCCACCTCACCACCATTGGATTCCAAAACATCCACCTCACCCCATTGATTCCAAAACATCCACCTCACCCCATTGGATTCCAAAACATCCACCTCACCACCATTGGATTCCAAAACATCCACTCTCAACTCATTGTATTCCAAAACATCCATCAAGTGAGAAAACATGTTTTGTTGAGTAAATAATTTCCAAAATTCGAATCCAAGTGAGAGAATTTTTGTGTATAAATAGAGAGGGTTGTTGTGTTGAAAACTCATCCAAGAATAGCTTGTTCATGTTAGTTTATCAAATTTAAGTTTTGTTGTAATGTTCTTCATGTTCTAGTTTCATTTACTAGGGTTTAGATGAAGCCCTAATCTCATTGGTATGTATTCATATCTTGTATCTTGTTCCCAAGTTTTTCTCAACATCTTGCTCTCATAACCATTGTAGTTAGAATATCCATGTTGATTATGCTACAACTCATGCTTAACCAAATATTGATCTTTATTCTTAATAGACAATTAATGCTCCCATTGGAGAAACACATTAGTTATACGGTAGACTTGGAATCTACTATAAGTTGTCAATGCACCTTGCTACTCCTTTTACTTTTATTATTTCAGTCACTTGAAAATCATATCGGTACGACAAAATCAAACCCCTTTGGTTACTCTCTGAATCAGGATTTAGAATCAACACAACCTCATAGCACTGAGCTCACACCACCAAATAGGAAATTGAACACAAGAATTAAGAAAGACCATTTTCCATTATTGATCAAATGCTAGAAAAGTTGCCTCCATAGGTACTCCAAATTCACATAGTACCAAGATCAAGATAAGACCACATTTACTTGTCTGTATGGAACATTTGCTTATCGTCGTATACCTTTTGGATTGTGTAATGCACCGCTACTTTTCAAAGATGTATGATGAGCATATTTTCAGACATGATAGATAAGTTTTTGAAATCTTCATGGATGATTTTTCTGCCTTTGGCTCTTCTTTGATGAATGTTTGCATCATCTTACTCTTATTCGGTGTAAAGAAAAGAATTTGATCTTGAATTGGGAAAAATGTCATTTCATGGTTGACTCGCATTGTTCTGTGCATATCATCTCGAAAAGGCATTCCAAGGTTGATATCATTCATCACTTGCCTCAACCTCGCTCTGTGGGAGGTTAGATCATTTTTAGGCCATCAAGGCCATTGTGTAATCTACTCAAGAAAGATGCTGCATTTGTGTTTGATGATGCTTGTGTGCATGCTTTTGGGAGAGCTCAAAATCAACTTCGGCCCTAGTCCGACCTCCCCGATTGGAAATTGCCTTGAAATCATGTGTGACGATCCGATTTTTGCTGTTGGAGCAGTCTTAGGTCAGCGAGTTGACAAACAACCCTATGTGAACTATGCTAGTAAGACACTGAATGAGGCACAAATGAATTATTCAACAACAAAAAGAGATGCTAGCTGTTGCACAGCAACAGCACCATTCCCATCACTTCCACCTGCAATTGCACCAGCAGCACCTCCAATTCAGCTCCAAGCTTAGTTTCTCTGCTTGACCACACCAAGTTTTTCAACATCTTGCTCTCACAATGTATGCCATGTATCCATTGTAGTTAGAATATCTCTATGTTGATTATGCTACAACTGTCCTCATGCTGTAACTCAACCCTTCATAGCAGCAGCTTCACTCCCATTCTCAGATAACCACCATCATTGTCTGCATTCATATAAGCTCCAAATCTGAGTTGCACCTTGCTACTCCAGCTGGTACCTGCAATTCAACACAACCTCATAGTACCAGTGCACAACACCAACTCCAGATTTACCTCCATTCCATCTCATCTTTATCAAACCAACAGCTCCACCATCTTGTCCACCAGTTCATGGCAGCAGCAGCATGGGTCAACCTCAAACACAGTCCCTGTGAAGCTTCAATTCAACCAATACTGACAGCACAACTCCATATGCAACTTAACCATCATCTCTGTCAGTATCAACACCATTGGCTCATTCACACAATCACAATCATCACTGCACAGCTGCACACGTTAGCCTTGTAGTTCCAATGCAATCCTTAAGCAATCATCACCAAGGAGCGATAGCATCAACTCCTTCAAGCATAGCCACAACACACTACTATAATAGCAGCACAATGACCACCAACACAGCTTAATTTCCTCTTCCATATCATGGCACCAGAACCCATTCAGATGCATCTTAAGCTCAAGTCAACTGCAACAGTTGACTCTTCAAACATTCCAGTAAACCCATTGCAGCACCAACAACTGCAATTCTATAGCTCACAACACTGCCCAGCTGCAAATATCACCAACAAAACTGCACCTCAATCCACTACCACCTAGTTCCATGTGTTACTATTGCAGCTACACCCATCACAGATCACAACCTTCACCAATTTC
Organism: Papaver bracteatum; assembly: GCA_023529315.1. NCBI lineage: Eukaryota > Viridiplantae > Streptophyta > Magnoliopsida > Ranunculales > Papaveraceae > Papaver > Papaver bracteatum. The sequence continues at coordinate 862,919 of JAJJWX010000566.1, read as the reverse complement.
CTCCATCTGCAATTCAGTGCAATCTCAGTTAAGCCCTTAACTTCCTTTTTGCCTTCACCAGCACCATGACCTAGATTTACTGAGCATCACCACTGCAGCTGTACCATCATCACTACAAGCCTGCAATGCTCTCTGTAATGCTCACCCAAGACCCATGTCATCACTCCCAGCAAATGCCTAACATACATCTAACACTGCAATCTGCAGTTCACAATACCACCAGCCACTTCCATTCTGCAATGCGAAAACACCACCTCAGTGCATAAGTCCATAGCACACTGCACCTGTAGATCCTTATTTAAACACCCCTGGCAACAAAATACCAAGAACATCTTCTCCTTCAACTGATTTCTTTCCCATTAGCTCACGGCAACAGCTCCATCTTGTCATGTGTTAACAACAACAGCTTGACCTTCTCAGTAAAACCACAAGCTCATTCTGCATCTCAGCTTCCATTAGCATTATCCATACTCAGGACCACCACCTGTAACAACAACAAGCCATATTCAATTTCTGACCAATTCATACCATGAACAAACCCATTTTTTTTTTCAAACCACTCAGTTCATGTGCCACCACTGCTCCCTTGTAATAACAGCAACAGCAGCATCACTGTAATCTCAAATCCTTGAACCCATGAAGCAATAACACCACCTTATCTTCGATTTACCATCTCACTTCCCTGATTTCTTGTTCTCGACAGTAACAAATGAATCTCAGTTCCACCATCTTCTCCATCTCAATACCCAATTCAACCAAAACCCACTCCTAATCTCCACCAATCTTCTCATATATCCAGTTTGAACAACATCATACCCATCTCTCAGATTCAACCAGTTCAACGTCATCCTGCTAAACCCCTTTTCACCAATATTTCCTCCCTGTTTACACAGAACCAACACCTTCCACGAACCCGATTCATAAAACTGCCAGAGATTCTCAATTTTGAATCACCACCATCTTCAACTTCTCAATTTCAGATTCAAACACTCCTTGAGAAACCCTTTTTCTCACTGTAATTTCACACAAAACCAGCTTGCAATTTCTGAATAACTCTTCTCTTTGACACAACAGCCGCCTTGGCTTCTCAGGTGAAGAATGATTTTGACATGATGATGCCATCACAGACAGGGACGACATAGGGAAGAAGAACTAATAATTCTCTTCTCTGAATTTTAGGTATTTTGTAGGAATTTGGATTTGCACACCCCAGCTCATGGGATATGGGGTAACTAGTTTATGTATGGTTTGTCGGTTCCAGGGAACCGATAGTTTATTCTTCACCTCCTCCTCACGCATCTCAGCCCGCTCCAAATATAGCTTGCATGTGAATATGACCTCTTTGCCTTTACGCTCCAAAAGGACAATTTCTCCTTCTTTTGCTCCAAAGGACTCCATTGCACCTAATCAACTCAAATTCACACATAAGATACATATTTCACAAAATAAATAGCAAAGAAAGCATAAATACTAGATATAAAATTAGGTGTTTACAACACCTATCATTGCCGGCATTACTCGACAAGAGGCTACTCACGCTCCCACAACAATTAGAGATCATGAAGGAATTTCCAGGAACTTCATCAATCTCATAGTTACAGAAAGTTCGGTCTGCATTGAGACCAAGTTTTACATAATTCGGGAATACCCTGGATATGACATGATCATTGGAAGGACTTTGATCCATACTGGAATACTGACCTTCATGTCTTTAGCACACTCCACTACTAACAAAGACTTCGAGTCAGAAGGAGAAGAGGAGAACGCCCTACCATTTGAATACCTAAAGGAAGTTAAAATCTTGATGGGACTTGCAAGAACCTGGAGAGAGTCCACATGCCTTTGTCGAAAGTTTTCGAGCTCAGGAAAGTCTTAACCTCTTCATGCTCCAATATTACCGATGTTAAAATATGCTACTTTGGTCCAGGGACTTCTCCCCATGAACAGTTTAGCAATTTCCAAGACTTATGAATGGGTAACTTCACCTCGAAAATATTACACCCAATGGATGGGTTCAGCGTGTATCCATGTTGATCATCCCGTCAAGAAATTTATTGTTGAAGACCAGGCAAAACACGACAGACAGTATGTTGGATATCCCCCTCTACACCAGTGTCCATATGTGCCCCAACCATGGAGTCAGCATAAAATATTCAAGGCATGGACCATAAAGCCAAACAAGTTCAAGGAAGGGGATTTGGTTCTCAAAGAAACTAAACGGGATCTCCATTCTGCAAGGAGCTCTAATTGGGAAGGACCATTTATGATCGCTAAGTCCACCACCGGAGGATACTACAAACTAATCAACATGGATGGACGGACCTTACCAGTAATTCACGAGAATTGGCTTAAGGCATTTGTCTGAGATTATTGGGCATTTGAGGTACTGGGCGATTAAGCATTCATGACGTCTGGATTTGGCATTTTAGGATTTTCTTTCATTGTATTCAATTCCTCCAAAACGTTTGCAATACTTGCAATCAGTATTTTGAATTCAGAAATTTATCAAAAATTCAATTCATATTTCTTAAAAGAAAATCTCTATCAAGTCCAAAAGGAAATCCTTAACCATATACCAATCCAAAACCATGATATCAAAACCCAAATAAAACCTCACATCTCTCATAAATTCATAAGTTAATCAAAGAAAATCAGCGAAGAAAGATTTTTGCGCCTCTGCATCCTTCAAAGCCTGCAAATCCGCCTTCTCCTTGTTCAACTCTTCAGTCAACCTGGCAATCTTGTCTTCCTTCTCCATCACAACATCATTGGGAAAGGGTATGTCATTTTCACATGAATCCTTAATAGCATTCAACTTCTTGCGAAGCGACTTCACATTGAATCCAAGTCTCTCAGAATTCTCCAAGTTGAACTCCCAATCAAAGAGTACATCTGGGATTACGACACTTCTGGCTCTAGTGCATATGTCGCTTATAACACGCAATAGAACACTTGCCTGCATTGCTAAAGCATAAGCACGCCCAGGATTCCTATCGACAATTATATGGCAAAATTTCTCCCATATTTTCTTGTACAAACCCACATATCCAATAGGAACGCAGAATCCACCAACTAACTCATGATACGGGAGTGAGGCATCGAATGGAGGATCAAAATAAACTCCTGCACTTGGGTATTCATACACAATTATACGGTTTTTAACTATTGGAGCAGCTTCTACAATGAAGGCAACAATTTCTTCAGTATTTTCTGCTGGTGTCCTGGATTCTTCAATTACTTAAACAACAACAATCTGGGTCCCCATGACTTCATTAATAACACTTTTACGGCCTTGAAGAGCAGAGATAATTGCCTCCTTATTAATAGCCTCAGAATTGCTCGTTTCATCATTTTGGGTTCCTTCATTCTCAACTTTGGTATTTTGCACCTAATACGAAGATTACATGAGATTAGGATCATCCAAGCATGAAACCAAAAGAAATCATGAACTACGGCATACAAGTGGTCTAACATCATCAAATTATTTCATTATACATGCTAGATGTCAGCAAATAACGTGAAAGTCATAAAATCACGTTTTACAACAAGCCCGCCTGAGAAGATTTTACACTTCCCTGTACAACGCGATGAACTGGGAGAAATTGGTGAAGAATCAAGGGTTGAGTTACATACTATTCTCTTAGTACGGTGTTACCTACAACATGTAAAAATTTCATAGCAATCGGATGAACGAGCAAAAATATGTGGTTGAAACTCGGGACTACACAACATCTGAAAAAAGTTATGAAAGTCTCCTGTAAGTTCACTATTTCGCCATTTTCAGGCCCCAAACGTTCTCAAAACTTAAAAAGCTTCTTTCTTAAAGCTTGGAAATTTTCTGGTCTTAAAGATACATATGCGGATCATGAAAATCTGACATCAGACGAGAATTCTACGACGTTTTTTCTAAAATGCTGAGTTCTGAATTTTCTGGTGATGTATTTTCGGCAAGACTTGTCATATATTCACATACTTTCTCATTCATTCACTCATAGACCAGTGATAAACACATTTTTGTGTCTGAATTGTCCTCAGTGTCTCTATTGTTAGTGTTTGATTTTGTACTTATTATAGTGTTTTTATGTTTGTGTAGGTGTTTTTGGAGAAATACTCTTGTGTGAAAAAAGTTTCTCAAAAAGTGCTATTTGGACCCCCGGAGAAAAGTACTAAAGGCAACCTCATGTTGGTTAATGGGCACCTCAGGACACCCCAGCTGTTAAAGGCACCTGACTTTTGGATCGGGGCACACCATCTTCTTGTTCACGGGATTAAGTTTTTGGCGGGAAAAACTAATTTGAAAAATCAGTTTACAGCGTGAATTATAGGCGACATTTTGGAGGATATTCAGTCAGAGTATTTGTTGGATTTGATTTGGTAGTTGCCCGTTACGACAAACCAGGGCTGGTATGTGGCGTATAATTGGAAAACAACCGAGTTACCATAATTATCTCGTTTAAACATGGGTGAGTGAAGTATTCACGGGATTGTCTCTTGTTGGCGTGTGTCTGCACAAGTCTAGCTGCTTATGGAAGATGAAATCAACAAGATTGGATCGTATTGACATCAACAAAACTCGTGGAGGAGATAAAAATGGGAGAAAATATTCTTTCTTCATTGCCGAGTAATGGGAGAATTATATGCAATTATGATGTGATATTTCGGGGCAGTTTGATTATAAATAGACGCTGGGAGTCAGAGAAGAGGCATGGAGAGTTTGGGGAGAAGTTAGAACATCACAGAGTCGAGAAATTCGAGTTGCAGAGAAAACTTTTCCGCTGCTACTGGGAAGAACACGAAGAACATAAGACCATTCGAGATAGTCGTTCATGCTACAGTAACAACGACACAAGAAAGTGCGTCGCAGAGCTACAGTTACCTTTTATCGTTCTCTGTATACAGTGTTTTGCAACAATTATAAACGTTGCAAAACCCGGTTTTAACCATTTTCTCTATATTTCATCCTTGTAAACACCTACTTGAGCAATGAAATCAACTTTTGAGCGTTCTTACATTATGAGAAGCTAAACCCCACCACTGGGACGACGGAGGAAGCTGTTTTTCACCCATGTGGTAATTAAATTAATTATTTTATTTACTTTTTGCACCGATTTTGAATGATTTATGATTTCTATTAATCAATTGTCATCTTGTTTGATAGTGTATGCTTGGTCTTAGGTACTTTTGATACACTATGCTTGTAATTTACAATTGATATTTTATGAAATCTATCCTTGGAAAAAATTTAGAGTTGATATTTCTTTTGTTTGAGCGATAAATATTTAGGATTAATTTCTCAACCACTTGAATATGAAAAACAGTGAAATCCTGAGTCACATTCAATTCTTCATCTTGTGACACATTTTGTATATATTTTATTTTAGTTTATTAATTCTTAAAATCAATCTCATCAAGTCCGAGTGAACGACAACCCTACTTACCACTATCTAAAATTACATCAATTTATACTTATATGGATGAAATATAAGAGAAATCCTTACCTGGGTGGTCTCTGAAGCGTTCAAGGAACCAGAATGGCTTGCATCAACATCGACAACTCTGTCACCTTCATTCGGTTTTGAACTATGGGAGTTTTCTTCATTGTCATCCTTCTAACGAGTGTCACCAAAAAATTTCGCCCAGAAGCGGAAAACTGAAGACCTTCAATACTCGATGGAGTAAAATTCTGCAACGGAATAACAAAGGTGGTTTTAAGATCCTAATTACATGGATGAGAAGAAGTCATGATGAAAGAGGTATCGACAACTCACCAGAAAAATCACTGGGGACTTTATAGTGTTGGGTAACAGCCTATAACCTTTATGCCTGCCTTCTCCGCCATGAACAACCGTCTCAGTCTCTGAGGAATCTACACGGATTCGAGGTCTTACGCTATGACCATCCTATGGTAAATTTCGATAACAAAATCATAATACAGCTATTATAATTTTATGAAGATTATATAAAAGTGTACCTGAGAGCATCCTGGAGATGATTTTCGCTTATCACCGGAAAGATACTTCAATCTTGGTCGACCAACAATCATCTTATCATAGGGGTGACTCCTTACTGGAGGCTGACAGATTGTCACAAATTCATGCAATCTCTCAAATTGATCATCCCAGAAGTCTGCATAACCTGGAGTCACATATGAAAATCTATTGGAGCAAGGGAACCAGTATTTACTTCCTTCCACATGGGTATGATCTAAGCGAGTCATGAGCTGCTCAATCGATGGCTTCCTCCTCCGAATAGTTGGAACACACCGATCCATACCCATTTGTCGAGATGTTCTATCAATATTATACTCTTCCACTAAAAGTTCTCCGTACGAAACCCGATAGCAAATGACCAGGGGTGCAGCTCAACATGAAAGATCTCTCACCATCGTTCAGATCCGCACCAGATAACAAACTCGTGCTCTCTCCAGTATTGAAGGTCGTTGGTTGAGAAACGTAAGGAAGAACTGACACCCAAGGACGGAATTCGAACTCAGATTCGTCATCCAATACGTCAATAAGGCGTGCCTTAGACCGAGGCTGCTTTGTGGACCAATGTATGATCCTGGCATTATCTTTCTCAGGGAAAATATGACGAGCATCAGTATTCGGTCCTTGTAAAACATTACATGGAATGGGTGCATAATTTTTGAAGTGTTCCCACATCAAAGCTTGAAGAAACATCGTGTTAGCATAACATTCAATCTTCAAGAAGCTATTCGACACGCTGGAGTCTATAACCAAAGAGTCTAAGTTGTAATACAAAGATCCCAATAACAAACTACCTATTGGGAGTTGCTCACCTTGAGCCATCTTAATAGCAAATGGGATTACGAAAGGCTTCAACAAGTTTCCACTGTCTTCAAAAACATCTCTGGACAACCATAAACATGAGAAAGCAGCAATGGGTAATATACCGTCGATAGGTTTATCAGAATCCTCGTCTTTGGGCCACCAGCGTGTCAACCAGAGAGCATAGCATCCTTTACTGCCAGCCTTATTTTCTACCTCCATTGCAGCTGCCAAGACATGAGAAACGACGGTCTCCTCATCTGAAAGATCCCCAAGGAGATTGCCCGTGATTGGGAGATGCATCAGAGCTACCACGTCTTCCAAAGTAATGGTGAACTCTCCCCATCTACATATGAAGGTATGGGTAGGAATGCACCAGCGAGTAAGAAAAGCCACAATACTTCTTACGTCATGAAAAATGAACAACTCTCCAGAAGTCTGAATATCCCTTGTCACCTGAGCCTGATCTAGCATGGCCCTCACATGAGGAAAACCCAACATATGCCTCGCCCATCCAGCAAACTTCTCCAAAGGTCATCGAGAAAGCTTAAATTCTATGATCGATGCAAGAAAGAATCCTCGTTCAAGACAAAACTGGATAACTGTCTTAGGAGTCACGAATTTCTTCTGAGTGACAGTCCTGGGATTTCTCAGAAGACGATACGCTGGATATTTCAAATTATTTTCAACTCCTGGAGTAACTTCCTAGAAAAATGCATCATCTATGTTCGGGACATTCTTAATCCCAGGAGCTTCGTACTCGTCTTCACCAGCAGAAGTTTCATCCGTGCATGTCTCGTCTCTAGAGATGTCATCATCAACACACATTTCATCTCTTGAAGTGTCGTTAACTTGGGAGTTGGTCATCTTACGAAGTAGCTGCAAAAAATTCACATTACATTCTACTTCGGTACACCATCCAGAATCAAGGAAATACTAGCGTCTAATGGTAACTCTTAACTCTTACCTTTTATACTTCCACTAACAATAGTGATAGTAATGTTAGATTAAACACCTCAAAATCGTTCGTTTCTTCAAAACCTACAAAAGACAAACAAAACTCAGATTTTTCATAAAATCATGAATATTTCTACTGTGTGAACATTCACCATGGAATCATGAAAACTAAAACATTATTTCATCATAAATAATTGTTTATTTCTAAATAGTATTACACAAAACTCAAGTTTTGATTTTAGAGAAAATAATATATATTTGTTTGCATATATATAAAGAAAACGTTTTATTTACTCACGTAAATAAAAAAAAAAATCAACGTGAGCAAGGCTCAAAAAAATAAATTCGTGGACACTCCACGGTTTCAAAATAAAAATCCATGAGTAGACCATGGTTTTATAAAAATCCATGAGTAGACCACGTGAAAGCTCATAAACATAGTTTTATCACTGAACCTAAATATTCATATATGAATAAAAAATCTCTCCTAAATCAGGGATTATTATTAGTTTTCAAAAACTAACGATCAAACGAACATACGTTTTCAAAAACGAGGGTTTTCGACGAAACCCACACTCATATATGTACATGTATATAATTTTATCATGATCAATATATGAACAACCCATAGAACTCATGAACATCATCAAACATTAAAAAAAAAAAAAAAAAAAATTTTGGACGCTTACAATTTGGCCACGGGCGAAAAACAAATGGACAACAAGAACAACGGCGTGACGGTGGTGGGTTGCGAATTTTTTCTCCCCTTGATGCTGGCGTGAAGGTGATGAAGAGATGATGAAAATTCTAGTCGTGGGAAAAAAAAAGGAACAATTCCTTTTATATCAATTTTTATTTCCAAAACCTAATTTTCTAAGGATTTCCTTATTGGGTCCTTCCCGCGAATCCTAAACGACCAAGGACCCGTCGTCCAAATCATAGGTTCAACACCAATTTATGCTCATCAAACGACTCTCTAGCATGTCACTAGAATCTTCATTCAAGTCATGGTATGCTCGTACGATCGAAATCCGGTAACATCTTAACTTACGACTAAGATCAATTACTTATATTGTTTATGACCGGAAAATCACCATTCAATGTTGAGTGAGGAACATGGCTTTCCTCACTAAGCATGGGACTTAATGTAGATGGTGGATTTTTGACGAAGGATAAAATCGTAAACCCATAATTATACGAACCTCTGATCCAGCAATCAGACGTGAGTACTGAGACACGGGTCTCTCATTGAATCCTCTGATTGAGAATACTTTCTCTCAGAGTACATGTAGATATGTGGTCTCACGGCTAGACAACAACATGTCTCATGAATACTGAACACTTCAGTAATTATTTCTATATAGTATCACGAGATGGACGGCTCCTAGAAAGCTTGCTCTGCTAGTATAGAGCGATAACGTCTTCAGGATACAAACAACGAGTTTACACTGACTATATAAAGGATATGAAGCTCCAGCAAGATCATATCGGAATATTTAATGCTCCTAGACAGCTTGCTCTGCTAGTATAAAGCCATAAGTTAATTATTCCTAAATTCTTGGATTCATCCACAAAATTTCTGAAAATATTCAAATATTTTCGCAGATATTTCATTACAGCAAACCATGGTTCTTCCCAGTAGAAATCCATAGGTTAGTAATAAATATTCAACATACGGGCATCTGAGCTACCTCTGAGTAAGCCCCGATTTAAATGGTGAAAGTGTACTCAACGATGATGCACAAACAATCACCGCACGAACGAGTATTTCAAAATACGACGAGACGATGAACCTATGCAAAATAGGAAAGAAAATAATAAATAATTAAAAATTGACCAAGGCGCTGGGAGCATGGGCCCACTGATTGGCCGACCATGCCGTGGTCAATCCCATGCCTGTTTTATATTTTTTGTTATTTTCCTTGAGTTCATGAAAATTCTTTCATTTGAACAAATATCTTTCGTTTTGAGGAAACTCCTCAGTTTCATGGTGTTTCTTTCACACCAAAGAAATAATATAAAATTAGGGAAAAATATTGTGGGGGTGTGACCATTGGCCAGCAGGCCATGCCTTGGTCCCAGCCGGCCCCATACCTCATGGTTCCTCATTATTTTATTCTTATTTCCCTAATTTCATGAAAACTCCTTAATCTCATTATATTTTCTTGGTCCCATGAAAAATAATATAAAATTAGGAAAACCCGTGTGCACGGGCCATAGCCGGTCGATCAAACCCTAGATGGCTCCACACGTCCCTTTTTATTATTATTATATTTTTCATGTTTTCATAATCCCATGAAATTCCTTGATTTCATGATATTTCCTTCAAATTATGAAATCTCCTTTAAATTGTGAAATAATACATAAAATTAGGGAAAATGCACGGGACCGGGCCCTGACCGGCCAACCATGCTCCAAACAGGTCCCACACGCCCACACATCCATTATTTTATTATTATTATTATTTATGCTTCCTTCATCTCATAGAAACTCCTTGATTTGAACAAAACTCTTTAATTTTAGCAAAACTCCTTGATTTTATCATATTTCCCTAAAATCATGAAAATATTATGAAAATTTTGGAAAAACATGTGGGATTTGACCCTTGGCCAGCCGGCCATGTCTTGGCCATGTCTGGTCCCATACTTCATAATTCTTTCACTTTTTTTATTATTTTTCCTTCATCTCATGAAGTTTTGACGGTTTTATCAAAAAACCCTGGTTTCTTCATATTTTCTAAAATGATTGCTCAAACGCACATCTGAAAATATCAAAATTCTCAGAACTGGGATACGAACACTTTGGGACATGAGCATGTTACCTTGACCTAAAAATGTTGGCTCTTTGGCTCTCAATGAGCCGGTCTTACATATATGTTCACAATTTGACATAATTTGCTCAATTGCACGTATTAGGTCCAAAACTCTTCCAAACGACTTGGAACTTCATGGAACGATCAACACTTGATCCCCTGACCACCCAGGGAAGGTTTCATGACCCCTTGGTCGGTCCTACACTTCATCATAATTAATTAGGTTTTATCACCTAATACTGAACCAGCAGTATTTCGAATAAATGATTAAACCAACATTTAATCATTCTTTCATCAACAAGTCATCAACTCTTCAAGAGGTCTTGATGTTTGATCACGTGAGAATATGGGTGTTACATGATTGACCCACGGTCTCATGAAACCAATCCTTCCTTCGTTCCATGGTTCAATTCCTAACAAACCATGAAGTGGTCATCAATTGATCAAATTAGGGTTTCTGAGTCCAAGGATTATAATTCCATATTCAAACACTAATAAATTTATGACGATCTCATGATCAATATTCTTATTAATTATACTCGGTTCAACTACCAATATTTTAATTAATATTTTATTTTGGTCACGCTGCCAATAATTCATCAGATGAGCAACACTTGCTCAGATAAGCAATACTTGCTCAAATCAGAGAATATTGGTTCAACTATCAATATTCAGCAAATCATCGAATGAGCAATACTTGCTCGCCTCAACTATCAATGTGAGGATCATGCCCACATTCAATCCATGAGTTTCAGGACATTTTTACAAAATCATGTTCAACTCATTAAATACATGGACTCATCGTCCCATGATATCACGAAGTCAGCAACTGACTAAACTAACCACGAGACGTCAATCGTGTCACTTGGGGGATATCAACTAGGGTTTTGGTCTGGCGGTCTACGGCACGTGTGTTCAAACACACGATGGAATGTGAGCAAGTCGTGCAATCAGTTGAAGGAGTTAACAAAGTAATGGGTGGAAAATCAACCAAGTCTCCGCACGATGAGCAACTGGTTTCAAACACTATTTCCATCTCTCCACTCTTTGATTCCATCAACTGTCACACTTCATGGGATTACGGTGTCTACAATTCCAGCAATATAAATAAGTCTCTGAATCATGATTGAAACAACACCGTCAACAACGACGAGAATCTCACGTCTCATTGACATCACATGATCATCAACTCATCAATTACTCTCAACTGAGCAATTTCAATCATTCATAACTTATCATATTCAGAATTCACAACACACCTATAATCTTTGATTACCATTGATTCCACACATTTCTTAGCTTCCCTCCTACATATCGATCCATCCTCTCTTGTGACCGAATTTACTCTGGAACGGCCATTGTCTTGGTTTAGGCCGGAGTACTACAGATTGATCTCTTGAATTCAAAGCACCCCCTTTGCAGCGGTGCATCTGTGTGAGGTTGAACATTTCGCTCGGTTCAAGGAGTCCCCTCCGTACGGTCGTCTCCTCAATTCCGTAAAAACCAGCAAATCGTTTTTCCCCATCTACACACCAGAATTTTGTTAACGAGGAAACCGAAAATGCAGAAAAACCCCGGGACCTAGTCCAGATTAAACATACACTGTATTAAGATGCTAGAGACACTAGCCTACTACCAATTAACTTAGATCTGGACTATAGTTGAACCCTAACCAATCTCACACTGATACAAGGTACAATTATGCTCCTACGCCTCTGATCCCAGCATGATACTGCGCACTTGATTCCCTTAGATGATCTCACCCACAACCAAGAGTTGCTACGACCCAAAGTCGAAGACTTTAATGAACAAATCTCTCTCACACAGAAAAGTCTACAGGTAATAGATAAATTCGTCTCCCACGAATAAACCTATGAGTTCTGTTCTGTCTTTTGATAAATCAAGGTGAACATGAACCAATCGATAAAACCAGACTTATATTCCCGAAGAACAACTCAGTTTCATCAATCATCTCACAATAAACTTAATCGACGCAGCGAAGAAGATTATTGAGGAATCAAAAACAATGAGACGAAGATGTTTGTGACTACTTTTATCTTGCCTATTGGATAAAGAATCTCAAGCCAATTATTACAATTATACTCGTATGATAGAAAGAGCAAGATCAGATCACGCAACTATGATAGAAGTAGTATCGGTCTGGCTTCACAATTCCAATGAAGTCTTTAAGTCGTTAACCCGAGTTTAAAGAGAAAACTCAAGGGTTAATGGAGATCGACTCTATCTTAGAGAAAACTCGTATCACACAAGAAAAGTGTGTGGGGATTAGTTTTTCCAATAGCAAGAATTCTCCTTATATAGTCTTTCAAATAAGGGTTTGCAATCAATGTTAGCTTAGTAACAAAGCATTCAATATTCACCGTTAGATGAAAACCTGATTAGATACAAGCTAATATTCCTCAACCGTTAGATCGAAAACTTATCTTGCCATACACACATGTACTTGATGATTTTGGGTTTGTGTAACCATACCCAAACGTGTACAATAGTTGGTTCACAACTAGTTAACCAAAAGGTTAGCCAAATGATAACTTCCATATCAACCATGTTCTTCTTCACCATAACTAGTGCAAATGACTTAAATGAACTAGTTAGAGAGTTGTTCAATTGCTACAAGATCTCAAGTACTACAAGAGATACAATTGAATCAAAAACGATGTGATTCACTCGAATCATTAATCATGAACTATAAAGCCAAGGTTTGAAAAAGCATCCCTTAGTATTATAGAATAAGTTCACGAACAACGTTTTCAGACATAATTGAACAATGTTTTCAGACATAACCTCTTGAGTTTGCGGACTCAAGCTAACCGGTTGAAGTTATAAACTCCAGCAGAAATTCTCGGGTTCGAGATATTCCGTCAGTTCGCGGACTGCACATGAGCTACAACTCCAGCATAAATTCTCGAGTTTGGGAACTACGCCAGTTCGCGGACTGGGTTCGCGGACTGAGTTGATGCTCACGTTCTGGTTCCACTTGATCAACAAAGTTCGCAAACTTCGGTTCAAGTGCTAAGGACTTATATATATATATGTGTTGCCACAATAATGTTTATATCCCCCAATGGTTATATAGTTTAAACTCTCAAATCAATCATTGAAACATGCTCAGAGGGCGCTATATAGTTGTTATTCACAAACTATTTTTCGTCAGAACATTTTCCAAGAAGATTGAAACTTAACATGACTTTCGTCACTAGGCAAAGATAAACTTGGCTAAAGCGAAAGCTTTACCAACACCCATTTCGAGAAATAGATAAGCGAGATATACTCATCTCGAAATATCACATGTGCATATTCTTAGTCTATATAGTAGAACGAATTTTGTCTCAAAGATAGGAGATAGAGTGGATAGACTTTTGAGTGATAGATAGGTTCAAGTCTCCACATACATTTTAGTTAATGAAGATCCACTGGTTACTTGAGTAGTCCTTCGTCTTGTATGATGATTCACATGGAGTCTTGAGCTCAACTACACTTTCTATCCTAGTCCGAGACCTTAACTATAGTAGACTAGAAATCAAGACTTTATAGTTTTGATCACTAAGATTGACAAACATGATTGAGATAGCAACACATGCGAGTTTGACCGAGCAATGCTCTAACACATTTGTTTGATAATCGCGAGATAAATCTTCCTAGCGAAGCCAAGAGACCATTTAACTTGTGCACATCTTTTATTGTTGCTGGTGTTGGCATATCGCGAACTGTTTGCACTTTCCATGGATCAACTTGTATTCCTTCCTTGGATACAATGTACCCTAAAAACTTTACGGATGCAACTCCAAAGATGCATTTTTATGGATTCACCTTGATGTTAAAATGCCGCATCTGTTCAAAAATCTCCTTCAGATCTTGTACGTGGTTTTTAGCTTCTTTACTTTTTATTAACATGTCATCTACGTACACCTCTAATGTTTTGTGTATCCATTTCGCGAACACCTTTTCTACTATTCTTTGATATGTTGCTCCTGCGTTTCGCAAACCAAATGGCATTTTTGTATAACAATATAACCCTCTTGGAGAGAAAAAAGCAGTATGTTCTTGATCTTCTTCAGCGAGATGAATCTGGTTGTATCCTTTATACCCATCTAAGGAAGATATTCTATCATTTCCTACTGCTGATTTGACCATTTGAGGTATATATGGTAATGGAAAACTATCTTTTGGACAATCTTTGTTTAGATCAGTAAAGTCTATGCAAATTCTTATCCCATTATTTTTCTTTGGAACCACAACCATGTTTGATATCCAATCCGGGTATTTTGCTTGTCTTATAATTCCTGCATCAAGCATTTTCTGTAGATCCTCTTATATTTTGGGATGGTAAGTTGTTGCGATTTTTCTTATCCTCTGCTTAAATGGTCTTGCGTTTTTGTTGATCTCCAATTTATGACATGCAATTGATGGATCTATTCCAGGCATCTCATCCATGTTCCATGCGAAAATATCTTTATATTCTCGCAAGAGATCGATGGTTCTTTCTTCCTCGTCTATATCCATCTTAGTTCCAATTTTCAACATTTTAGGTTCTTCTTCAATTTTGATATTCACTTCTTTTGTTGGTTCTACTGCAGTGTAACTTGCATCAGATTCTCCCATTGGTGTTGGTTCTTTTATAGTTTTCGCTGGTTCACCTCCTTCCTGCGGAATTTCGCTGGGTATTCCTTTTCCTTCTTCTACTCTTATCATGTAGATTTTAAACTCCTCTTATTTCCTTGCCTCTTTCGCCATCTTTCTGCGAGTTTTTCGCTTCTTTGGACGCTCTTCATAATTTTTTACTTTAATTTGATAACATAGTTTCGCACCATCAATATCTCATCTAATTTCACCAATCCCACTTGGCATATGAAACTTGATGCACTGATGTAATATTGATGCTACAACTTTAATTGCATGTATCCATGATCTTCCCAATAACATGTTATATGGTGATTCCATATCCACCACACATAGCGTTATTTGCGTTTCAATTTCTCCCAGCGAAATTCTCACTGCTATTTCCCCTTTTGGTTTAGTTGTGGACTTGCCGAAACCTTGAATATGATATGTTGGATGAGACATTTCTTCATCTTTTTATCCCATTCCTTTGTATGCATGATAAAATATTACATCCACTGAGCTTCCCGTATCCACCAAAGTTCTATTCACCGCCCATTCTTCCATAGATTTTGCTGTTTTTTCCTTTTATTTTCGTATAGCCGTTACTGTGATTACCAAAGGAGATGTGTGGCTCAAATTTTCTTTTGGTATCTCTGTCGTTGTGAACGTAATTTTATGCTTTTTCCAATTCTTCAATGGAGATATATTTTCTACCGTCATAATCTTCTTTCCTTCAAAATATCGTTTATGTATCCTCCCTCTAATGTTCTCATGGAATTCATTAAACATCATTTTTGTGATTACGTTACACTCCAACCTTCTTTTATTCTCATTGATCTTAATTATCTTTTCTCCAACTGATTTTTTATTTATTTTTCTTATTTTCTTGATTTAAACAGCTTTCACAATAATCTCCACAATCTTCAATCAACATTTCCTTGTTTCTAGCGCCAATATGTAGTAGCAGGAAATCCCACACTACACCCCTCACAAGAATTAATACAATCAAATCATTTTTAGATCAACAATCACAATTTTTATTGATTAATCTCACAAATTTTACAAGATAGAAAGGAAATAAATCTAAGGAATTAACAACCGCTCTGGCCTTTCTCTCTCATAATGACTTGCTCAACACTCGAAAAAGATCCCGCTCTTCCTTATGCATGTTCAACTCTTTATATAGGGAATTACATAGTGGATGACAGCTAACCTATCCTTTAATTTCGTATCTAACTTGCGATATCCTCGCAAGAGTTCTATGGTTAACTTCGCAAACACTTTAAACATCGCAGAGTCATCAGACTTTTCTCATATTTCTTCCATCGTCATCTGTTACGCCATTCTTCAAATTATCCTGCGACGCTCGCCATGTGTTGTTGATCAAACCTCGCAAATGTGTCCTTCTTGCAATATTCTGATCCTACAGCATCACCAGAAATAAAAGTTCTATTTCTATGAAATCTATTAAAGAGAAAGATTTTCCAATCTCAAATATAGATGAACCATGTGTTCCAATGAAACATACTTGCATTGACAAGTGTTACCCTGACTACCTTACTGATGAGTCTAACTCTGAAGTTGAAAGGAGTACAGTGATTCTAAAACTTGTTAGAATCCAGGATGATGATGTCAATCGATTGAAACACAAAGTCAATGTCCTTGTTAGTATGCTAAATGAGCGTGATTCTCTCCTAAAAATCCTCCGAGAGGAAAACACCTCAGTATGTTCTTCACGAACTCAGCTTGAGGGAAATCTCAAAGATGATTCTTTGGAAAAATGAATATCTTTTGAGTAAACTCTCTATTCAAGAATGTTCCAAAGAGTCCACTATACCAACTGCTTCTGATTTAACTGTATTTTTTTTATTATAGAAGCAAAATCGAAATCCCTTCCTATTAGAAAAGATGTGCATGTGTCTTCCTCTAATCAAAGAATATCCACATCACATGTAAGGAAGATATATCCCAACGATGGTATTAATACTATCTGTCTAATCACTTAGGTGATCAGAAAGTGTATCTCTTTTGTGATTCAAAAGGGCATGGTGAACAAAAGAGAAAATCTAGGTTGTATGAAAATTCTATTGATCGTCTTCAACATAACTTAGATTTAATTATCAAAGGTGTAACTGACGTTCGTATGTCTACACCAATTGGTTTTAGTACTCACCCTGTGTACCCCACCAGGAGAGTCAGATCGATGTGTTCCTCAAATGTTCAAATGCGAAACAGTCTTCCTAAACCATTTGGTCCAAGAAGATCTCAAGGATCTTCTTCTATTAAAAAGGGAGATAATGTTGTTCATGATGTGAAAAGGGTGCCAAAAGAAAGAATAAAAAATGGAGATATGGAAGACAACCTAAAAATGATAATTGAAGGTTATGAAGAGATTATTAACAGGCTGTAAATTCCCTCTAGATTTTTTTCTTTCAGGTAAGAACAAAAGTTATGCTTCGTATTTTGATGATAGTAAATTTTTTGATAACTTATCACATCATAACGGTTATCCTCCAAAGATCAGGAGAAAGAGGTTGAACCAAAAACATCATTCATTTGATGAGTTCAAGGCTCATACTTGTGCTAATTGATCACAAGGCTGAAATCTCACTCACAAAAATCCTTGTTGAGTGAGATATGGTCAGGTATACTTGTGGAAAAATGTCTTCTGACTGTCTAGCTATTTTCTTATCGTTCTTAGCTAGATTATCATTCACAAACATTTTTGCATAAGCAGTTTTTGTTTTGTCAAGCATTTATCTTTCTTTTTTTTTGTCAAAAATTGCTATTCTTATGCTCTAAATTTTTCTCCTGTGAGAATATAAAATTTATTGAGCTAAGGCTTGTGAATTATTTTCACTCAGCAAAACACTGCTTTGTAAATTGTATCCTTAGTTTGCATCCGTCGTTACTATGGTTCTTTTCTTATGGGCCAAGGTCTCGGTCGTACGGGTACCCGAGTTACATGTCATGGACCATCTTTGAAAACCCTAAAAATTGGTTCCTTGTGAATCCATTTAAATACCAAAACTTTTTTGCTTTAGTACGCATACTCCAGGTTATGGCATCTCCTTCGGGAACTTGTAACTTTGCATAAGGTTTTCTTGAAAAGGGTTATGGTTTCGAAGAAGGGGAGAAAATAACTCTTGTGGAAGTTAATGACACCTCTCCTCAATCTCCTGATAATTATTCAGACAGTGAAGATGATGAAGAGATTTCTGCAGAAGTTGTTCAAGATTTTATCAGCCAGTTTAATGATGCAAAACTGCTTCTTGTTGATACCTTAAAAAAACTTGATATGTTAAGAACTGAGTTTAGAAAGGTTAACTCTGACCCTTGCTCTCATGAAAACACATGTTAAGGATCGTCTCAGGAAGAATATCTTGTTAACTCATGAAGCTTGTGCACGTGAATGTTGACTTTTGTTTGTGATTTTTTTTTTTTTTTTTTTTTTGAGTTGTTTTTTTCTTGTTGTTTTAGTCTAGGAAACTTCTTATGAGAATTTATTCTTGCGTTTTAAGAAGGATAACTAGGATTTGAATAGCCATTATTGTGAGTACACATAGATATTGCCAACGATTTTCATCTTGCAATGTTTTTAGATTTATTTGTTTAATTTCTAAAGTTTATTTGGAAGATGATTTTTGCAGTATTAATCTTTATGGTTTTATATATTGCAAATTGTTATGGGATATGTTGTTTACGTCCGTGAACCTTGACTGTCCCATATTTGTTCAAAAGTTAACTCTATTATATGTCAGTATGAAAGTATTGATAAAAGGTAGAATGAACTTTTGACTACAAAATTTAAGCCTACTATATCATTATTGATTGAAGATAAGATGAACTTTTACAAAGATTAAATCTATTATATGTCATTGTGCAAATAATAATGAAAAATAGAATGAATCTTTGATTATTCTGCAGTATTGGTCTTTCCCTGATCCACATCTTTGTGTATGTACCGTGATGCTCCATAAGTTCTCTTATGTTGAGCATGACCAATTGAATTGATCATTTTACTTGTGGTTAATTCAATTGAGATTTTTGGATACAAATTTATGATTCATGTGATTTGTTAATGTCCAGAGAAATCCTTCTTTTCTTGTAAAAGTAAGGTCGCTCTTGTTTTTCTTTCGGGAATGACATTTTATGGGGGAGATTTCTTAATTGAACTTATGCTTAATTACCAAATCTTTGTGGGGAGTGCGTCTGTGGAATATTGTAGGGGTTATCTTGTATCTTTATAAACTCCTTGATGAATGCATTTAGTTTCGGATATATGATTGCATCTAAACGAGTTGATATGTTGTTCTATTTTTTCATGAAGTATCTCTATGAAAATTTCATGACGATCCCACTAGTTTTCGTACCTTTGACAATTTATATTGACAAAAAGGGGGAGAATTATTGTGTAATGCACACTACAAATACATATGGTTTACGTATCATTATGTAAGGGGGAGTGGTTTTCATATTAAGATGAAGTATTGACTAAGGGGGAGAGATACATATCACCATAGTATTGTTGTCAAAGTTGTGATACAATTGAACTTTAATGTTGTGTAATAATACTATAACATTGTATAATTCAATAACGATGATGCTGAGTTGAACACATTTGGAATCATTGGAGTACTTGGAAGTGACGAATATTTCGAGTAATGTTGAAGAACCAAGGAGATCAAGCATTTGGATGAGAATCTACAAAGTTTATTTATTTTGTAATCCATATGTATTGATAGTTTTGTCATTAAAATTGACAAAGGGGTAGATTGTTAGAGCACTGCTCGGTCGAACTCGCAAGAGTTTCTATCTCAAGATTGTTTGTCAATGTTAGTGATTAAAACTATAAGTCTTGATTTCTAGTATACTTATAGTGATGTCTCGGACTAAGATAGATTATGTAGTTGAGCATTAGACTTCACGGCATTCATCAATTGAAGACGAAGAACTACTAAGGCGAGCTTGTGGAACTTAATCAACAAAAGGTATGTGGATACTGAAACTCATCTATCAATTGAAAAGTCTATTTCTACTTTATCTCCTATATTGAGACAAAAGTTATATTATGATAGTTTTCGATTATACACATTTGATATTTCGAGTTGAGGTTTACTCGCTTACATATTTCTCGAAATATGTGTTAGTAAGCTTTCGCTTCAACCAAGTTCATCTTATATTCTTGACGAAAGTCAAAAGATGATCATGTGAAAATCTCCGAGTAACATCTTACATGGTTTGTGTGATATAATCATTTGGTGTAGACTTGGAATGTTTCTTTATGATTATTTCAATAACTTGAAAATTGCTTTGATGCTAATAGTGTTCTAAAACGGCTATTATCATCCTCTAAGAAAGTTTCAATGATTGAAATAGAGTTTAGAACTATTGGATTATGAACATTGTATGCATTCTTGCATGTATGTTATCTATGAACGGAACTATAGTATGCATACCCGTATGCGTACTTGTATTTGTGAAATTCCGTATACCAAGTACACATACTTGCGTAAGGTATAGGTCCGGGAATTTCTGCTGGGTTTTTGAAGTGTACTAAGGTATGCATACCCGTTCGCATACTGGCGAACCCAAACTCAGACCGGCTACTTAAGTATGCGTACCCGTTTGCATACTTGTGTAACTAAAGTTCTAAAATCGGTTTGTTCATGAACTAATACATTTATATATTAAGGAATGCATTCTTTGCAAACCGTGGCTATAATGTTCATGAATTGATTCAAGTGAATCAAACCGATTTTTCTTCAATTGTGTTCTTGTATATTTCTATGAGAATATAGCAATTGAACAACTCTTTAACTAGTTTCACTAGTTTCTCACCTGTGCTACACACGGGTTTATATCCCGCTTATGAAATATTGTCTCTATATTTTTAAAACCAATCTCTTTGAAAACATAACGTATTATTGAAAAAATAATAAGAATTCACTAAGTTGATCCTAAAAACTAAATCATGAGCTTATAATGCAACATCTTAGTATATAGTATTTAATCTTGCTTCATAAATTGATTAAAATTTATATAGTTCTAATCTTTCTCCATTCTTTGATATGCTCTAAATTCCCGAAGCACATTATTTTATATATATTATCCCTTTTTCGCGTGGTTCATTTTTTTTTGTCTCTTTCTTTTTTTTGTTTGCTCAACTCAAGTATCGTATGCCTTTACTTCATCAGTCAAAGTGTTATCGAGATCGCGATACATAGTAATTAAAAAAAATATCAACCGCCTTGGCAAAAATATGTTTGATGACTCTAATTTATTTTCAAAATTGGAATCCCGGATAGTTCATTAGTTATCTTAGCTAGAATATTAGATTTACGCAATGAAATAGCCTAGCTAGATTAATTGAACGGTAAACTACAATGCGTTATATTAAAACAAAAAAAAGGTTTAAACAAATGAAAATATGCTTGTACCCTATTACATTAAAATAATATAATGTCAAAGTAATATCTTATGTGTTCATTTTACACATTCAGATATCAAGCTAGTACGGACTTCGCGACTGAAATTATTGTCAAGCTAGTCCTAGACATCGCATATGATATTACTGCACCAGATATAGAAAAATGGTATATGACTGTACTTATAGATTGATGAGCAAGGACTCCTAAAAGTTAGTATAGGAAGAAGAATAAATTGAAGTCTAGAACACTTAGGAAAGTGCCAAGTAGTAAAATTTGCTAGTAATATATATATTCGAGGTTTCCTTCAAATTTTAAAATAAACACAAACATAAGAACTAATGAAACTAATGACATTTGAAAAGTAATCATCTATGTCAAATAAGCTTGGTTGCCTGAATGTGATACCACCTCAAGATGCATCTCACAGTAACAAATTGTTGTGCGCATTAGACATACAAAGCACATATTCTTGAAATTAGTGCATCATATATACAAATCACATTTGAAACTTTAGTGGTTGACAGTCAGTAGTCAGTATTCAATTTTTCCTACCGAGAATTAAATCCGAATACAGGTTAATGCCAAATTCGGCTTAGCAACAGAACAATTAGGAACTTTCTGGTTTTTGACTGGGTTTTGGACTTGATATCGATTAAAAATAACGTGTAAGTACAAAATTTGGTATTGTCCAGGAGCCCAAGAGGGTAATGTGAGTTAATAATGATCCAACACTACTGACAAATGAAAACTATAAATCAGGTGAATGATCATCTTTGCCTGACCACCCAATTATTCAGATATCAAATCATATAGACTCTGAATGGATAAGCAGACAAATAGCTATTGATGCTTCCTGGAATATTTTGTATGACTTTACGTTTTATTCATAATAACCTTGTCACATAAAGCTAATCAATAAACATGTCTTCCCCATGTCTGTATAGCAAGATATGAACTCAATCAGGGGTCACTAAACCCTTTTACAGAGGAAAATCTTGCACATCATTTCCAGGGTATCTCTACTAACTTCATGTAAATACTTTTGCTATAAAGTGTTTATCTGTGTCAAATGATTAAATAAAGATAGCAGTATATCATTATAGGAACATATACTCAAAACAAATAAACTTTTCCCACATATCATCAATGGTATGATCCAAATAGTTTCTTGTTCCAATCGCTAATCCAGAACTATTAAAGGAAAACGTATATGACAAAATTGACAATATGGACTAAGTCATATTAACCAACAATTATTTTTCCAACAGTGATTTATGGTGTGTTTCGAATATCTCCCAAACGCGACATAATAAATTATTTTTTTAAGAGACAACATACTTCATAAAAATATGAATAAGTCATCCATATTATTATTTAACAAAAATGGTGAAAGTTGTTATCGTAAGCCGTACAAACCCTTGCATCAGTTTCCCTTCAGGTAACCATATGGGATATCTGATGCCCTCACCATGGCATTTTTCTGCTGCAATATTGTGGGTTGGAAGTAGAAACTATTGATTAATTATCGATGAATTTACACCAGCGCATAGTGGACCGAAAGCGTAACATTTAGATTTTTTCGAGTACATTTAATAGACAGATTTTCACTACTCACATTAACTTACAGGATCAGGTATTTGCAGAAGGTTGACACAGAAAATAGTTGCAAACCCCTTATACTGAAGGTCCAGTGCTCAGTGCTAGTTGGATATATGCCTCTCCCCATATATTAGTTCTCCCATGCGACACTTTGATCCAATATACCACTGCCTGAATACGTATAAATAATTCAGCATAATTAGTTCCAAAAAAATAAATAAAAAGAAACATTTCATCTGAAACAACATTTGCATTTTGAGATTTTAAAGCCGCTTTTTATGCTTCTAGCTGAAGCTTTCTTTTAAATGGTAAATATCTTATAAAGTTACAATTGTATGAAAAAACTTGGGTGATGATTTATTACCTTCATGAGTGAACTAAAAACCAAAGTCTAAATTACTTTGAAGCTTGAAATATCTACAGTTTCATATAACACTCTAATTCACCTGGCACAAAAGAGTTATGATTCTACATTTTACGAAAAATCAACACTGTAAAGGGCCATATGTAGAGGAAAAAACGAGACCAACCCGAGAGGGAAGCAATCATATCACCTTCCCTTATTTTTAAGTAAATATCAGCAGGTATTCATAAATGCACTATCGATGGTAAACGCCATGCTTTCCCTTCCATCAATAAACCTATGAAATAATACCAATATATTTCCCTTTTATGTTTGAAATTTGTTCTATATATATAAGAAACATAATCATGAAACAATGACTTCTATAATTTATGACAGGTCACATTAAATCACATGTTAATTTAACAACATAATTAATCAAAAAGCAAGGAAATTACCATCTTTATCAAGATTTTATCAGGTTCCTATTAGAACGATGGCAGCTGTGATCTTGGTGTTGAGAAGAACTTTCCATGTTACGCAGGGAAAAGGGACTGGGAAACATAAATGAAAGCTAATTCTACACAACAAACAATAAATCCAAAAAAGCTAAAAATTAACAAAAATCGAGTTACTACTGAAAAAACAAAAGAAGCAACATCAATAATAGGAAAAACAATGGTTCTGCCTACCAAAAAAACACAACAATATAAAAACAGTTAGATCTCCCAAATGAAAATATGAAGACAATGTGATCAGGAAGAAGAAAACATGAGAAAAATCACCAACTATTACGAATCAAAATCTAACAATTATTTGAGGTTACCTGAAAGAAGACGTAGTGTGAATCACAAGAATCGAGAGGTTACCTGCAAAACATATGATAAACTTATAGATCAGATAAAGAACACAGATCAGATAAAACAATAAAACCTATATTAGATAAAGAACACAAATCAGATCAAACAATAAAACCATTTGTAGAAAATAAAATAAAATAACGTACAGAAGAAAGAAGCAACCCAAAATAACGGGTCTAGCTTTCCGCCTTTGCTCGAACTTATATAGAGAGAAGCGAGCAACTCTAAAAAGATTATTTTTAGAAATTAAGTTAATATCAAAATCTAAAAATGTGTATAATTTTAGTCATCATAGTTAAGTAGTCATATTTGGTTATTGAGTCAAATTATTTTTGGAATTAATATCTTATATTAACTAAGAAAATGTGTAAAGATTTATCCTTTCTAAAAAAGACAATTTTGTTTTATTTTTGGCACATTGTTTTATGTTTGGGTTCTTTTTTTTTCCATTTAGGAAATCTTTTCATTATTGGGCAAATTTAGGAAAATATTCTAGATTATAGTCATTTTTTGTTTGTTATGGAATGTATTTTTTTTTCAATAATTTTTGTATACAAAATCTGGGGCATATCAAAATATAACAAAATTAAAAATCCACATTATTTAGTTAATTTTTTATTTTACAATATCTATTTTGTTTTAGTTATGGTACTAATAAATTTAAAAAAATTATTGTGGAAATGATATTTAATAATCATTGTTTGTTTGTTCGATTTTTTGTTTTGCTCAATTTTTTATATGCTAATCAATATTTGCTCCTATTTTTTTTGTTTCAAATTTTAATGATTTGTAATTTTTTTGTATGCAAACAGGATCAACAATATAGTTGTTCGCAAGAGAGGCATATTATACGATTGAAAGGTTAGTACCCACGATTTATTTATTTTTATTTATTTTTTAAGTTTTTCATCATTGGAGGTGTAATCAACGTGAATAACTTATTCGTTATCTTCCAAAAAAATTAATCGCAAATATTTTCTTTTACCCGTAGTTTGGAGTTGTAACTAGGAAGATTTTATTACAAAAACTGTAAATGGACATTGAATTTATTTTTTTTAATTCATATAATTGATCTAATTTTATGATGATATCACGATGAACATTGCATATTTAATTTTATCATGATGAAATCGTTTTTTTTTTGTAATGTTGAAGTTGTTTATATTTGTTTTGTTATATTTCCAAGATTAAATAAGATTTAGTAAATTTAGGTAATTATTTTCTAAAATGTGATTGGCCAAATAATATTTTGTGGGCCCAAAAGATTCTCCTGATTATTGGCAAAAAAGATATTTAAGATTTAGCTATCTTATTATTGGCAAAACAATATTTTCCTGATTTTTTTTGTTTAAATTTGATAAGTTTTCCAAAAATAAAATAAAATGGTGGGGTCAGAATCAACCAGAAGCGAGAATCAACGTGGAGCTCCGGTGAATGAGAACGCTCGAAAAAACTCTGTTATTATATAGAGAATTTGAGTCATTTGAACTAGTTATGGTTAAGATGAATAATGTTGATATGAGAGTGTTCATATAGTTAACCTCGGTTAAATACTGTTGAGCCAACATGGTGTACACGTTTAGGTACGGTTACTTAAACCTAAATGAATGTACATTTCATTTGTATATAACAAGCTAAGTTTTATCTAACAGTTGAAAGATTAGCTTGAACCTAATCAGGTTTTCATATAACAGTGACTATTGAATGCTTTGTTACCAAGGTAACTTAGATTGCAAACCCTAATTTGAAAACTATATAAAGGAGAACTCTAGCAACTGGGAAACCTTATCCCCACACCTCCTGTATGATACTAGTTGTATAAGATAGAGTCGATTCTCCTTTAACCTTAGGTTTTTCACGAAACCCTATAGGTTAATGACTTAAATACTTCATTGGGATTGTGAAGCCAGACCCAACTATTTTCTTTGTAATTGCGTGTTTTGATCTTGCGATGTTTTATCGTATTGAGTACTATCTTCTCTAAGATTTTCTCGAGATTGATTCTCCGATATCCAAGATAAAAAGTAATCACAAACATCTTCGTCTCATCGTTTGTGATTCCATAATATCTTGTTTCGCTAGCATACGATTAAGATTATTGTGAGGTGATTGATAATACTAGGTTGTTCATCGGGAATATAAGTCAGGTTTATCATTTGGTTCCTGTGCACCTTGATTTATCAAAAAACGGAACAAAACTCGTAGGTATTTCTATGGGAGACAGATTTATCTATTCCAATGGACTTTTTTGTGTGAGACCGATTTGCTTATCAAGTCTTTGACTATGGGTCATAACTACATTTCAGTCTGAAGTTCATTGGTAGTGGGCTAGTGTCTGTAGCGGCTTAATATAGTGTGGTGTTTAAATTTGGACTAGGTCCCGGGGTTTTTTTTATATTTTCGGTTTTCCCGGTTAAAAAAATTCTGGTGTCTGTGTTATTTCTTTTTCGCATTATATTTTGTTATATAATTGAAATATCACATGTTGTGCGTTGAATCGATCAATTGGGAAATCCAACCTTTGGTTGTTGATTTAAATTGATTGATCCTTGAACATTGGTTTTTGGTACCGTTTAAGTTACTTCTCTTATATTCAATCGGGCTCTCAAATTCCTATTTGCTGATTGCAGATTAAATTGAGAGATAGAGATATAAAACTCTTTGATATACTTTTCTCTAGATTGAGTCTGACTGTCTAGTTGATTCTCTTAAAAGTATATTGGAGTTTTTCTATTCAGATTGCCAAACGAAATATTGGGTGTGGTTGTTGTACCCCCCCTATTTTTCACTATTCTTCTCAAGATTTATGATTCCTCAAGTTAGATATTTAAAACTCTTGTTTATTGATCAGTTTAAGATTGTTCTTGTGAGGTAGTTAATAATCCATGCTTCTTAGCTAACTGAGCGTAAGTGTTCCGCACTTGTGAGGTTTGTTATAATTTTTTTTATTCCAAACATATTTCAAAACCTTGATCTATCAATCTAAAGGTAAATCAAATAGGCTTATCTGTTAGAGGAATATTGGTATCAAAAGTCTTCACTTAGGCTGAAGCAACTCTTAGGATGTCATCAAAGGGAGTTCATTGCGTAGAGCCTTGCGAGGTTCAAGAAACGTAAGGACCATGACTGCAGATGAATTTCTTAGAGGGTGAATTCAGTCTCAATTGCATTTCAGTCTGAAGTCTGATAGTATGCTAGTGTCTGTAGCGGCTTAATACAGTTCAATATTCAAATATGGATGAGGTCTCGGGGGTATTCTGCATGTGCAGTTTTCCTCATTAACAAAACTTCTAGTGTCTAGTGTTTTCCTTTTCCGTATTTTATTATTTTATCTTTATAATTGGAACAACACAAGTAGTACGTAATCAATCTTAGTGGATAAGTCCATACTAATTACAAGACTTGTTTTTGTAGAATTTGTATCTTGGAAGATAGATAACAAGTTTCTTACCTTATAAAATTCAGATTCAATAATTGCGAAAATAAAGAGATATAAACTCTATATACATATTGTCAAGGATCTTTAAGTAGGTCTACTTGTAATTGTATTAGGTTTTGTCCATACAGATTGCCGAAAGAAAATGTTGGTGGTGTACTTGGTATCCTCTCTTTTTCACTTCACTTTTTTTATTTAATTATTGTTATAGTTATAATTAAGTAATAGCACTTATACGTTAATCCACCTTATACGATCCCACAATTAGTTCGGTCTCAAATTTTAACTACATACCAAGTCACACCTTAATTGTTGAATAATTTCTTTTGGGAGTTACTGTTTTTGTAAGATTATACAATGTGTGTTTGTATATGTTGATATCGAAAATATTGTGTATTCGGTACACTCGTCATTTCATGGGCCATGATCCTTACATTGATATTCACTCAACCTTCTTACTTAAGATGCATGTATTTGTAGGAATTATGTTTTTTTTAGTCAACGTCCTATCGTTGGTGCTTCACTCAAGCCATGACATTTGGGAAACACATACTTGTGAAATTTCAAGAAGAAACAATAAACCTCTACAATCGTGATGTGAACGCGTTGGGTCAATGTGGTCAATATGAAATTATTAAGTATGTTGCTTTAGTAATGCAAGAGGGCCAAAACATGAGGAGTGGTGAAACCATGATGGACATTGGGTGCCGGGTAGAGTGGCGCGGCGCCATAGGAAAAAACTTCCAATATGGAAGTTGTTTTGAGATGTTAAGAGTGTTTCCCAAATATCATTCAATATTTATGTTTTAATTTCTTAATTGTCAACTTAAGCATAAGTAGAAGTTTTAATATTTTTTTAACTGTATTAGTTAAAATTAAGATGTAAGTCTAATTTAATTGTAAGACTGAATTAAGAATAAAATACAAGCTTAATTTTAACAATACGAGCCAAATTTTCAAATTCATAAACAACTGCATTTTTTTGATAAAAACTTCGAATTAATCATTAATAGTCATTCTACAAGACATTGTAGTTGCAGGAAATCCTACAATACATCCCTCACAAGAATTCATAATAATCAACACATCTTTATGATCAAAAACTACACTTTTTATTAATAGATTCCAGAAATGTTACAAGAAGGAAATGAAATCAAGAATACAACATTGTTTTGGACTTTCTCTCTCTTTATAACTTTCTCAACATTCCAAAAAGATCTCTCCCTTCCTTACGCCTATTCGGATCTTTATATAGGATATTACATAGTGGATGGCAGCTAAGTTTTCCTTTATTTTTGGATCTGGTTTGCGATATTCTCGCAAGTATTCAAGTGTTGATGTTCGCAACATTCTTAAATATCGCAAGGTCTTCACATCTTTCTCGTGTTTAAGCTGTCGTCATCTGTTACGTCATTTCTATAGTTAGTGTGCGATGGCTTCGCAATGTATTAATGATGATGACTTCGCAAGGGTGTTGTTGTTGCAATATTATGATCATACATCTTGTCACTTCTCATGTATTCTCTGCGAAGGGGAGAATGTCATGAGAAAATGTATTTCCAAAATGCCGCAATTGTTCGCAATGTATTTCTTCTTCCATTCATTTCTCGACACGTCCTTTTCAACCGTCATTCTCAACCGTGCACGTCCACTCTTCGCATTAATGAGTTTATTTTCTCGAGAACTCTTCTCTCTATATATATTCTTCTCTTTTTCTCTTTTCACTTTCTTCTATTTTTCTCTACAATTTTATTGTTTCTCCGCAAATTCCGTTTCTGCTGCTGTGAATTTTCATCCTTATTTTTCTTTTGATCTTCATTCCTTCATTCCCGTACTCAGATATGCCTCCAAGCGGTCATAAAGCTAAAACTTCTTTTGAGGGAATTCAGAAACTTCTCAAAGAGAGAGGTTTTATAATATCCACCATTCACAATCAAGAAGCTACCTCCATTCTTTATGCTAAACTATTTTCTGGTCATCATTGTGATGATAAAGAAATCATAGTTTCACTCGGTCAAATTCTCGCTGGCCTTCCTATCCCTCTTTATGATCTTAACCTTCCTTTATTTTATGAGATACTCTCTCATGCGAAGTGCTCGTGAGCAATATATCAATTAAGTGGGGATTTCATTCGCTTGATGCTTGAATTTGCCAACCGCGGTGCTGGCAAGGGATCTCTTTATTCAGAAAACGTTATGGATCATAAATTTAAGGATCTAGAAATTCTCGCCAAAAAATACACCGCAGAGAGCTTCTTTGAAAATTATGAATTAATATCTATGAAGAATGTCAAAACTCGCTGGGGTATTCACTAGAAGAGGAAATAAAATATTGATGACGATAAAAAACTTATGCATGACATTGATTGGCATTCTGGAAAGAATAACATTCCTCGCCAATCTAAAGATGAGAAATGGTGTGTCTTTCCACTGATTCTGAGGGGTCCTTATATTTCTGGTTCAAACATGCTCCCTGCGAATCTCGCTACTTACCAACCTTGGGTATTTAATTGGCCTGAGAAAGAGAAGGAGGTACGTTTATTTCATTCAGTTTATTGTCTTCACTTTTCTCCATATTTATTAATCTTGCAAAAATTTCAGATTAGCAAATTAAGAAGAAGCTACAAAAGAACTAGCAAATCAAGCATCCTAGCAGCACTTCGTTCGATCACGGATGAAGTAAGAAATACTTTATTTTATTATTTTTAATAATATTATTGCCTCTGTTTCTTATCTTCATTCGTGTGCGAAGATTGGTGTTGTAGTTGTTGAAGAGGAAGGATCTAAAGCTGCGAAGACCAAAAGCAAAGGTAAAAGTGCTCTTCGCGAGGTAAAATTTGTTGCTTCATCTTCAAAGAAAAGAAAGATTCCCTCTCCTTCTCCCTCAAGCTCCCATTCTGATAAGAGTACAGACGACGATGTTGTATTCGCAAAAGAATGTGCCTCTTCTGAATCTTCAATGGCACAACTATCCAGCATCTTCTCTGATTCTATGTAAGAAATTGGTGATACTCCTCTAACTAATGCCTGCAAATCTATAACTACTATCTGTGATGCCCCCCTCTTAGAGAATAATGAGTCTCTTCGCGGAGTTTCCAGATTTGTATCCCCAAGTTTCTTACATTCGCTTAATAGCTTGGTAAATTTTTCATACTTGTATTTTTCTTCTTTTACTTTTTGATTTGAAATTGTAGTTTATTTTGAAAATTCTCCTTATTCTTTTGCAGGATGGAAAAGCTTCCTACGTGGTCAATTCTGACTTAGTTAGGAGATGTGGGAATTTTGACAAGAAAAATCTTCAGTTTCGAAAAAATAATGAAGAATTGGAAGTTGAGGCTGTCAGTCTTCGCGAGAAGAATAAACATTTAGAATCCGAAACTGCTATTCAGGAGAATAAAATTTCTAGCCTTCCGAATGCAAATCAACAACTTTATAGTATGAATTTTTCCTTCTTCCCCTTGATTCCTTTATCCCATTGTTTTATCTTATTTGATCAACCATTTTTGCAGACATTTATGGTCTTTCTGATGAAGCTACACTCCTTCGTTCTTTTCCCGACCCTATAGATGATAATACTCTTCTTGAGCATCTTAATAATTCTTTAAATAGTTTTTCCAATGATAAGATTAAATCTCTTTCCATAAATGAACTCAGATCCAAACTTCGCCTCTTAGAAATTGACCATAGATCCAGTTTGGGTTTAGCCAACAAATTTAAGCGTTTTTACCATAACTATAAAGAGGAAATCAATAACTTAAGGACCAAGAACAATGATCTCATAGATAATAAAGATCACATTGCTAGACAATGCACTCAAGCCTTAGCGAAATTTCATGAAACTCTTCTTGGGGTTCAAATTGAACGAGATGAACTTAAACGCAAAAATGTTGTGCTTAGCGAGAAAGAGAGTCAAATTCGTTCCCGTCTTCTCATAACTAATGATGATGAATTCGCTTGGGCTGCGAAAATTTTAGATGATGCCAGAAATAGTCTTGGTGTAGATGTTAGTCTCCACACTAAGCACACATCCTTGTTTAGAGATATAATTTTTGACAGAGAAGGTTGTTAACTGTTCTTTCTTATTTAATCATCTATTTTTCATAAATTTTCATCAAGTTATTGACTCATTGTTATATGTTCGCAGAGGCTGAAGAAAGATTTCGCAAAATAATTGAAGAACTTGAGAATGAAAACGGGCATCTCGCAAAGAATCTTTCTTCTCACAATAAGTGTTCGAGATTGAAAAATCAGTTAAGGATTACTGTTGCGAATTTTAAGAATGGTGCTATTCTTTTCCGCAACCAAACTATTAAGATGGTTTGTGATGATAATAACATTCTTCATTCCACATATCCCTGCCTCTCGGAAGAAATTCCAAAGAGCGTTCCTAATCTGGTCATCTCTGATAGTGATGCTAGCGAAAAAGAATCTGATGAAGATGAAGAAGAAGAATCTGATGATGATGATGATGATGAAGAAGAAGAATACGGTGAAGATGATGAAGAATCAAACAAGAAATAATTTTTGCTTCCTTCTTCAACTTTTTGTAATATCTGTATATTTGTTCTTTGATCTTCTGTTCTTGTAATCTATCACTGCGAATTTCGCCATCTTCCAATATAAATTTTATCTCTTTTGTGTCTTTCTGCTCGTGTAAATCTTTGATATGGAGACAAATAACATTTTCTCATTCTATGCATTCCCATACTTGTCTCTGTTATTTGTATTCAAATGAAAGATTAAGCAAATTATTTTTGAATATTAAGATTGTTGCGTAATCTTTTGGTAAATTTATGCCTCGGTTTCGCAGATATCTCTGCATAATCTCGCAATCATGTATTTGCGAGATAATTCTTGGTTTTTTCATTCTTATGTGGTCTTATTTTTCCTTTCTAAGTAAAGGTCTTATTTTGCCACCTTTTGTCATGGCGACAAAATCGCAGAACGTCTTTGCACTCTCATGCATAAACCCATTGATCTTTTCTTAACTTTTCTCTTTTGTCATTTTTGTTGCGACAATATGACAGGCCTAAATATTCTTGCGAAAATAAAGCCCTATGACATTGCCGTCTTGCGACAAAATCGCAGGACGTCCTTACACTTTCATGTAATGACCCATTGACCTCGCCTTATCTTTATCTCTTGTATTATTGCCTCTTCAGGATTGTCGCACAAATATGACAAGCCTTGATACTCCCGTGAGTAAAAAGCCTCATGACATTTGCGTCTTAAGACACTTATCATCTCCCTAATGGAGGGTGTCGCCTTTATCTTCCCCCTGGTTTCCCCTTCAAGGAGACGTACATCTACCATACAAGTTTGGCTCCTCCCATCCGGTCTTAACAACAACCGGTTGTTTTCACAGCCTCTTATCCTTTTTGCCTATATGGCTTATGGTTACGAGACTGCAACCTAAGTGGGTTTTTATTCAGGCCGAGTGTATCATAGTCAAGACTTGCCAAGAATGGCCAGGTATGTTCCAGATGCCCCTGGCACTCTTGGCTCAACTGTGTACCTCGGCGCCTTGATCATATTCTGCACTCCTTAGAAGAGACCCTCAGTCTTCCAACCTAAGTCATAAGCTTAGGTTGAAAATCCAAGGTACCTCTCCTGGATGGGCTTTATTGACCCAAAATCTCCATGACTCAGGTTCCAGGGGCGGTGTAACCTTTTCGCTGAGCCATGCAATAGGTACCCCTTCTATGATGTACTTTAGGTCTTACATTTTCCTCTTGCGAAATTTTGATTTCGCGAACTGGGATGTACGCCATAGTAAGTTCGCCCCTTTCTGATGATTTTTTTCTTTCTTCTTTTGCATTTCAGCTCTGTTGTAATTTCTCAATCTCATCTTTGTCATTAAGTAAAATATTTTTTTGAAATTTTTTGCAACGAATCAGCCATACATATCTCTTTCTTTTCTCATTTCACAGTTTAAATTTTTTACCTTTGCTTTTTTCCTCTGCATCGTTGTTGTTTTTTGTAACTTTCTTACCTTCTGCGAGATTTTCTCCACTTCTTATTTTCAGCAAGCATTGGATTCGCAAAATTTCTTCTTCTCCCTGCTCTATTGCATCTACCATTAATCTCTTACTTCTTTGTCTTTCTTTGACGTTATATTTCCAATTCTCCTTCTTTGCAGTTCGTTCTTCGCATGATTTTATATCAATTTCATAACACTTCTTTCCTTCAATCCAATCTCCTTTTATAATTCCAATTCCACTTGGATGAGGGAATTTGATGCATTGATAAAATGTTGACGCTACGCCTAGAATCCATGTAACCAAGGTCTGCCAATCAAAGCATTATATGGAAACTCTACATCGACAACACAGAATAGAACTTCAGAAGATAATCCTTTCAATGGAATTCACATAGCAACCTCTCCTTTTGGCTTATTTGTAGTACCGTTAAAGCCATAGATTTTATAGGTTGAGGGTATTAAATATTCATCTTTCCCTCCCATAGTTTTATATGCATGATAGAACATGATGTCCACGGAACTTACAGTGTCAATTAAAGATCTATTGATTGCTCATGAATCCTCTGCTTCATCATCTCTTGGTCTTGGGTTGATCTCTAGTCTTACCACCAATGGGTTTTCATGCATTTCGCCAGCCTCAGGTACCTCTTCTGCAGTGAAAGAGATGGTTTGATTTTGTCATTATTTTAACGAAGAAGTCTTCGCAATATTCATTATTTCTCTCCCATCAACATCTCTTGCGAAAACTCTGCTCAGAACGCTATCATGAAAGTCCTCAATAGTTTTGTACGAGTGCACAATAGAGTTACAAAATAGATTTTTTGCCTTCGCTCCAACTTCTATTACAAATGTTTCTCTTTCCTTTGTTGTATTAGCTCTGCGAATTTCTGGTGGAGGTAGTAATGGTTGAGATTGTGGTTGCCCTATTAAAAAATGATTTAGCTTTCCCTGATCAATCATTCTGAGGATGATTCTCTTTACATTTCTGCAATCATTTGTCAAATGTCCATGGAATGGTGATAAGAACAAAATTCATGACTTCTGTGGTTTGGAGGTGGTTCACTCCCCATGTTCCATGGTGCTGGTATGTTCAAGATTATAGCTTCCCATATTTTCTCCACACTAGCATTTAAAGGTTGCATTTTGATTTCTTCCCATATTATCTTATGACTTCCTGTCCCCTATGATGATTTTTCCTCT
Source organism: Papaver bracteatum (assembly GCA_023529315.1). Taxonomy (NCBI): domain Eukaryota; kingdom Viridiplantae; phylum Streptophyta; class Magnoliopsida; order Ranunculales; family Papaveraceae; genus Papaver; species Papaver bracteatum. The sequence goes on along the minus strand of JAJJWX010000566.1, from coordinate 827,891 downwards.
GACCCCCATATGTTTCTTGTGGTTGATCAAGTCTTTGAATTTTGTTGTTTCCACCTCGGCTATAGAAGTTTCTTTCTCTCTCGAATTCTTCTTGGTCATGAATTCCCATAGCTACTATTTTCTGCTGACTATTCTCCATTATCCTCTCTTGTTGTCCTTGAGAAGTGCTCGCCATTGTGTTTATCAACTCGGGTAACAAGCTTGCGTTCGCTGCTTTTGAACTTGTATTCGCAACTGGGTATGATTCCATCTCATTTTGTTTTTCTTCAAGAGCAATATACTCCTCCTGCAGCTCTCGCAACTCAGTCATCGTGATTGTATTCTTGATTCTGAAAATTTGAATGTACATCATATTGGTTGCGAACATTGCGTTAATGAATGATAAAATGAGGTATCTCTCATCTACTCGTCCAGCCATATCGCTACACATTGTCTTCCACCTCATGGTTAAGTGCTTCAAGCTTTCTCCAACTCTTTGTTTTAACTCAAATACATCTTCACTGCCAGGTCGCGAAGAATTATTACTTATGTACGCCCCTAAGAACATAGTCTGCAAATGATTAAAATATGTTATAGTATTCTTTGGTAAACCCTCATACCATTTCAATGCCTCTCCTGTTAAGCTGGATGCGAAATACTTACACAATACAACATCATGGTTTTCCCACTGTAGCATACATCTCACATACGCTTTGATGTGTTGAACTGCACAAGTTGTTTCGTCAAATATACTAGTTAATGCAGGCAGATTGCACTTTGGGGGTATTCCTCTCAATTGCACTTCTTGTGTGAATGGAGTTTTCGCAGCTTCTTCTATGGCTCCGTATAATTGTATCCTTCCTCCCTCTCTTCTATTATTTAGCATTCCTCTCATCTCCACCCATTCTCTTAAGATTTGTTCATTTACACCAGGTACTGATTCCATTGGTCTTTTTAATTCTGCTTCTCTTCTCCTGCGTTCTTGCCTATTTTGTCTTGCGAAATTTTGATTTTCCTCTTCATCATCTTCTTCTTGTCTTTCCCTGCGATCTCCTCTTTCATATCTTTCATGAATTCACACATGATTATACCTCTCATTTTCTCCTCTGCGATTTTGTTCATTCCTCCTCAATTCTCTTTGTTGCCTTTCAGCTCTCCTTTGTACTCTATCATATTCTTTATTGATATTAACATTATTGCGATTGTGTTTGCGTCTTCTTTCTCGATTTTCATGATTGTTCTGACGTATTTCCTCTTGGAGCTCTCTTTTCTCCATTTCTGCTCTCAGTCTTTCCCTTTCGCACGCTAGACTTGCTTGTTCATCATGATGTCTCTCAATTTCGTCTTCAATCACTTGTTGATTTCTTTGAATTTCTCTCCCGTGTAATGTTCTTCTTTCTTCTTCTTGATTTTCTTCACCATATTGATTATTTCGTTCATGACGTTGCCTATTCCCCTGATTCTCGTTATCTTGTTCATTTTGGGGAATTTCGCCATGTGGAATGTAACGATCTTCAATCATTTCTCTTCTTTCACGACGTTTTTCATCCGGATTTTGTAGTTCCTCTGGAATATCTCCATTAATACTTACTACAGGTGAATTTCACCTCATTTCCCATCTAATTGATCTTGAACTTGATCTTGTAGTACTTCTTGACCTCATATTCTGTAGTCTCATGTTTTCCATCCTCAATTCATGATTTTGCCTTGTTAGATTTGCACGTTCTTCCGCTTATAATCTCCTTTCTTCATATATCCTTTGCCTCAATGCCTCTAGTGCTTCAATCTCTCCATTTTCATGAATTACTCCTCCAACCGCTTCTATGCTTCTCTCTTCTCTTCTATCATTCCTTAATTGTTGTTTTTCTTCTACTTCGTCTTCCGAATCTGACCGCCAAGTGTGTAAACTCACTCTGTCATAATCTATAGTTCTATTTTGTGCTGGTGTACGCTGAATTGGTTGTTGAATTTGATTTTCTCCATTATTTCTTTCGTTCATTCTTGAAGATACCTCAATTTTATTTCTCCTTTCTCCAGCAAGCCTCTTACTCCTTCTAACAATTGTTGGTTGTCTTGAAGTATTTATTCTTCTAGCCATCTCTTCAATCTCAATGAATTGTTGAAAATTATATGAAACTCTTCACAGCTACTCCAAATTCTTTCAAATCACAATACCAATCTTCACGCTAAAACCACATTATCCCTGTTTCTAGCGCCATTATGTAGTTGCAGGAAATCCTACAATACATCCCTCACAAGAATTCATAATAATCAACACATCTTTATGATCAAAAACTACACTTTTTATTAATAGATTCCAGAAATGTTACAAGAAGGAAATGAAATCAAGAATACAACACTGTTTTGGACTTTCTCTCTCTTTATAACTTTCTCAACACTCCAAAAAGATCTCTCCCTTCCTTACGCCTATTCAGCTCTTTATATAGGATATTACATAGTAGATGACAGCTAAGTTGTCCTTTATTTTTGGATCTGGTTTGCGATATTGTCGCAAGTATTCAAGTGTTGATGTTCGCAACATTCTTAAAAATCGCAAGGTCTTCACATCTTTCTCGTGTTTAAGATGTCGTCATCTGTTATGTCATTTCTGTAGTTAGTCTGCGACGGCTTCACAATGTATTAATGATGATAACTTCGCAAGGGTGTTGCTGTTGCGATATTCTGATCCTACAAACATAAAACTAGACAATAATAATTTAACATATAGACTTTAAAAATAAAAATTTGGGACATTTCTCTTCATTTTTTCACATAACTTCTGATCAATGCACCTATGAACTAGTTTCCTTCTTCTTCTTTGCCTTCAAATTTACTTTGTCTTGATTTTCCTTGTCTTGAACTCTTCTTTGCCTTTTCTTAGTTGCACGTTTGAGTTGGTTAATATCCAACACTTGAAGACTTCTTTGCTTTTTTACCTATTTCTTGATAACTATCACATATCTTCTTAACAACACCTTCAAGTACTACTCAAGTAAAATCAAATTGCGTTGCCAAATCAAGTTGAGTTTGAAATTCTGCCATTTGAGAAAATTTTAGAGATTAAGATAAAGAGAAATAGAGAGAAAAAAATTAGGAAAAATTTAGGTGTAAATTTTAAGTTAAAAATTACCTATTTATAGGCGACAAAGAACAACCATTGGTGCTATACATTCCGCCAAGCGATGTTAACTTTATATCCAACGATATAGTATTTATCGCTGGTGCTATTGACAATATCTTTCACTAGGCACACTATCACTCAACTGTTTTCCCACAGTGGCGTGACTGGTTTGTCATTCCACCTGGTATGACTGAAAAATAAAAAAAAACCGACATGGTGCATGGGAAGAGGCCTAAAAGCGCATCCAAGCCGAAGGAATCAGCTTGGTTTTATTGTTGATGAGATGAAAAAAAATCCTTAACTGACAGTTATGTTTGATAATAATCAAATGATTAGGGTGGTACAAACTTACGACTCCATTTTCTTGAATCCTATTATGGGGGCTTTAAATGGCTGGGTTTTTTGGGGATGTATATGGTCATGAAATAGTAATCCATAGAACCCCTTATCCATATATTTTTATAATACCCAATCCACCCTCAATTTGATTAGTGCTAATTAAAATGATAAGATAACTAATCAATATTAATTACCAGATTAGACTAATCAAATAATTAATCTTTTGCAAATCAAAACTTGATTTTCTTGGATTTTGAAGAAGGAAAAAGAGTGATTTTGGTGAATTTTTTTTGAAAAAATTTGAAGAAAATTGATGAAACCCTTCATCACAAAACTTGGGATAACCTTATAATCAACTCCCAACAACAATTTTATCGATTCAAATCCGTTAAAAATCAGAGCAAAATCTGAATTTTTGCCCTGTTACGGCTGGGAAAATATGTCGAACCAACCGTAAATAGATAAGTACGGTTGGAAACCGAGGAACTCCCAACTGTGAATACGAAAAATAGATGGGAAATGAAGAACTTCTGGCCATTATTTTTTCCATATTCACCTGAGTCTAAATTACGGATGGGTTAACATGTTTAGAAGCCAATTTTCTCATCCGTAAATGAATATGTAAGTTGATGAATTTTGAGTTTCACCATAAATACATAATACGATTGAAAAGTATTAATACATTCATTAGTTATATCACAATAAAACCCATTACATACTTAATAGACCCCCATTACAAAGTTGGTTTTAATAACATCCCTTTCGATGTATCAAGAAGTCTTTGATGATGGCGAATTGAGCTTCAAAGTTGAAATTATAACCTTTCCATTTTCTCCATTCCTTATTAGCTTGAGCTACGACTTCTTCATTAGTCCCACCTCTAAGTCGAAGTTTCTTTCACATACGAAGTAAAGCCATATATTTTTCCACTTTTTTTTGCGTATGTGTGAAAATCGAAGATACAATTCAACTTCATCACAGTTATTAGTATTACCTGTTTCACTACGAATTTTTTTCAAAAATCCTACTCCAATACGATAGATTGACTAAATCACCTTTCCTCCGTTCTTCTCTCCTCTTTGGATAACACAATTCAAATATTTTACAAAGAGATAGGTCTCCATCCAAAGTAAAGTTGGGTTTATCCTTTGAGTACATTGCATTGCGTTTGTAGGGGTTTTGATGGATATTATTAATGTAGAAGGTGTGATTTTGATTTGGAATGGGTGGTTATATGGAGGTGGAGTTCTTAAATAAGTGGTTGAACAGCTAGGGTGTTTACGGCTAGGAAACGATGGGTCGATATGATGTGGTACAAAAGGAAATTATAGCCGTTTACGGCTAGGAAATGATATGTCGACCAAACCCTAATTGAGTATAAACCTGCAGGTTTTGTGGTGTGTCAGATTTACGGCTAGGAAATCAAGAATACTTGGCACATTTTGGATAAATTTTCTTATGTAAAGAGTGGTCGAGATCTCTCCTCACAAAAAATAAATCTATGGTTGGCTGATCACATGAAATACAATTTTACGCACCATTTATTGCTAGGCCACCCATGCATGGTTCGTTTGATGACTGAAACACCTTAGTTATTGTACCGATTCAAGTTAGACAAGATAAAAAGAGGTCGGGATTTGTCTAGGGAGGAAATAAATCAATGGTCGTAGTTTGTTCAAATTAAAAACATTATGAATGTTTATTAATTAGTGTCTCATTAATTGATCATAATCAATGCTTAATAACTAATTTTTATTATTCATGTAATTTTCATTATAAATGTCCTCTTAATAAATCTAATAAATATGTATTCCAATTAATAAATAATTTTAATAAAAATTATATTAATAGAATTTAGTGGTGGTAGTGTAATAGATGATAGAAGCGGTGGCGGGTGTTAGTGAGTGGTGGTGGTGGAAGAAATAGTGGCGATGGGTGGTTTATGATGGTGTGTGTTGGTGAATAATCGTGGACAATATTAGTTCTATTTAAAACACTGGTAACATTGTATTGTAAAAGATGTAGTTGGTTGTTTTTAACAAGATTGATATAAACATATACCAAATTTTGAGGATGATACCATGTTATTTAGGAAAAAATAATCATTATTTCCGGATCACCTAAACGGTACCCCTGCTACCTTTAGTACCCAATTGTAGAAAAGATAATATAACAATAAAAAAATATAATGAGATAAATTAATTAACGACCTAAGTTTGTTCAATTAAAACTTTATATATGACGTTTGTAATTCAAAATTAAAAGTACGAACAACGGATAACGGGAGGTGGGCGGCGGTTATGGTGGATAAAAAAATAGTATCATATGGTTTTGTTGTGGTGGCGACGATGGAGGTTGGTGAGTAGTAATAGACTATATTAGTTTTGTGTCACCACAAAATGGGTAACATTATAAACTAAAAGATGTGGTTGATCGTCCTTAATGATAAAATAGTCTCGGTTAAAGTACATGAAAGATTAAAAAAAAAAAAAAGACTGTCATGTCATATAATTACTAAAGGCAAATGGCACAAGTCAAAATCCATACACAAAAAATTACTTATTGTCGAGATTTGTCGTTATGATAAGGGTTGTACCCTAGCTAGGCATACTTTTCTGTCTATTTGTTTGTACTACATTATAAAACGAAGCTTCACAAGTTAAAAAAGATAAAGACCGGTCCTGATTTTTCCTCCCAATTGATAAATTCATGATTGCGGCCGATCCTACGAATACACACTTCAATTGATAGAAATTCATTACACATTCTTTTCATCCCATCTCAAAAGTCAAAATCAAAACAGAGAAATTTGATCAAATGAAAAAAACAAACCTATCTTCCCATAAAAGGAACAATTCGTTCTCTCACTCACATCCGTTAGGATGAGTGGATTTTGAAAACTTTAATTCCTCACTTTGGAGCAAACAAAAATCATAAATAAAATAAGAAAGGGGACATAGATTGCAAAAAGAAAAAAAAACGACTTAAATCCTAAAATACACTTCTGGTCAATCTTCTTTCCATGTTCTCTAATATTCTTCCACCAAAACGTACATCTCTGACCAATCAAATTACTCCGAGGTAATAATATTTGAGAAAACCATTTCTTTTGACATCTCTTCATGTATGAATTTTTGGGGTTTCTATCATTTTCTTGAATTTCATTTATTGTATATTTAACTTAAGTATACATTTTCAACGATAGTCTACTTAATTACAATAATTTCAGGGTTGAATTTCGGTGTCTATGTTTTATTATTAGTCAGATTATGAAAATTTGGCTATCATAGGTCGCCGGGGTTTTAATCTATTCACAAATTCTTAGTACAGAAAGGTGAGATTTTCTGAAGTACCAATTTTTTTATTTCTTTTCTTTAGACTTTAGTTGAAGTAGCATTTTGGATTCATCTTGATAGATACACTTAACGAGAAACTACTAAAATTACTCAGATTACACATTATAATTTGACTAGCGACTGTCATTTACAATATAGGATGCCCCTTTTTTCGGGCTCCTGTTCAAGAGTCCTGAAGAATTTGATTAGAAACAATTTTCACTGAATGATCTAATAAACTTATACATGATTTATATAACACATGTGCCATAATGGCACGGGTTAATGAATGATCCATTAATTATTGTTTCACTAATTGCTCATAATAAATGATCTATTAATTTTTTTCATTATAAAGTGTTTTATTAATTAGATTTTCACTAATTGTTCATAATAAATGATCTATTGGTTTTTTTTTTACTATAAATGCTCCCTTTATTAATTTATAATATAAATATGTATTTCCATTGATAAATAATTTTGGTAAAAATAAAAATGATATCAATAGACACTGGTGTCAGTAATATGTGGTGGAAGGTGGCGTCCTTAAAAAGGGATGGAAGCGGAAACATTAGTGGTGGTCAGGGGCGTAGCCAAGCCCAATTTTAATTGTTATTGATCTTCTTCTTCTTTTTTTTATCATGAATGGGCTATTAAGTGTATTTTGCACCCGTATCCAATTTCAAGATTTTTTTTGTCCCCCTTCCTCAAAATCCTGGCTCTGCCTATGGTGGTGGTTCTGGAATAAGTAGTGGTGGTGGGTGCTGGTGAGTGGTGGTGGACAATATTAGTATTGTGTCATTACAAGACGGATAGTCAGATAACATTGTATTTTGAAATATGCGGTTGGTTGTTTTAGCAAGATAGAAAATGGCATGTATCATATATTTCAGGGATGATATCAAATCATATATGAAAAATTGTTCATGACAGCTGGATCAACCAAATGGCACCCATGCTATCTTTGGTACCATATCGTATAAATCATGGTTTTTAATGTTACAATAAAATTGATTGCAATACAAAAGAGGACAGGAAAAAAACGGGACAAATTAATTAACGACTTAATTTTGTTCTATCTAAACCACATATATGGTGTTTGTGATTGAAAATTAGAATTACTCCCAACAACCTACAGGGGTAGGCGGCAGTGGTGGTAGCAGCGGCGAAGTCAGAAATCGACACTGAGAGGTTTTTTTTTTTTTTTTTTTAAAGAAATATGTAAACTTTGGTGGACTAAACCTTAAATATAGATGTGATAAGTACTATTTATAAAATGAAATTAAAGATTTACTAGGTAGTTTTGTGGTGAAAGAAATGGTATCATGTGGTTTTGTGGTGGTGGCGTGTATTGGTGAGTAATAATAGACTATGTTAATTCCGTGACGCCACAAGACGTGTAACATCATAAAGTGTAAAACATGTATGACCGTTTTAATGTTAACGTAAACTCGGATAAAACACATGACAATTGAAAAATAAAAAAACTTAAATAAATTTTTACGTTATTTAATAACTGCAGACAAACGACATGAATCAAAATCAGAACATATGAAATTACTAATTATCGAGTCATGGACTGCAGAGTAGAAATATCTATTGGTTTTTCCTTTACTTTTGTAAAGATAAGGAGGGTAAACTCGATAATTAATAAATATTAAATTTAATATGAGGGAGGATCCCCTCACACTTTTATTTTTACAGTATCTCACACTTTGGGCACTATCTTTTCTACAAAAACCAAACGGTAGCGTATTTGAAGCTAATATTTGGGGATATGTTCGTCTTACCAAGCTATACATACCCACGAAAAATGAGCAAATTCTGAAATGTATAACTCCGTAATCTACTACTTTGAAAATCAACCGTCGAAAACCAACGGATTTTCAACGGTTAAAATTAAGATCGGTAGATGGTGGGGTTTAGTATTTCGGAATATGCTCATTTTTTGTGGATATGTAGAGTTTTTCGTGACGGCATATTCCCAAAATATTAACTTCAAATACTCTCCCATTTAAGTTTTATTAAGAAAAATATCTTCCAAAGTGTGAGATTGTGAGAATCTAAAGTATCCGGATAAAAATTATCCTCATGCCGTTTCGACATGGGTTAAGAGTTATATCATATTTGAAAGACAAAAAACCGCTACAACAGGAGTTGATAAGTTTTCGGGACACAATTAGTACAATACTAAAAATTAACCAACGTTAAGGCTCGTGCCGTTATGGCACGGGTCAAGTCCTAGTCAGGTCATAAACCAGAGTTGTTACTTTATGTCAAAATTACGGTTTGAAGTACTAAATTTGAAATAGATACACGGCCTGGATATATAGCCATAACCAGAAGTCAATTTATTTATGGGTTATCAGAGTAATATACAGACATGTCATTCCCAACTGTAACTGAATAACAGATGATTTTTCTAACCGTTCCATTATTACGTCCAGGAATTCGAAAGGTCGACCAATCCGTAACAGACAAATATTGCCGGTTTTGTGGTGTGCCAGTTTTATGGCTAGGAATTCACGTCGTAAACCAGAGTTGTTACTTTAGTCATAATTACTGTTTGGAGTCTTAACTGTGACACAAATACACGGCTTGGATATCTAGTCGTAACCAGGAGTCAGATTGTTTTCGGGTTATCAGTGTAATATACATCTAGGTCTTTCCCAACCATAAATACTTTACGGATGGTTTTCCTACCCGCTTGCTGGGTAACAGCCGGGAGTTTTTAACCAAAAACCTGTGCATTAAATTATATGAATTTACGGCTAGGTTATTTGGGGCTTCGACCTAACCAAAAATGCTAAAAAATGATGATTTTTCATCATAGTTCTTAGATTAGACGAATGGAAAGACTAACATTCATCATTCATACATGCAAAGTTATAAAAATTCATCCGTCCAGATCCATAACCAAACAACACAAATAGTGAATAGACAAATTCTTAGATAATAAAAAATCTATGAAGTAAAATACCAAAAAGCCACTACATCTCCATTAGTAATTCATTGGGTTCCTCGTCCGAATCCGAGCGCAAAAACTGACCCAAATCCTCATCCTCTTTCTCATCTTCAACAACCTCTTCTACAACTCTAGCTTTTTTACCTCTTCCAACGCCACCTTGAATTGGAGTATTTTTACCTTAACCACATCCACCTCGAGCACTTGTTCCATCACGACCCCTTTTATCACTTGTACCTCGACCACGACCACCTTTTTTTAACTCCACCTCGACCGACTCGACCACCTTTTCCTTGCTTTGATTGAACATGCTCACTGGAGGGAGTGTCCAAGTCGTCGCTAGAATAAGGAGACCTGGCCCTCTTACTTCTACTTGGTCGGTCATAAGCATATAAGCCTCATTTTTCGGGAATTATTATACCTTTAACTCGATTCCGGAGTAATCTTTATTCAAGGACCATTAAAGTCTCACCCGAATTAATGCTACAGGTCAGGTCCTCGACCACCCAATTAACTCGTTCAACCTATTTTTTCATATCAAAAACACAAATTGTAATTATTCATATATAATTAAAAAATAATAAACACATACAAACATAAGGATAATTAGTAATATACGTACCACCATCTCCCTCCAATCACTTTCATCATTCCTTGATGTCGAACTCTCTCACTTCTTGAAGTGTTTCCTCGCTTCCGGATCCAAATTTTCCACATAAGGATGAGACCACTCTTGATACCATTCCATGTAACTCGCATCTATATCGGAAGTGCCATAAGAAGATTCAAGACCTCTTCTACTCATTTGGTTTACTGCTTCGTAATGAGCACTCCAATGATCGATCGACGGTGCTAGTTCATAGGTCAATCTGACATCTTTATCCTTAAATTGAGAGTTGGCTATGCTCAGTTTAAAGCGATAGTCTCCAAGTACTATTTTCTGTACAATACCAATTTGACGGAGCATTCTACCAGGATATACAATGACAAACCCATTTGAATGAAACAAAGGTCCCACATAGGTGCCATATCATAAAATACTTTATCACCAACTTCATATTCTCCATCCTCGTCAAGTTTCAAATACGGATAAAAAAAAAACATCATCGATTGTCAAAGCATCCAACATTTTCCTCATGTCAACCATTTCTGTCTCTTTAGCCTTGTGTTGGGTCCTTCGAAAGGGGTATCTTCCTCCTATAGGTTTCTCTAGAGCCCAATTATTATCCCGAGAAGGCCTCAAGCATTTAAAATGGTCGTAAGCCCATGCCTGCGGGGAATTTTTTTTTATAAATAAGATATTACACACAAAATATAAAAGTAATAAAATAATTTGTTATATGGAAACAAAAAGATACCCGGATAAGAGCAACACATCCTGCAATTTGTGTTATGTTCCACCTAGAAGCTTTGCAAAGATTGTCCATCACACTAGCAAGGAGGGTGGTGCCCCACGAGTACCTAGGTACCTGGTTTGTTTCCGGATCGAGACTGAGAATTTTCAACCATTGCAAATAACAAGCATTTACCTTATTTCCTGAGAAAACGGGGAAAAATACGGTGCCAAAAGAGTGCAACAAGTAAGTTATATCCGTATGGCTAGCTGTTAGAGCATTGCTCGGTTGAACTCGCATGTGTTGCTATATCAAGCATGTTTGTCAATCTTAGTGATCAAAACTATAAAGTCTTGATTTCTAGTCTACTATAGCTAAGGTCTCGGACTAGGATAGAAAGTGTAGTTGAGCTCAAGAACTCCATGGAAATCATCATACAAGATGAAGGACTACTTAAGGAACCAGTGGATCTTCATCGACTAAAAGGTATGTGGAGACTTGAACTTATCTATCACTCAAAAGTCAATCTACTCTATTTCCTATCTTGAGACAAAAGTCGTTTTACTATATAGACTAAAGATATACACATGTGACATTTCGAGCTGAATATATCTCGCTTATCTATTTCTCTAAATGTGTGTTGGCAAAGCTTTCATTTTAGCCAAGTTCATCTTTGACTAGTGACGAAAGTCATGTTATGTTTCAATCACTTTGGAAATTGATTTGAAGAAAACTAGTTTGTGAATAACAACTATATGACGTCCTCTGAGAATGTTTCAATGATTGAAATGAGAGTTTAGACAATATAACCACTGGGGGATATAAGTATTGTTTTGGTAACACATATATGTATAAGTCCTTAGTACTTGAACCGAAGTTTGCGAACTTTGTTGATCAAGTGAAAACCGGAACTTGAGCAGTCAACCCAGTCCGCGAACGTGCGTAGTTCTCGAACCCGAGAATTTCTGCTGGATTTTGTGAACTTCAACCGGTTACTTGAGTCCGCGAACCCAGTCCGCGAACTTGAGTGGTTATGTCTAAAAACGATGTCCGTGAACTTATCTAAATTATCTAAGGAATGCTGTTGCAAACCGTGGCTTTATAGTTCATGAATCGATTTGAGTGAATCACATCATTTTTGCTTTAATTATGTCTTGTGTAGTTAATAATATCTCATAGCAATTGAAAAACTCTCTAACTAGTTCATTTGAGTCATTTGGACTAGTTATGGTGAAGAAGAATATGGTTGATATGAAAGTTATCATTTGGCTAACCATTTGGTTGACTAATATTGAACCAATTATTGTACACTTTTGGGTAAGGTTACACAAACCCAAAATCGTCAAGTACATGTGTGTATGGCAATCTAAGTTTTTGATCTAACGGTTGTGAGATATTAGCTTGTATCTAATCAGGTTTTCATCTAACGGTGAATATTGAATGCTTTGTTACTAAGCTAACATTGATTGCAAACCCTGATTTGATAGACTATATAAGGGAGAACTCTAGCAACTGGGAAACCTATTCCCCACACATTCTGTGTGATACTAGTTTGCTAACCTAGAGTCGATTCTCCTTTAACCTTTGGTTTTCTTCTTCTAAAACCAGGTTAACGACTTAAAGACTTCATTAGGATTGTGAAGCCAGACCGATACTACTTTTCTTGTAGTTTTGTGATATGATCTTGTTGTTTATATTGTACAAGTACAATTGTAATAATTGGCTTGAGATTTCTATCTCCGATAGGCAAGATATAAAAGTAATCACAAACATCTTTGTCTCATCGTTTGTGATTCCATAATATCTTTTTTCGCTGCGTCGATTAAGACTATTGTGAGGTGATTGATAAAACTGAGTTGTTTTTCGGGAATATAAGTCTGGTTTTATTGATTGGTTCAAGTTCACCTTGATTTATCAAAAGACGGAACAAAACTCATAGGTTTATTCGTGGGAGACGAATTTATCTATCTTGTAGACATTTCTGTGTGAGACAGATTTGTTTGCTAAAGTCTTCGACTTTGGGTTGTAGCAACTCTTGGTTGTGGGTGAGATCAGCTAAGGGAATCAAGTGCGCAGTATCCTGCTGGGATCAGAGGCGTAGGAGCATAACTGTACATTGGATCAGTGTGAGATTGATTGGGGTTCAACTACAGTCTAGACCGAAGTTAATTTGGAGTAGGCTAGTGTCTGTAGCGGATTAATACAGTGTATATTTAATTTGGACTAGGTCCCGGTATTTTTCTGCATTTGCGGTTTCCTCGTTAACAAAATTATGGTATTTGTGTTATTCCTTTTCCGCAGTATATTTTGTTATATAATTGAAATAATACACGTTGTGCGTTGTTCAATCAATTAGAATATCTGACCTTATTGGTTTTTGATTTAAATTGATTGACACTTGGATATTGGTCTTTGGTACCATCCAAGTTATCTCTCTTTGATTAAGACTCACGAATTATATTTGCTTGAGTAAATCAAATTGAGAGATTGAGATAATAACTCCTTGATTATTTTCTATTGATTGAGTCTAGTTGATTCTCTAGAAAACAACTCGGAGTTGTCCATACAGATTGCTAATCGAAATATTGGGTGAGGTTGTTAGACCCCGCTTTTTCAATTGGTATTAGAGTAGGCAAACACGTTCAAGACCTTATAAGTCTATGTTTGTAGCGATCTGACTCTATTTACATAGGTGATATCTCAATAAACGTACCACCAGTCTTCGATGACACTAATTACTTATGGTGGAAAATTGATATGCGCGCTTTTCTTCAAGCACATGATTTCCAATCATGGGTATATGTTGTTAATGGCTATAATGTTCCCGTTGAGGCAGTTGGAGATGTAAATGTTCCAAAGAATATTGCGGAATACACTCCTGCAGAGGTTCTTGCTACAAAGCAAAACTCCGACGGTTTGAATGCAATCATACATGCCATTACCCCAAATCTTCAGCACCATGTGTCTAATTGCACTAATTCGCAAGAAGCGTGGGATATCTTAGCAACCGTATTTGAAGGAAATACCAGTGAAAATGAATCTAGGCTTCAAAACCTTAGTTCCGATTGGGAAAACCTTCGTATGGCAGATGAAGAAACATTTGATGATTTTAATCACAAAGTGTCTGAAATTGTTAATGCATCTTTTGCATTGGGTAAGACTATTCCTGAAAAGGACATTGTGATGAAAATTCCTAGATCACTACCACCTAGATATGATGCTAATAAGCATGCCATCATTGAGGGAAATAACCTTGATAATCTCTCCAGAAACACGCTGGTTAGAAAGCTTAAGATATTTGATCATGAACATTCATCCAAATCTAAGGATGTTGCGTTCAAAGCACTAAAGGACACTAAATTACTTGATAAAAGTAAAAAAGTGTATATCTCTGAAGATGATCACTCTGAGACAGACTTATCAGATTAAGATCTTGACAAATCAGTCTCGATGATCACAAGACAGTTTAGGGATCTTCTATTAAAGAGAAGTAAACGGTTCTCCAGAGATAAGCCGAAGGCATCAGTCAAACCTCATAATCGTGTTCCTCCTAAAAACAGGGATATTGATGAAACTGATGATGAGGATATGCCTCAGTGCTTTAAGTGTAAGGGATTCGGTCATTTTGCAAACGAGTGTCCAAATCGTAGAAAATACACCGAGAACAAAGGTGTTGCAGCAACTCTTGATGAAATGTATGACAACTATGACTCTAATGAAGATGGGAAATCAAGTGTTGCACTTCTTGGTGAAAGTATTGATTTTGATAATTGTAGCAATACACATATCAATTTTTATATTCTTTCAGAAGATAATCCAACCATTCTGGAAGAAAAAGTTGATCCTTTCTTGGAAACACTGTTTATAATGTTTCAGGATCCACTATGTGCCTAGATGCTTGCATGTTTCAGAAGCCTAATTACTATTCAAGTGTGACGTGATCGTATTGTTCATTAAAATGTCATGAACTCTCAAAGTGTTACAAGTTCAAACACAAGCAAAGACACGTCAACAAACTTTAACGAAGATCAAATCATCTAGCAAGAAAGCTTAAACTTGCTCAGAAGACCGCAGAGGTATGTAAGATTTTATCTTCGTCTAAGAAGTTAGTTTCCAAGGAAAAATCAAGACCATTTGAGAAGAAAGTATGGTCAAACTGTTTTGATAGACATAAGCATGTGGATTCTCCACAAGAGGAAATTGGTGGACAAATTATAGTTCACCACAACGTAACTTGATTGTGTTGTTCTTAAAATCTTGTCTCATGTGCCTGATCAAAAGAGACAATGATTTTGTACCTCTCAAGCTTTAGGAAAAGTTTTTTTCTTTCTTTATTTTCTTAGAAGTATTTTCCTTTTGTCAATCAAACCGAAGAAAGGGTATTATCGATAATTCTTCTCTTTATAGGGATAAGAGTTGATCGCCTACGAACCTGTTTTAGGTTTCGAATTCTATATTCCTTTTCCTTCTCTAAAACCTCTCTTTATCTTTAAACTACTTGTTGAGATAATTGTGAATTCCTCTCACAAACCCATACGCTTATGGACGCTCCAAGAATGATGTCTTCTGATGAAAAAGAAGGTAATGTGATTGTTAAGCCATCAATCATGAAGGAAAAAGAAAAATCTCCATTGCCTCCAACCTTGAAAAGAAAAAGAAGGAATATGAGGAAGCCAAGAGTTGTTCCTTCAAATTCTAAGAAGTTATCTAATGTTCTTGAAGTGTTGAAGGAGCTACGAAAGGAAATTCAACAAATAAAGGTTTTTGTGTATAAGACTCATGAGATTCAGAAGGCCATGGTTCGACAACAGCAACCAAGAAGGTTCATCGATATAAACTCCTTTCTTAATGAATCTTATGTTCCCATGGCTGTTGACGACAAGGAGTTCGGGAACGATAATGAATTCTTCAAAGGTCTTAATGTCTATTAAATCTTCTATTGTTTCTCTTTTGTTTAGAAGAATAACTAGTGTTTTGGAAAATCCATTATTGTGATTACACATAGCTATTTCCAATGATTTTCATCTTCTTGTTTTTAGATTTTTTGGTTTAAAATTTCTAAGATTGTTTGGAAGATGATGGTTGCAGTATTAATCTTTATGGTTTTATATATTGCAATATTGTGATGGGATTTGTGTGTTTACGTCCGTGAACTTGATTGTCCCATATTTTGTCAAAAGTAAAGTCATTCGTGAATTGATATGCATATATTGATAGAAGGATTATTAGACTTTTGACAAACACAAAAGTTAAGCCTATATTGTCAATTATTGATGTAAGATAGGTTAAAATCTTTTGTGATTCAAGGATTATGTCTATTGTATGTCATTGTGCAAATGGTGATAGACACATAGAATGAATCCTTGTGTTATCCACGGTATAGATCCTTATTGATCCATTTTTTATGTATTACTGTGAAGGCTCCATTGTGTATATTATGTTGAGAACGATACAACTAAGTCGATTCCTTATTGGCATGGTTGGTTGTTCCATGAGATGATATATGTTGAGCATTAAGAACTAAATTAATCAACTTATGTGGTTATTTAGTTTGTATTCCATAAGTTTTCTTATGTTGAGTACATGTACGGTTAAGGTTGTCATATCTTATGATAATCTTATTCAGGGTTCCATAATCTCTTATGTTGAGCCCAAATGAACTAAATCAATCATCAAGTATGGTTATTTTGTTAGCACTCTATAAGTTCTTTTCATGTTGAGCATAATTGACTAGGATGGTTATTTTTATGATTAACTTAGGCATTTCTCCATATATATTCTTATGTCGAGTGTGGCCAATTAAATTGATTACTCTTGTAATTAGTTTGGTTGAGTATGACAATTAAGATTATCTGCAAGTTTTCTTGTGATCAATCTAATTGATTTTTTTAATTCTCCATAAGTTTACTTATGTTGAGCATATTTAGTCAAATTAATCTTGGTTCGCTTTGGTTAATTTGATTGAATATTTCTTGTTGGATTCCAAATTCATACTTGTATGTGATTTGTTGAGTCTATAGAAATCCTTTTTTTCTTTTGAAATAAGGTCGCTCTTGTTGTTCCCTTGGGAATGACATATTATGGGGGAGAGTTCTTTTGAACTTGTGCTTAATTGCCAAATCTTTGTGGGGGAGTGCGGCGGTGGAATATTAGAGGGGTTATCTTGGGTCTTGATAAACTCCTTGATGAATGCATTTAGCTTCGACTTTATGATTGCATCTAAACAAGATGATATACATTTACCTTTGGTCATGAAATGTCTCTTACGGAAATTTCATTAGGATCCCGTTCTTGTACCTTTGCCAATTTTATTGACCAAAAGGGGGAGAATTAATATGTAGTTCACACTACAAATACATATGGTTTTTGGATCATTATATAAGGGGAGTGGTTTCCATGTGAGATGGAGTATTGACTAAGGGGGAGTGAAGTATCACCATAGTATTATTGTTGAAGTTGTGATGCAATTGGACTTTGACGCTGTGTAATAATACTATGACACTATATAACAATGATCGAGAACC
Source organism: Papaver bracteatum (assembly GCA_023529315.1). Taxonomy (NCBI): domain Eukaryota; kingdom Viridiplantae; phylum Streptophyta; class Magnoliopsida; order Ranunculales; family Papaveraceae; genus Papaver; species Papaver bracteatum. The sequence continues at coordinate 810,294 of JAJJWX010000566.1, read as the reverse complement.
GATGCTTTTCTCATTGTTATATCTACGGATTTTCAACAACGATGATGCTAAACTTACAACCTTTGGGATCATTAGACTACTTGGAAGTGACGAAGATTTCGAGTATTGTTGAAGATTAGACATGTGGAATAGGAGCTACAAAGTTTATTTATATATTTTTGTATTCCATATGTATTAATAATTTTGCCACTAAAATTTACAAAGGGGGAGATTGTTAGAGCATTGCTAGGTCGAACTCACATGCGTTGCTATATCAAGCATGTTTGTCAATGTTAGTGATCAAAACTATAAAGTCTTGATTTCTAGTCTACTATAGCTAAGGTCTCGGACTAGGATAGAAAGTGTAGTTGAGCTCAACAACTCCATGGCAATCATCATACAAGACGAAGGACTACTCAAAGAACCAGTGGATCTTCATCGACTAAAAGGTATGTGGAGACTTGAACTTATCTATCACTCAAAAGTCTATCTACTATATCTCCTATCTTGAGACAAAAGTCGTTTTACTATATAGACTAAAGATATACACATATGACATTTCAAGCTGAGTATATCTCGCTTATCTATTTCTTGAAATGTGTGTTGGTAAAGCTTTCGCTTTAGCCAAGTTCATCTTTGCCTAGTGACGAAAGTCATGTTATGTTTCAATCACTTTGAAAATTTCTTTAAAGAAAACTAGTTTGTGAATAACAACTATATGGCGTCCTCTGAGAATGTTTCAATGATTGAAATGAGAGTTTAGACAATATAACCACTGGGGGATATAAATATTGTTGTGGTAACACATATATGTATAAGTCCTTAGCACTTGAACCGAAGTTTGCGAACTTTGTTGATCAAGTGAAAACCGGAACTTGAGCAGTCAACCCAGTCCTCGAACGTGCGTAGTTCTCGAACCTGAGAATTTCTGCTAGAGTTGTAGATCTATTTCAGTCGGCGAACTCAGTCGGCGAACTGACGGAAGTTCTCGAACCCGAGAATTTCTGCTGGAGTTTGTGAACTCCAACCGGTTACTTGAGCCCACAAACCCAGTCCGCGAACTTGAGTGGTTATGTCTAAAAACGATGTTCGTGAACTTATCTAAATTATCTAAGAAATGATGTTGCAAACCGTGGCTTTATAGTTCATGAATCGATTCGAGTGAATCACATCATTTTTGATTCAATTGTGTCTTGTGTAGTACATAATATCTCATAGCAATTGAACAACTCTCTAACCAGTTCATTTGAGTCATTTGGACTAGTTATGGTGAATAAGAATATGGTTGATATGAAAGTTATCATTTGGCTAACCATTTGGTTGACTAATATTGAACCAAATATTGTACACGTTTGGGTACGGTTACACAAACCCAAAATCGTCAAGTACATGTGTGTATGGCAATATTAGCTTGTATCTAATTAGGTTTTCATCGAACGGTGAATATTGAATGTTTTGTTACTAAGCTAACATTGGTTGCAAACCCTAATTTGAAAGACTATATAAGGGAGAACTCTAGCAACCGGGAAATTTAATCCCCACACATTCTGTGTGATACTAGTTTGCTAAGATAGAGTCGATTCTCCTTTAACCTTTGGTTTTCTTCTTCTAAAACCAGGTTAACGACTTAAAGACTACATTGGGATTGTGAAGCCAGACCGATACTACTTTTCTTGTAGTAGTGTGATCTGATCTTGTTGTTTTTATCGTACTAGTGCAATTGTAATAATTGGCTTGAGATTTCTATCTCCTATAGGCAAGATATAAAAGTAATCACAAACATCTTCGTCTCATCGTTTGTGATTCCACAATATCTTTTTTCGCTACGTCGATTAAGACTATTGTGAGGTGATTGATAAAACTGAGATGTTCTTTGGGAATATAAGTCTGGTTTTACTGATTGGTTCCTGTTCACATTGATTTATCAAAATACGGAGCAAAACTCATAGGTTTATTCGTGGGAGACAAATTTATCTATCTTGTAGACTTTTCTGTGTGAGACAGATTTGTTTGCTAAAGTCTTCGACTTTGGGTCGTAGAAACTCTTGGTTGTGGGTGAGATCAGCTAAGGGAATCAAGTGCGCAGTATCCTGCTGGGATCAGAGGCGTAGGAGCATAACTGTACCTTGGAGCAGTGTGAGATTGATTGGGGTTCAACTACAGTCCAGACCGAAGTTAATTTGGAGTAGGCTAGTGTCTGTAGCGGCTTAATACAGTGTATGTTTAATCTGGACTAGGTCCCGGGGTTTTTCTGCATTTGCGGTTTCCTCGTTAACAAAATTCTGGTGTCTGTGTTATTCCTTTTCCGCATTATATTTTGTTATATAATTAAAATAATACAGGTTGTGCGTTGTTCAATCAATTAGAATATCCGACCTTATTGGTTGTTGATTTAAATTGATTGACACTTGGATATTGTTCTTTGGTACCATCCAAGTTATCTCTCTTTGATTAAGACTCGCGAATTGTATTTGCTTGAGTAAATCAAATTGAGAGATTGAGATAATAACTCCTTGAGTATTTTCTATTGATTGAGTCTAGTTGATTCTCTAGAAAACAACTCGGATTGGGTGAGGTTGTTAGACTCCCGCTTTTTCACTAGCTCTTGCTTCGTCCATCACCACCTCTCCACTAGCATCCTTACGGGAAGAATCCTCAAACTTCTCCCTCAGACGAACCATGTTAATCTTCCTTGTCATTTTAACTATTTCAGGATGTTCACCCGGTACACTGAATGGCCTTTTAGCTCTAGGCAAGGCTCCACCACCTATCTCAAACTCTTCTTTCGCTTCAAGTTTGTCCCACCTAAGGCAGTCTTTCGCCAAGACATATAGCTGATCAAAAGGAATAGAATTGTTGAAACCCTCAAGCACATCTTTTCCTTCCAAAGCAAGACCAGTAATTTGTTTTTCATCATCCGGAGTGATAGTCATCTCGCCGAACGGGAGTAAAAATGTCATGGTTTCGGGCTAGAACCTTTCTCTAAACCCACAAACAGTCACAACATCATAGGTCTTCTGCAAAGCCTCGATTTCATACCATAACCCCGAAGCTTCAAGGCTACCACATCTAGATGCTCTCTATTTAACGGCGAAAACTTTCCTTGTTGGTGCTTTAGTTTAGGGACCGCTTTATCTTGAAACTACAACGAATATAAAATTTTGGTTGTTACAATTAAATATCAATAAAAAAATAATGAAAATAACATATATTAAATTTGATTTATTACCTTTGTGGCACACACCCTAGCATCCCATGCTGATTGGTAACCAAACAAGATGGATCTATCTTTTGGCTTACCCCAAGGTCTCTCATTCTTCTTGGAAGGTAAAAGCACCATAGCATCAATGATTTGTCTTGCCATTTATTTTGGTGCATACTTCTTCTTTTCCTTCTTGTCCTCCTCCATTACGGATTTACCTTTATCAATAGCAGCACCACTTGTTTCGGCCAAGTTTTCTTCTTCTTCATTTCTTCCAGCAGTGGAAAGTCCACCTTCACTTCCTCCACCTGTGGAAACTCCAACTTCACTTCCTCCAGTAACACCAAGTCCACCTTCACTTCCTCCACCTGCGGAAACTCCAACTTCACTTCCTCCAGTAACACCAAGTCCACTTTCATTTCCTCTACCTGTGGAAACTCCAACTTCACTTCCTCCAGTAACACCAAGTCCACTTTCACTTCCTCCACCTATGGAAACTCCACCTTCACTTCCGACAGCAGTTCCAACTCCAACTTTATTTCCTCTACCTTCACTTCCTCCACCAGTCACAACTCCACTTGTATTCCTTGTGTTTGTGCCCAGTGGTTTTGTGCAACGAGGTTGCGGAGTCGGGACATTACAAGGTGTTACTTCTTGTGTTCTTTTCTTTCTCCTTTCATTTCCTCTGTTAAAAGACAAACAAGACCAAAAAAACAAAAGAAAATAAGCAAATACGATTTGGAAATCTAAACATAACCAAGCCGTCACAACAAACACGGCTAAGAAAAATTGACCGTCCCAGACGCAACAACATTTACGGATGGGATATTTAGTAATCGACCAAAACAATTTGCGGCTTGGTTACTCAAATTACGGAAAGGAAAAACCTAGACGTGAACACTGCTGCTGGATTAATATCCAGCACAGTAGAAGATACGGCTAGGAATAGCCTAGCCATGAAAGATACGGATGGGACTTTGAGGTATCGACCAAGCCATTACACATAAAACGGCTAGGAAATAAAACTTACGGTTAGGAAATAAAATTACGAATAGGAAAAACCTAGACATAAACACTACGCTAAATTAAATTTCGAACACAGAAGAAGTTACGACTAGGAATAACCTAGCCGTAAACAAATTATTGCGGTTAGGATTTCTCAACTCTCGTCCACATCGCTTATGTTACGGCTAGGAGTTCTTAGTGATGCCAACCGTAAACCTTATTTACGGCAGGAAAAACAAGAACTCCCAGCCGTAAGCAGTTTCAGAAACTGTTTTTTCAGACCTAATTTTTTCGAAACCAACTGAATAATCAATCAAACGCTTAAATAAAGAGTGGGTTTTTCAATTCATACCTTATTGCAGTCATTTCAGGAGTCTCGGCGGCTGGTTCATCTCCTTCAATCGCTTGTTGTTGATCTTCAGTTTCATCTTCAGTTGATGAAGTTGATTTCTCTGGTTCGGGAGGAGGTGGATTCGACGACGATTTCCCTGACTTTTCCTTTGTCTTCACCATGGTTTTATACAATGAATTTAATCGACGATTAACTGTCTCAAACGAAGAAGAGAAAAAAAAAAACGGTCGGTTTCTTTAGTTAATGATTTTTCAGTTTTTTTATATTATTTTATTAGATTAGTAGTTGATGAAATGGTAAAAAGGTAATAAATTAAAATGATTAAGGATATTTTTGAACTTTTACATAGATTAGGTCCCCATATCCACGTTTTGGTTATAATTATCGTTTTAAGCCCTAAAAACTCAGCCCCTACGGCCCCAATAATACCATTCATTTTCTGGCCTAGGAGTGTAAGTGTTTGTCAATCCATGAGTTGCGGTGAGCTTTTTTTCACCAGCTATTTTCCTTGTTTGATGGAAGATATGCTGTTTACACATAAGATTTGGTTTTTATTTTATTCGCATGAAATGTACAGAATTTGACAACAACAAAATTGATGCTACACATATAGTGATACAAGATTTATGGAAATTTCGTCCTTATCTTTGTCTTAAAGGCTGAGAGGTCAGATATTTCCCAAGGAGGAGAGAGCATTTCCGGAAGGTGTAGGAGCATCTGTGGGGCACCCAGTCTGTCCAGGCTTGGGCTGAAGATGTCCTTCAGTGCCATAACCTTGGCGCTTGTAATCCTCCAAATCCGAGTACTTGACATAAGGGCTGCTCTCCAGTGGCAACAAACCTTCCCCGGCAACCTTCCCTTTATCAGCATCTGCTGCTTGCGTTTGTTCTTCGCTTTCTGGCTTTCGTGCCATCTGCTCAGTGGTGCTCGCCATCTTTCTTTTGTTTTTTAAACTCTCTTCTTTCCGAGGATCGTATGAACTTTTTTTTAACTAGGAGTAATTTTCCTTTCTTATTAAAAAGCTCCAACTTAACAATTTTGTTTCCGGGAGGTTTGATCTTTAAAGTTTGAAACAAGAAAAGAGAGAACTGTGGTCCAAGAGTTTTCTATGGATACCCATGTTAATCTGAGAGATTATACTAAATGCATTGTTGATTCATTCAAAAGCCAAAAAAAGGCAAAAATAGGGATACAAAAATGTGGACACAATTTGAAGTTCTAAAACTTTTCCTACCTACTACTAGGACTCTAGGAGGATTTATGAAAATCACATGTTTGTGGTTTTAGATTTACTGTTGTCAATTGGTTTCTTCAGTTACAATCCCAGGATGCCTTTCTGTGAGGACGTACTGTGCACCCTTCTTGAATGCGGTGGCACAAAATGTGGTACAACATTCCTAATAATGCAACAGTTTTTTTTTCTGGATAACTTGTCAGCTGATCTCAACTAAAACACTCCATACACAAGATAATTGACTTAATGACTCCCATGATACACCTATAGTTAAACCATAAATGAGATATGGCCCGGCCATTTAAATCTCTCTCTCATGTCTGTTTCTTTACAGACTACACAAGTTAGAGAGGAAGGGGTCACCACAACGTTTCATTAATCCCGTCCAAGCATCCTAACAGTCTTTGTGTCATGGACGCTACGTATTTAGACCAATCACAAAGGGAGCTAGAGAGACACAGAAGAAATTATAAGTACGGAAAGGTGAAGATGTCAGTGAATCCCATACCTTACGGGCACGATCGAAATGATCTACCGGTCTCTAATTTGCGATCTAAAACCTTTGCCATCCTTACAGTTCCCCTTCTTTGCTTTCACAAACTCAACTAACAAACCCCACACAATCAATTATGCCTTGGAAGTTTCTCCACCTTTCGAAGTTCCAATAACACTTTCTTGTTCCTCTGTCTCTGAAAGAACTGAAACATAATCACATACAATGGAGCCACAAATTTCACCAGAGACTAGGAATTCCAACACCAATATCTTGGAAGAACTTGAGTTTCTAAGTCAGTCACTCTACCAGTCTCACACAACTACTACTACTACCACAAGAAGAAGAACTGCCTCCTTTGCTCTTCCCCGAACTTCAATTCCCACAAATTCGCCAACCGCTGACATACTCACATCAAAAAATGAGGCAAATAGGGAGATATCTCAGTCCATGCGGATTTTTACGTCCCCATGGCGATCTAAGCCGAAGCCTGATCATGATCAAATTGATGAGAAAAACGAACTGCAAGTTTCAGATCACCAAGAGATCAAGATGCTGGATGAAAAGGTTGTGGGTTCGGCTGAAAAGAAAGGAATTTGGAAATGGAAGCCAATTCGAGCACTTTCACATATCCGAATGCAAAGGTTGAGTTGTTTGTTCTCTGTTGATGTTGTCAGTGTTGAAGGCCTTCCAACGTCGATGAACGGGCTTCGTCTTTGTATTTGCGTGAGGAAGAAAGAGACTAGAGATGGGGCAGTGAAGACGATGCCATCCAGAGTTTCGCAAGGAGTAGCTGAGTTCGAAGAGACTTTGTTTGTCAAGTGTCATGTCTATTGCAGTACTGGGAGTGGAAAGCAGCCGAAATTTGAGCCTCGCCCTTTCTTGATTTATATGTCAGCTGTTGATGCTCGAGAGATTGATTTTGGAAGGAGTTCAGTGGATTTGAGTCTTCTGATTCAAAAATCCATGGAGAAAAGCCTCGAGGAGACACGGGTTCGGCAGTGGGATGCAAGTTATGATTTATCAGGAAAAGCAAAAGGAGGAAAACTTGTTCTGAAACTTGGATTTCAGATCATGGAGAAAGATGGAGAGTTGGGAATTTATGGACACGCTGATGAAGGATCCATATCAGGTAATAGTTCTTTGAGTTATTTTGGTCGCAAGCAATCAAAATCTTCTTTCAGCATTCCGAGTAGAAGGATGTCAAGTAGAATGGCTGTGTCGATGAGTCCTTCAAGTGTGGGCAGAGGAGTGGATTTTGATGCCATTGATGACTTCAGTTTTGCTGCACCAGCTGTCTTTCCTCCAAGCTCACCATTTTCTCAGAAATCTGAAGAGCCTGAGATGAATGTAGAAGGCCGTGATCTTCCGGAATTCGACGTTGTAGACAAAGGAGTTGAGATTCGAGAAAAAGGCCATGCCAACGAAGAAGTGTCTGAAGACGATAGGTCGGTTACAAGTGAGGTTGTTAAAGTAGTAATGAATGAGCAACTCCACTGGACTAGATCGAAGGACCTTGATTTGATTGCTCAACAGATCAAAACACTTGAATCTATGATGGAGGATGAAAATTCTGTTAATACAGAAGAAGAAAGTGAATCACAAAAGCTAGATGAAGATGAAGAAACCGTAACCAAGGAATTTCTTCAAATGCTCGAGGAAGAAGAGCACGATGAACATCCAGGAAATCTGCTGTTGAACCCTGAAGTATCTGAAATTACCACAGAAACCACAGAAACAGATTCCAAAGTTCTTCTACCAGATCTTGGCAAGGGACTAGGCTGTGTAGTTCAAACAAAGGATAGAGGCTATTTAGCTGCCACAAATCCTTTCAACATTGAGTTCTCAAGAAAAGAAACCCCGAAGCTCGCAATACAGCTCTCAAAACCTTTGATCCTTCAATCACAGAAATTGATGAGTGGGTTCGAGATGTTCCAACGAATGGCAGCCATTGGACTTGAAGAACTGAGCTCTGAGATGTTAGCATTAATGCCTCTGGACGAGTTGGTTGGTAAAACTGCTGAACAAGTAGCTTTCGAAGGAATTGCTTCCGCAATCATCCAAGGACGGAATGCAGAAGTAACTACCTCTAAAGCTGCTAGCTCCATCACTGCATTAAAAACCATGGCCGCAGCAATGAATGCAGGCAGAAAAGAGAGGATCTCAACAGGAATCTGGAATGTAGATGGAGAACCAGTTTCTGCAGATGAGATTCTAGCATTTTCAATGCAAAAGATAGAGTCCATGGCAATCGAAGCTCTAAAGATTCAGGCAGAGATGGCAGAAGAAGATGCCCCTTTCGATGTTTCTCCACTTTTTACTCTTGGCAACAAGAAAGACCTGCATCGCCCCTTTGCCTCATCTGTCCCACTCGAGATTTGGCTGAAAAATAGAAGTCTAACCACAACTGAAGGTGAACAGGAACTCCCAGCTACAGTAACACTGTCACTAGCTCTTCAACTAAGGGACCCATTGAGGCGATATGAAGCAGTAGGAGGCCCAATGATTGTTTTGATTCAGGCAACACGTACAGAAGCTACACCAGGGAAAGATGTTGGTGATGATGTTGAAATGAGATATAAAGTGGTGAGTTTACATGTTGGAGGTTTAAAGATCAGAATGGGAGAGAAACGACATATTTGGGATGCTGAGAAGCAACGGTTAACTGCAATGCTGTGGTTAATGGAACATGGCTTGGGGAAGGCAGATAAAAAAGGGAAACCCGTAACGCCGAAGGGGATGGATTCGTTATGGAGCATCTCTTCGCGTCTAATGGCAGATATGTGGCTCAAACAGATGAGAAATCCAGATGTTAAGTTCCTAAAACAGCAAATAGCTATGATTAGGTCATAATAAGTAAGTAACTAGACAGAAAGTTTTATAATCATATGTATGATCAAAATAAAACAGTAGGCTTTGTGATAAATGTTATATTGAACTGCTAAGTAATGTAGCTATCTAAAGAAAATTTTGGTTTTACCTTCCATACTTCACTTTACGGAAAAATATGTTCAATAATTCAGTCTCACCTTACATTTCCTATTATGAACTGCACCAGAGATGCGCATGCGGTAGTGTAGGAAGACCAATTAAACTCCTTATTCAAAACCTTGTTACTAATGGTAAATGTGAAACTACATGATGGTAATTCAGAACAAAAGATGTGAAGAAAACAGCTCAAATCGCTTACTTGCAAACACGGCTCAAGGCGATAGTTGACGACAGAATCCTAGTTAGGCATTTCTTCAAACACTTATCTTACTGGTGTGAGGAAAGACCCAAACCTCGGTCTGAAAACGGGGATGGGAGCCATTAAACAAAGGTATAAACCACTTATGAAGATAATTATTCCATTTCATCCGTACTAAATTCTTCCATTAAAACTATTCTACGAATTTCTGGAAGATCATTCCGTTTTATCCGTACTTATGAGGTTTTATATGCAACGAGCCAAAGAAGATATCCTTAAGTTTGATTTTTTTTTCTTCAAAACTAGTGACAAAACCCCTAGGTGAACAAATTAGTGATAAGAAAAAAACCAGTCATATTATTTCTAATAAATAAAAACCGTTTCAAATAAAAATGGCACAAAAACCCCAATCCAAATAAAAAATTTAAAATTTAATTTTTATTAAATTTGTATATTCCAAAATTAACCTTCCCTATATAAAATCGATTTCAAAGGAAAGTTAAAGCAAACGGTTTCAGAACAAATCGATTCGGAAAACAAAAAATCAAAGATTTCGTTTTCTTCTTTGCTATTTTTCTTCGTTTTTTGATTTCCAGATTAAATCATCGTCTTCTTCCCGCGTTTCAATTCACAGATTCGTCATTCTCCCAATTTCAATTCAAACATTCAGAGAGTATTTTTAGGTTTTGATTGAAGAATCGGAAGAGTAGTTATAAGTTTTGAGATCTGTAGAAGAAGAATCCAATTTAGAAGAAGAAGATTCAGAGAGTAGTTGTTGTTCGAAGAAGAGAAGAATACGATTCAGTTATGCGATATCTTGTTGCAATTCAATTTAATTGAATCTCTAATTGTATTTTTGCAATCAATCAATTTCGTCTTCATATTCATTAACTTCTTCCACTTTTTAGATCCAGCTGAATAATCATCAAGGAATCAATCAACTTTTCAGGTATTCAATTCTTTTTTTTGTGTTGATTTTTGATTTGTTTTTGTGAATTTGCTAGTCACTCTTGTCGAATAAACTGAATTGATGTTAGCATATGATTTTTTATGTTTGTGTGTTTATGTTCTTATGAAGGATTCCATCTCTTTGGAACTGTTTTTTCAATTTTTTGTTGTTGTTGATGTTCACATCTGGTGAAACTGTTTTTGGTTTCATCATTTTGTTTTGTAGATTATGGACTATGTTCTCTTTGTTGTTGATGTTCACATCTGGTGAAACTGTTTTTGGTTTCATCATTTTGTTCTGTAGATTATGGATTATGTTCTCGCAGTTGTTTGTCACAAAGAAGATTGTTTAAATTTACGTATTGGCCTCCAAGAGTCTTTTGCTAATTTGAAGACTAGTATATGCTCAAGTTGGTGTGATTTTTCCCCTCCTTCTATGGAAATTTTTCATATGGTTGATGATCAGCAAAAGGTCATTGATTCTAATTTTGATCTTCAAGCATTAGCTCTATATAGTCTGCATAATAAAGAAGGAATTATGGAGTTACACGTACGTTACAAAGCTGAGTGTTATGGTTCAACAAGTTCAGGAATTATAGCTTTTGATCACCAGCCACGGAGTTCTGGAATTATACCTTTTGAGAAGCCACGAATTGATTATGATGTTCCAGATAAAGTGAAGGAACCATTGAAGTCTGCTCACTGGTTACATCTTTTTCAAGGAGTTGAACAGTTGTTTTCGGGAGGTGTTCAACAAGTTCGTTGTGATTTACAGAAGCATCATGCAGCAGCCGGTTATGAATTCAAGGTCTACAGGAATGAGAAGTTGAGGATTGGTGCATGTTGTGCTAATAAGAAAGAGGAGAAGTGTAACTGGCATTTATATGATGTGTCTGTTGATGGTGTTGTCGGAAGTCCGTTTATTATCAAGGAACTAAATAATGAGCATACTTGTGTTGGTGGATTTGTTAACAAACCACAGATATCGAAGAAACTAGTTAGTAGCTTGATTATCGATGAAATTAAACAGGATCCTAATAAGAAAACTAAGCATATTATGGAATCTTTTACGAGAGACTACGGCTTTGACATTAGTCGTTATTATGCATACTCAGGGAAGAAGCATGCGCTGAATACTACATGGGGAGAGAACGAAAAATCATTTATGTTCTTGAACTGGTATAAAAACAAGTTGATCGAAACCAATCCTGGATCTCACGTGGTTTTGGAAGTCGAAGAAGGGACTCAAAAATTTCAGAGGATGTTTATCTGTTTTGAAGCTTGTAGTCGTGGATTCAATTTTTGTCGTCCTGTATTATTCGTTGACGCGGCCCACTTGAAAAGCAAGTACCTTGGTCATATGATGGCAGCAACGGGTCTAACTGGAAATGATGGTAAGGTTTTCATCATTTTTTTATGTTGGTTTCATCATTTTTTTTATGTTGGTTTCATCATTTTTTTTATGTTGGTTTCATCATTTTCTATTTTTTTGTTTTCATCGCATCTTATGCTTGTGTTATGTTTTTTTTGTTCATGTTACAGAAATCTACCCTCTTGCTTATGTTGTGGTTTCATCGGAGAATGAAGCGAACTGGAAATGGTTTCTTGAAAATTTGAAGCAAGTCCTTTCTCCATTGCGACCAAAGCTTACTTTTGTGAGTGATCGAGGTATTGGATTGGTAACTCAAATTCCTGTTGTTTTTCCTGAGACTTTTCATGGATGGTGCTTCTGGCATATGGAATGCAATATCAATGCATGCTTACCAAATAATTGCAAGGTTTATAACAAGTATGTATTGGGACTGTTTAAGAAATGTGTGTATGCTTCTACTCATAAAGATTTTATAGAGAGTTGGTATAAGTTGAGGAAGGTTGAAAATCAGAGGTTATAAGACTACCTAAGTAGAGCTCCTATTGATAAATGGGCAAGTTTTTTCTTCAAGGGTCGACGATATGGTAGGTTGTGTTCAAATATTTCTGAGAGTTTCAATGCTTCGGTCGTTGAAGAGAGAGAGAAGCCTATAGCCGTCATGGTTGATGAGATCAGGGTGAAGCTTATGGACCAAATGTGTACACGTCGCGATGATTGTGCTAACTTAATGAATTGGCGTCAAACTCTATGTCCAGATTATGAAGTTCTGCTCCACGACAACAAGATTCATGGTTGTAACTACCCAGTCACCAAGTCGTCGGAATATGTATTTGAAGTTCATGCTTCATTAACACAGACAGTTGATTTGAAAAGAAAAACATGTTCTTGCAATCGTTGGCGTATTGACGGTTTCCCTTGTGCCCATGCTGTCTGTTGTATCATGGTGAATGGATAAGATCCTTACAAGTATGTTGAACACTACTTTACAGTAAAGTTCTATCGAGAATCATATAAACATGCAATCAATCCTGTTCCCACAGTTGAAAAGCCTGTGACAGTGTCGCCGAAATCAATGGTTTTTGGTCCGAATAATGGACCACAGCCAAGACGTCCATCGAAGAAGAAGAGGATTCCTAATACAGGTTCAGTTCCCAATAAGAAGATGAGAACCTGTGGTTCCTGCAATGTTTTGACCACCCATAATAGAAGGACATGCCCTTCTCGTCAGATTTCATGAGAACTTGTAGTCATTTCGACTACAAGTCATCGAATTTCGATCTTAGTTTCGTTTTTAGACTACAATATGTGTTTCATCTACTATTTCAGATTTTTGTTTTAGAAGTTAATGTGATGCAGGTGTTTTTCATTTTATAATTTGTCTAAGAATAAATCAGTTTGATTAAGTTTTTCAGATTTTTTGGTTGATCAAGTTTGTCAGAATTTTTTGCAGGCCTTTATAGTTTGGTGTAACCGAATTAGGTTTCATCATTTTTTGATGGAATCAGAATAGGTTTCATCATATTTTGGTGGAACCCTTTTTGGTTTCACCATTGTTTTACTGTCACATTTTTTCGACAACACAACATTTTGTCTACTGTTTATTGGTGCCCCAAATATATGATACATCATTTATGGATACTGTTTTATAAAAACGAGAGATCATATTTCTGTAGACACAAGATTTTAAGGGAACACAACTTAAATCGCACGAAATCGTTTTCTATATAAACTGTAACCATTTCACAAGTACTTTAAAATTCAACTAAAACTTGAATCTGCAAGAAGAACTGTATGTCGAGGAGTATCATCATTACAATAACCATTTCAAAAGTAATTTAAACTTCAACTAAAACTGAATGTTCAAGAGGACGGGCACGACATGAGTACTATTCTATATTGTCGAGAAGTATCTTCAGCACCAACTTTGGTCTCATGTTATGCACCTTTTCTCGTATATCATCTTCACGAGACATGTTCCTCTTTAAGAGGCTCTTCATGTAATAGCAAACATGAAGACCACAATCGTTCCTGAAAAACCAAAACAATGTTTCAACTGTTATAAAGTGACTAGCTGTGAGTGTTCTGATATTAGTATCTATATGTAAAGCATTCGGTTTCTAACTATTTTTACAAGTGGTGTAATGTTTTCAAGCATATTCATATGTGAACTAAAAAACTTCAAAACATAGCTTACCCCATTTGTTGACAACATGAAGGGGTCTGCAGAGTGTACGGTGTTGGTTGACTAGTCTGCTCGTCACGGGGGAGCTTTGCGTCGTGCTGTGCAAATGCTGATATTATTCGCTGTCTCATGCTTTCAGCACTTTTTCCGCATTCTTCTTCGGTGGAATCCAAGAAGTTGTAGTGATAAAATTCTCCGGTTTCAAAATCAAAAGCAAGCAGCGTCCAATGGTTTAATCCATCTCCAATTGGTGTCAGCAACGGAACGAACAGAAAACGCACGCAATAATCCATGTTGCCGATGAAACCTTCTATTACAACACCACATTTCTTTCCTAATGAGTGACATGTCTGAAACAAATACCAAATAACAGCTCCTTGATGAGTTACAAACATGCAAGTTTGATGAAACCAAACTTGGTTCCATCAAAATTAACCATATAGACAACAACATTTTTTGTTTTCCACAACTACTTTTTCTTACGCAAAAAAGTTACATTAAAGAATTTCAGAGTAAACTTACATAGGCAAATGTGCTTAGAAACACATCTCTCTGGTACTTTGGAGAACCATCTTGTTTCAACTCATTTTTTTTAATGTTGTTTTGCAGCTTCAAAATATAGAACTCAATGATGTCTCATGCGACGTCACCTTTTCTCAACAAACTATCCATATTCTTCCCCGATATATGTAAGTGAAGATGTAAATGCTCCCACGCCGTTGAGCTGTTAATTTTATTTTTAAAAAGCTAGTCAATGATGGATCAAAAATGGAGAAACAACGCATAACTTGGAACAAAATTTTGATGAAACCAGTATTGGTTTCATCAGTTATTTACCACTTACCTTTCATTGTTCTTTCTGAAAAAAGTGGTCACGAGGGGTTTCTCATTTCTGTCTAGTACCCTCATGATCTTCAAGTTATCAACTGGTTTCAACTTCACCCCATGTACTTCCTGAACCTCCTTCTTCTCCTTGCACTTACTAGATATAACCTTTCTTCTTTTTTCATCTTTGGTGTTGTAATCCTGCATCCTGATAGGTTGTCCCAACTTCCTTCTGTCTTCCCTCATTCTTGTAACCATGTTACTCATCCTTTGTTCAACACTGATTTCTCCCTCTCCTAGCTCTTCACTGTCACGCTGCGGCAGCCCTAAATCAACTCCAGGTTGTTCATTTTCTATCTCGACTAAATCCTTCGCCATTTTTACTGCTGAGTAGTAGTATTCGCTTCCAACATTTGGCTTTGATGACGAGCAACTTTTCTTATTGTATTCGTCTTCCATTTTCCGAATTTCATCTTCATCAATATCAGAATAGGTTTCTTTGTCTTCTTGCTCAATATTTATCTTCAACGAGGTAGCTTTCTCAATTTCAGATTCCACCTGCTCCGCCACCTTGATCTCCTCAATAGTATTCGGAGTCAACTCAGTACCCTCTCCTCCTTGTTCTTCCTCGGTCACTGGGTTCGATGAGGTAGCTTTCTCAATTTCAGATTCCACCTGCTCTGCCACCTTGATCTCCTCGATAGTATTCGGATTCAACTCAGTACCATCTCCTCCTTGTTCTTCCTCGGTCATTGGCTTCGACGAAGGAGATATGACCTGCTCTTTTGGTTCTCCTTGTATTTGGTTTAACAAATTTGTAAGGTCCACATCTGAAAAGACACTATCTAGTGTAACGAGATCTTCACCTTTTGCAGTTTCGTGTTGATGTTCCGCATCTTGTGGTGTTTCTCCATGGGTTGAATCCTTTTATGGTTGCATCAGAAATTCTTCAAGATTTTCAGCAGCATCTTCCCATGTTTTAAATTCAGGCATCAAAACCCCACCTTGTTCCTTCACAACATTGTCATCATGTGGTATCTTTTCTCCAGACGGCAAAACTGTTTCTTATTCTATCACGCGATCCACCATCGTTGCATCTATCATGTTAACATCCCTTGTTATCACCTGCAATATTAAGATATGTAGGTCATTTTTTTTCTTCATCTTACTGTGTTTGAAAACCTAATGCTGTAACATCTAAAACTTATGAAAGAAAAGAAAAAACAACCAATTCATCATTAACTTTAAATGATGAAACAAAATCTGGTTTCATCAAAAAATGATGAAACCAGAATTGGTTACATCAACAAAATGATGAAACCAAATCCCATCAAGAAAAAGAGAATTTTAAGAGACATTAACTTGAACTGATGAAACCAAATCTGGCAGATACCATACATAATACCACACAAGTTTAAAACTGACTACCAAAATACCAAATCCTCAATTTAACTCATACAAAATTAAGAGTCAACAATGTTATTCATAAGCAACCTAATAAAACTAGATCTAACATATTACCTCAATATCTTCTTCACGGTTCGAAACCGCTTCAAGTACTATTGGTACATCAGCTTGTTTTCTTTTACGTCTCAAGTAAGTGCTCTGTACCGGTTGTTGTTCCCTGTCCTCGGCATCATATTTTGCCAGCACTGATTCTTCTTCTTCGGAAAGAACATTTGTAGTATTGGTCTTAAGCTTTTCAATCAATGCTCGCGCAAATTGGTATTTGGCTTTGTAGGAGTTGGCTTCACTTCTAGCACTAATATTTTCTTCAACTTGCACTTGATTTTCTTCAACTGGCACTTGAACTGGCACTTGGTTATCATTATCACCACCCGGCATTTCAGGTTGAGCATCATCTTCAGCAACAATTTCCACTTCATCTACAGGCTCAGCCAAGCGCAACTCGGTTTCATCATAAGGAAGCAAAAAATATCCTTTTCGGTGACCAATATTCTCCTGCAGTACACAAAGAAAATTGTTTTTAGGTAAAAAACTTGATGAATCCAAAACTGGTTTCATCAAAAAAAAAGTAAATCCAAAACTGGTGGAACATGGCATGATATACAATTGATACATGGACGATATCTAAAACATAGAATATTTCTAATATTGTCTAACAAACATAAAAGATTTCGAAGATTTGGGACATGGAATGATATACTAACCGAATTAATCATATAAGAACCTCGAAGTTATCTAAGAAACAAAAATTCAGCTAGAATTTTTGATGAAACCAAAATTGGTTTCATCAGAAAAGTATATATTTACCTCAGACAAAAGTTCTTTTTTACCGACAATATCCTCAAAGTTAGACAAAACTTGGTGACAGATGTTGCTTAGGTTCCATCTAGCAAACCTCGGATACTGGTCGAGCCCATCTTTTCTTTGTGCAATCTTTGTTATCTCTGCCAACCAATACTGGATAAAGAAAAAACAACCAATTAATCATCAAAAACATTATAAAAATACCTTAACACATATCATGACGAAACCAACTGAAAATAATAAGAAGAAATCTTAACTTACCAGTGGGTAAATGACGCAACCAACTGCGTTTTCTACGTCTTTTCTGTTCGTCATTATCGAATCAAGTAGATAGTCATGAAAAACTTCAGGCCAACACACCTTATTCATATCAAACACCATGTACAAGTACTTTGATGCTAGAGTTTTCCCACTTTTGTTGGGGACAAATACCGAAACCAAAAGGAACATGACGAAAAACTTGACGAAGTCATCCGCTCTGGTTTCATCAGCTGCGGCTTCCAACATACAACGTTTAATATCACCTTTGCTTGTCTTTTTATTTCCATGAAAATATTTAGCCACGAAGACGTTCACCTTTTCGAGCATCTCTTCATCAACGTCTGCTTCTACATAATTCACCATTTGTAGACCGAAAGTCACAACAAAATGTTCGGGAATGGTCCGCAGAGTCATTTCCCTTGATCTTGTTACTTTGAAACAATACGGACGCTTACCATCATGTCTATTTTCTATTGAACTTAAAAACATAACTATTGCTTTGGTCTTCTTGATTAGCTCTTCTTCGTTCATTACGCCATCATAGAACGGCTCAAAGAAACGCCAGAATGGACATGATTTAAGAGCTTCCAAATGCAGTTGCTTGTTTTGTATCAACGCCTTAATTTCCACTGCTAACTCGCACAAATGATGTAATGAACACCTGAAAGGTTCTGTCTCTCTTTTTTTACCTATTGTGAAACCAAAAGTAAACCATAAGATAATAATAAGGAAATGATGAAACCGTAAGCATGAACAAAGTAATGAAACTGTGTGTAATTGAAAAGCGATGAAACCATAAGAAATACACTCTTAATGATGAAACCATAAGCGCGAACAAAGTGATGCAACCATAATCATTTATAATTTATGAAACCATAAGCATTATTTGGTCCACAAACAGTAACTCCAGAAGTAAACCAACTAAAAAATGATGAAACCAATTTTGGTTCCATCAATAAACAGAAAATGAAATGTGGTTTCATCAATAATCTGTTTACTCCAACAACAATAAGCGCGAACAAAGTGATGAAAAATGATGAAACCATAAGCAATTACACGTGATGAAACCATAAGCGTTATTAGGTCCACAAACAGTAACTATAAAAGTAAATCAACAACAAAAAAAATGATGAAACCATTTTTGGTTCCATCAATAAACAGATATATCATCTGTTTTACTCCAACAACAGATGAACAAATATATCATATTGGGTCCGTACTGTTTTACTCCAACATTAATAGAAAACTGGTTTTCACCATTAACTGAAGATGATGTAACTCGAATTTGGTTTCATCAAACAGAATACACAAGAAATAAACACCCCCAAAATTGAAATTAATTTTCAATTGAAACCTAAACCTAACAAATGAAATTGTTAAACTAACCGAAAAAACCTAAAATCAAACTGAAAAACCAAAAAAAAATGACGAAACCTAAAACCCAAAAAAAACAAATGAAACCTAAACCATAAGAAATTGAAGAATAATGAAGAGATTTCTTACCTTTTGTTGCTTGTTTCGCAGTTTTCCTAAGCTTAACATCTTTCTTTTTCTCCTATTGATCTTTTTGCTTCACCATTTTCGCTGTTTTAGACTAATAACGTCAGAAAAATGAATCTAGTTAGGTCAGATTTTGATGAAACCGTTGAAATACGTTACCATCGAAGAAGAACATAAGGTGAAATTGAGATTTAGAGTTTCAGAGAGGAGAAGGTGAAATCGGGATGAAGAAGTTACGGCAGTTCTGAGATTTTTCTGGAATGGTTTTGAGAAGGGCGGAGGTTTTAAGAAAATTTTGTCCGTTACGCGCACGTTGTAAAGTAATGATAGTGGGTCGTTTTTTTTTTTTTTTAAATTAGTGGAGGGTAGTTTAGACAGTTTATGATATTTGGGGTTTTTGTTTCATATTTGTTTGGATGGGTTTTTTGTGGATGGGTTATAACCCCTTCGGGGTTATAACCCGCGCGCCGTTAATTAAACCCAAATCCCATTACCGTGAAATCCAATTTCTGTATGCAATCATCTATATGACATTCAAAACAAATCAATTAATCATTTATTGAGAGTTAGATCCATGAATACAATAACGAGACATTAATGCCTCACTCGATCAGTTGTTGATCCTCCATTAATAACAGTTATACTTCCCTAATTTCTTAATTGAAAATTGCAGCTGAATTTGTTGCAGTATTTTCAACCACCGCATAATCCTCCATCACAACATCATCAACCAACTTCAGCAGCAGCAGCAGATTCAAGTCATTGGTTGTTCAATTTCGAATCAAAATGAAACCCATTTCTTATGCAACTCAACAGACCCATCCGAATTCCCTTTTCAAACTTTCAAATAACCATCAATTTCATCATAATCTTCAAAGTCAGCAACAACAAACCTTGACCAATTCTCAATCCGATTTTTTTTCTTCTGTTTCACTTCTTCTTTAACATGTCACTTCAAATTAATTCAAACTCATCTAATTCTCCACTCATAACCCATGAACATCATCGTCTCTCGGATGCAATCGAAGCCAACATCATCCGCTGCTTTTTCTATTTCTCATATGAACTGGAATGAATGAGAGAAATCTGTGTTAGATTTGGATTTGACAGTAAAGTAGATGAGAACTAGGGTTTGGGCAGATTCAGGGATTATTGTTATGAATTGCGATTGGGTTCGATTGAGAAGGTTGATGAAGCTGTGATGTTATGGAGACATGGGTTCTGTTTGATTTCGCAGACAGAGAAGGTTTAATCGTGAACAAGGATTTGAAATGAGTTGTTAATGGCGGATGTCTACTGATTTCGGAACGAAGTTTTTTTTTTTTTTATGTGAATCAATCTTGAGTTTACCACAAAGAAGTATGGCTTAATTGATGGAGTTGTTAGCCTGGATGAGAGATGATGAATAATTTTACAGGTTTTTGAAGATTAGCAGCAACATGAATAATGAGAGACGAGATGATGATGTCGATCTTAAATTTATTCCTTTCATTATTTTATTTATCTTTTTATCTTTTTATTATTTTACTTTATCCACAACCGTCAGATTAAATTGGTATGTGAGGACATTTCGGGTACTTCTATTTACACGTGTACAATTTATGCCACGCGTGTACAGGTGCTGACTCAACTAAATGATCAATGGACGGAATACCTAACGATAGGAGTAAATACTAATTTTGATCTTTTTGGAGAGGAAACGCTAATTAACGATCTTTTTTGGGGAGGAAACGCAAAATAGCCCAATCTTTGCTATTACTTTATAAACAATATTACAGAGACATGTTGGCCTGCTTGTTTGGTTACAAACCATGTTGAAGGAAAATGTGATGAAAAAGCAAACCATGTTCAGATTATAGCAGGTTAATCACACTCTCCTAGCTAAACTAACATGGAGATTTCTGCATGAAAAACAAGCTATGTGGTACAAAGTGTTAGAAGCAAGATATTTCAAGGGCAAAGATCTTCTATTAGACAATACATCTAAAAAGAGAAGTTCATGGATTTGGCAGAGTATTCAGACATGGCCAGAAATTATTACATATGAGAAATTGTAGATGAAATAACAGTTAAGGCTCAGATGCACATATGGTATCCAAAAACTGAAGAGATGAGCTATAAAACATCCTTGTCCACTCAACAACAAATGCACAACAATATAATGGTGGCAGACTTTATCTCTCAAGATACAAGAAAATGGAATGTTAGCAAGCTCAATAATTATTTTAATAGTTCTCAAGTGCAGCAAATTCTGAATATCAGAATCCCCATCTCAGGCAAAGACAAATTAAGATGGCCTCTTACCAAATATGGGAAATTTACAACCAATTCTTTATACAATAAATTATAAAGACTCAAGCTCTTCATCAACAAAATATTATTCTTCAAGAATCACAGTGGTTGAAACTATGGCATATGGACATACCCTATAAAGTTCAACAATTCTTATGAAAGTGCTATCAAGACATTTTATAAGTTAATAAAAGAGTCAGCAAATACAGAAAATATGTCAGCAATTTATGCACTTTCTGTAGTCAAGAAGAAGAAAAAACAACTCATTTCCTAAGTAGTTGCAGCTATTCAGATACTATCTGGTTTGGCATATCTTCAGCTCTGCATCAATCCAAGAGGAATCACAATATAGTCAAAGATTGGATTATCTCCTAATTTGCTGATGGAAACTCTCTAGAAGCTACTAATAAACATCTGGAAAATCTTGCAGCTTGCACCATATGGCATATATGGAAAGCAAGATGTGAAAAAGTTTTTGAAAACAAATCCTATCATCCTAGGATCATTTTGCATTAAATTCATGCATACATAAATAACATAAACTTGAGTTGCACAGATTTTCAAAATAAGACTCTTAGCAGGAATTGCATTAATCAACATGAAAAGTGGAAGAAACCTCCAAATAACTGGATAAAAATCAATATAGATGCTTCTTTTCTTTCTCAGAATACTAATGCAGGTTTTGCTTTAATAATTCGTAACTCTACAGGGGGATTCTTGGCAGCAATGGCCTACTTAGCAAGAGCCAGAGATGTAAGTCAAGCTGAATCCTTGGTTCTGATCAAAGCAATTCAATGGGTAAATAAAATGAAGCACAAGAAAGTTATTATAGAAGGTGATAATATATCAGTTACTGAGTGTTGTAATGGTAGTGTAGAAGGATTTAAATGGGAGGATCAAAACATCATTACTGAATGTCAAAAAATCCTCCAAAGTTTAGAGTCTTGTCAAGTTTCTTTCCAAAAAAGGTCTTGTAACAATGCAGCTGATAAGCTAGCAAAATTCGCTAAAACTAGCATCAGATTTCAAGTCTGGAGAGAGGATCCTCCAAATGTCATTGCTAGTATTCTAGAGAATGAAAGCGAGGACTAGGTTTCTGTTTTGAGTCAGTTGTAGTATGAGAGTTTGTTAGTCTTTGTTGTCCTGTTCCCTGTTGTAATATCTAGTTGTTGTTTCAATAATATCTCCTTCTTCTTTGCTCAAAAAAGAAAAGAAAAAAAGAATGTGATTCTTAGGTTGTTTTATTTTTGGAATTAAGAAAAGATGTGTCTATTTATTTCAGGATGCATTTTCTTATGTAAAAGAAATTCTGGACAGTAGAATTAACTTGAGAGCCAACCGTTTCCCAATTATGCAAAAAGAAACTAACTGGAAAAGCATCTGGACCGGGAGATTTATTAGGATTCATATTTTTTAAAACCAAGAATATTTCCTCCCTAGAAGGAGGAGCCAAAATATTACTCCCTCCGTCCTAGTTTACTTACCAAAATTGAGGATTTTTTTTTGTCCTAAATTACTTGTCAAGTTTCATATTTTTCCACTTTTTATCCTAATTGAATCAGGTCATATTATTGAGAACTGTATAGCTCCATTTCCTATACACAATTTTAAATTCTCATCTCTCTATATATCCTTTAATTTTATTTTATTTTTTGAATTCTTCAAGTAAATACCAGAAAACTAGATATGTAAAAACTATGTATCTATCTTGGGGTAATTTTGGAAAAAAATCTTCTCTCTCTACATTTCTTAATATGTGTCCAAAAACCAATTTTAACAAGTAAACTAGGACGGAGGGAGTAGAATCATCTTGAGGAGATATAAGTGGAAGAATGTATTTAAAAAGCTGGTCATTTGTAGGTTGTTCTGTCGAGGTTTCAGTAAATAAAAATTGAAAATAATCAGTTAGAATTTTACTTATTTCAGTTATGTCTTTAGTAGTTACATTGTGTTCATTTAACATATCTTCTCTGTTGTTCCATTTTCACATTCTCAAGGTAATTGTACGAACAAAACTAGTCATAAAAACCCAAGGTGACCGAACTTGTGGTACAAAAACCCCACTCAAATGTCGGGATCCATTAAAACTCCATCTTAAACAAAATTGATACAAAAACCCTAAATTTTTTAAAATTAATAAAAAAACCTCAAATTTCAAAATTGGTTTCATCAAATTCTTTGGGGTTTCATCAAATTTTATGATAAAACCAAATTTTGGTTTCATCAACCGCGAGTTACTTTTGTTTTGTTGGGGTTTTTGTGTTACTTTTATTTTGATGGGTTTTTTGTGGATGAATAGTGACACCTTTGAGGTTATAACTCGCGGACCGTTTTATGAAAGTATTTTGTGTTTCTTTCCCGGTGTATTGTCACCCAAACCCAATCCAACGGCTGTTGATGCTGATGAAGCGACACCAGGTGCAAGGCTAAATAGGTAAAAATACAAAACATTAAACCCTAGAGATTTCCTTATTTCCTCTTCTTATATTAAACCGGCTTCTCCTTGAAACTATCTCATCTCTCTACTTTTTAGTTCTCAGGTAAAATGGTTATCAAACCTCCTTGCCCTAATTTTTATTTTTGCCTGTTGAAATTTATATCGTTAGGATTTCTATTTACATAAACGTATGCTGGTTAAAAGAGGCACCGTGATTTCAATTGATCGAATGATTCTCTTTCTTCTTCTATTGATTAACTAGCAAAAACCAATCTACAATCGGATCACTGACCGAGTGTATTCTCATTTTATCTCTAGAATCCGCTCTTGTCTCGATCTGATACACTTATTTTAGGGTTTATATCAATGATTATTAAACCAGACTTAGTCATGTGTGTTCTGCAGTTGAAAAATGGTTTGCACAGTTACAAGTCTGGGATATCAAAGTTGTGTTCGTCGTTGCAGGTGTGTTAGCTTTTCAATGCTCACATCTGCTCCATTCGGACTCCACATTTTTCATAAGCTAAATTGATTTCGGCAGGGATGATCATTACACAGATTTATGCCAGTTCTGCTTCAGAAAATTCTTGATTGAGAAGCTGAAATATATCTGAGCCTACTTAGATTTATATATTTTTGTTGATTTGTGTAAGGATTTTCTGTCATAAAAATGATAGGATAGGAATTTTAAACAAGAACATGTGTGATGAAAATGGTATGAATATTGTTAATTGAGAAGCCTATGACGATGTTTTCCAATTAGTTGAGATGTAGTGGAACTGAGACCCTGTTCGCAGGGAGAACTCCTTGGGGAAACTGCATTCATATAACAATAGTGGATCTAACTGAGGCGTTATGTTACTTTTCTTATGGATTTAGATGCTGATTTATCCAATAATTAACATTATTTACTAAGTCATGAAGAAATATGGAATTTAGTCTATTTTCCTTAGTTTTGCAAATATGGTTGCCCACCATAACCAGTAGAGAGAGTTTTGATTTAAACCGCTCAGAAGTCAGAGCATTAATCTTCAAAACCATCTAATTCCCTATTTTTTCTTCCTGTATTGCATGATTCTTGCATGATTCTCCATTTAGAAACCTGTTGAAGGAAGAATTAATCCAGACTTAGTCATGTGTTTTCTTCAATTAAAATATAATGGTTTACACAGTTACAAATCTGGGATATCAAAATAGTGTTCGTCGTTGCAGGTGTGTTTTGGCTTTTCAATGCTCACATCTGCTCCATTCGGACTCCACATGTTGTATACCCTTTTCATTCTAAATTGCTGGTATATACTCTTTTGTTGCAATTGTTAATTAGATTTAAACCAGAATAATAATCATGATCTTAACTTTGGTTTGGTTTTCATTTACTGTTCTTAGTAATAAAACATCTTAGGGTTTATATTTATTTGTTTTGTTTGAGGTAAAAAAATCCCAATGAGGAAGCTAACCCAAAAGATAGGAAGTGCCGTATGACACTTAAAACACAGCAGTTGATTTGTTTCTTCCTATTAAACCAAGAAAGTTCTTTTTATGTTGTCTGATCTTGATCAGTTCAATCTCCTTAGATTAGTATTGGTGGTGGTGGTTGTTCTATCTCTTCTGCTGTGTGTGTGATTTGGAAAGGGAATCTGAGGGTATATATATATTTTCTTAACATAGTAATGGATTTTTTTTCTTTCTTTTTTTTGTACTCTGTATGTTGTGTAAAATTTGGTCCGAGCCACGTTGATGGTAGTCAATCCGGCAATGACCATCAATGCTATGATTGGACCTATAAAAATTCTATGTTTCGCATCCTGATAGGAATCTGTTTACTGATTTTAAACCATTCATTTACGGAGCCATTTGTGCGATTACATTTTCTTTTTATTATCAAGTGAACAAATTAGGGTTCTTAATCTGTGAAGTACTGTTTCAATTGTCCCTGATGATCAATCATTCAGTTGCCCCTGATGATCAATCTTTTTATGGAATCACCAGTTGCTATTTCTTTGATGTTAACTTGCAGCTTGCTTCTTAATTCATTAGAGGTTATGGTTTCTCAATTTGTACTAGTTCCTGATTCAACTGTTAAATGGTTCAAATCAAAGATGTATATTTCCTGATTTTATTGACGGGTCTGAACTTGTTGAAGCCTAGTTTTTGATTTTTAGTTTAGTAGTTGGTATTGGAAGTTACCATAATTTTGATGTTTATATTCACCATTTTTAGGTGCCCTGCCCTTTCTACTTTCTTCTGTAATGATGATTGAGGATTATTGTAGACTAATTAGTTTTAGTACTCATACTTTTGACGGGGGAGGTTTTGGCAAAAATTCTCCCTTTCACAGATTGGAGCAAACCAGTTATGTTTGTAGAATCCTCTGTAAACGTCATACAAAAAGCTTGGAATGTTGACTGTTGAAAAATCTCCATTTTAGGCGGTCTCATATTCCATTGCCTTGGGGAGCTGCGATGTGGCCATTACCTCTTGGGACTGGCCATGAGACATACATTTCTTTTGACCTTGTTTCTGCTAACAGTAGCAATTCAGATATGTTACGTTTTCACACCTATTATGATCCCAGATATGAAACACCATCTTTATGAATCTTCATGTGTTGCTCTTAATTTCTGCAATTCTGAGGAGTATAATTTAATTTCCTTATAATGTTCTTATGATCTCACTTCACTATCAGGTTAAAGGTCTCTTGAGATTAGTACCTGCGGTGGTGGTTGTTTTCTTGTCTTCCGCTGTGTGTGATTTGAAAAGGGAACTTGAGGGTGTATGTTTATAATCAAATATTGCAAGTTTCTTTTTTTTTCTTTCCTTTTTTGGTCCAAGCCACTTTGACGATAGTCAAAAAGACAATGACAGTCAATGCTATGATTGGACCTATACAAATTTCATGTTTTGCATCTTGATAGGAATCTGTACACTGATTTGCCATTCATTTACAGAGCCGTTTTTGTGCGATTACATTTTCTTTTGAAGTTAATAGTTGTGTAGATTTATTGACTGCCTGTGAGGATCAAAACTTATTTGGAATTACCGGCTGATTTCTTTGATGTTAACCTTTGGCTGTTTTTCTGAGGCATTCTAAATCAAAGTTGTGTCTTTTTTATATCAAGTTATCTTATAATTTATCACGTTTTGTTGTTTTTACAGTTGTCTTTATGTATGTAATGATGAGAGGTTTGGAAAATTGGACCAAGTTAGATGAGAGGAAGGAAATACCCAGGGAATATTAGTTATGTGATTCTGTGTTTTGTATTCACCGGCCATTTCAATTTTCTTCTCATCTTTTTTTGTGTTTTGTTGTTTTTTGGGAGGTTTTGGCAAAAATTCTCTCTTTCACTGATTGGAGCAAACCAGTTACGTTTGTAAAATCCTCTGTAAACGTCACACACAAAGCATGATATGTTGACGGCTGAAAAATCTCAAATCTCCATTACCTCTTGGGACTGGCCATGAGACATATATTTCTTTTTATGTTGATCTTTGTAACAAATGGTGATCTTGATTTATGTTTTGCTACTGAGCCTACGAGGATATCCGATTTAAAGAACACCATCTTTCGGGACTGAATGCTCAACGCCTTGGTGACAAATTCTGCAATTCTGAGGCTTATATCTTAAATTTTGTTGTTGGTTATTTATTTCATGTAGTTGTAGCTTGTTGGTTACTTTTTTTTTTTTGAAAATAACTCATAAATAGAAGAGAACTAATTTGTAGATTTAGACTCATTTGGAATCAACTCTTGCATAGTTGTCCGTCTGATGACTGAATTTGTATATGATTAGTTACTTCTGAAATAGGTACAAAGTTTGAGTTCATATTACATTGCTCAAAAGCTTTAACAGAATCTTAAGTAATAGCTGGGAATAGCTGGAATTAAAAAGGAGGGTGTATCAGTGAAGCTTGTTGGTTACTTCACTTGCAAGATGCTGCTACTATATTTGAAGCTTGCTAAACAGGTAGCCTTGCACTGGAAGAAGAATATGCTAAAGAATCTGTGAATGATGCCTTGCACTGAAAGAAGAATATGCTAAAGAATCTGTGAATGATAAAGAATAGATGAATGTGCTACTTTGATGACTATTTAGTAAAGAAGGATTCCTGATCATATTTCTCTCCATTGCTTGCAACTTAATTACTTTTCATTGCTTGTTATTTATTCGTATCAAAATCTAAAACAGTTCCCCTTTCTGACACTTTTGACAACTAAAACTCTCTCACGAACCTTATTTACTGCTAGAGATAAGTGAATTAATTTGTGCACCTACCATGTCTAGAGATTTGGGCTGTGATGGATATCAAGGAAAGCTAGCTAAACAGGTAGCCTCGCACTGAAGAAAGCTCTGATTTGGGCCGAGGATGTAGGCACAAGTTTGAGCTGGAGGGGCAAAACCATCTTGGAAGATCTTTTAATTTCTGGTCATAACTATTTAGTTTCAAGTTCAGTAACTTTTCAATCTGATAAAATGCGAGGCAAACCAGGTTGTTGCATTGAGCTGAGAGGCCTGGTTTCCACAAGGTTGTTTCTCTCTTACGACGCCTGAAAGGCTGAAACGATAATATATATCCACATTGTTATTACATTAATGCACTCCTTTTTCTGATCAGAAATCAATGTGTCTACATGCTGACTTAACAGAACTTTATTTATAATATTATGCTAGATGGTACGAGTGGATTGTAACTCCATCTGGATTGTAATCTAGAGAGGAGTTGCAGCATATATCTAATCTAGAAAGGAGTTGCAGGGAGTAGGGGGACATCAGATTTCCTACTTCTTTTATTTTCCATTTTCCAGTAAAGTGTCTCCAACTTTAATTGATCCTGCAAGTGCATAGAGTGTTTAGTTGTATCAAATTTCTTGTGTTTAAGCTAAAAAGATTAGGATAAGTCCTCAGAATCCATCTGAGCAAGTGAACTTATGCACCTGAGTAACCTTATACTGTACAATTCTAAAATTTATGTGTAAGATATACAAGTTAAGCTCGATTACTTACGTGCTGCAATCGATGTTTTTGGAGATAGGGTAAGAAAGAGGAACACCACACTTGGTAGGGAGTCCACTGGCTGCATCTTCTTTTATGTTCTGGTACTTATTAGCTGCGTCTTTAACACAGCTGCAAGCTTGGCGTTTGTCTTCGACGGTAATCGCCATCCCTTTGATTTGCTTAACTCCATCACAACATGCTGAAGCAGGCACAGTTGCCGTGCCGACCAAGTATGGCATGCATTGCACAAAGCACTTGTCAACATCGGTACAGGTAAAGGTTGCTTGGCTTGGTTCAACCATCATATGAGCCATGGCTAGAACAACAACAACGCAGAAAAACACCTTCATCATTTTTCTTCTATGCGAACCTACGTAAGTAGTTTATATATGAGTTTGTGTCTATATGGTTTACTAGTTGATTTTGCTGTGCTTAATGGAGTAGAGCTATGGGGTTTATATAGTAGTCACAACGATGAACATGCAATATCTTTTTGAACCAATTTAAAGGTAGCTTTGATGTGATCAGTTACACTCTTTTGGCTTCTAATGTAGCTTAAATTGTCATATAGTTTCTTGAATACAGCAAATATGATAGAGTTGGTTATTCTTATTACGTATCGAGCTTTTCAGTTTATTGCAGAAATCTGCTGAAATTTGTATTTGCCTTCACATAAAGGTCTGCTTTTAGCATCAGAGGTTCAACGTTATTTTGTTAACCCTGAATTTTAGCTTTGTTTTGTGTATTGGTGCAAGATGATCCCCACGTACCTCAACACAGTTAAGCAAATAAAAAACTGGTGCAGAACGATACTTTTGTTCGGTTGATCGATTGACTATATCTCAATGCACGCATTATTCCGCCTAAAGAAGGTCTTAACCATTGATTGTGGGGTTTTTCTCATTGTTAATTTGAAAGTGGGCCTTGAAAGTGAGGACTATATGAGACGGACAAATTTCCTGTAAACTAGAGGGCTGTTTTTGGGCATACCAAAAAATTATCGGGCATACATTTTGTCTATGTTCTGCTCACAAGTTGTGAGCCCAACCTTGAGTATGCCCGGTAATTTTTTGGTATGCCCAAAAACATGTCTCGTAAACTATGCAGACATTTTCATGTAATGAGTGAAACCCTCTTTAGATGAGTGCATTTTACTGTTTAATACTGTTACATAGTACTTGTTTCAAAGAATCGAAGTATGAAACGAGCTTTGTGCAATGGTCCGTCACTATCTTCACATCTTCCACCTTAGAGGCCTAGACAAATAAAGTTCTCACAATAAACGGTGATGAAACCCTCGCTTTCTATTGGCATAGAAAGGCCTTTTCTAATGCAGAAGTTATGGTGAAGACACTTGGCATAACTCTATTGGATGTAATAATTAATATTTTATTACAATTAGGATACATCAAATACTAAACTGTCCGTTAGTAACGGTGTTGAAAAAAAAAAAGGTGGACAATACTTATGTTAGAATTTAAACTTGAATTATTTAGTTACAACGTGTTTACACCTATACTTTAGCAAGGGTGGACAAAACTCATATCCAAACCGTTAATTTTTTTTTTTAAAAAAAGTCAAAATCTAAAAACGACAAACTCTTGAAAAGGAATTCCCGTAAAAAAAGGAAATCCTTAACAAAAAAAAAAAAGGAAACCGTAAAAAAAAAAAAAAAAAAAAAGCATGAAATAAAAACCAAAGGAAATCGAGTTCGTTCCCATAAAGGAATTTCTTTACGTATATATATAAAGATGATGTTGTTTTTGGTGAGATTTCAGCACAAGCAAACATGGAATGATGAAGATTTTGTGCCATTGAGTGTGCTGGTGAAAGAGAAGATTAATGGTGATTATCAAATTTAACAGAAGATGGAGTTATAGGTTATTATCATTCTCAAATTTGTAGGAATTGGAGAGCTAGGAAGAGGGTTTTTTCACCAACAACAAAACCATCAGGTTGCAAATAAGGTGTTCGACAAAATTCCTGAACAACCAGTTTAGTTCCACCATGTTTGCAATGGATTTGATTTATCTTGCGAATTTGAGAGAAAATGGATCTGGTTATCTAAAGGCTTAAAGGCCTAGACAAATAAAGCTCCCACGTCGAACGGTGAGTAAACCCTCTTTTCCTATTGGACGGAATAAGCCTTTTTTGAGTTTTGTGAAACAAGCGTTCTGGTGAGGATACTTGGCAAAGTATGATTGGTTTAAAAAAAAGAAGGAAAAACGAACAAAAAAAAAAACCAAAATTGGTGGGTTGGAATTCAGAAACGGGACTATATTAGGAAACTAGATATGAAAAAGGAAAACTATTAATGTATACATAATGGCTCTAATAAACACCATCCAGTATTACAAAATTATTTGAATAATTTTTATTTCGCTTATGTGAATTCAGTCTTCCATACAGGTGAAGATGAGTAGATGCAATGCAAATGGTGATCGGTTTGGTGCTGCAAAGTTTTTCAATTCTAAAGACATCACTATCACGGTTGACGATATTGACAGATCTATCAAGTTGAAAGCCAACATGAAGAAATTCACAGATGCTTCATTGAGTTTAAAGTGGACAATAACACGTTGCATAATAGTTTGCTTGATGTTTTATTGTGTGGCAACAGTACCATGTGTCTTCCATTTGTGTTCTTTACCTGGGAAAATGTGTGTAGGGTTGACAATTGCTAGAGATCTTAAAAAAGGAGTAACCATGCAATCTCTATGCGATTGGAGATGAAGTTATGACTGCTGGGCAAGACTTGATGGAACCTAATTGTTGTGTCAAATTACAATAATCGAATGTCCCTGCCAACATCCACGCTTGATGGTTGGAGTACTCAGTAGTACTATGGACGAACTCCAAGCTATCAAGAAATTATGTAAGCTTCGCCAAGTTGCAAAGGTAATTGGGAATTTCAATATTGCTTTTGTTCGGACTTCAATACGCTATTGTGTTTCTGAACCATGCATTATGTTATTAGACCATTACAAAGTAAAGCATGACAGAGAAGGGAAAGGAAAAAAAATCCATGCCAACATCCAGGCCTGTTCTAATGCACATCGTCATGGAGAAGGGAAAGGGACATCCCCCGGCATAAGCTTACTGCTGATAAAATGGATGATATGACGCTTAAAATTGGCAGAAATACATGGATGTCATCGCTTTAAATTTTATTTGTGAGTCGGTACAGTTTTATAATGCAATTTGGAAGGCGTCTACGTGGTGCATTGCATAATAAGGTAAAGCAAGATATATTTGGCTCACATTTTTACTTCGATTAGAAACAATCTTAAAGAATTCAAACATGGCAACCAGTAAAAAACAAATCTTTGATCCTTTAATTGATGGATTTTTTACAATTTTCTAGCCTGCTAATAGCTTTGTCTCTTCTATTTTTATGTATATGTCTTAGAGCAAGTCTTATGGTGGAATCCATCCATCCTCCATCTTCCACGCCACCTCAGCACTTGGAACTGTGGATGGAAGCGCAAGTGTAATGGTGGAATAGTAGAAATGCTATTAAGAATGGCGTAAAACTCCATTCTTAATGGAGCTAAATCTACAGTAAAAAACGTTGTTCTTAATGGAGGTTTTTTCTCAGCCGTTAGATTCTCAACAACTCAGTTTAAATCTACGGATAAAAAAAAACGCTATTCTTAATAGCGTTTTTTGTCTTTTAGCGCTATTCTTATTGGCGTTTTACGCTATTCTTATTGGCGTTTTAGATGGATTCCACAGACCCTTCCACCAAACCATGGAACCTTGCTTGGATTTTCTGTGGAAAACCCTAACTTGGAAGCCACTAGACTTGACATTCCATGAATTTTCCACACTTGGAATAGGTTGGATTCCACCATAAGACTTTCTCTTATGGTGAATATACATATGCAGAGTACCGTACCTGGACTTGATTACAGACGTAGCCAAGGCGGAGTGAAAGTTGCTCCTATTCGTCCTTTCAAATTGAATCTTATGAATGTCTTGCTCAACAACATCAATAAACGGAAACAAAAGAGGTACAACAATAATAAAGAGATGAGACACAAGAAGAGAAGTATAGGTACAGCTCTTGCCAACAAAATGCATCGACACGCAGCAAGGCGCAGCCCCGTGCACATCAAATTAAATGCATCGCACATACCATATCAAAAATGTATCGCCACAGGGCGGGGAATAACCCGGTGCATACCAAAAATGCATCGCCACGGGGCAGGGCGAAGCCCCACGCACACAAAGTTAAAAGGAAAAAATACCCGGTGCGTAGCACGGGCACAAATCTAGTGGTATATCATATGAAGATCAATATGTGACATGTCTACGTTTTAAATTTTTCCTATAACCCTAGTGTTCATTTTTGGACTTGGTCGTGACAAATGAATGGGGAGTAGGTGCTGGAGTATCCTTGAGAGTTCCGGACCAAAACCCCGGAAACATAACTAGTTTGGAAAAAAATTGTGAGAGCTTCCAAGATTTTGTGCACATTTTCTAACGAGTGTGTACTTGAAATTTCAATATCATTTTTAATTTCTTTTTAGAATTACATAATACAAGTAATGAGATTTTTAGCACGTGTGGCCTTCCATTGACTACTTAACCAATCAAATGAATATGTCAAATTGATATTTTCTAAGCACGATTGCTAAATCCCAATACCGGTTTTACTACGGATGGTACCAATCCAGAAAATCAATAGTTGAGATTGTGCGTTTTATTTTTTGATCGTCAAACCATAAGTATTTCATTCCAAATCTACAATCAAACCCCAAATCAATCTCAAAACCTTAAATCAGTCTCAAACACATATTGGATCTCTTAATACAAACAAAACAAAGGTTTACTAAAAAGTAAAAAGTCTAAATCAATCTAGAATCAAACGATTCAAACCCTAAATCAATCCATGAGAGTTACAAAGATTGAAACAAATCGAACAAGACGAAGAAGAATAATTACCCGACTTAGTCAGAGATGGTGAAGAAGAAGAAGAAGTGAACAGATCGAACTCAGTCTAACTTAGACTTAGAGATAGTGATACTCTGATAGATAGAACAGAGAAGAGAGTAGGCTGCTTCCGCTCTTCATATAAAAAAAAATAATAAGAAAAATGATGAGTGAAAGTTACTCTCGCTAGTCTATACATAGGATGGATGGCTGCGATTAAAAACTGATCAAGATCTCAACCGCTGGTATTAACCGATTCTTATGGTCCGGTACAAGCCGGTATCCCTCCCCCCCAAGAACCATTTCCTATACCTAGTCCTATCACGGTTATCATATTCAGTCTCGGTCCCTGTACCAGCTATACCAGTTCATGTACGGTTCTGGTCCGATTTTTCCGGTTCCATACTAGGTCTTGTGCAGCCTTGGACTGCTTATTGTTCCTCTTTTTTGCCGCATCCCCTACTCTTCCTCGCTCTTCCACTTATATTCAGTCCTGAAATCACAATCAATTCATTAAAATGTATAGGGAACGACGACTACCACCGGATGTTGTATAAGATGCTCTTTCCAAACCCTATTTTGATTCTATCTTTCTCACCTCTTCTACATATCTTTTTCTTTATCCACACTCTAATATAAACCCTTGAACGTAAGGGTTTAAGGTATTCCTTTGTGTTCTTCTATATTCTGATTTTATATTTATTTAACAAAAAGTATCCATGTTAGATTGATTAGTTTTATTCTATTATGCAGCTACCATTATTCACTAACGCATTGTTTTACTAGCGATTTTTTTCGGCACGCAGTGGTGGAGAGAATTTTGCTGGTTTTATTGATTAGGTTTGTAAAAAAAAAATCGCAAACAATAACCTTTTCTGATTATTTTCCATTTATTTTATGTCTTCTATTTGATGATATATCTTGCGATTTATACACTTCATACGTTTTCTTATTATTGGTGTTGTGTCTTCTTAGCAGACAACTAGGGTTAGGTCATGATAGATTGTCAGAGAGGTGATCAATCTTACCTTTTTTGTGTTTTTTGTTTAATCTATCAGTGCTCATGGATGTATGATGGGAGAATGAAACGGAACCCATGATAGAATTACACCTATGATAATTGAGAAGTATGGTAAGCACCTTGATTAAAACAATATTCATATGCATGTCTACCAAATGGCAGTCAGTTGACACAATATGCTACTTCCCGAATGATCTAAAACTTAGTATATTTTCATCCAAGCATGTTGTATGAAAGTATGTACACAATGATAAAGAATAAGAATATGTTCAGCTAAATGTCCTACATGTCCTAAAACTATTAAAGAGAATTAATATTATTTAATTTATCCCCCTTATAATACCTCTTCACTTTGAGATAATTATATGAGATGCAGAGGTTAGACAAAGAATCATTTTTATCATTTTTTTCTATAGAAAAATACCTTCATAGGCAGCAAACTAGTGTGCTCTTTCTTAGTGCAATTATAAATTAAAGACTAACAAGTTTCACAATGGAAGAATTGAATTCTAATAAGTTCTTATGATGTGTGGTGGTTTATTGGACTGAAAAAATACGGGAAATATTTTGAATACATTCGAAGATTTAGCATTGTATTATTACTGATTGATTATGAATTTATTGACATTGTATTTTAAATCATACAAAAATATATATGTTATCGGAGGTGGTCTGTCAAGATTTCCTGCTACATTAACATTAAGATGGTTTGATAACACCAGGTAAGGTTAAGTACTTTCACATCTCTTGATTTACTTGTTTAGTGGTCTTGGAAAATGCTTCAGTGTATCACACTAGCGAAATGATTAGCTTATATGTAATAATTTGTGCTCAATGTTTTGAGTTTGAGTTGATTACAGGTTTAAAAAACGAGGAAGTTTGATATTGATAAATCAATAATTGAATGTAGGAAGGATATGGTGCACACACCGTTAATGAGGTATCTGCATCTTTAGAATGTATGTGTTATGTAGAAACAACGTGTTTCTAAGAAAGGCACAAGGTGATAATC
Organism: Papaver bracteatum; assembly: GCA_023529315.1. Taxonomy (NCBI): domain Eukaryota; kingdom Viridiplantae; phylum Streptophyta; class Magnoliopsida; order Ranunculales; family Papaveraceae; genus Papaver; species Papaver bracteatum. Next base: position 774,789 of record JAJJWX010000566.1, on the reverse strand, counting down.
TTAACATTTATGGTGAAAAGCAATAGTTTTAAAGTACTGTTTTTGTTCACTATATCGGAGTATTTTTTTTCTTGAGAGAAGTGAAACCTTTTACGCATATATTCACATCGACATGTCTACCTCTTTAATTTGTTCTTTGGTTTCCATAAATGGTAGATATGTTTTCTGTGAAATGACTCTATCTTACCAGACATATCAAAAGTCAGTTTGGAAGTTTCTTTAGAATATTAGAGATGTATATTCCTAACGCAAAGTTTGTTTAACAAATTCTAATGAAACCCTAATGCAGTCGAAAATGCTTTCTTCTTCCTATTTTCTTCTGACCAAAAATAACTTCTTCACTATGAAGTAGAAGTATTTGTGAAATACCAGGGATTTAACCCGGTTATCTTTTTATACATCTTAGTTCGAGTTCCTCCTTCAGTTTTTTTGTATTACTATTAACGTAGTCATATCCCTTTCACATAGTTTCAGTCATGTGATGGTTGTTGTTTCAAACTTCAGTTGTAATATTTTCCCCTTCTCTAATGTGAGTATATCCATGCTCTCTTGTTGTGTTCGGTGTATTTTTTCTTAAAAACACAAATTATAAGGATTCTTATGTACTAAATGAGTTGGACCTTATGTACTAAATGAGTTGGACCTTGTTCTATTATGCCGACTTTTAGACAATAGTTAGGATATGCTCTATATCCTTCTTCAATAGAAAAATTCACCAAGAATTCCACTACATTTCATTGTAAGTTTGCCTACTTTTTCTTCAACGTGTTCGAAGAATTTAAAATTTGATTGTAGGAACTTGGACATTGCAAAGAGAAATTTATGACGGGAATTAGCAAGATCTGGATAGGATGATAAATAGGATTTTGACATGGTTCAGTCACAGGTAGAATGGGTAACAACATGGTCTACACGAAGATCTCAAGAGCGACATGCTTCCATTTATCCATACATGGGAAGAAATAACAGGGTTGCCATTGAACAAGTATGTTAGAGCATTTCTCGATCGAAATCGCATGCGTTGCTATCTCAAGCATGTTTGTCAATGTTAGTGATCAAAACTATAAGTCTTGATTTCTAGTCTATTATAGATAAGGTCTCGGACTAGGATAGAAAGTGTAGTTGAGCTCAAGAACTCCATAGGAATCATCATACAAGACGAAGGACTACTCAAGGAACTGGTGGATCTTCATCGACTAAAAGGTATGTGGAGACTTGAATTTTTCTATCACTCAAAAGTCTATCTACTATGTCTCCTATCTTGAGACAAAAGTCGTTTTACTATATAGACTAAGATTATACACATGTGGTATTTCGAGCCGAGTATACCTCGCCTATCTATTTCTCAAAATATGTGTTGGTAAAGCTTTCGCTTTAGCCAAGTTCATCTTTACCTAGTGACGAAAGTCATGTTAAGTTTCAATCACTTTGAAAATTTCTCTGACGAAAAATGGTTTGTGAATAACAACTATATAACGTCCTCTGAGAATGTTTCAATGGTTGAAATGAGATTTTAGAAAATATAACCAATGGAGGATATAAGCATTGTTGTGGAAACACATATATGTGTAAGTCCTTATTACTTGAACCAAAGTTTGCGAACTTTGTTGATTAAGAGAACCGGAGAAGTGCGTGAGCCTCAGTCCGCGAACTGGAAAAGTTCTCGTACCCGAGAAAATCTGCTGGAGTTTGTGAACTCCATCCGGTGACTTAAGTCCGCGAACCCAGTCTGCGAACTTGAGTAGGTTATATCTAAAACGGTGTTTGTGAACTTATCTTAATAAACTAAGGAATTCTATTGCAAACCGTGGATATATAGTTCATGAACCGATTCGAGTGAATCAAATCGTTTTTGCTTCGATTATGTCTTGTGTAGTACATAAATATCTAAGCAATTGAACAACTCTCTAACAAGTTCATCTTAGTCATTTGAACTAGTTATGGTGAAGAAGAATATGGTTGATATGAAAGTTATCATATGGCTAACCATTTGGTTAACTATTGTTGAACCAACTAATGTACAAGTTTGGGTACGGTTTTCACAAGCCTACATACGTGCATTTTATGTGTGTGTAACAAGCTATGTTTTCGATCTAACGGTTGATAAATATTAGCTTGAATCTAATCAGGTTTCCATCTAACGGTGAATATTGAATGCTTTGTTACTAAGATAACATTGATTGCAAACCCTAATTTGAAAGACTATATAAGGGAGAACTCTAGCAACTGGGAAACCTAATCCCCATATATTCTGTGTGATACTAGTTATGCTAAGCTAGAGTCGATTCTCCTTTAACCTTTGGTTTCTTCTTCTAAACCAGGTTAACGACTTAAATACTTCATTGATATTGTGAAGCTAGACCGATACTACTTTTATCGTAGTTGTGTGATCTGATCTTGTTGTTTCTATCGTACGAGTATAGTTGTAATAATTGGATTGAGATTTATATCTCCAATAGGCAAGATATAAAAGTAGTCATAAACATCTTCGTCTCATCGTTTGTGATTCCACAATATTTTTTTTCGCTGCATCGATTAAGAGTATTATGAGGTGATTGATAAAGCTGAACTGTTCTTTAGGGATATAGTTCTGGTTTTATCAATTGGTTCTTGTTCACCTTGATTTATCAATAGACGGAACAAAAACTCATATGTATATTCGTGAGAGACGGATTTATCTATTACCGTAGACTTTTCAGTGCGATACATATTGGTTTATTAAAGTCTTCGACTTTGGGTCGTAGCAACTCTTAGTTGTGGGTGAGATCATCTAAGGGAATCAAGTACATAGTATCCTGCTGGGATCAGAGGCGTAGGAGCATAACTGTACCTTGGATCAGTATGAGATTGATTGGGCTTTAACTACAGTCCAGACCGAAGTTAGCTTGGAGTAGTCTAATGTCTATAGCGGCTTAATACAGTGTATGTTTAATATGGACTAGGTCCATGAATTTTTCTGCATTTGCGGTTTCCTAGTTAACAAAACTCCGGTGTCGGTGTTATTTCATTTTTCGCATTATATTGTTTATCTTTATAATTGAAATAATACAGGTTGTACGTTGAAGATCAATCAATTAGAATATCCAGCCTTTCATTGTTGGTTTACATTGATTGACACTTGGATATTGGTCTTTGGTACCATCCAAGTTATTCCTTGTATTTGATTAAAGACTCGCTGGTTTCTATTAGCTTGAGTAAATCAAAACAAGAAAAGAGATAATAACTCCTTGAGATATGCTTATCTAGGTTGAGTCTGACTGTCTAGTTGATTCTCTAGAAAGTAACTCGGAGTTTGTCCATACAAATTGGTAATTTGAAATATTGGGTGTGGTTGTTAGACCCACGCTTTTTCAATTGGTATTAGAGCAGGAAAAAATATTCAAGACCTTACAAGTCTATGTTTGTAGCAATCTGACTCTATAGACAATAGTGTTATCTCAATAAATAAACCACCAAATCCAGGGATTTCAGAATTCTCTTCCATGACTGATTTGATAAAATCTGTAGAAGAAATTCTATCTAAACCTCCACAAGGTTTAAAATCCCTTGAAGTGTTTCCAGGGCTTAAAAAGAAGCTTGAGAGCTTATCTCTTGATGTTGAGTTATACCTCTAGAAAGAGCAAGAACCTCTTGACATGCTAAATCAAGTTATGATGAATAATATTCATGTTGAGGTTGATATTGATTTACTAATCAGTGAGAGCAATTCTCCTCCTCTGCATAATCCAATTAGTTGTTATAAACTAAACGAATTACAAGAGGAGTTTAAATCTCTGTCATCTGAGTGTATCACCTCAAAGCATGAATTGATTCGTTGCTCAATTCCTGATACTTCCTATCAAGATAGTAGTATTGTCTTCTTTTATGAAGAATCTAGGACGTTTCTTTTTATCAAAAGAGTTTCCTTTCGCAGTACTAAAAACTATCTGCATAAACTGTTTTTTATAAGTTGGAAAACAAGAAATCAGAAACACAAATCTTTTTGGTTTCTCTTGAAGTTCTTTGATAGACTTATAAAAACAGTTCCTTGGGTGTTTCTCAACACTACAAGATTTAAGAGTTGTTGGAAAGAAACTCTTTCTTGGTGCCATGGTGAGCAAGACATTATTCACCTCAACATAACTTGTTTGTGTTGAAAGTGCATCCTCACCAAGAAATGCTCTGCTATGTATACAATGAGGGAAGCACAACAATTGGGGCGCACAGATTATATTCGGTAAGGCTGTATAATTCAATTGGACTTTTCTAAAAAGGTATGTGTATATACTTGAGCAAATTTTATGTTTTTATTACTTGTTTGAGTACTTATAATGATCCACGTACCTTGATTATCATTCATTTCTACCTAACTTGATCTGTGTTTAAGGTTCTTAAATGTTTAGGTTTGAAAACATTAGTTAGGGATGTTTGGACTTCATGGTACACATACCAAGTATGCATAACATCATTTAAAACCAAAATCTAGGGGTTTAAGTTCGCAAACCCCGTCTGCATACTGCTCCAGGATACGAAAATTCGCTTGCAAACCCGTATGCATACTTGACGTCGATATTCGGTAAACTTGTTTTGGCCGTAACTTCTTCGTCCGAACTCGAATTGACCTCATTCTTTTTGTAATCTCTTCCTATTTGAATTATCTTCAAAATGAAGATGAGAAACCTTGAATTTGGATGAGTTAAGATTGGTATTTTTCATGTCTCTTGTTTTTGAGTATTTTGCTCCGTTTCGTTGCACTTGTTCCACTTCTCTTGAACTTGGGCACTTGGATTCTTAGAGTACTACTCTTCTAAGATAATTTGTAGCTTTTACAATAATGTTGTTAGTGAATCACAAAGAAGGAAATTCAATAATGGAAAGTAGTACGCAATGCTATGTAATTCTTGAATGTTCACAATCATCCTTCGTGAACTATGGTGCATGGTCGTTATTGACTTTGTATGTTCTTCTTTGTTAAGAAAATATTTTTATACACCTTTGGTAGCTATTATTGGTGTAAATCCATGCGAAAAAGATTAATTCTACCCTGTAAGGACAAATCATATTGTATGTGCATTACGAGTTTATCTTGATGTCTAGGAAACTTCTTATGAGAATTTATTCTTATTTTTTAGAAGGATTACTAGAGTTTGGAATAACAATTATTGTGATTATACATAGCTATTTCCAACGCTTTCATCTTCATGTTTTTAGGTTTATTTGTTTAAATTCTAAAATTGTTTGGAAGATGATTTTTGCAGTATTAATCTTTATGATTTTATATATTGCAATGTTGTTATGGGATATGTGTGTTTACGTCCGTGAACTTGATTGTCCCATACTTTGTCAAAAGTAAAGTCGTTCATGAGTTGATATGCAATGATGAAAGAATGAATGGACTTTTGAAAAATACAAAAGTTAAGCCTATTATGTCAATTTTTAATGGAAGATAGGTTAAAATCTTTTGTAATTCAAGGATTATGTCTATTGTATGTCATTGTGAAAATGGTGATGGAACATAGAATAAATCCTTGTGTATTCCGTAGTAATTGATCTTCCTCGATCCATTTTTTTTTGTATTACTGCGAGGCTCCGTAATGTGTCTTATGTTGAGTACTGATGTTGGGATCCTAGTCCCACATTGGTTAGATGGGGCTTAATTGGTAGTTTATAAGTCAATGGGTTCCCTCATCTAGTCAACCGGTTTTCTAGTTGAGTTTTACCCATGGGCTTATAACGAGTTAGGGGTCGGTACCCTAACATTTGGTATCATAGCCAACCACCACGACCCATGCCCGCTCCACGGAAGGGGTGACCTATAGGCTGGATTAAGGTTTGAGGGCACTATGTATGGGCATGGTTGTCACCCACATCGAATACTGGTAGTCGAGTGGAGCCTCCATAAGGGAAAGGGCTACCGCCGGGTCAGTGTCGATAGAGTGGGCCAACGAGGACGTTGGGTTTGGAAGCGTGGTGGGCTGTTGGGATCCTAGTCCCACATTGGTTAGATGGGGCTTAATTGGTAGTTTATAAGTCAATGGGTTCCCTCATCTAGTCAACCGGTTTTCTAGTTAAGTTATACCCATGGGCATATAACGAGTTAGGGGTCGGTACCCTAACATTAGACAACCAAGTTGATCATTTTTGTGATTAGCTTAGTTGTGTTACGTAAGGTACTTTATGTCGAGCATATTGAACTAAAATTAATCATCTTGTTTGGTTATTTAGTTATGACTCCATAAGTTTTCTTATGTGAGTATAAACGATTAAATTGATTACTTTTGTGACTAGTTTAATTGTGTATTCCGGTTAGATTAATTATGGATTCTCTTGTGATTAATCTAATTGAGTTTTTAAGTCTCCATAATTTTACTTGTGTTGAGCATATTCGGCTACATTTGTAATTGAATATTTTTGGATTTAAATTCATACTTGTATGTGATTTGTTGTCCAAAGAAATCCTTATTTTCTTTTGAAATTAAGGTTGCTCTTGTTGTTCCTTAGGGAATGACATATTATGGGGGAGAGTTCTTTTGAACTTGTGCTTAATTGCCAAATCTTTGTGGGGAGTGCGGCTGTGGAATATTATAGGGGTCATCTTGTATCTTCATATACTCCTTGATGAATGCATTTAGCTTCGAATTTATGATTGGATCTAAATAAGATGATATATACATTTACCTTTGGTCATAAACCGTCTCTTGCGAAAATTTCATTAGGATACCGTTCTTGTACCTTTGCCAATTTTATTGACAAAAAGGGGGAGAATTAATATGTAGTTCACACTACAAATACATATGGTTTTCAGATCATTATGTAAGGGGGAGTGGTTTCCATGTGAGATGGATTATTGACTAGGGGGAGTGACATATAATCATAGTATTATTGTTGAAGTTGTGATGCAATTGGATTTTGAAGCTGTGTAATCATACTATGACACTGTATAACAATGATTGAGAACTCTTGTTTTCTCGTTGTTATAACTATGGATTTTCAACAACGATGATGCTATACTTACAACCTTTGGGATCATTGGAGTACTTGGAAGTTACAAAGATTTCGAGTAATGTTGAAGATTAGACATGTGGAATAGGAGCTACAAAGTTTATTTTATATATTTTTTGTATTCCATATGTATTGATAGTTTTGTCACTAAAATTGACAAATGGGGAGATTGTTAGAGCATTGCTCGGTCGAACTCACATGCATTGCTATCTCAAGCATGTTTGTCAATGTTAGTGATCAAAACTATAAGTCTTGATTTCTAGTCTACTATAGCTAAGGTCTCAGACTAGGATAGAAAGTGTAGTTGAGCTCAAGAACTCCATGGGAATCATCATACAAGACGAAGGACTACTCAAGGAACCAGTGGATCTTCATCGAATAAAAGGTATGGGGAGACTTGAACTTATCTATCACTCAAAAGTCTATTTATCTCCTATCTTGAGACAAAAGTCGTTTTGCTATATAGACTAAGATTATACACATTTGGTATTTCAAGCCGAGTTTACCTTGCCTGTCTATTTCTCGAAATATGTGTTGGTAAAGCTTTCGCTTTAGCCAAGTTAATCTTTACCTAGTGACGAAAGTCATGTTAAGTTTTAATCAATTTGAAAATTGCTCTGACGAAAAATGGTTTGTGAATAACAACTATATAACGTCCTCTGAGAATGTTTCAATGGTTGATAAGAGTTTAGACAATATAACCAATGAAGGATATAAGAATTGTTGTAGAAACACATATATGTATAAGTCCTTATTCCTTGAACCAAAGTTTGCGAACTTTGTTGATCCAGAGAACCAGAGAAGTGCGTGAGCCTCAGTTCGCGAACTGGCGAAGTTCTCGAACCCAATAATTTTTGCTGGAGTTTGTGAACTCTATCAGGTGACTTAAGTCCGCGAACTTGAGTAAGTTATGTCTAAAAACGTTGTTTGTGAACTTATCTTAATAAATTAAGGAATGCTATTGCAAACCGTGGCTATATAGTTCGTGAACCGATTCGAGGGAATCAAACCGTTTTTGCTTCAATTGTGTCTTGTGTAGTACATAAAGATCTAAGCAAATGAACAACTCTCTAACTAGTTCATTTGAGTCATTTGAACTAGTTATGGTGAAGAATAATATGGTTGATATGAAAGTTATCATATGGCTAACCATTTGGTTAACTATTGTTGAACCAATTAATGTACAAGTTTGGGTACAGTTTTCACAAGCCTACAAACGTGCATTTCATTTGTGTGTAACAAGCTATGTTTTCGATCTAATGGTTGATAAATATTAGCTTGAATCTAATCAGGTTTTCATCTAACGGTGAATATTGAATGCTTTGTTACTAAGATAAAATTGATTGCAAACCCTGATTTGAAAGACTATATAAGGGAGAACTCTAGCAACTGGGAAACCTAATCCCCATATATTCTGTGTGATACTAGTTGTGCTAAGCTAGAGTCGATTCTCCTTTAACCTTTGGTTTCTTATTCTAAACTTGGTTTACAACTTAAAGACTTCATTGCGATTGTGAAGCTAGACCGATACTACTTTTATCGTAGTTGTGTGATCTGATCTTGTTGTTTCTATCGTACGAGTATAGTTGTAATAAGTGGCTTGAGATTTCTATCTCCGATAGGTAAGATATAAAAGTAATCACAAACATCTTCGTATCATCGTTTGTGATTCCACAGTATCTCTTTTCGCTGCGTCGATTAAGACTATTGTGAGGTGATTGATAAAGCTGAGCTGTTCTTCGGGAATATAAGTCTGGTTTTATCAATTGGTTCCTGTTCACCTTGATTTATCAAAAGACGGAACAAAAACTCGTAGGTATATTCGTGGGAGACGGATTTATCTATTACCGTAGACTTTTTTGTGTGATACAGATTGGTTTATTAAAGTCTCCGACTTTGGGTCACAGCAACTCTTGGTTTTGGGTGAGATCATCTAAGGGAATCAAGTACATAGTATCCTATTGGGATCAGAGGAGTAGGATCATAACTATACCTTGGATCAATGTGAGATTGATTGGGTTTCAACTACAGTCCAGACCGAAGTAATATTGTTTATATTTATAATTGAAATAATACAAGTTGTGCATTGAAGATCAATCAATTAGAATATCCAACCTTTGGTTGTTGATTTACATTGATTGACACTTGGATATTGGTCTTTGGTACCATCCAAGTTATTCCTTGTATTTGATTAAAGACTCGTTGGTTTCTATTAGCTTGAGTAAATCAAAACAAGAAAAGAGATAATAACTCCTTGGTGCTGCCAATTTAATTTTGTTTCGGGTAATATGGTCTTACTCAAGGTAAAAAAAATTCAAGTCATTGACACTGCCTCTATTTATGTATCTAGGAAAAGAAAAGGTTTGCAGTAGGGGATACATTACTCATGTTATTCGGGGTGGCACTGGATTACCAGATTACAGTTAATGAGTCTAATATGAATAAAAATATTTCACTATGGGAAGATAAAGTACATACATGGATTGTCTGATCTCCACATCCATAATTTTTCCACTATGGCCAAGAGTACCCCAGTGATATCTGGCAAAGAAATGCAGGACAAAACTTGGATTGGAAATCATATTTAGTTGCATCTGATTTTTTTTGTTAGGGAATTGCATCCATATGGACTAGGATGAACAAAGAAATCAGGTTTGTTAAAGAATGGATAAACATGAACAAAGATGTATTTCATGTCTTTTGTATTATGCTATATTGTCATTCTGCGAAAATGTAGTTTTTGCAATTTATCTCATGAAGTGTTTCATTCTGATATACAACATCATTATCCTTCTGCCGTTTAGGGAGCTATTAATATAGATCAACATAATAAAAAGGGTTATTCCCCGAAAGTAATATAAACAATGAATCCAAGTTCATATGGTGACGTCAAACCTATTGCAGTAGATATGAGACTGAGCGAGTGCCGAGTAGTATATGAAAATTAAGTTAGATTTGTGATGATCAATCTCAACCCATGCAAAAAATGGGCGTAACACCTAGTAGACGTTAGAGACGATATCATTGTTGGGCGACAATATGCCAATGGGTGGTAAAATAATGTCTCTCGACAAAGAGTATACCGAGTGGCATACTCTCTGCTGCTCAGTAGCATTTTTTCCGCGATTAGGAAATCATTAAACTTACCAGTTTGCCAAGTAAGTTTGCAAACTACATCTTCTTTGTACCTGAAGTCTTTAGCAATCATGTTTTGGTAGTACAATTTAAACTTAAGGTACATATTTTTTGTACCTTAAGTCTCACACAAATTTTGTCCGATCTCACTTTTCACACTAATTTCTTATATTATAGCATGTTCTTCCAAACCTTCTCAAAATAACAATAAAATTAGGGGTTTTATGTTTCTTATAGAAGATGATGAATTAATTTACTGAAATTACGTACATTTTGCACTAGATTTTTATCAATGGTGCACAATATAAGTATTCGGATTTTAAAAAAAAATATTGTAAAATTACGTGAAGATACATTAAACCTTAGAAGACGTGACATTACAGGGTTGTCAGGCTATTTCCATACAACCAATAAAGAATTACCTTATATGTTGTTGCGATCATGCAACATAATCGAGGAAAAAAAGAACGGTGAAACAGATCTTCATGCGTGGTATGAACATTTACACATGAGTAAAAGTGCAGAGAGGATTGACCCTGAAAACACGAAATACTTTCGGATAAAAATTGGATAAGTATAAACCAGCCCTGCTGATGATTGTCTGTAGCAAGTTCCAGCTTGATCCTCATACTTTCATGTTACATTCTCAAGAATTTTAATCCGGCTTACCACATTCCTCATTAGAATCAAACTCAACTCAAAGGGTGCATCCCGGCGTACCTATTAGCAATCCATTTTCAAGTTAAAATTTAAATCTTAATGCCGGTACGTAAAATCGTAAAATTGAAAGTTATAGGTCAAAAATGAGCAAAAAGACAGAGAAGAAGCCAAAAAGGATCTTTGAATTTTTCTTAGCATGGTCAAGTTCATGAAGAGAAATTCACCGTAATTTTACAGAGAAGTAGCTTTAAAAGGTCCTATTTTGCAAGAGAAACATTATTGTAACTGGGACAAGCATAAAATTCTCTCGGTGGACGCTTCATAAATGAATGAGCAACAAATGGTATATGGTAAAAACATTTTAACTAGATACATTAATCCATTGACTTAGAAGAAAACCAACAATTGTCGTGCTAACGAAGACAATGAACTTGATGAAGTCCAATATCTAGGTAATGAGTAAGTGTAATAGTTAATTGCAACCATTATGAAAGTTAACATAAGTGAAATATAATAATTTTGGTCATTCGAAATTAGATATAGTAGATTTTTATTTTATTTTTTTTGATGTAAAGAGTAATATATATTAATCAAAAAATATAGTACAATAAATTTACAAGCTCATTTATATCGAAGATATTGGAAACAACACTTGACTTAGATATTCTTATCTGAAGTTGGGTTGACATGTGCCGAAAATGCTTTAGCCGAGCTTATTTTGCAATGTAATCTGCCACAGAGTTGTATTTTCTGTTTATATACTACACATGAGCTTGGGAGAGTTTTTCTAGAATTGATACATGCGCCTGCATGGTATTTTCTGCACTCCAAAGAGAGACTTTGCATGTTTGTTGATTGCTTCTGCCATTATTTTACAGTCAGTTATTATTGTAACACTTGATAATATATTTTCACTTAGCCATGTAGAAGCTTTTGGCAAAGCTTTTGATTCTACATGAAAAGCTGAGGAAGCCCACTCCGATCCCGATGAGATATGGATCAAAGTCTCATTGTCCACTGAGTAAAGTATGAAAGCATATCCCATGGAAAAAATTTCTTTTTTTTAATAATAAACATTAATAAATATTATCCAGTCTGATGATAAGTGTAATGACTCGATCCTCCACCGATATTGTCCCCACTTAGATACTGCGGTTATCCGGCAGTGTGGAATTTTCAACGAGAATCGTTGCGGTAATCCAGCAGTAACTTCCCGGATGGTCACCCATCCCTAGATTACTCCCGCCCGAGCATACTTAACTACAAAGTTTTCTGTCTCGGTATAATGTGGACGTTCCTTGCCTCTTGTGAGACCAGTATCTAGCTCAACGGCCTAGCATACTTTCTCATCCGAGCACAAGAGACTTGTCCCAACTAACACCGATATTTTTCCCACTTACCCATTGCGGTTATCCAGCAATGTGGGTTTTTTAGCGGCACTACTGTGGTTATCCTGTATCAGCTTCCTTAGAGGTCACCCATCCTGTGACTACTCCCTGCCGAGCATGCTTAACTGAGAAGTTTTTCCCATAACTCAATCAAGTGTACTCATCATGCCTCAGTGTTAGGAAAGGACAAACCACTACTTATATTCCATTTTATCCAACCACTGCCGAATATCGGGGTATTAAAATAAGTCATGCCATTTTTCTTTGGAAACATTACTTCTTTGAATCATCCTTCTCTTTTGGATCTTTTCCTGAGGATAGTATTCTAAGAATTTCTTGATTTGGTCTATTAGGTTATTCAGATTTGGAATGATTTTGTCAAATACCACCGAGCATCTATACTTCCAAATGAACCCCATGATATGGTTGCGATTTTATCCGACTTTTGTATGAAATATGGTTCCGTAATTCACCCTTTAATCCATTTTGCTATGGAATCTGCATTAATTCTCGTGTTCACTGCTTCTAGAGAAAAACCAAACCAAATAGCTTTAGCAAAGGGGCGGCATCGAATTAGATGTTGTTCTGTTTCTTGTACCCGTGAGTTACACATTGGGCACTCTGTATTTATGTCTGTATTATGCGCCTCAAGGTTTGCATTAGTTGGAAGAGCTTTTTGAGCTAATCTCCAGATAAATAATTTGATCCCCGGGATCACATTAATCTTCCAAATACATAAGAAATCTCTTGAGTTGTTGTGTTTGATCTTGATTTACGAGAAAATTATATATATATATATTTCCCTGAGAAGATTTCTAATGGGTGGTGTTGCCATCTAATTTTGTCTTATTCTTGGATTTTTGGAGATATGACTAGAGTTTTTGCTTTTGTATATGGAGTGAAGAAATTATCAAGTTTGTCTTAATCTCATCTATCTTCTGGAGATATAAGCTCATTTACCCTCTGTGGAATAGGCTCTTGGATATTTATGGGTTTTGGAATAATATTTGTATTTGAAACCCATTTATCTTCCCAAATTTTTGTAGAAGCTCCGTTTTTGACTTGCTAAATAAAATTGCATGAAAAAGCGGGGGTATGACAACCACACCCAATAATTCGTTCGACAATATGTATGGAATAAACTCCAATATAGTTCTGAGAGCACCAACTTAAAATCAAGCTCAATCAATAGATATATCAAAGAGCTTATTAACGACGCATGGTGAATAAGTTTTGACATTACAGTCACGTAACTGGGTCAAAAACCAGATTGAATGTAAGAACATATCCTGGACTAGATTTAATGGAGCAATGCTCAATATTAACTATCTTTGTTCTCTTGTTTGTTAAATGGCTACAATTGAGATGGGATATCATAACTAAAGTCATCACACTATAATAAAAAAATAATATCAAAAATGTGGAAATTCAAGTAATAGTATTCCAGATACAAACTTAATATAGTTTGACCGAAATCCCTTATTGTGCATAGTTTTTGTCTCTTTTTGAGGGAAAATGAGACAAGAATGCACTTTTCAACACAATTAAGTTGTGTTGAGGTGAGCATCAATGATCTCACCACTAGGTTCTTGCATTTGTCAACATCCATTTTGATTTATTGCTTAGATCCGGATCTCTTCTTTCCTTTAGGTTTATCATTTCCCTTAGAATTATTTAAACTTTTAGTAGAAGAAATAATAACCTTACATACCTTATATGAGTTTGAATTTTGGAAGGACTGAAACACATTTGTCAAGCAACTAGCGCTCTGATGCAGTTTGTTGACATACTTTACCTTTTGTTTGTACTTGAAGCATTGTTTGAGTTTGTGACCTTCAGAAGTACAATAAGGACATGTTTGGTTGGAGAGGGATTCAGAAGCATCGCCTGTTTCTGCAGACAGACACAATTGAGATAACCCTGAAACAATAGAAGAATTTTCATTAGTGAGCGAAAAATCCATTATATCCTCTAATGAGTTTGATGACACGTCACAAGGGGATTTTTCTTAGGATTTTTTTTGTGGACAATGTATAATTTTCTTTTTTGCTTATCCAGTCACTTACTGCCCGATGTTTATCAAGAATTGATTGGGGTCTCTAGAAAATAATTAGGGCCTCACCAAATTTATACCCACACCAAAAAATATTAGGGGCTTCCAAAATAATGATGAAAGTGCGATTTTACCCTTGTTAGTTTAATATGGTCGTTAGTTTATCATGCGAGGGTCGTTAGTTTACTAGGGTCGTTAGTTTACTAGCATTTTGAAGGTTTGTTTATTAATAGGGTCGTTAGTTTACTAATAGGTTAGTTAACGACCACAAATAGGTAAGGTAAGAGTTGTTAGGATAAATAGCTAAAATGTAACCGACCCTAATTCGAAAATAATAATTATAACGACTCTAGATGACCTAAAAAGGGAGTCGTCAATATTTTCAAAATTGATTGACGATTTTTCATAACTGCACATTAGAGTCGTCAATTTATTCAAAACTGAATGACGATTTTTCATACTGCATATTAGAATCGTTTATTTCTGTGACAAATAACTAACGACTCTTAAGAGTCGTCAGTTTAATAAACTCCCGACCTAACGACTCTCACACTGAGCCGTTGTATAGTGACCATGAATCGATAACTTGGAGCACCATTCATGCGATTTGAAGAGTATATGAAGTTTACCTGAATGTTTAGAGGTTTGGGTTCTTCATTTTGAATATTGGTTCCTTCATTTCGACAACTTGGAGCACTAATCACTCGTTTCAAATAACCTAAAATTTCCCCAAAACTTACTTTCTTCCTCTCTATCCAACACATTTTTTTCTTTCTATTATCTAAAATTTTCTCCTAAAACTGATTTTATCTAACTTAACTAATCAACTTAATTAATACTAATGGTTTGGGGTAGTTTAGCCATTTCGAAAAATTCGGATAAGGGATAACCCAAAAATGCTATTTGGAGACCAACTAGTGAGGCCCCCAATTATTGTCGGTGGCCCCCAATTAATTCTTGATGTTTATATCTTTTTTCTCGTATGGTCATTGATTGATCTGATATTTTTTTTAGTACAATATAACTATAACAAAACAAAGCAAAAAGTATATGGGCCCCAATTTATGGATGCTTATATAAGTTTGCACAGTAAAAGAAATCATAAATGCTATTCCAAGCACTCTTCACCACACTAATCACCACTCAAATGCTAGGTGTTGCACAGGTAGTGGTCCAATTTATTCGGTCATGACCCACCGTTAGAAAAAAGAGTACATCATTTAAGAAATGTAGGGTTTAGATGTTGTGAGCTATGAGTAGAGTGGTGTTTTGTGCTGTGAATAGCACCACCGGAAAAAAAAAACTTCATAAAGTTTTGTTCATCCCCATTTATATGAATTCTTTTGGAGCTGTGGATGTTATAAGTGCTAGTCTACATCTGAGCACTGCCTATCACCCATAAATAGACGGCCAAACTATCATTACCATTTGCATAATAGTGGTATAATTCAAACTATCATACCAGCTTGCACAAGACTCCATTCACGGAAATCTGTAGGTATAACCCACCTCATATGGCTTTCACACTTGCAGTCACTACTTCAGTTACAGATGTAAAAGACTATTTCAATGAAAGTGATCAAGTATCTAGTATACTCAAAAATCTTTGCACAAGTATCAAGGGAGAATAAAATACTTTGCTGACATCAAAAGGATTGGGAAAATTTCCAGTTTAAGTGATTAGGTTTATCTCAAACTCTAACCATATAAGCAGATTTCAATAGCATTGAGAAGGAATCTCAAGTTATCAACAAGGTACTATGCACCATTCAACTTGATAAAGAAGATTGGATCAGTGACATATATGAAGTTTAATTTAGAAAGAGGTGGAAACTGGTAAAGATTGACATATGTAAAAAAGATACAAGGAAGTTGGTTATATAGGAGGAAATGCAGAGTATCTTCCTTCCTCCGGGTTAACCCCCTGCCTCTAGATGCATTTACCCATAGTGGACAAGCCCATCTGCCCATCACGTGGTCTCTAAAATTGAGTTTTGACTAGTCCGGATTTACCCTTACTAAGTGACCGAAGAAAAAAATAAAAATCAAAAATCAAAAACAAATCAAAGATGAGGATAAAACAGGTAATTAAAACAAAAACCCTAGGCTCAAAATCTCTACACCATCACACTCTTCATATATAAAACCTCTTTTCCTTCACCTGCCGCGGCTGCATCTTTCCCTTCCTCAGTCGGATCTCGTTCAACACAGAGAGGTAATCTCCAAAACTCTTAAACCTAATTTCACTTTTCTTTATACGCATTTTTTTGTATGATTTGCTGGATAAGCGGCATCAAGATACATATATAGTGATGATTGAATGCTTCCTGAGACCAGCAATATCAATCTAATATTGTTTACCAGTATCAATCATTTACCAGGGCGTATTCTCATTATTTCATTTACCACGAATCCGCTCTTGTCTCGATTTGATACATTTTTTAGGGTTTTATAAATGTAAGTTTTAAGGTTTTCTGATAGATGATGCTGGTGATGTAGTGTAAAGAATAAGGGTTTAGTTAGTTTCTTTACATCTCCCATAACCAGCTATAGTTAAATGGTTTACCCAGTCTTAACCCCATATTCAGACAATACTGTGTACCAGTATTGCCCCTGTTATGGCTGGGAAACTATTCTTTCTTTTATGCTTTTATTTTGATGATTTAACTAAATGAATGGTTTTGGGTGATTTTTATAGACATTAACCAGACTTAGTCATGTGCTCTCTTCATTATTGATACAATAGTTTGCACAGTTACAAGTCTGGGATATCACTTAGTGTTCGTCGTTGCAGGTGTGTTTTGGCCTGTTAATGCTCACATCTGCTCCATTCGGACTGCACATTTCACATTTTGATTTTTTAGATTTTAACTAGGTAGTCATGGTTATGGTATGTTGGCATTAATTATAAAATTCTTTCCTGAACATGAATTTTATGCATCCCTGGCAGAGTATATTCAGCTGATCATTTAGAAGATAGCGACAATTCTTTCCTGAACATGTATTTTATGTATCCGTGGCAGAGTAGATTCAGCAGAACCTTAGGAGGTAGCGACAATGGTTAAGTTTTTGAAGCCAAACAAAGCTGTGGTAGTGCTACAGGGGCGCTTTGCTGGGCGTAAGGCTGTTATCATCCGTGCTTTCGATGAGGGAACACGTGAGCATCCATATGGTCATTGCTTAGTTGCAGGGATTAACAAGTACCCCAAGAAGGTAATTCGCAAGGATTCAGCCAAGAAGACTGCGAAGAAATCAAGAGTGAAGGCTTTCATCAAGCTTGTGAACTATAACCACATCATGCCCACACGTTACACTCTTGATGTCGATCTCAAGGATGTTGTCACTCCAGATGTTCTCACTTCCCGTGACAAGAAGGTTACAGCTGCTAAAGAGACAAAGGCTCGTTTGGAGGAGAGGTTCAAGACCGGGAAAAACAGGTGGTTCTTCACCAAGCTCAGGTTCTGAGGCTCGGTAAAAGAGTTCATTGTTATCTTTTTGAGTAGTTATCCACTGAGTTTCAGTTTCCTTTTTTGACTGTAATTGCATTAAAGATAATACAGGGATTTAAGGTTTTGACTCTAAACTTTTAAAGGGCTAGTTTATGGCATTGTCTGGTTTTAGATTCCAAAACATGTGGTTTGTTAGTTCCTCTTTATTTATGATACTGTTAGCCAGAACCAACTAACTTGTTATAGTTTTTATCTGTGCATTCCTCAAGTGACATAGTATTACGCTCAATTAGGCCTTGCACATATCAGTTGATGAAGCTGTGAATTTAAGCAAGAACCTGGAATTCTAGGAGTGCTGATGCAGCTTAAATGCTGCTTCCGTGCTGCTGCTGATGATGATGAATCTGTTGGCCATTATTACATAATTGTAAATTTCTTTTCTATTTGTGATCAATGAAGCGAAGAGGGCAATTTAGGGCAATTTTTATTTGGCAAAATTATTTTGAAAAAAAAACAACAAACAAAGGACTTGTTTGTTATAAACGGAAGTTTATTAGGTAGGACTTGTTTGTTATAAACGGAAGTTTATTAGGTAGATGGCACCAAGTATGTAAACTCTATAAATAGAGTGCTTAACCTTTGTAAACATACACATTAATATAATTTCTCTCTCTCTTCTTCCCCTCTACTTTGTGTTTCTTGTTCTATATCTTCTATATTACAATACGTCATTAGTGCGTAACTCTACCGACTAAATGGGAAAAAAAGGGCTTTATTCTCCATGTGTATAGTGTGATCAGACGGGGATAAACTTCCAATCATATATGCGAATGTGGAGTCGTTAGGGAAATATCCTGTTCTTTGATCTTTGTTTATAAGTTTATCATACCTTTTTTTTTTTATCATATAACAAAGATTTGTTGCATATTCCCGTTCGATATCCAGAGCTAATTTTTTTTTTTTCTTTTTGTCCTTTTGTAGATCAAGGTAACTGTTTGGTCTGCAAGATGAATCAAAGCTTGTGGATTGGATTTGTCTTTTGTGGCATTTACCGACCAATGTATCAACAATATTTCATGTTTTGGTTTTATTTGAGTTTTTTTTTTCTCTTCTAGTTACTGTATTTACTAGTTACTGTATTTACTAAGGATGAGTTGATTTTCCTTTATTCTTTATAAAAAATTTCATGAAAAAAGAGAAAAGAAATCCATCGAAAGGTGGTTTCCGGTTTCTATTCTTTTAATGAAACTGTAGTCACCCAAATTTGATGTAAACTCAAACTTGATCGCCTTTACGGTAATAAATCATATGCATGGTTGAAAAACCTCCGGCCAATTAATATTGGTATCTTTGTCCGTTGGACAATGATCATGTGATTCGTATATGGTTTCTATTTATTCACAAGACACCATACATCAACTTCAAAGTGGATTCTCCGTTTGCAATGACTAAAGCGACAATATTTTTTTTATTTTGTCGATACGATTTTGATAAATCGTAGGACCAATTGATGTTAGTTTTTCTCTATCGTTTTTATAAGATAAGAGAAAACAAATTGACATATATTTCATATACTATTTTCTAATATGGTTGATTTTTTGTCCATTCTTAAAGAGTGACGATGTCGTTCAAAGTAAATCTCTACGACCAAAATTTTGTTGCACTTGTAGTTGCAAGCCATGTTAATAATGTCAATCTTTATTTCATGACAATAAGATTTCTATTTCACTAATAAGAAATCTTTAGGTTGGTGATCTCTTCGGTTTTAACCAAACGATATAGGAGACACTTGTTTCTATTTATTTTTACAAGAAACAATTTCATTGGATTTTTCTGTTATGAAGCCAATAGCGATAATGATTTCTTTATTTTCTCAAAAAGAATCATATAAGCCAATTTATTTCGTTTTCCCTATCGATCCTAATGGGATATATAAAGTATCTTTATTAGGTACTGAAAATCGCAAACACCAACAGGAATTGCTGCGTTCTCAAAGGATATTTAGCAAAAAAAAAATTCCTCATGGTAAATCTATAAAAATTTGAAACCGTTCCACTTGTAGATGGAATACGGTTAGACATTAAAGATCAATGGGTGCGCACCCGGCTTGTTAGCCTATATTATTAGTCCTTGTAGTGACTAAATTGATCTTGAATTTTTATTTTTATTTTGAAAAAGAAAGTGTCCATAATCTCATTATTAATCATTATCTCATTGGCCATATAGGTCATGGAGTTATTTGGATATTTATTTACATATTTTATATGTTTTGGTTGTAACCAATAAAACTTATGGTTGATGTTAAATTTGTATGTCAAAGATTATAATATATATTTTTAGGACATTTTTCTTATGACTTTACAAGTCATTATCTACAGTCCAACTGGTGTTATTAAAATCCAGAATATAAATGAGTATATGTCCTTTATTTAATCGGACAATACTCTACGAAACTTGTTTTCGTATATGAGATGACAATTTCTGCCAGAATCAGGGGGAGACTCTATGCTATTAGAGGTTGACATTAATTAACTTAAGGGTTATATCACTTCTCTCCTATCATGATCAAATCGAAAAAGGCTGTCATTAAATAGGCGTGAAAAATCTCATTTAGCTTTCCAATAAGCGTATGCCGTTTTAAAAGGCAAATCCAATCACATCTAGCAAGCAGTAGCATTTTTATATAGGCTACAAATATGCTCCAACAATCTATGATAATACGATTCACATTCTCAAAATTAATATCTCCCCATTTGAATAATAGGAGATTATAACGCCCGTGGGCACTGGTACCAGTAAATTTTGAATTTGTCAAAGTATGCATACATTTGGGAATTATGTGGGATCGTATTACGCTATAAATTGTCGAATATTCTTTTATATTAGCTTTTGAAATAATAAATGATGGTGGTTGTGAACCCTACCTCTGCAGAGGAATATCGACATATGTGATTGGTTGGCATACAATCCAAATTAGATTGGATTAATTTCCCAATAACGCAATTTTGGATCCATAACTTACACCTTAAAATTGCCAAGACTATTACTTACATGTTAGTGTAGTTATAACGCGTTATACGAGAAATATGTTCCTTTTTAGGATAATTTAAGGGTTTTATTTCTACTTAAACCCGAGGATTGATTCAATAAATTTTTTTTCCCTATGTATAATGCTTTTGGCATGGTAGTCCTTGAAGGACTCATATTGCATTTACACAAGACATGTGATTGGGAACATATTTAAATTTGTAATCCTTGTAGGATTCAAATTATAGTCAGACAACCATCTGACTCGATTGTGTTAGGTTTTTACAATCCTTTCTGTGTTTTTAGAAATTTGGTACAAAACCAAAAATCCAGATTAATTAGTTGATGACTTCAATATTATTTATAGGTCTCTTGAGGAGTCCTTAAAAACACAAAAATCCATGCTTTAGCAGCATAAATATTATTTTTCTTAAATCTGCAGTTAAAATATTATGCTTGCTTAAAACTTGTCTATAATATAGAGACCATAGTTGTGATTTTGATGCTCATTTTCTGTAGCACTCATATAGTTTAGTTAGCATCCATAAATCATCAAAAGTTGTACTCTTTTTCCTTCGTTTCAGGTTTTGTCCCATGTGGTTTTCCTGACAAGGTTTTAACGAGGCAACATGACATTTATTTTATTTTATTTAAAAATGTTGATATTTGTGCTCTTTTTCCTTTGTCCGTATATTTTTTCCCATTGGGTTTTTAATGGCAAGGTTTTAGTGTGGCAAATTATTAACATGGTGGTCATCCAAGGGGGAGTTATATCAAATTTTGGTTATTTGGTGGATTCCCACCATTAACTAGGTCATTTTGCTAGACCACAATCTCCTATGAATTTGGATATTATTATAATCCATATATGGTATGATCACAACTTTTGTTCACCTATGCAACTGTAACTAAATATTGGCACTTCGTTGAAGAAATTACATCAACTACTTCCACAAATCATCTTCGAGAAGCTAGCAATCCAAGAAGCAAGTCCTCAATGTATTTAAAGAACTGTGAAGACTCGAGAACACTACTATTAGAAGGCTAACAACAAAAGAAGACTTCATCAACTGGAATATTTCTCACTAAAGCATTGCTATCTCCAAAATTCAAGAAATTCGTTTATTGAAATTGGGAAGTGTCGACTCGAAGATTTGGAAGCCAAGATTTAACAGAAGTACTTATCAGGGGGAGCATCCTAGGAAAAGGTATTTTATTGGACTATCACGTTGTACTCTTTTTCCTTCGTCAAGGTTTTGTCCCACTGGGTTTTTCCTTGTCAAGGTTTTAATGAGGCAACATATGGATGTCCAACTCTGTTCTAAGTTTTCTCACAATTGTACTCTTTTCCCTTCGATCAGGTTTTGTCCTTTTTGGATTTTCTTGACAAAGGTTTTAATGAGGCAATTTCTTAGATACAGTGGTCATCTAGGGGGAGTGTTATAAACGGAAGTTTATTAGGTAGATGCCCACTTTAGTGTGACCCCATTACTTGGGCACCAAGTATGTAAACTCTATAAATAGAGTCCTTAACCTTTGTAAACATACACATTAATATAATTTCTCTCTCTCTTCTTCCCCTCTACTTTGTGTTTCTTGTTCTATATCTTCTATATTACAATATTGTTATTCATCTTAACTTCTTAAGGTTTTATTCCAAGCCTACTAACCATGTCTCTCTTAATGTTATGGGGAAGATTACCATTCTAGACCCCCGTTTGGGTTTACTAAACCTAGTTTAATTTTGGGTTTACTAAACCTAGTTTAATTGGGGGCCTTGAAATTTTATTTACACCCCAAACTTATAAGGGGTGCATTCATCCAACTGTGAAAATACTGTTTTACCCTTTATTCTTTTTTTCTTTCCAAATAACGACTCTAGCTTAACGACCCTTCAAAGACAATAACGACTTTAAGTGTCGTCATGGTCGCATTCAAGTCTATTACGACCCTTTAATGAATTTCTACCATTAATGACTTTTCGAAGATAACGACTCTTTTTAGAGAATAACGACTGTCAGTAACGACACTTCAAAAACAATAACGACTATTTGGAGTCGTCATATACAAAATAAAAACAATAACGACTCTTTCAAAGGGTTGTCTGGGAATTGATTATGTATATGACGACTCCAAATTGTCGTACATTTCCGCCATTAATGACTCTTCGAAGAAGATAACGACACTTTTATAGGAAATAACGACTGTTTAGAGTCGTCACTGATACAGTAACGCATGTTTAGAGTCGTCACTGAAACACTTCAATACCATGACGATTTTTCATACAAATATGGGCAAAAAAAAAGAAGTTAAACTCTAATTAAGTAAGATTATCACTAATTAATTAAGATTATCACTAATTATTTAGGGGCATTTTCGGCATTTAGAAGAAAAATATTATAAGGTGTGACCCAAATTAGGGTGGAGTGACCTTTTTTTTTTCCTCTAGTGGAGGCCCCAATTAAAATCTTTAGCCCCCAATTAATCTGGGTTATTAAAATCTTAAAGAATAACTTTCATGTCGTCCATAGTCCTCCTTTTCATATCGATCACTATTTCTATATTCACTTCCAGACGAAATGGCAGACCCATCTCTAGAATCACTACTTCCATCATCATCCTCACTACTTTCTTCATCGGTCTCTTCATCACTTATCGGTTCTCCATCAGCATCGATTCCCTCCATTGTACATTTATACTTTCTTGCATTGTCGTGGTAAAGATGGGAGGGTTCGACTTTTCAACCAAATATCTTCTGTAAAGAGAATCATCATTCCTTAACTCCTCTTTCTCTCTCTTTTGTATCCTCTACAGCAGAATTGTTCTCAGATGATTCAATCTCCTCCACATAATACTCATAACCATCATTTGACTAAAAATCACTCTTAGTTTCGCTGCATCTCTTCCTCCATATGTAATCATCATCATTGTCTTCTCTTTCTCTCCTTTTTCTCTCAACCCTTGCGCATTTTGTTTTCCCTTCCATAATGCAAATTATTGAGCATTTTCCTCTCTTTTCCTCTCATAGTCAGTTAAACGACCTCGCATATCAATTTCCCCCTAAAAAAACTCCTTCAAATTCTCCAATTCTCTGGTTCCGAGCCTTAATATATTCCTCTTCACAAATTCAAGAGTTCTTGATGGTTGAGTACCATCAGGAGCATTATTCCTTAAATTTGTCATTAATCTTTAGTCTTCTTATTCTCTCTGATTTCTTTTCCTCATTTAGTCTTTTCTTTGATGAATTAAAAATTATTTCTTGAATTTCTATTTATAATCCCCTAAATGAAGCCATAGACATTTAAGGAGTTCGGCGAAATGTCCCGTCCTTAGCTATTCATGCCCATTCAAAGCCAGACGCATCATGCACATTTCCTCAAGAACCATCATTACTCCTTGAAATTACCCATTGAAAGTCTATTCCAGTCCTTGGCCAATGGACCATTAAGAGGAGTATATACATGTCACCTAATTCTTATGAGCACCTATGGGAACTAATTAAAATGTGTGATATTTTGCTGGTCTGGCTCCGAAAACACCTGTTAGGAGGCATCATTGTTAGCCGGAGTATGCGGGCTAGGTTCCATTTATCCCACTTGTCCTACATACCCAAATTCATTAAAAGCAACACCCTTCATTCAATAATTATTTACCGTGCTAATTTTGTACGTTTTACCCGTGCAAAAAGACCTATATCAAAACCTCATTACCTTAGATTTCTCTCTACCCAAAATGAACGTCAATTATCTAAATTTTACCACTATAATCCACAAGATTTAATGGCATTTAGAGGCTTGTATTTCTTAGTCATTCTACTTGGACTAAACTACAAAACTTATTATTGTTCAACAACCATCCCTTTTTGTCCAAACGTCAACTATCTAAATTTTACCATTATAATCCACATGATTTGGCATTTGGAGGCTTGTATTTCTTAGTCATTATACTTGGACTAAACCACAAGAGTTATTATTGTTCAACCCATCCCATTTTGGCCAAAGAAGTACCTGGTCTACATCATGTGAATTTCATGCAATATCATTTAATATTTATGGAAATATTTACTCACTCGAATCCTTCTTTACCATCTGACCGTATTCTTAAGATACTCTCCCCAACCTCAATATCACGTCAGTTCTAAACATAACAAAAGAATCTTGGACCACATTTACTGCCAAGAAGCAAGAAATATTTCACCACATTTACTACCTCCACATCTTGTTCAACAAAAATATTCAACCTTCTCATACTTCCCAGTTCAAGGATGTCTTCTCTAAACCTATGTTTTTATGTCTTTATGTCAGAATAGATGTGCATTATCATTTTTTTAACACATGCATGATGTAAACTTGGCAGTGCCTCATCCAAATATATGTACACTATCATATAACAGCCACACAATTCAAAAATACTCCGGCCCCTTTGTTCTAAATATCTTGGTTCCATCAATATATTAACCTCCATTTTTTTGTACATAGAATAACGAAAAAGCTCAAACACCATTGTTTCTTATAAGAAGGATATTCAAGACCTCTCATCTCAAATGGCTGATAAACTTGTCTTACCAACAACTTACCTTCAACCCTCACTGGACCAGTCTTTATTGATAAAATAATTGTCTTATATGAGGATGATAATAAATGAAAATGATGCATGATAGATTATGTTTGTAGTGAAACACTGGTTCCAACAGCTTCAGTCAGAGGCTACATCTTCTCTCAATGGCCGTTGGTCCAAAAACTTACAGTAACCACTTTTAGTGGTTTGAAAAACAAAGTGTTGATAAGATTTATTCTTGAGATTGATTTCACTAGAGTTGATTCGAAATGTCCGTGGTTTTCTTGTGGTTTCCTTATTGTTCTACGTGCAGTCCCTCCAACTGGCTGGCCAGTTAACTGCCAAACTAATTTCTGTGAAGAATTAATGTGGTTTATCCTCTGTAACATTCCAAATGACTGCACAAAGTTTGAAGAACTAAAAAAGCCGACTTTCAAGTTGGGAGAACTTATTAAATCTCAAGATACTTATGGTAATCATCCTCTCAAAAAAATGTCAAGATTTGTGTTCGTATCCTTCTCAATAAACCACTACCAACAGGGATTCCACTTGTTACGAGAGGTAGAATTCATCATTTTCTTATCAAGTGCAAATATTTTATGGTTTCGAGGTCCATTTGAACTTCATGTCACATCATTGATCATAAGGATGCTCTATGCCTTAAAATAGAGCGAAATGTAAGGTCATCCATGATGCTTCTAGTAATTTGTCTAGCTCCAAATATGTTCTTCCAAAGGTGTTTCGAATGATTCCTCCTCAACCTCAAGTTGTTTCTTCCGAATATGTCTCGGATATTGTTATTGATTACCCAACTGTTTCTCATACCAATATTGTTATGGATACTCAAGATGAAAATGTCAATGTTTCCATTAATGTCAAAGGAAAATAAGTTATTATAGAGAAGAGTTCCTTGAAGAAGAAGAACAACTGATGAGAAAGATTAACATGGGTCATATAGTCAACAAATAAAAACTCTAAAGATCTATGATGTGGGTCTTGTTAACTCTCACCTTCCTATAGTTGTTTAAAATGAGTTGTCGGTTATCTTCAAGCAGCTACCCAACCTGGACGTTTCGGTTCCTGAGTCTAGCCCCACCACGACCGATGTTGTTGATTTGGTGTCAAATGGTTTGATTCGTACTTATAACTCAGCCCGTCGTTAGCTGAGCCAAATAAAAGAAGTAGAACTACTAAACCAACTCTTGTCATCATAGTTGTCATCCCTCTAGAAAATTCTTACCCGATTGAACCTACAACTCCATTTCCCCTCATATTGTCAATCTAGGATCTCTTCCCACTTTCAACCAAATTAATTGTGCTTTCAACACCCATAATCTGGTTAACCCTTATGGAAAATTTAATGAACCGACTGGAAATTCCCTAGCTACCAGTAATGTCTGCAATAATTCCTCTCATGAGGCTGCTGATCTGGACCTGAATGACGCTTAAGGTTCTCAATTGGGTAGTGACAATGCAAATGTTCATTCTAACGGTGCTTATGTTTTCACCAACCAGGTAAATCAATCTCTCAATCTCACTCTATTGAGCCTGATTCTTTGTCTGCTGAATCTTCATCCATATGTTGTGCTAGAATGTGCGTGGCTTAGAAAATAAATCTTCTAATAAATAATTGTGTCATTTTTTTTAAATATCAACCCATACATAATGTTTCTATTTGAGACTAAAATAAAGAAGATTTTTCTACTGGGAAATTAAGAAATATGGTGTAACACCCAGTATTTTTAGCATGGCGCATGATGAAGGATGCGCCATGGGCTGAGATGAAGCTTCATCCAAAGATTCTTTGCATAGTGAGATGCGTTTGGCAAAGGGCCAATGTTTGGTTCCAAGTAAGGCATATCGCGAGGGCGTATCGGCAAAAGTCCAATGTTGCATCATCATGATGCATTAGGCCAGATGGGTAGTGGCCTTGAGCTTGCAGCGCAATCATTGCACGCAAAGATTGCGATGAACAGTGAAACACAAAGATTGTGATGAACAGTGAAACACAAAGATTGCGATGACCGGCGGAACGCAAAGATTTCGATGAACAGTGAAACGCAAAGATTGCGATGGACGGTGGAACGTAAAGATTGCGATGAACAGTGAAACACAAAGATTGCGGGGAGTTGATGAAAGATTTTTGGTCTTCTTTCCATACTTGTAGAAATTCCATTAAGACATATATATGGAAGGGTAGTTGGTTGAAGGTGCATATGCGGACTATGCACCAAGTAAGCTTCATAGCTTAGCCGAAAGTGTATAAATAATGCCTAAGGCTCATTTATAGTTGTATAGCCTTGAGAGAGGGCATTTAATGCTTAGGAATCACTATGCCATGGCGCGGACCCGATGATGCATAATCATTGTGCATCTTTGACGGAATGGCCTACGGACCATGCCATTACTATTTTTGCTAAGCTATGGCCTAGCAAACGAGTTGGATTAAGTTGATTTTCCCTTCGGATGAACTACAGTCTGTGCTTGATTCCTTTAGAGTAGGGAAGGATACGTAAGCAGGCGCAATGAGTTGCAGCATTGCTGGTCCAGCACGTTGGCCCCTCATATCATCTAAGCTCGGTAGCTCGACGCAAGAGATGATTGTGGCCAGACTTGATGAGGCTAAGTTGCATGCCAGTAAGTGGATGCTCATACTTCCTATCAAGTTATAAAGAGTTGGTAAGCGAAGTAACGTAGGAAATGGCAAGGGCTTGGTTCGGCCTGTACCTAAGTCCACGGCTTATACCTTAAGCCTGGACAAGACATGGCAATGCGACGGTTGCTCAGCTAGCTAGGAAATTCAGTGATGGATTTCCTATGATGAGGCGAAGCCAGAGATGCATGTGAAGTGCGTTGGCGTTGGCCTTATGGCCTTGAACCCTTTTGCAGAACAAGGGTAAGTTGGAAAGGTGTGGAAGCTTAAATAGCTGAATCATGCTCCACGAGCATGCTCGCAAGGGAAAGTGAGCGTGCATTTTCCAGGGGATGAGGCCCGGATCGTAGATTCATCAGAGTGGCGCACCGGGGGAGTTGCGGCCTGCGGGGCGATGCGCCGAAGGCGTAATTTTCCGGTCCGTCACAGATGGTATCATAGCAAGTTCCGAGAAAACACTAGGGACTTGTGCGGAGTGGACTTGTCCACGAGTATTTTCCTTAATGGAAAACTTAAAGTTGGAGAGTATGCCAACTTTTATGCGGGAAGAGTTTGTAACTGCTTTGCCAGTTACTTTGCAAATCGAGTTGAGCTTGTATAAGTACTGTGAGTTTTCCAGGCCTCTGTGGCACCCCGATTACGAGCATCCGGAAGACCGTCTGGGAAGGTGGGTAGACAATGGGACTGATCATCCCCACACGTTGGAAACTGTCCAAGGGTGTGCGTTGTCAAGCCCGGCTAGCATCCCACTTACGAGTGGCAACCTGGATGACCGTCAGGGACGATGGGCAATTGGAAAACTGTTCCACATAGTACAGTGCTGAAATCTTGTCATTCAAATGACATCTTTCAACTTGTGAACCTTAGGGATTCCTGGGTGGTAGTATGGGATACTATTCAGGATACCTTGTTGAGTTATCCTCTTGGCATTGGCCAATTGCAATTCTTGGTATCGTTGTGGGCACTTTTTGGATTCCTGGGCAGGTGGTATTGGACATGTGCTCATATGGTCTAAATTGTTGTTCATGACAACTTGAAGAAACCCGTGATTTCTGAGCATCTGGTATGGGACTTTTGCTCAGGAAATACAAACCAAAGAGATTGTCCACAATAGTTTTTATTTGGAATTTCGAGGACGAAATTCTTTTAAGGGGTGAAGAATGTAACACCCCGTATTTTTAGCATGGCGTATGCTGAAAGATGCGCCATGGGCTAAGATGAAGCTTCATCCAAAGCTTCTTTGCATAGTGAGATGCGTTTGGCAAAGGGCCAATGTTTGGTGCCAAGTAAGGCATATCGCGAGGGCGTATTGTCAAAAGTCCAATGTTGCATCATCATGATGCATTAGGCCAGATGGGTAGTGTCCTTGAGCTTGCAGCGCAATCATTGCACGCAAAGATTGCGATGAACAGTGAAACGCAAAGATTGTGATGAACAGTGAAACACAAAGATTGCGATGGCCGGCGGAACGCAAAGATTTCAATGAACAGTGAAACGCAAAGATTATGATGGATGGTGGAATGCAAAGATTGTGATGAACAGTGAAACGCAAAGATTGCGGGGAGTTGATGAAAGATTCTTGGTCTTCTTTCCATACTTGTAGAAATTCCATTAAGACATATATAGGGAAGGGTAGTTGGTTGAAGGTGCATATGCGGACTATGCACCAAGTAAGCTTCATAGCTTAGCCGAAAGTGTATAAATGATGCCTAAGGCTCATTTATAGTTGTGTAGCCTTGAGAGATGGCATTTTATGCTTAGGCATCACTATGCCACGACGCGGACCCGATGA